>OZ024743.1:371766890-371887121 GCA_964016885.1 Eledone cirrhosa | reverse complement strand
GAAGGGTAACCAGGAGTCCACGACCTGGATGTGGCCCAGTCCCCTTTAGAGTGTTAGAAGTTAAGAGCCGAAACACCCGCTTGAAAGGGGATTCCTTTCTGAAGACATGCTGTCCAGCTCTCCTGAGAGTTTCTTACCACTATATATTTTGTGGTATATATATATATGCCAACACAAGAGCAAGAATGAAGGGTTCATATATATAAGGCGAAAATAAAAAAAAAATTAGTGCCCTCCCATGCTTTTCCCATTTGTAAAGCAGATGAAGGAAGGTTAAAAAAGAGAAAGTGTTGTAGCAAGCTACTTGCCTTTGCCGAATTTATAAACTATTTGTGCGTGATTTGGCTAAGTCAGGCCAATCGTGAGCTGCGCACGAATATATATTATCAACCTCCGCCCAAACAAAGATTTTCCTGCTTCTTTCGTATATACTCTCTCTAGCTGTTCGGACCTTGAAAGGAAAGGACATTATTATGTAACGGTGAAATCTTCACTTTGGCCTGTAGGCCTCCTTATGCTTGGCACAATGCTACATTCACTTCTTAACTCTTAATTTGTTTATTCCTTTGTTTGATATGTCAACTCAACTTAACTCTTTGTAATTTGTTGTGAATAAAAACATGTAAAAATGTTAACGAAGACTTTACGGCTAATTCCACAAAGATTCACTTATCTCACACGTAACAAACAGTTACAGTAAAACTAAACCTCTAACTGCTATACTTTAGTCTAACAAAAAACCATACCTTCCCTGCTACAACAAAAATACATATTCTTATTAATATTCCCCACCAAAAAATATGGAAATATTCGACCTTGAAACGGTAAACAACGTACAGGTCAAAAGTTCAAAAACAACCACTATTGCTCCCACCAAGGTTACTATTACTACTGTTACAGTCATGTATGTCGTCCACTCTACTGGATGTGGAGGCAGGACACTAGAATTACCATCAAACCACTCCCTTCTGTACCATCTCAAAATGACATCACCACCATCACCACCAGAACAACAACCACAATAACACCAACAGCCTCAATATAAACACTAATAACAGTAGCAACAGCAACAACAAACACAACAACAACAACAACAGCAAGAACGACAACACCAACAACAAGAACAACGGAGGCGCCACCTTTGCAGCGGCCGCAGCGAAAACAAAGCTCTTCTTCAATGTAGATATCAGCGATAAGGAACAATAGTTGGCCCAGGCGTGGAGGTTAATTAAACGAGAGAAGTCCTGGGCCAACCTAACCGTCCCGGACGAGGCAATAACTGCCATACAAAGGAGGACGGTGTACTTTCGATGAATTTCAGTGCAGACACGCAAAGTAGAACTCGCCAGCCAAGCAGAAGTCGAGGATGCTTTAAAGTGCATCGGGAGTGACATCGAGTACAAAGCAAGGGCCAAGCAGTTCGGTACCATCTTGGTACTGTTCAAAACCGAGGCCCTTGCTATTAAGCACTCGGTGACTCCCTGCAGAACGGATCACATTATCATGCACCCGTCCTACATGGGCAAAAGGACGGTAAAGGTCCGCATTCCCAGGATCCCACCAGGAATGAACATATGGTGGCTCCTGGGATGCGTAATCGAGGAGGGGACAGACACTACCCTCCTGGATATCAAAAAGACAGAGAGAGAAGACTGGTCCGGAATGGATTTGGAGATTCTTCTCCAAATGAAACCAGAGGACATCAACAACATCCCGGATTTTGCCCGCCTGCAGGATGGGATACAATCCAATTAATCACTGAGCGGGGAAGGCCGCACTGCTTCGTCTGCGGGGAAGCAACGCATCTGCGAGCCTTCTGCCCTCAGCTCAAAAATGCAGGGGCTCGCAAACCTCTTTTGTTGCCAACGCCAGTGTCAGCACGGAAAGCTGCACCACCACCACCAAAAACAACACCAACAATGACACGGGTAACCCCACCAACATCAAAAACAGCCGGACCACCACCAGCACCGAAACCAATCCAAGGGAAAACGAGGAAAGCTCTCCCACTCCCCCTACCCCTCCAATTATACACATAGACAAAACCATAAATGCACACACAGACACAGATACACTCACAGCCACAGACCCTTTGTCTTCCAGCAGTGAAGATGAAGGAAAACCCAAAAGTGCCAAAAAACAAGAGAAAACTCACCAAAAAAAAAGCCCCCAACAAAACACAAAAACATACACAACAAAAAATACAGACACCACTAACGCAAACACTTCCCCAATAACATCAACACCAACATCAACACCACCCCCACAATCCCCGAAACGCAAACAACCTAAACAAACACAAGAACAAATAAACACACAGACATCTGAAATTGCAGACACCACACCTACAACAAACACAGACATACCCGAAACACCACCACCACAGTCACCAAAACGAAAACAAATAAAACCACACCAACAAAACTTTAAAAAACTTCGTGCTTGTCAGAAGGGCCAACGATAAATTGATGGCCCTCTTAGCACGAAGCGAGGACATTCAGAGGGGGAGATCTTTGAATTCAGCACATTTTGCGTGCCAGAAGATTTGTTTCTGGTGCGAATCTCGCTCGATTCCTACAAAGAAATTCGAGAGAGCTTTCCTCAAGACGTGGGAATCCCGAACGTGAAACCCACATCGAGACTTTTAAAAGGGTTCCCAAAAAAAACCCCACCAACCATGGAGGTCGAACCACCCGACCTTCACAAGACCCCGGGAGGTAAGTAAACCTTCCCTCTCTCTTTTAGCTTGCTAACATGGGGCCATATTAGGAGTAGGAAGTTTAAATGTTCGTGGCCTGGGGTCACCCTGGAAGCAGGGTCGCCTGCTCAACGACCTCAGGTCTCTGGAAATGGATGTGGTTGCCGTCAGCGAGACCAGGATTTCCGATACGCGCGCACTAGCTCCCATTTTCGACGTCTATCAGATCTTCGCATCTGTTAGCAGGCTAAGAATGGGAGGTGGGGTGGCAGTGCTGTTTAGGAAAGGCCTGGATCTCGAGGTAAGATCGATCTTCCGGGACCCGGACGGTAGGTTGGTGGTCCTGGATGTGAGCAGTAGCGAAGGTGGTGCCTTTAGACTACTGGGGCCGGACGACCGGACTTCTTTAGGCGCCTGGAAACCTCTCTGCGTACGTCTCGCCCTTTACTGTTAGCGGGGGACTGGAACGGCATCTTAGACGCACGCTGGGATTGTGTGGGAGTAGCTGATAGGAGCGGGGGGGGGGGGGGGGGGGGCAAAAGCCTCAAGCACCTAATCAGCCAGTTCCAACTGTCTGACAGGTATCGACTAGATTTCCCCAATGCGCCAGTGTGGACGTGAACCAGCCGCATAGGGTCATCTAGGTCGTATATAGACAGTATCTTCATTAGGAAAATAGATAGAAATAGTGTAGGCTGCCCACTTTTTAAAACGGTCGCCTATTCAGATCACAAACTTGGGATCTGTATAGTCGACCTAGATAAAACGCGTAGGTTAGGACCTGGTTACTGGAAGCTGAACATGTCATTTCTGGCACGTAAGGCTTACAGGGACCGAGTCAACAATTTAGTTAAGCAAAAGTTGACAGCGGAAATCATCAACAACAGATGGTTGGGGGGGGGGGGGGTCTCAAAAGAGAGATAAGAGTAACTTCGATAGGGTTTAGCAAAGAAGTAGCGTTAGAGAAAAATAGAAAGGAGGGGGAGCTGGTAGATAAATTAGACGAGGCTATTTGTAGTGGCATTGCAACTGACGTGCTAGCGGCGAGAATGGCATTAGACCATTTCTTCAATGCGAAACACGAAGGTTGCATTGTCAGAGTTAAGGCGCGTGCGCTGAGAAACGAGGGAGCCAAAGCTGTTCGATGGGCGGAGGCGCAACGTGGTAATAAAACCACAATTCGGTCTTTGGCGGACCGAGACGGACACGAGATAAGCGATTCAAAGCGGATGTGTGAGGCCTATCGCCAGCAATTTGCTCGGTTGTTCGGGGCGAGTGGCGAGTCAGAGACAGTAGCGGATTTCAGTCCCTACCTTGACGGCTTGCCGCGCATATCGACGGTCGACGCTGAGCGCTGCGAAAGGTCGATTACTTCAGCCGAAATCCAGGACGCCCTTGTCCGCTACATGAGGCGCAAGTCACCCGGTTTGGATGGCCTGCCCTACGAGCTTTACGTAAATTTGCCAGACTTGTTCTCCGATCTCGAAGCGCTCTACTGCAACTGGCAGCAGAATGGGAATATTCCCAGTTCTGTGAGCCGGGGTGTGACGCTGACAAGGAAAGACGAGAACAAGAGGGATACATTAAACAACTTCAGGCCCATAACTCTGCTCAACACAGAGTTTAAGATTTTGGCCAAGGTATTAGCAAAGAGATTGGCGCTTGTCGCCGAGGATTTGGTTGGGGAGGCGCACACGTACGCAATCCCAGCCAGGTCCATCCACGACAACCTCCACCTCATGCGATACATCATAGAGAGGGTAGGGTGTAGTGTGTAAACCTGGCTTCGGTGGAGCACTTTTCAATTTAAATCAATCGAAAGCATTCGATAGAGTCGACCATCGGTATCTGGAGGCTGTCCTCAAAGAGCTGGCTTCAGCCCTGTCTTCAGAAGCTGGATCGCTGCAATGCACAGCGGCACCTGCTCTGTGGTCAAGGCTAATGGCCACCTCTCGGAACCGTTTCGGCTCTCCTGATCGGTCCCTCCAGGGTTCTCTCTCTCTTCCCTTCTGTACGTATTGACTCTCGGGCCTTTACTGCGGAAGCTGGAGCTGTTGCAGGGCATCCTGCTCGAACCGGGACGTGGAAAGTCTATGTCGGCTTATGCGGACGACATCACCGTGATGGTATCGGACACCTTAGAAATCGAGGTGGTCGGCACCTTATTGAAGGAATATGAAAGGTTGACAGGAGCCAAACTTAACCCGGAAAAGTCGGTGGGCTTGTAGTTCGGAACCTGGAGAGGCAAGCCCATGCCGTCCAACAGCGTCGTGGGGCGCTGGACCGACGGACCGGTAAAGTTGCTCGGGGTTTGTTTCGGACCAGACCTCCAGGTGGAAAAGAATTGGGACGAGGTAACGAGCAGGGTAGCCAGTCTCACCCAAAAATGGACTGCGAGGAAGCTATCACTGAGGTGGCGAATGCGTACATCGCGTCCGTCATCTACTACCGCCTGATCGTCATGCCTTGCTCCCGTCTGCACCTCGCAAAGTTAGAACAGCTCCTCTTCAAATTTTTGCGGAGAGGACAAGTTCCGTTGGTGAGGCGGCCCATCTGCTGCCAGCACCTTCTACGTGGAGGGCTGGGCATGCCGTGGATAATGATGCGCAGACATGCGCTGAGGCTGCGACATCTCCAGATATTCTGCCGAAACGGTGAACAGGTGTGGTCGCCATTTATCAGATGGGCCTTTCCGTAGCTCGATTCCTTGACTGAGCTGCAGTCCTGGGTCAAGAAGAGACCAAGACAGGGTGACTGGCACCTGGAATGTTGCCAGGCACTCACTGCCATCTACCAAGCAAGGCAATGCGATCAGTGGAACTTCCACTCTCAAGTTCTATAGAGGATTAGTGGTGGACAAGCGCGATGACGCACTCGGAGAAGCTTTGGGCCTCGACGAAGTCGAACTGACCAGTCTGTTCCGGAGGACTTTCGAGCCGGGGACGATGGACAATTTCCAGAAATCCCTCGCTTGGCAGTGTTACCGGGGGGCACTACCGGTTCGGGATAAATTCTACAGGCAGGGAAGTGCTGTCAGACGGACCTGCTCGAGATGCGCACAGAGCGACGAAACCGTTCTGCATGCACTTGTCCAATGTCCGTGCATTACTGACTTGTGGAGTTATGTGAAACAGCTACTGTCGCGTGTAGAACGGACCCGGCAATCGGCCGAGTCCACAGTGAAGATCGACCCGCCGCCTTCCTTTGGCCATGAAGAGCAGGCAATTTTCTTCTGTCTGGTGGCAGTTGCGAAAGAAGTTATATGGTGGACCAGATTGAAAAGACTGAAGACATACTTTTCTCTTCGGCCAATCCCTCATCAACTTCTTCAAGTATCACCTGGCAAGGAAGGTGAGGGTGGAGAGGGAAGTGCTGCCCCCCAGTACATTTGCTAAAATGTGGTTGAATGTGGCGAGAATGGCCCGTGTGAATGGGCCTACTCTAACTATGCGCCTATAGGCTAGCTAATTTGAGAAGAGGGGTGCTCTCCCTGGGTGCCCCAGAAGCGTAGAGTGGTTCAGAATTGGTGGGGTACCTGAGTCACCCCTGGGTCGTCCATCTCCTATAGGGAAATTTATTTTGTTATATTTATGCATAGTTTATTTTATATTTTTATAGCTTCATTGTTAAATTAGTCTTGCTATTGTGCACTTTTACTCGACCTTATTGTAAACCCCCCACTGTCTGTGTCTTTGTATTGTACCCTACATGTCGGCCCTTGTGGTCAATAAATGATTGGCAGTATCGGTAGAGGGTTGGACGCCATGCTTTCTAGCATAGTTACGTCCCTTTACAGTCTGAGTTCAAATCCCGCCGAGGTTAACTTTGCCTTTCATCCTTACGGGGTCGATAAAATAAAGTACCAGTAATGTGCTGGGTAATTGCTGGCCTTGTGCCTAAAGTAGAAACAATTATTATTATCATTATTATTCTTGTTGATATTATTATTCTTATGATTATTCCTCTGCTAAAGTATCAATGTGGGGGGTAATAGTAACGGTGTGAAGAAGAAAAAAAGAGAAAGACAAGAATACTTGTTGATGGGAGGGGTGTATAACAAAATACTGGTGTGTATGAATATAACAAAGATGCTCGGTTGTGTATATAACGTTTAATTTACAATTTGCAGTTATGTAGAATAGTATAGTTGACAAGTCAATGAAAGTAGATGAAAGAATGAAGTAAAGTTATTTGTTGCCGTTTTGAAGTTAGCTCGCAAGAGGCCATGTTAGGGTTGCCAGACGAACGCGCCTGGCAGGTTAGAAGGCCAGGAGCCGAAAGGCAAATGAGAGGTAGAGATCGCTCTGAGTATCCCTTTTATAGGGTCTCAAGACGGAAGTGACAAAAAGGGTTCTGCCACCCCAACGGGAAGTAACTCCAGCTACTTCCTGTCTAGAGAGCGTTAATCTATTGATGATGTGAGTGTCACAACAAGGGAGGCAACTCTTGCTACAGGTGTAGGAACGCACTCACACACATGATACACTGAGAACTAGCTGGTGTTAATTTTTTATCTAAATTTCTTTAATCATCATAACACACGCGATTTAGTGCAATTAATCAGTCTTTTTCTAAACTGAACCTTTACAAAACTAAATTTCCAGTTAGATTAGCTTATTAAATGACACTTAAAGCACAGGGTGAAATATTTAATACTTCAAGGATTTACTTACCACAACCAATGTTTAGTCATGAATAATTAGATATGGAACAGGGTCAGTGCCCATGTCGCAGACAGCGCAACAACATTTTTAATACCGGGGAAATAAATGATAAATATATAGAATTGTGTGTTTATGTGCAGAGATGCTATAAAATTGGGTGAAGGTCCCTTAAAGAAGGGAAAAGAAGTTGGCCACGACCGATGACAACATCTTTTTCCGTCTTTAAGGGTCTTTATCCTATTTCATAAGCTATTTTATAGCATCTCTACGCATGAGTACACTATTCTTTATATTAACTTTATTCCCTCAGCGTTTCGTAAAAATATGAGAGACTGGCTATGTATATACGATGCTTGTTGATAATTATAAAGCTAATGTGTGTGTGTTTTTAAAACTTGCCAGATACGTATAACCCCGAAGAAAGAAGGAAGACCATGAGTAGAAATGTCATTTAATTTAATTTCAAATAAAAGTGGCTTTTACAGAGCCAGGACTGTTTCATTCTGTGGTGAAATCCTACATGTATTACACACACTCTCTTATCTCTCATGTGACGGCACGTGGCCTAGTGGTTAATGTTGGACTTACGATCATAATGTCATGGCTTCGATTCCTGAACCAGGATGTGCTGTGTTCTTGAGCAAAACACTTCCTCTCACGTTAATCCAGTATACTCAGCTGAAAATTAGTACCAACAGCTGCTGGGGGTTTAACCCAGCAATGGACTGGCGTCCTGTACTTTCGGTCGCCTGACGCCAAGAAGAGCGGGATAAGCATCGGCCTTGAGATTCTTATCAGTGAAACAGAAATGTGGTGATTGAAGGTGTATGCATAACTATAAAATTCGTACAAATTTCGTGTGTCATGATTAATTTTGTTCAAATGCTTTAATGATTCTAGTAATCAACGCCTAGATATTTCTATTGCGATTATCATTATTTCGTGTCTTTATCAATGATGAACTTTCGTTAGTGATGTCTTAGTTTTCCAGATGTGAAAAAAAGATGTTTCTTTGTCTCTTCCATTCAATCGTATTAAGTATTTTATGAAACATCGGCTAATCTGATCATTAGGCCAAACATCTTATTCAAAATATAAAAAATAAGGAAAGATTATATCATACGTATGTATACATTAGAGTTTGGAATAAGAAAACTAGTATATTTCTCGTCAGATTCACCGGTTTCCTTGGGTATATGCTTATCAGGATTGAGGTTCTCACGTTAGCTCGTGTGTGTTTATATATTGATAGGGAGAAGAGGAGGAGGGACGTCTACTGTGCGGAATCCGAGCCAGTTCCAAGTCTCGCAGGCAGCGTTGCGTTCCTCGGTCACAGTGGGTTCGTTTCATTGTGGAGAACCCTGTTGATGAGGACAGAGCAACAAGTTACCCCCAAAAGAAACGCCGGCAAAGCCAGCGAGACCAGGGTCACTGTTTCTAACGGGTAAGCTGGCTTGTTGCCACCCAAAGTCATCAAACCAGACGTTGCATATCTCCTCAGCTGCTACTCGGATACGAGTTTCGGATGCCCGGCGGAATGATCGATGACCCGAGGATGAAGTCTTCCTCTTTCGGAGTCACTTGCACTTAGTGGAGAATGGATTGCACGTTCGAGACGGAGGCTGCAAAGCCTTCTGCATCGTAGTTGACATTCACTACCTCCGACTAGGATGAGTTGACCTCAAGGCCGATTCTCGCCAGAGCAGAAATCACCGATCGCAGATTGTGGCAGACAGTCTCCACGGGCCCGCCCAATGTGGCATCATCCAGGTACCAAACGTTGAAAGGGGTCCTGATGCTCCGAGCAATGTGGTCTATCCCGTGTCAGCAGCAAGGAGCATGCTCGGGGCTCCATACGACAGATAGGCAGAGGGAGCTCGGCTGAGGCAGGCCTTGAGCAGATGGTCAGGGCTTACACAGTTAAACGCATTCCTCATGTCAAACTTGACAATGAGGTGCCTGGCATCCTTCGACACCGGTTCCGGTGGGCAGCTGTTGAAGAACTGCCTAGCTGCATGTGCGGCCCCCCTCACACCCACTGGACACGTCGACTCCTATTTGCACCGGGCTGAGCGCCACCTTAGCAGACATTGCCCACAGTAATAGGGCGTATGCCACTCTCTTTTTTCCTGAGAGCGGCCAGGATGGCTGAAAAGAAGTGGCCTCAGGCATAAGAGTCCATGGTACCATGGATAAACCTGTTGATGAGTGCCACAATTGCACTCAGAAGGTGGCACCAGGCTTCAGCTGATAGGGGGGATAGCAGCACTTTGAAGTGGCAAGGTCGGAGACCATCAGTACCTCCGCTGCTGTTAGCAGGGAAGGACTTAATGGCAGACATGATGTCTGCGTCCCGTGGGGATATAGCGGGTCTAATGCTAGGATGGATGGTTCCGTTGTGGTGTTGATTCGGTTGTTGTTGTGTATGTACTCACTTGTGGATTGCTGTTGTGTGGTCACTGTTGTGTAGAGGCAAGATTGATGTGCCTGATACAGTGTGACCAGAAATTGCGGGTGTGCAAGTGAGTATCAGTGACGCAAAAGCCAATTCACAATGGCAACTTATTTATGTGGCCATAGAAGTCAGCTTCAGCTGGTGGGGTGGAGACGGTGTCCTCCGAGGCGACCACTCTGACCATGGCCGAGACATCACCCTCGATTAGTTTGGCGTTCATGCGGTCAGGTAAATGCTTTGGGCTGGTCTCAGGGGTGGGGGATTGAGGCACTTGAGAGCTGAGGGCGTGTGATGTCCTTGGGCACACATGGGATGGGCGCTTGCCCAAAGGACGAAACGTTAGACTTGACGAAAGCCACTGTCGACAGGCCGCCTTAGTGCCAGGGTTGGGGAGGTTGAGGGCGAAATTGAAAAGGCGTTCCTAGTCACTGGCTCGATTAGAGTCAAAGAGCCCTCTCGATACGAGGATATGAGGGCGTCGGCCATCAGCATCCGGGCTGCTTTTAGGATCTTGAGCCGAGCGATGTTGACCAGTGAGGCTTGAGCATCAGACAAGCTCGCTGTCTCATCTGGCGGTGTAGTGGACGACCGCAGCTGTGTTGACAAGGGGAAGAGACAGTTGCTGCATCTCCACTCTGTGACGGTACTGGAGGCTCGTCAGTTCGGGCCTTTCTTTCGCCTGTTTGTGGTGGTGCATGCGCTGCAGGTGTCGCCTTGTGGGGAAGGATGGTGGGGCGTGGAGCCGGGGGCTAGAGCACTATGCTGCAACATGGGTGTGTGGCTGGGCGCTTGGCTCAACAGTGGGTGGACAGAGGGGAAAAACTGGAATCATGGAATAGTAGATAGGGTGATGATATGAAGGAAGCATCATATCTCACCTACACCAGTTCCGAAATCAAAGCAACAAAACAAAAAAAGGGGAGAGGGTGGAGGGACCTAAAAAAACAGTGGGTGTTCAAGTGGAAAATCTTAGAAATCTATATGCATATATGTACATACTCCCACCAACACACACACTCATTCCCAAGTTTTAGCTATGACACTATATGGATGCTTGAATGTGGACAGGCGATATCCAATTTTAGCTGCCTAAATGCCGCTTACTTGCTGTAGTTGCTGCTTACTTCAATGTATGAGGCTATTCCAACAAATTTACATTCTCCTTTTTTTAGCCGTTAAAAGAAATATAGATTTATTTATTGTTTTTATTTTGCGATTTATTTGCCACTGGGGCATAGATTTCTTTATTTGCCCCTTTTTTGTTTGTTTGTTTGGGGTTTTTTTTGCGATTTATTAGCCTTTTGGGGTCACACACACCCCCGTAAAAAGTGTGCGACCTTTCTGCCAGGGAGCACAGAGAGAGGGGGGTGCTCCCTTCTTCTCTTACCTGTGGGGATATGTCGCCGGCCAACAAATGGTCCTCTTCTTCCGATACCACTTCGAAAGAAGGATCAAGGTGGAGAAAAAGGCACTCAGTCCCAGCCAATTCCATGAAAGATGGGTGAAAGTAGCAATAATGGCCCGTGTAAGTGGGCCATCTCTCTATATCGGCTTGTACAGGTAAGAGAAGAAGGGAGCACCCCCTCTCTCTGTGCTCCCTGGCAGAAAGGTCGCACACTTTCTACGGGAGTGTGTGTGACCCCAAAAGGCTAATAAATCGCAAAAAAAACAAAAAAACAAACAAACAAAAAAGGGGCAAATAAAGAAATCTATGCCCCAGTGGCAAATAAATCGCAAAAAAAAAAACAATAAATAAATCTATATTTCTTTTAACGGCTAAAAAAAGGGGAATGTAAATTTGTTGGAATAGCCTCATACATTGAAGTAAGCAGCAACTGCAGCAAGTAAGCGGCATTTAGGCAGCTAAAATTGTATATCGCCTGGACATTCTTATGTCCATCTGTAAGTGTGCATGCATATATATAATTCAGAGTGAAAAAAAGCCAATCTCCGGACTTCTGTCGCATACACATCTATCGGATCTCCTATCCACTTAGTCGACGTCATACATTTTGAGAAAAAATGCAAACGTATTTTCCTCCAAAAACAGAACCATAAAGCCTGCCTGCGTCCTCGCTACCACTTTGATTTATCGAATCCAGGCGATCACATCTTCCTCGCCGCATCGCTGCCATTTCGTTTGTATGCCGGTGGAGAAGAAAAAAAAAAAAACATATAGTGCTGTAATAACATGTGAAATGAGAAACGTAAATTCGTTTGTCCTGCCCCAATCATCTCTTAGCTTAAATCTGTGAAACTCTACCTCTCTAGAAATTCTCAGGTTTACTTCTAGCTCACCCACACTGTCCTAATTACCTTCCGCTCACGGGACGCCACTTCTATTTATACTTCCGACACTCTTTTTCTTCGGTTGTGTTTTAAGCCGTTACTTATAGGATCGCTTGTTTACAGATTCTTAATCTGCTAGCAATATACAAATTTGATGTCTATTTTTGTAAGTTAAGAAGGTGTAACTATTTCATTTGTTATGTGTGCATTTTTCATTTAAAAGAATAAGACAACCATAGAAAAATTATTTTTAAATTCACTCTCCTATACTATACAAAATGTATACTATAGGAGATATTTCTTCTTGCGTTAACAACTTTTACCAATGTAGATTACCACTAGTCTCCTCTAATTATATTACAGCAAATGTATTCGTTGTTTGTCACAATTTATCATTCCTGTGTTTATTTTCTATTGCTGCTATATTAATGTGCTTGATAATACTAACCGAGTTATTGTGCCGCCTCAATCAACCACATTCAAGCAGACTTGTAGCATGCTTTATTAAACCCAGCACTCAGACATGTCGTTTGTTGTAGCAATTTGGATATATTGTCTTTTCTTTGCTGTCCAGTCTGTTCCTGTAGCTTCTGGTAGTGGTGAACTTAACCAAAGTGCAATAGTGATTACTTTCTAGCCAGTACGTTGCATTCGAGCGGTGTTTGTTGACTGAGCGTGAGAGAAATTGTTGGTCATGTTTTTCTCAAAGTGATTAGTAATTATTATAAAATGAATTAAAACTGTTATAGGCTTACTTTTTGTTTCATGATTTTAAATTTTGTAAATTATTTATTCTGTAAATTTTTACATAAACACTCATCTTGGGTTCGGAAAGAAATTATTTTCTTCTCGTGCGTTTTCAACGATTCTGACCTCCAAACTCATCGGAAATTACTTGTCTTTTAAATATATATGGGGGAAGAATATTTAGGGGGGAAAAAACATTAAGAAACCCTTGTTTAGCACGAATCCATACTGATACACGTACACTCTCAGGTTTTGAATAATCGTCTGCCTCGCTTATTAATTTTTTCAGACCCCCTCTCACTCTTGTTAAATTTTGCTAATTTATCTAGTGATTCATATCGATACAGCAGCTGGAGAATCTAATAATAATTTTATTTTACATCACACATTGTATATAACAAAAAAAGAACATTACAAGAAATCCCATATTTACGAACGTACACTATACAAGAATTTAAGGAAATGCCCCCTCCCCCTCTATTATTTGGGACTAGAGAATAATTAAAAATGAAAGTGATTTCAAATTGCGTAAAGGAACCAATAGCACCAGTCTGGCGTATAGTTAGTGTTAAAAAAACACCGAATGCCTCCTTCCCCCTCCGATACCTGAAAAATAAGTAATTTCTGACTGGTTTGGAGGTCAGAATCGTTGCAAACGAGGAAAAAAATGTTCTACCCAAATACCAGACGGGTTTTTATATAAAAAATGTACCGTTTATACTTTGTAATATAAGATCATATCTATTTCGGCTCTGTCTGTGTCTCTTCTACAAATTACAAACTCTCTTCTATGACAACCATCTATTCAACGATAGACATTTTATTCACAGTTGTATAAATAACATTACAAATATAATGTCGTTGATAAACCCAAATAAAAAAGCATAAAAGAAAGAAAAATAAAGGGGGAGGGGACAAAAACTACCATCAGTTCACCACCAAGTGCAACAATCGGCCGTACATCACATCGTAAGTATTAACTGAGGCAAGCCAATACGTTCGCAGCATTACCATGGGTGATGGCGAGGCTAAGGCACTGAAACAGCCCGGCACCCCCACGGGCATCACTTGACACCTCAATTAGGCGAGCCGCCATCGATGACACAAACTTCGCTGTCAGTGGCCCAACTCCACCAAATGTCTCGAACACTACAAGCTAGAAAAATAATTATTGAATAAATCCAGATATTTATGAATTTTATTCCGTTCAGCAACGGAATCAGTGACCTCCACATTTACCGCGGATCACGATGTGGGAGGGAGCAAAAGAGTCACTGACAATTAAGGTGTGAAGTGCGGCCGATTATCCCTCTTGGTGGTAAATCCACCTCCCCCTTTTTTTTCTTTCCTTTATCATTTTTGTTCAATGAATTTATATTATTGTGTTATATTATACACGGTTTAGACATATTTGTCCTTTTGTGTAGGCGATGAATTGGCAGTATCGGTAGAGGGTCGGACGCCATGCTTTCCAGCATAGTTACGTCCCTTTACGGTCTTAGTTCAAATCCCGTCGAGGTTAACTTTGCCTTTCATCCTTACGGGGTCGATAAAATAATGTACTGGGTAAATGCTGACCTTATGCCAAAAGTAGAAACAATTATATTTGTCCTTCTAAACGAATTGCGAACAATTTATAATGTTATTTATGTATATATTTAAAACATATGTGCAACGTTATTTTACTGTAAATTTATACAACTGTAATAAATTTTGTAATGTTATTTATACAACTGAATAAAATTCATAATGTTATTTATGTATATATTTAAAACATATTTGTAATGTTATTTATACAATGCACGGGATTGATAGAAACAGCACCACTAAAACATCTTACTACTGCAAGGCATTTTAGTTGCTGTTTTTTATGTTATACGTTCAAATCCTATTGATATTGTCTTCGTTTTTCATTCTTTCGAGGTCAGTAAAATAGTACCAACCAATTACTCTATACTAATGTTCGACACCTGTGTTGCAGACCAGCTAGCTGTTTGGTAATTGCCAACTGACACACATCAATTAAGTTCTACAGGCATCGTATCTGAAATGATGTGTGCAAAAAGAAAATCTCATATACTTATATTGTATCTTAATCCTCAAATTCCATACAAAGCAATTTCTCTAAGAACTGGCTCTCTTTCATAACATTTCATACGACTAGAGTTTTCTCACAACGTGAACTTACAAATGTTAATCATCTTGACCCAGTTATCTGTATTCCACTGTCTTGGAGAACATAGTTTATGTGCTCTACTTTTCTTCTTCGGAATTAAATGTATCTATGAAATACACAACATAAATAAAAACAACTTTTTGAACTCAACTCTAATGAATGAAATATTTTGTTTGCCAAATCATTTACTACTGCAATGACAAGTCGACAAGGATTGCTCACTCTGCTAGAAATAGCAGCCAAATATTCATCAAATTACACCAGGATTGAATAATGTAGTTTGTATAAAAAAGGGAAGGTCAGAGCTGTAATGATTTTGATCATAGGTTTACTCATCCAAGGCTAAACCACAGCAAAAGCCTCTACAATAATTTATCTTATTTGAATTGTATATTCCAACTTTTATTTGTATTAATTTCAGGATAAATTTTGTAATATTTCTTTTATTATTTTGTTACAGATTCTGAAAAAGCCAGCAATTGCTTTCCAAGTTCCAAAAGAAATTTATAAAGTTACTAAACTTGTTTGATTAAGAAATCACCCAAGAAATAAACTTAACATGTATAACTTGTACTCGGAATTGGTGTGCTTATCTCGATGTTGTCACAAAAGGAAGCATGAACAACTTGTATCAAGATCAATCAGAACTTACTTGTCTTCTTTTACTAATTCTCTTTCAAAGAACACCAGACCAAATTGCAGGGGATATTTACCTCTAGATCCCAAATATTATTATTCCACATGGGTTCAGCCTGAAGGGTTTGATACAGGAATTAAAGTTTACAATACTTTAACAAAACAAAAGGAAAAATTGATTTTACTTCGTAAAAACATTGCTACATGGTAGGTTTGGGATATATTTTTTTCATCGTTTTCTTACTTTGTTGTTTGGCTCCGAGTCAACCTTAATCATCCATGCAGCCCGGTTTTATACTATTTTCTTGGGTGTTTTTAGCATTCTGACACCTTCGTTTTTCCTTCAATCTTACTCTTATAATATTTTGTTCAAACTGGACACAACTTCATTAACAGCTTGAGTGTGTTTAAGGTCAGAGTCACCATCCCTTTTATTCTAACTTTTTTTTAAATGAAGGTTTGCCAGTTTAGAATTTTTTCTCTACATTTAAAATTTTTTTTATTTATACTTCTCTGCTAATCCCAGGTACATCTGTGGACCCACTGTCTACGACAGTGCCCATATGGGTCATGCTAGTACATATGTCCAGTTTGATATCATCCGTCGTATTTTAACAAATATATTTGGAGTCCATGTGATCCGAGTAATGAGTATTACTGATGTCGATGACAAGATCATAGACAGAGCTAAACAAGTAAGTCCAATCACTTTAACTGTTTCAATCTCAATCTACGTTTTTTTTCATAATATTTATAAAGCCATATAATTTCATGTATAGAGAGTATTAGAGCTAATAATTGTTTTCTACATTTGGCACAAGGCCAGCAAGTATCTCAGTGTATTACTGGTACTTTATTTTATCGAACCCGTAAGGATGAAAGCAAAGTTAACCTCGGCGGGATTTAAACTCAGACCATAAAGGGCCGTAACTCTTATGAGAATATTAGTATTGATAGTGTATCAATAGAGAGAAAGATTTGTTTCATCTACTTTGTGTAAACCAGTGATAAATTCTCAAATGTAATGAATCCGTAATGATTCAATAATAGAACTGATTTACATAATATTATAAGAGTAAGTTGTGATTTATTTCTCGTACTGGTCATATTTGTTGCTGATGTAGCGGAGTGACAGATATAATAGATACCACAAGGCCTTGCATTTTTTACATTTGTCCTACTCAGCTAGTGTTATACCTGGCCCGTCTCTTGTCAGCTATCTGGGTCTCACATCACTGAGCATACATAGCACTAGCTACTATGCCCAGTCATTCCTACACTGAACATAACCTCTCAAATTCCCTTTTCTTCTGTATGCTATTCCTGTAAATGTGGGCATGCAGACGTTAAAACTGAACCTCTACCTTATCAACCTCACCAATCTGAGAGTGTGACATCAAGATCATAGGGACAATCTGTGTCACCAATCTGTGAGTGTGACCTGTGAAAGGGCTGGCAGCACTTTTCATGGTTATCATGAGAGTTTATGTTTTCAGTATGACATAACCACAAGATACAAAATTTTCTTAAGCTAAATGTGTAAAATTCAGCAACCATTATTTATGCATTTATTTTGACTGAAATTGTCTATATAGTTCTTCATCAATGTCACTTTGAAGACAAATTCAGTGATCTGGTTCTTTCTGAGCTATTGCTATTTGTCTGAAATATTTGTAATGAACGCAAACTAACTATCAGATATCATACATGTCAACTAAATAGTATGTTGTTTTATACAAATGGAAATATGTTAACCAGCAATGATTGACATCATGTCCATTCAGAAAGCATTATTTCAAGCAAAATGCAGTCATAGAATGTCCAGTAGTTAAAGTGCTGGATTCACAAGCCTAAAATTGTAAGTTCAGTTCCTAGACAGGGCAGTCTGTTGTGTACTTTTGCAAGACACTTCATGTTGTTTTTCTTTATAGGACTGGGGATCCTAATTTTAAAACACCCAAGAAACTACCTAAGATATACAAACTTATAGGAAGCCAGCTAAACCTGCATAGGTGTGACCTGTAAATTTCATTTCAAATTGGTTCATTTGATTAGAGTCTGAGAGAGCTTTGGTAGACACCTATCTGCATATTGAATTCTTAATTGGATTTGTTAACTTTTACAATCCATTCATCTATACTGTTTTCTTAGCAACCACCAGTTTACATAATTGTGGCACCCTGTCAAAACCTTTCATGTTAACAAATAGGTATATATGTACGTCTGTAAATTGGTGCAATGTATAGTATATAAAGTTAGATACTGTTCCAGCATGTCTGCAATCCAAGGACGGAAACTTACTTAGTGAACAAAACATTTTAAAATGCAAAATCATAAGTGAGGTAGGGATAATTTGATTATTTTTATTACAAAAAAACAATTCCAGACTAACAGAAATATACGTTTGTGTTACATTTAAATAGCTGAGAACTAATATTAGTGATGTCTCCAAGAAGTATGAGTATGAATTTTTCCATGATATGACCTCATTAAATGTCTTGCCACCAATGTATCCTGCACGAGTCACCAACCATATTGATACTATTATAAAATACATTCAAACTATTCTGCAGAAGGGTTTTGCTTACAAGACTCCTGAAGGTAAAGAACTTTAATTAAATGAATTTCTTAAATCAAACTAAATATTATTTGTCCTTTCATTTAAAAAGAAATGAATGTTAAATTAATGTTAGAAAGTTACCATATTTTGGAGAAAAAAAAGCATTTTGAGGGGAAAAGTAATATATGGCTTATGTATACATATATATTTTTATTATCATATTATCATACAAATTTTGGGATAAACTGTAAAATAGTGTGTTCAATAAATTTTTATTGTTTAGCTGCAAGTCAGATGTGATTGACCAGACCTATGAACAAATTTATTCAAGTCAAGTAAATTAGGCAGGTGTAAATAATGTTTTAATTACTTGACTTTCCTTTTATCAATGGAAGTGTGTGAGTTTTTTTTCTTATATAAGCTATAAAAATCAATAAAATATTTGTCAATTATTCTTTGCTACTGCTGCTTGGAGTGGTAAGCCACATCTTTTAATGATACATATTTACAAATACTCAATGGAGCTAGTGAAAAATTGGTTATTATCTAGTAGTGTGAGATTGATACTCTATCAACTTGACTAGCATTGCTGCCAAATTTTCTCTTTTTAAAGTAAATTTCTCTTGTCTTGGATGCTGGATATTTTTGCATGTCCTAATCTCAAAAACTACATTGCGCCTTGAAAGTAAAGTTGTTACTGCATGTGGTATGTAATACATCAGTGTAGGCAGTGAGTAGTTCAGTTCCATGTGCAGGAAAAGTCTACTAAAAAACTATCTAAAAATAGTTAATTTACAAAACCTATATAGGAAAATATTGTTTTCTATACTTCAGTACCTCATAGTGTCTACTGAAGATGTAATATATTGTATTCTTACACAGATACTAATGTAGTTGTGATATGATCACAGCTTAAAATACTCACAGCAAGACTATGGGCCCATTACACATTTATTATGAACCATGCCATGTTTGTGCTATCACTAATAAAATATTGTTCTTTTCTTTGTCACTTAATATTAGAGAAACCAGACAGAAAAACCAAGATTATAAATCTTTGCATTTTTGGGGTGGGTGGGGGTTGGAGGAGTTGGATGGATGAGGGCTTTTATATATCTATATATATATATATATATAGCTCACTAATGCAGTTGATAAATTCCATAACTACTCAGCTTCTTACATGCAAGCAAGAAACAGAATATGAAAAAAAGGAAGAATCAGCTTCAATGAAATGGACTTTTTATATAGATTGAGTACTTTTCCCCATGTTTGTATACAAAAAGTTAGTGTGTGTGTGTGTGTGTATATATATATTGAATTGAATTAGTAGGTTTTGCCATGTTTGACTGCAGAAAAAAAATCTAGTGATAACAATGCATATAAGACCCCAGAATGGAAGGAAATGGGTACCAGCATGCATGGGAATTGAACCCACACCTTTTATTTTCACGATAAGTGTGCTATCTGATTACACCAACTTGAGGGACCAACTATCTAAGTTATCAGCAGTATGGTAAGTAAGGTAATTAATGACTGTCAGGGATAATTGCTGAGATGGGGAAAGCATCCAGTATGGAGGGACAGATGCTTACTGCGAGTATAGGAATTCGTCATACCAACTGTTATTGCATCATCATCAGCTGCTACAAGAAATGCACTGGACTGGGAAAACTATAGAAGTATCGAGTTGATGGACCAAGCCAGAAAATTTACTGAGAGTTATTGTGCAACTAATTAAGGATAGAATAATGAGATGCAGTTTGATTTTAAAGGTACTGTAGATGCTCTCTTCCTTGTTAAACAGCTGCAAGAGAAGTACCTGGCTAAGAATTTGTAGTCAGCAATGGTTGTAATTCCCTGAACTTCTTCCTAACATTTATTAACCAGGGAACAGCATTTAACAGAGTTCCATGCCCTGTAATCTGGTTGGCTCTTAGGAAACTAGGAATGGCTTGTATCGATGGCAAAAGCTATGTACGGGGTACACTCAGGCTATAGTCTACAATTTTAGTTTGGTGGTCTTGCAGAGCTCTGACCTCAAACCTCAACCCCCTCCTCATCATCCATTAGCCTCCAAGCCATAACAGAGGGGGAGGGGGGTTTAAGACTGACTATCCATGGGAACTTCTATATGCCAATGATCTCATCCTCATAGCTGAAACTAGGGCAGAATTAGAGAAGAAATTGCAAATCTTGAAGCAAAACGTGGAATTAAAAACACTTCAGAATCAATCTTGCAAAGACTAAAGTCCTAGTAATCAAAAAAGTAAACGGGGCCTTTCAGAAAAATGGCATTGCTTAATACACAGGAAAGGAGTAGGTAGAAATTCCATTCCATGTACAAAATGTAAGCTATGAGTATACAAAAAATGTAGGCTTTGTATGCGATACATGCACAGGAGCAGTTAGAGCTCACATGAAACAAGCTCTATCGATGGCTCCCTAAAAGTTGTCGACAGCTTCTGTTACTTGGGGGAGCAAATTAGCAGTGGAGGTTGGTCTTCTGAAAGCACTGTAGCCAGAGTGAGAACTGGTTGGAAAGAAGTTCATGGAGTTACAACCATTGTTGACTATAAACAAGTAAAAGACAGGTTATTTGATGGTTGTGTGTGGAGGACTTATGAAAGAAATGTGGTAAGCATGCTCCAATGGCTGTGTACATGAATGATGAAGCAGCAAGCTGAGAGAAAAACTGGATATAAGGAGGGATCAGATGCAGAGTGCGAGAGAGGAGATTGCAATGGCATGGTCATGTGATGCATATGGGGTAAAAGAAATGCAGTGTGCTTGAAGTTGATGGCACCTGTGGAAAGGAAGACCTAAGGAAACTTGGGATGATGCGGTGAAGGCCGACCTCACATAGCTGGATTTCATGAAGTAGATGACCCAGGATTGGGTTGAGTGGTGACATGCTGTAATGCAGAAGACTCACCTTCCCATGCAAATTGGTTGAAACAAGCATAAAGAGGATGATTCCATCTCTTCAACCATGACACCATCTGGCCACTTTCCCACACCTTAATCTCAAAGAAGCAGAGAAGTGGACCAGCATTGAGGTCCACACTTGCCAGTACATTCCCAAATTTTATATCACCTTCGTCATCCCCCTCAACTCATACTCTTCCATCCTCATCCAACATAAAAAGTGATTCATTCACTTCTCAAATTCACCTTCCCTTACTCTGCCCAACCCACGTTACCCCCTTATATTCATATTCCTGATTTGCTTTCCCCCTTTAACCCATGCCAAGATATCCCACCACTCACTTGCTTCAAAGCCACCCCATGTCCATGTGCTTATTCACTAATGATGCCATGTTCTCCACTGTCACACCCACTACTCCAGCAAGCTGCATATAGCCAGTCCTCTTCTCATTCTTAATCCCCAATCCCATCAATGTCTCCTCAGCCAAGCCAAGACATGAGCGCCCTAGTGTCATAATAGAGATGGTCCCAGTACACAATGTAAAGTGATTGGCATTAGGAAAAACATCCAGACAGGATAATATAGCTAACCCATGCAAGCATGGAGAATAGATGTAAAACAGTAATGATATATATATATGTATGGGGAAGGTACGTAGGGTTTTGGAAATGTAGTAGATAATGTATGTAGATGTACATAGTTGCCATTTCCCACACTCCCACCCCACCTCCACCACCTTCCGATATGCACGCCTGACACCATATACCATCCACTCCCTCTTCAATGCTAGCGTGGATGATAGACGTTAAACGATGATGATGATGATTAAACCCACTCATCCAAAACCTCTTCATCACTTTCACTTCCCCAGTTGCCCCTTCCCTCCACATAAGAAATGTAGACTCACTAAGAGTATCTTAATATAGTTGAATAGCGGCCTAGGACTGCTCAGAGCAGTCACAGGGAGGACGGAGGCTCTGTAAGCTGAAGTGTAGGCAACCCGTCAAGGAGAGCTACCACTGCAAATAAATTGGTGCGAGGTGGAGACAAAAAAGGAAAAATCAACGGAAGATGACATTTAATGCTGGCGCTCTGAGAGGTAGATCTGCTGAGATAATAGAGATGTTAGAGAGAAGACATGTGGATGTGTGCTGGGTGCAAGAGGTGAGATGGAGAGGTGCCTCAGCAAGGCTAATCATAGGCAAACAGCTTAGCTATAAGCTTTTCTGGGTTGGAAACGATGATGAGATTGGTGGGGTAGGCATTTTACTGGCCAAGAAGTGGATTATCAAGATTAGATTAGCAGTAGGCAGTAGGCTGCTGACAATTATCTCTACCTATGTTCCCCAAGTGGGCCTAGGTAAAATAGAGAAGGACTGCTTTTACAAGCAACTTCTACAGACAACCATAGTGCCAGACGACAGAGACCTAGTTATACTAGCAGGTGACTTCAATGGTCATGTTTGACAACTCCAGGATAGATACACTGGCGTACACGCTGATTATGGAAACGAAGAAAGAGTGAGGCTTCTTGAATTTTGTGATGCAAGTGCACTAACTTCAGCAAACCTGCCAATCACCTAATCACCTACCAATAAGGCGAGCACATAAGCCAGATTGACTTCTTGCTAGTTAGGCAATGAGAGGGACAGATGGTTACAAATACTAAGGCATATCCTGGGGAAGAATGCACCCCCAACATAGGTTAGTCATTAGTGACATCTCAATAAGCAAGAAACACACAGGAAGGTCTGGAAGCTAAAGTACCTTTCACTTAAATATAGGTTTAGGGATATGTATGATGAGAGAGAATACGAATTAGAATTATATGATATAGAAGACAACTGGATGTCCTTATGCAACAACCTACTGCACGCAACTGAAGAGACTTGTGGCTGAAGCAAAGCTTCAACCAGACAGGGTGACTTGGTGGAGGAACAGCATGGTAGATAAACAAAAGACAAGCATGGAATGATTGGAAAAATGGTGGGAGTAGAGACCAGTACGCAGCTGCTGAAAAAGGGGCTAGATGTCAAGTGTACATAGCACGAAGGGAAGCTGAGAGTAGGAGGTGTGACAACAGGATCAGAGACATGAGGTGTTCTGCATTGCAAGGCAGTGTGTCTGAAATAATGCTGGTGCACTTAGTGTCACTGATGCTCAGAAAAAGGAAGCTTGGAAATGTCACTATGAGAGACTGATGAATGGGAGAGAGAGAAACTACCCCCAGGAGACCCAACAGAGGGACCAACTATTGAGGTTGATGACTATTAGGTCAAAGAAGCAATTAAAGAAATGAAAAGTCGCTGAGATGTTAAAGGCATCAAGAGAAATAAGAATTAAGCTAGTTACATGCGTAGTCAATCAAGTTATATATGGCAGTCATACCCAAAGCCTGGTGCAGGAGTATATTTGTTAATTGTTACAAAGTTAAAGGGGATGCTCTGGAGAGGAGCAATTATAGGGGCATAAAGCTGATGGATCAGGTTATGAATATGACAGAAAGAGTCAAATTAGATGAGATGCAGTTTGGTTTTGTGCCCAGGAAAAGTTCAACAGATGCCCTCTTCTTAGTGAGACAACTACAAGAGAGGTTCTTAGAGAAGAATAAACTATTATATTATATATATATAGATAACCTACCAATAAACATCTCTCTTTTATATTATATACAGATATATCTATATATAATATAAAATATTGGCACTTCCATCATCCTTTTGAGAAACGTGGACCCACTACTTCTATGCAATGGCACACACTTTATTGCCATCTCCTAGAGGTCACTATTCTTAGAGGCAATCAAGGAGAAAATGCATTTATTTCCAAGATTCCTCTACCGAGCTGCCATTCAAATTCTCAAGACTTCAGTTTCCTGTTTGAGCCAGTTTTGCTATGACCGTACATAAAGCTCAGGCTCAGAGTTTCAAAGTTGTAGAATTGAATACAAGAGAATCGGTTTTTACTCATGGACAGTTATATGTAGGTTGTTCACGAGTGGAAACACCTAGAAATCTTCATATACTATGCACAAACGGTATAATGAAGAATCTAGTGTATCTGGAAGATTTTTTTACTGTTTATTTTTTTGTAACACACAAACACACCATGGTTTTGTCTCATACTGTAAACCAGACAAACATCCAATACAGTCATTTTCTCTTCTACTTGTCTTCTCTTATCATCTGTTTATCCGGGCGAAGCTGGATACATCAGCTTGTATATATATATAATTGTTTGTTTTGTTGTTTGCAGGAAGTGTTTACTTTGATATTGGAGCCTATCCAGACTATGGTCAATTGCGCCAGAAACAGGAACTATTTGAAGAATCAAGTTAGTATTTGGAGGTTGATTATCATTGTTTTGATCAACTTTGCCTTCACTTTAGATGACTACCCCTCCCTCTTTCCCTTCTCAATAAATTGTTGCCAATGGTAGGCAGATGAGTGACAGTGTTATTATAAGATTAGTAAAACTGACAGGTATTTTGTTGACTTAACTCTTTCATGAATCTATTTCAATTAATTAATTAAAAAAATGTTGAGTGACTTACTAAAATTATTAATTATTGTATTGCTAAGGTAACTTATGGTTCTTATATACAATTATGTTGGGAAATTTTAATCTAAATAGGAACCTCTTAAAATGGAGATTTTGTTTGATAGAACCAGAGCCAGTTTAGACCAGATTTGTATGAAAAGAGTTAATGTTCTGAATTAAAGTTATAGAACTATATTTATAGGTAAATAGCCTGACTTTAAATGTAAAGGCTAAAGGAATAAGCCCTAACAGAAAATCCAGAATAGATCTCTTAAGATGCAACAATTTCTGGAAATTCTTGCAAGCAAAGTAATGCTAAATTTCACACTTCCAGTATCACAATAAAATGCACCCAGTACACTCTGCGAAGTGGTAACGTTAATGCTACAATAAAATGTACCTAGTGAACTCTACTCTGTAAAGTAGTTGGCATTAAGAAATGCATCCCAAAATAGAATGTATGAGTAAGATGTAGTCTTCCTGACCCATCCAACTCATGATAGTTGAATTGGTGCAGACACGAAGTACATTAGAAGTGATCTTTGGTGATAACATGTTTAAAACTTACTGAGGCAAGTTTGGGGACTCCTTTTTATGTATATTATTCAGAGGTAATGCCCATAGCCTTTTTAGGTCTTTCTAATATTCCATGGTGTAATGTACCAATCAAGTTTATTTAACATTCCCATAAATCATTTTAAGTGATTGGTAATAGGAAGGGCATCTAGCTGTAGAAACCATGCCAAAACTGGAACATATCTAAGCAAGATGTGGTCTCCAGCCTATCTGAGAGAACAGTACCTCTGATTAAGTACTGGCTTGATCTTTAATGATCTATCCAACCCTTGGCAGCATAGGCAAAAAAAAACAGGACATTATATGATGATATGGAATTATAATAGAAGATAAATAAATTATCATTCAATTGTAACTTAAATATTTATTGTGTTTGGATCATCTGATGTAGATCTTAGTGGGGTTTTTTTTAATTATCTTTTGCCAAAGTCTGTATAAACTTTTCATCTTATTTAGCCTGATATTCCCCCTATCTGTTTTTAATCTATTCTTTTACTGGTTTCAGTTATTAGATTGCAACTATGCTGGTGCACCACTTTAATGTGAAAAACTTCTTGAACTATAACTTTTCTGTTTCTCTACTTTGTGTTTAGACCATCAAGAAAAACGTAGCTCCTTGGATTTTGTTCTATGGAAAGCTGCAAAACAGGGGCCTTCCTGGGATTCTCCCTGGGGTAAGGGCCGACCAGGATGGCATATTGAATGTTCTGCTATGGCAAGGTCAGTCACTTTATTTTTTATGTTTTTTGTTTTATTGTTAATTTCATTTTAATTATAGGTTCTTGAATTTGATATGTTTTGTTTTTTGTTCCTTGATCATTTCCACAATCTGCTTTGATTATCATTTGTTTGTCATCATTGCTATTTACAATAATTCTTTCTAATTTAAACACAAGGCCAGCAATTTGGAGGATGTTCTACCAATACTGCCAATCTACTGCTCTCATTGCTATTAGTAATAATGATGATGACAATAACAGTGATGATAATTTCTAACATAAGCACAAGGCTTCAAATTTAAGCAATAGATACAGTCACTTATATTGGACAAAGTGCCTTGTAGTTTTTAGTTACAGCTTTTAGGTTGTAAAATCAAATCCAGCCAGATTGGACTATGTCTTCTATCTTTCCAAAGTGAAGAAAAATAAGTACCAAAAAATATATGGTTTTGTGCCAATGTTAAATATCATCATCATTTTACACCAACTTTCCATGCTGCCATGGGTTGGATGGATTATCACAGCCCATGACTGAATGGTGGTAGGGGAACACTTCTTGCTCTTATATTCCATTCTCTTTCTCTCTCTTTCCTTCTCTTAAATTGGCTGTGTTCAGACCTGGAAATGGATGAGCTCCAGCAGGTTTTCTTATATCAGGTTTAGAATGCCCAAGACAACGTATAACATGACAGCAGTCCTACGACTCTGTCAGGGGTTAAGAGCCCTTTATTTTACTTTTTTACATACCTATATGGAAAAAAGATAAACACAGATTGGTTTGATTGGGGCTGACCTTAGGCTAAACAAAATCATCAATAAAAACTCTCAGATGTTCATGCATCTTATATAAGAAACAATATATTTATGGAGTTCTCTACTTTCAGCAAAGTTTTTGGTTCCAACTTTGATATACACTCTGGAGGAGAAGACCTTATTTTCCCGCACCATGAAAACGAACTTGCCCAATCCCAGGCATATTATGGCTGTAAACAATGGTGCAACTATTGGCTTCACACGGGTAAGAAATTTAACCCTTTTAAAACTAAGCCATCTGAAACTGCTTCTGGTTCTATGATCTTCCATCATGACTTTATATAAGAATTGTTAAGAGTTATGCTTAAAACATCAATTTCATAATAAGAAAGTTGTTCTACTTAAATTCCTTCAAATTCTATATTATTTTCAAAATAATTTGAAAATCATATGCTGTGTCTTTCATTAAAAATATGGTAAGAGATGGGTTAACTGGAGAAATAGATGAATAAAACAATCATGGTGTTTTGTATTAACCTCACTCAATTATATTTATCATTTCATCCCCATCATAACTCAGCATCAAGGAGAACATGAGAAGTCAAAAATTGTAAATGCCACTTTTTTGTGAAATATATGACAGATAAATATGCTACTGGATATGATATAGGTTTCTCTCAAACAGTACATCTGTAGGATGTTATATGCATTTCTGACTGTCAGATATAGTGATCAAAATACACTCCAAAACTTCTGTGTAAAATCTAGCACAATATCTACTTGATCATTTCACACTTACAGGACCTAGAAAGGCAACAACGCTACTTCTATAGGCAAATAGTGTTTGTGTAGTCAACTGACCTGCTAGAAAATAAAAGCATCCTAGTATACCCTAAAAATGTCTTAGAATATGGAAATATTAGAGACTCCAGTACTGTATATGAAGTATAAAATAGGATGGCTTTGTGTCAAACGCCTTTGATCATTTGTTAGTTAGATTAAACAAATAAAAAAGATACATTTATCATTAAACAACTACTTTGCAGAAGGGAAGTTGTATTTTATTTATTTTTAATGATAAGTTCTAATCCATAAATTAGCATTTCTGTTTTAGAGAAACCAAATTGACAAGTGGATATGGTATTAAACTTACTGCTAGCTGAAATGTCTCAAGTACAAACCCACAGTACAAATTTTGTTGTGTATTTAGTCAATACACTTCAGTCCAATGCCTATCTCTTATCATAAATTCCAAGTGACTTCTAAAAGCCAGTATTTTTGTGACAGGAAATATACAATAAATAAAAAATCTCTCCTTAGATAGGATGTCAGTTTTTTCTCAGTATCTTTCTTTGATGATCTTGTTACCTAATCCCAACAGCTAAGCAAACTGGAGAAAAGTGTTGTGTTCAACTACTATTGACTTGGTTATTATAAACCTGTGAGCAGGATTAATAAATTGTCCAAAGATATTTAACCCTTTTGATACCAAACCATTTGAAACAGCCCTTAGTTCTGTGATACTACACTGTATATTCTAAAGTGTTTATCATCAACATTTTATGTTCATTTTTTTCATCATAACTTTATGTAAGAACCTAAATACTCCAAATATCAATTTAATACTGAGAACATTGCCAAATTCTTGGTTGTTTTCTAGAAATATGTTAATTAATTGGTTAAATTATTACAGCAGTAACATAAAGACACAATGACAAAACTACTGACTATATTCTTTTGTGCAGTAAGACCAAATCTGCAATGATGTGGTTGCAAAGTAACTTCTTAACCACAGAATCATGCCAAAGTTCAAATCTTACTACAATCATAGTATTTTTCATCTGAACAAAATACATAACTCAGTTTGCTTGGCCGGTTTGAAAACCAATTCCAGTCCAACTTTGCAGTTAAGTCATTAGTGTTAAGAAGAGTATCCGACTTTAAAAACAATTCCTTTGATAAAAGGACCCCAACAACCATTCAAACATGGAAAAATTGATGTATAGAAAAGTACAGACAAAAATATCTCAGAAATTTGAAAGCAGTGCCTCAGTATAGCAGTAATCTAATGACTGGAACCAGTAAAAGAATATGAGAGCAGTAATATATATTAAGAAAAGAAAACAAACTGATTTATCGTAAAATACTTTTAATACAGTGCACGAGCAATGCTGGTATTTGTTTTGTTCATGTTGAGCTCATGATGGTGTTAATGATAATGTTAAATGCTGATACATAAGTGATGAATATTTTGATTGACATGATTTCAGGATAATGAATTTTGTTGTAAAGAGTTTTCCTTTATTTAAATTTCTCTTAGATTTTCCTACTTTTCAAATAGTTTTTGTTTATCTGTTCTGCAGGTCATCTCCATATCAAAAATGAAGAGAAAATGTCGAAGTCTCTAAAAAATGTTGTATTGATATCAGATTTTCTAAAGACCCACACTGCTGATGAATTTCGTTTGTTCTGCATGCTGACTCATTACCGCAATAGTAGGTTTCCAAATCTTTCATATTGCCATTTGAACATAGTATACTTTCTAGTTATCATCATCATCACAGTTTTACATCTATTTTTCTCCCACATTGTAACACCCACCTCTCACTCATGCTCCTAGATTTACCTCTCCAACTCCCACCCAAGTCTCCAGTCCACACAGTAAATTGGTCATTTTGTTGTCATGACAAAAAGCACTCAGCCCACGCTGTAAAGTGGTCGTTTTGGTGACACAGCAAAAAGCACCCAATACACATTGTAATTGTGGTTGGCATTAGGAAGGGCATCCAGCCATAGAAACCAAGCCAAAATCAGTTCTGTACGAACAAGACATGGTCATCTGACCTGGGATTGCCCACAATAGGACAACTCGTTTAACCCATGTTAGCATGGAAAATGGATGTTAAAAAATGATTTCCATGCTTGCATAGAAGCCAGACAGGTCAGATGACTGCATCTCACTAATATCATCTATGGCTTGGTTTCTATGCCCTTCCTAATGCCAACCACTTCTTGGCATCTACTGTGTGTGTTTTATTGTGACACCACCTAACAGGGCGGACTGGGTGCTTTTTATCATGGCACCAGTGCTACCACTTTATAGAGTGAGCTGAGTGCATTTTATTATGGTACCTGCATTACCACTTTTCAAAACTGGGGCTCTTGCTGTGTCCTTCACCAGGCTGAGGAAGTAGTTGAAGAAATGAGGTAATCTCATGTTGCTTGCTGTGGGAGTCGTGGCCTGGGAATTTAGAGATATGAGAGGGGTGCATCTGTCTTTCCATGCTGGCATGAGTTAAACAAAGAAAGAAGACTCATTGAGAAAGGGAAAACTAAGGTGATAGAGGGAGAAATCAAGCGATTTGGAGAGGGGAGGGGAGGTTGAGTGAATGAAAGAGGCTAGATAGAGACATAGATGGGATACGGAAGGGGGAATACTGGCAGGAGGAAGGGAACATAGAGTGGGAGTGAGCAAGCGACTTCTGTGTAAGTGTGTCTGTCTTTCCATGTTGGCGGGAGAGCTAAATATTGTTACACCTCTCTGATTTTTCTACCATCCTCACCATTTTTGTTTCATCCTGTTCATGTAGAAACGTGAATCTTCTGTAGAACAACATATCTCCAGTTGATTTGGTCCTGTGTCATCTTCTTTTCTTTGGTTTACCTCTTTCACAGTTTCCACTAACTTTGAATGCACTGCATATTTTTTTATGCAGCTATCATCTTCAAATTCGCATCATATGCCCATATTTGTACACTGCATCTAATCCCTCTTATGCTCAGCTTTTCTCAGTTCACTGATACTTCATTGTTCATGCACAGTGCTATTACACATCCATCGAATCATGCTCACTTCATTTCTCTCAAATCGTCGCAGACCCTCTGCATTCAAGGCCCGTATCTCATTTCCACACAGGATCATAGTTCTCACGCAAGCAACATACTATTTGCTTTTTGTCCTGAAGGAGAAACCCTTTGTAGCTAGCAGGGGTAGTAGGGCCCCGAACGTTTTCCACCTGGTTCTTACTCTGGCTACTGTACCTTCAAAATACCCACCTCCACTGCTAATATCTCTTGTATATAAATAGTTTACATATTGTACACTGTGCGGAATTCCTATCAGATCCTTTTTTGCATATTGAGCATGGCCATTTCCCTGAGAGAATCAGGGCCATGTCATCTTTCCTACTTACTTGGCTAAGTTGACTTTGAGCCATTTGGATTCTAGATTTTACTTCGAAGTCTGGAATTTCTTCTCTAGTTCCTCTACAGATTCAGCTAGGAGAACTAGATTATCTGCATACAGGAGTTCCCACAGGTAGCCAGTTTTCAACTCCTTCATTATTGCCCGGAGGACTAGCTCTTTTATAGCTTGGAGGACTACTTCCATATATATCATCATCATCATCATCATCATACGTCTGCTTTTCCTTGCTTGTAAGGGTAGGACCGGTCCTTTTCAGCACAGCATCTCTCCATTTGTCACGGTCTTTCATCATCTCCACTGTGAGCTTCAGCAATCTGAGGTCAGTTCTCACCATCTCTGCCCATGATTTTCGTGTTCTTCCTCTACTGCGTCTTCCTTCCACTGGGATTTTTTGGCACTTCTTCACCCAGTGGTCATTCTCCATGCACATCACATGTCCATACCAACGCAGTCTTCTCTCCTGCACAGTACTGTTTATCCCTCTTATACACAGTTTCACTCTCAACTCGTCTATGCTTGGTTGTTTATGCACATTGAAATTGCACATCCATCGGAGCATACTTGCTTCATTTCTCTCCAGCCATCGCATATCCTCCGCAGTTGCTGCCCATGTCTCACTACCATGCAGCATCGCACATCTCACACAGGCATCATATAACTGACCTTTCGTTTGTAAGGAGAAACCCTTAATTGTCAACAGAGGAAGCAGCTCCCTAATCTTCTTCCATCCTGTCCTTATTCTAGATACTATCAGTTTTATGCCCCTATAATTGCTCCTCTCCAGAACATCCCCTTTACCTTTGTAGTAATTTATAAGAATACTGCTGCACTAGTCTTTGGGTATGATTCTGCCATATATAAGAAGAGGGCATATGTGTATGTATATGTATATATCGAACATAGCCATTTCTTTAATTGCTTCTTTAACCCAATAGTCGTCAATCTCAATAGCTGGTCCATCTGTTGGGTCTACTGGGGCTAGTTTCTCTCTCTCCCATTCGTTCTCCACATTCATCAGTCGCTCATAATGACATTTCCAGGCCTCCTTTTTCTGAGCATCAGTGACACTAAGTGCACCAGCTTCATTTCGGACACACTTATCTCCAACAACATTCCGATTTACACTGACACACTGTCTTGCAATGTGGAACACCCCACGTCTCTGATCTCCTCGTCGAAGAACATTGGCAAACCTCCTACTCTCAGCCTCCCTGCGTGCTAAGCATACCTGACGTCTAGCTTCTCTTTTAGCGGATGTGTATCGGTCTCTACTCCCACCATTTTTCCAAGCCTTCCATGCTTGTCTTTTATCTTTAATGGCTCTATCTACCATGCTGTTCCACCACCAGGTCACCCTCTGTCTGGTTGGAGCTTTGCTCCAGCCACAAATCTCTTCAGTAGCCTGCAGTAAGTTGTCACATAAGAAATTCCAGTTATTATCTATGTCATACAATTCTAATTCGTCTTCTTTCTCATCATACACAACTTGAAGGGCTTTCCTAAATTTATATTTTAGTGAAAGGTCTTTTAGCTTCCAGACCTTTCTTCTCCACACCTTCCTGTGTGTCTAATTCTGTCTCTTGCTTATTGAGATGTCACTAACGACTAACTTATGTTGGGGTGTACATTCTTTCCCTGAGTATGCCTTAGTATTCAAAACCATCTGTCTGTCTCATTGCCTGACTAGCAAGAAGTCAATCTGGCTTATGTGCTCACCTGGTTGGTAGGTTTCTTGAAGTTAGTGATGCAAATGGTTAGTGCACTTGCACCAACCATTTGCAGCCCTAACATGGTTAGTGTTATTGCTGTTTACGCAGATATTGCAATACTTGTCTGTTGTGCTCATAATTTTTTGGCATTGATATACTGGTTGGATGCCCTTCCTATCACCAGCACCACTTTACAGTATGAACTGGGTATGTTTATTTGTACCACCAGCACTAGTCTTATTGGACACAGGGGCCCTCTCCGCCCCATACTTTGGCATAGTTTTTAATGGCTGAATGCTACTACCATTACCTCCATTTTACAGCATGGACGGGGTGCTTTTATTCGTGCGACCAGCACTAAGGAAGTTGTCTTACTGGACTTAGGGGGCTTCTCTTCCCCACACCAATTGCCAAACTTGAATGTGTGTGTGTATATATATATGTATGTATGTGTATATATATATATATATCACTCAGTTGAAGCGACCAAATTTTAACCCAGCGTCTACAACAGCAACAACATCAGAATGAAATGAACATCAAGAAGAACAACAAACAACAACAACATCCACTGCCACCATCCACCACCACCACCACCACCAGCGATCAGGCCTTAAGAAAACAACAACTATAATAATAATTATTATTCTGTTTTTGGCACAGAGCAGCGATTGTCCCAGCGCATTGGTGGTGCCTTGTTTTGTCGGCTCCGTGGGGATAAAGGACAGGGTTGACCTCGGCGGGATTTGAGCCCAGAGTGTGGAGGGCCGTAGCTCTATGCTGTAAAATAATTATTATAATAGTACTGAACAGTAACACACGGCTTCATCATCATCATCATCATCATCAACGTTTAACGTCCGTGTTCCACGCTTGCATGGGTTTGGACGGGGGTAGTCCCACTTGAGGCAAGAGTGATTGTCTTGCTCGCATAGGACTGTCTGGCAGGTTTTCTACAGCTGGATGCCCTTCCTAACACCAACCACATTTACAGTGTGGGTCTGGGAGGTTTTTACCGTGTTGCCTACACGGCCACATTACAGCGTGGACTGTGTGTTTTTTTGTCGTGACACCTACACGATCTCATTTGTTTCGGCCTCGATGGCGCGGCACCAACATAACTTTACATAGAACGGGGTGGTGTGGATCGGGTGGGGGTGGTGGTGGTGGGACGGGGTGTATTTTGTTAGAGATGCCTACTGGCTGGAGTAGGTTTTACTATATATTTAGGTAAGGCGGGTCTTCTCTGTTACTGAGTACCGCCAAAGGTCTCGGTCCAGTGACATTGTCTTGGAGAGGTGTAAGTGTGTGATGTCGGAGTTTATCAGCTCGTCCCAGGTTTTTCTAGGTCTGCCTATTCCGTGACTACCGTCTATCTTTATTGCCCTGCACTTTGTTATACAGCTATCGACTTTCATGCGCATCACGTGTCCATACCAACGTAGCCTTCTCTCGAGTAAACAACATCTGATCCCTCTTATCTCTAATTTTTTTCCTTAGTTCGTTTATGCTTTGCCGTTCACGTATATTACTGTTACACATCCAGCGGAGCATGCAAGCTTCGTTCCTCTCTAGTCTGCGTATATCCTCTGCACACAATGCCCAGGTCTCACTGCCATGCAGCATTGCTGTTCGTATGCAGGCATCGTACAACCTGCCTTTCATTTTTAGTGAGAACCCTTTAGCAGCTAATAGTGGTATAAGCTCTCTGAACTTTTTCCAACCAGTTCTGACTCTAGCTACAGTACTTAATTATACTAACTCTTTCGAAAGTCAACAGTTGACATGATCTTGTATCAGTAATGACGGTAATATATGTGTGTGTCTGTGTGTGTGCGTGTAAGTGAGTGGCGTGTGTGTGTTTGTATGCATGAGTGTTGGTGTGTGAGTGTGTGTGTGTGTGTGAGTGGCGTGTGTGTTTGTATAGATGAGTGTTGGTATGTGAGTGAGTGTTTGTGTGTGTGTGTTTCGTACGTATGAGTGTCAATAAGTGATTATTATTTTTTTTTTTTTTTTTTGCGCGGGGACATAGAAATAATCGAGCTGGATACCCGATAGCGCAGTTAAACCTCTGGGAGTGAAGGACCCCTAGCCCTTGTCAGGGCATTCTTCTAGGAGAAGGCATCTCAGGAAACTGGGTTAACTCCTACATAAAACCTGCGGCTCAGTAGTTACCGATGATGTTGATCTTTTCTTCTTTTCGGGTTATAGCTACTGTCGCTCAGAGAGTGGGATTGGCTCAGTGCACAGTCTTTCCTCTCTTTAAAAATATTCTTCACGCACAGGCATTGCACGATAGAATTAATTAATAATTATTAATAGTGTTATTATTGTTATGACCATGCTGTAAAATGGAGGGGTAGAGAGGGCCCATGAGTCCAGTGATATATCCTCTCCAGTGCTAGTGGCACGAATAAAAGCACCCAGTCCATGTTGTAAGGTGGCACTGGTGTTAGAAAGGGCATCCAACCAGTGTATTAATGCCAAAACAATTATGAGCACAACAACAAATATATATCGCAATAACTACGTAAACAGCAATAGCACTAACCATGTTAGAGCTGCACATGGTAGTGGGGTGGCTGGTGCGGTCATGTGCGAGAACTCCCCGACCGTCATCAAGCAATCACACTACAGGAAAAGGAACAAGAATATGAAGACGTCGCATCTCAGAGTTGCAACACTTAATGTTGGCACTCTCACAGGTAGATCTGGTGAGATAGCGGAGATGCTGGAGAGAAGGCATGTGGATGTGTGCTGCGTGTAAGAGGTGAGATGGAGAGGTGCCTCTGTGAGACTAGTCGCAGGCAAACATTGTAGTTATAAGCTTTTCTGGGTAGGTAAGGATGATGGGTTAGGGGAAGTAGGCATTTTCCTGGCTGAGAGATGGATCGATAAGACAATAGAGGTAGTTCAAGTTAATAATAGAATAATTAAGCTTAGATTAGTTGTAGGCAGGATAATACTGACAATCATCTCTGCCTATGCTCCCCAAGCAGGCCTAGGTAAAGAAGAGAAAGACTGCTTTTACGGCCAACTTTTACAAACAGCCGCAACGACAGAGGACGGAGACATCGTTATGCTAGCAGGGGACTTCAATAGTCATGTTGGAGAGCTCCAGGATGGTTACACTGGGGTACATGGTGGGCAGGGTTACGGCTCAAGAAATGAAGAGTGAGTGAGACTTCTTGAATTTTGTGATGCAACTACACTGACCATTTGCAACACAAACTTCCAGAAACCTGCCAACTACCTAATAACCTACAAATCAGGTGAGCACATAAGCCAGATTGACACCTTACTAGTTAGGCAGCGGGACAGGCAGATGCTGTCAAATACCAAGGCATACCCTGGGGAAGAATGTACCCCACAGCATAGGTTAGTCGTTAGTGATATCTCAGTAAGCAAGAGATGGAATGAGACATATAGGAAGGTGTGGAGAAGAAAGGTCTGGAAGCTAAAAGACCTTCCACTAAAATATAAATTTAGGAAAGCTTTCAAGATGTGTATGATGAAAAAGAAGACGATTTAGAGTCGCATGACATAGATAATAACTGGAATTTCTTACGTGACAACTTACTGCAAGCTAATGATGAAACTTGTGGCTGGAGCAGAATTCCAACCAGACAGAGAGTGATCTGGTGGGGGAACAGCATGGTAGATAGGGCCATTAGAGACAAAATCCTAGCATGGAAGGCTTGGAAAAGTGGTGGGAGTAGAGAAGGATATACAGCCGCTAAGAGAGAAGCTAAATGTCAGGTGTACTTAGCACGCAGGGAGGGTTGCCAATATTCGGCGATGGGAAGATCAGAGACGTGCAGTGTTCCACATTGCAAGGCAGTGTGTCAATGCAAATCAGGATGTTGTTGGAGATAAATGTGTCCGGAATGATGCCGGTGTACTTAGTGTCATAAATGATCAGAAAAAGGACTGGAAATGTCATTATGAGCGACTGATGAATGTGGAGAACGAATGGGAGAGAGAGAAATTACCCTTAGTAGATCCGACAGAAGGACCAGCTATTGAGATTGACGAATATAGAGTCCAAGAGGCGATTAGGGAAATGAAAAATGGTAAGGCCGCTGGACCATCGGGAATAGTTGCTGAGATGCTGAAGACATCAGGGGATAGGCACTAAACTGGTTGCACGCATCATCAATCAGGCTATATATGGTGGTGTCATACCCAAAGACTGGTGCAGCAGCATTCTCATAAATTGCTACAAAGGTGAAAGGGATGCTCTGGAGAGGAGCAATTATAGGGCATAAAACTGATGAATCAGGTTATGAAAGTGGGAGAAAGGATATTAGCACAACTAATTAGAGAAAGGGTCAAACTAGATGAGATGCAGTTTGGTTTTGTGCCTGGGAAGAGTACAACAGATGCCCTCTTCTTGGTGAGACAATTACAAGAGAGGTTCTTAGAGAAAAATAAGCCACTATACTTAGCCTTTGTTGACCTAGAGAAGGCCTTTGATAGGGTACCCTGATCTGTCATCTGGTGGTCCCTAAGGAAACTAGGTGTTGAGGAATGGCTTGTGAGAACAGTGCAAACGTTGTACAGAGGTGCTGTCAGTAAATTGAGGGTAGGAATGGAGTTTAGTGAGGAATTCTAGATACAAGTAGGAGTACATCAGTGTTCGGTCCTCAGCCCGCTCTTGTTTATTATAGTCCTCCAAGCCATAACAGAGGAGTTTAAGACTGGCTGTCCATGGGAACTGCTCTATACTGACGATCTGGTTCTTATAGCAGAATCAGTACTGGAGCTAGATAATAAATTCTGGCTATGGAAACAGCAGTTGGAATCAAGAGGACTGAGAGTGAATCTAGCTAAAACAAAAGTGTTGAGTAGAAAAGAGGACAAACTCTGATTCCGTCAGGGAAATGGCCATGTTCGATATGCAGAAAAAGAACTGGCATAAATTCTATAAAATGCACACAATGCAGATCTTGGGTACATAAGAGATGTTGTGGGATAGCAGGCAAACTAACAGGTAGGGAGAAATACGTATGTAGTAGATGTACAGGGAAATTAGACAGTAGAAGTTGCATTGATAGACACATTTTTCAAATGCAGGTGGGTGCTATAGAAGTGGTTGATAGCTTCCGGTACCTAGGAGATCAGATTATCATTTATTTATATATACAGACATTTATGGGAGGGGGGGTGTTCCGAGGGCATAGTATCTAGAATAAGGATGGGTTGGAAGAAGTTTAGGGAGTTGCTTCCTCTGCTGACGAAGAAGGGTTTCTCCCTGCGTACAAAAGGCCGGTTATATGATGCCTGTGTGAGGAGCGCAATACTGCATGGTAGTGAGACATGGGCAGCAACTGCAGAGGATATGTGACGGCTGGAGAGAAATGAGGCAAACGTGTTCTGTTGGATGTGCAATGTCAATGTGCGTGAACGACCGAGCATGGATGTGTTGAGACAGAAACTGTGTCTGAGAGGGATAGGCTGTAGTGTGCGGGAGAGAAGACTGCGATGATATGGACATGTGATGGGCATGGTGGATGACCGATGGGTGAAGAAGTGCCAGGAAATGCCAGTTGAAGGAAGACGTGGTAGAGGTAGACCCAAAAAAACATGGGCGGAGATGGTGAGAGCAGACCTCAGATCGCTGAAGCTCACAGTGGAGATGACGAAGGACCGTGACAAGTGGAGCGATGCTTTGCTGAATAGGACCCGTCCCACCCTTGCAAGCAGGGAAAAGCGGACGTAAAATGATGATGATGATATATATATATATATATATATATATATATATATATATATATATAGTAATAAGTTCAACACACATTTAACATACATATATACATAGATATAACTATATATAAACAAACATATCTATATATCTGAACATCTAAAGAAATATACGAAATTGAAAATTCAACACTTATCTGCATGCTGTCGCAACTCATCTCACTCAAACCATTTTTCAAGTCTCATCTCGGTTCTTAACACACCTTTATCCCACGCAAATATATACACATATACATTTACATATCTATTTAAAAATTACGTATATATATATATATGTATATATATATATATATAGACACATACTCAACACATATTTAACACACATATATACATATATTTAACTATATATATCATCATCATCATCATTTTACGTCTGCTTTTCCCTGCTTGCAAGGTTGGGACGGGTCCTATTCAGCACGTGTCTCCACTTGTCACGGTCCTTCGTCATCTCCTCTGTGAGCTTCAGTGATCTGAGGTCTGCTCTCACCACCTCCGCCCATGTTTTTCGTGGTCTTCCTCCACTGAGTCTTCCTTCTACTGGGATTTCTTGGCATTTATTTACCCAGCGGTCATCCTCCATGTCCATACCAATGCAGTGTTCTCTCGTGCACACTACAGCCTATCCCTCTTATACACAGTTTCTCTCTCAACTCATCTATGCTTGGTCGTTCATGCACATTGACATTGCACATCCAATGGAGCATGCTTGCTTCATTTCTCTCCAGCCATCGCATATCCTCTGTAGTTGCTGCCCATGTTTCACTACCATGCAGCATCGCGCATCTCACACAGGGAGAAACTCTTCTTTGTCAACAGAGGAAGCAGCTCCCTAAACTTCCTTATTCTAGATACTATGGCCTCGGAACACACCCCGCCCATGATAATCTGATCATCTAGGTACCAGAAGCTATCAACCACTTCTATAGAATCCACCTGCATTTGAAAAATGTGTCTATCACTGCGACTTCTACTATTAAATTTCTCTGTACATCTACTGCATATCTAGTTTTCCCTACCTGTTAGTTTGCCTGCTATCCCACTACATCTCTTGCGTACCCAAGATCTGCATTGTGTACATTTTATAGAATTTATGCCAGTTCCTTTTCTACATATCGAACATGGCCATTTCCCTGATGGAATCAGAGTTTTGTCCTCTTTTCTACTCATCAACACTTTTGTCTTAACTAGGTTCACTCTCAGTCCTCTTAATTCCAACTGCTGTTTCCATAGCCAGAATTTATTCTCTAGAACCCCTACTAATTCTGCTATAAGAACCAGATCGTCAGCATAGAGAAGTTCCCATGGGCAGCTAGTTTTAAACTCCTCTGTTATGGCTTGGAGGACTATAATAAAGAAGAGCGGGCTGAGGACTGAACCCTGATGTACTGGAATTATACAAAAATACTTGTATCTGGAATTTCTCACTAAACTCCATTCCTACTCTGACTTTACTGACAGCACCTCTGTACATAACTTGCACTGTCCTCACAAGCCATTCTTCTACACCTAGTTTCCTTAGGGACCACCAGATGACAGATTGAGGTACCCTATCAAAGGCCTTCTCTAGGTAAAAAAAAGCTAAGTATATTGGCTTATTCTTCTCTAAGAACCTCTCTTGTAGTTGTCTCACTAAGAAGAGGGAAGCTGTTGTACTTTTCTCAGGCACAAAAGCAAACTGCATCTCATCTAATTTGACCCTTTCTCTAATTAGTTGCGCTAATATTCTTTCTGCCATTTTCATAACCTGATCCATCAGTTTTATGCCCCTATAATTGCTCTTCTCCAGAACATCTACTTTATCTTTGTAGCAATTTATGAGAATGCTGCTGCACCAGTCTTTGGGTATGACACCACCATATATAGCCTGATTGATGATGCGTGCAACCAGTTTGGTGCCTTCATCTCAGCAACTATCCCCGACGGTCTAGCGGCCTTACCATTTTTCATTTCCTTAATTGACTCTTGGACCCTATATTTGTCAATCTCAATAGCTGGTCCCTCTGTCGGATCTATTGAGGGTAATTTCGTTCTCCACATTCATCAGTCTTTCATAATGACATTTCCAGGCCTCCTTTTTTATGATCATTCATGACACTAAGTACACCATGCATAATTCCAGATACACTTATCTCCAACAACATCCCGATTTACACTGCCTTGCAATGCGGAACACAGCACGTCTCTGGTCTTCCCATCGCACATCTCTGATCCTCCTATTCTCAGCCTCCCTGTGTGCTAAGTACACCTGACATCTAGTTGTATATCATCTCTACTCCCATCATTTTTCCAAGCGTTCCATGCATGTCACTCTCTGTCTGGTCGGTGCTCTGCTCCTGCCACAAGTTTCTTCAGTAGCCTGCAGTAAGTTGTCACATAAGAAATTCCTGTTATCATCTATGTCATACGATTCTAAATCATCTTCTTTTTTCATTATACACATCTTGAAAGCTTTCCTAAATTCATATTTTAGTGAAAGGTCTTTTAGCTTCCAGACCTTCTTGTATGTCTCATTTTGTCTCTTGCTTACTGAGATGTCACTAACAACTAACCTATGCTGTGGGGTACATTCTTCTCTGGGGTATGATACCATCTGTCTGTCTCGCTGCCTAACTAGCAAGAAGTCAATCTGGCTTATGTGCTCGTCTGATTTGTAGGTTATTAGGTGGTTGGTAGGTTTCTGGAAGTTAGTGTTGCAAGTGGTTAGTGCACTTGCATCACCATGCACCCCAGTATATCCATCCTGGAACTGTCCAACATGAACATTGTAGTCCCCTGCTAGCTTAACGATGTCTCCGTCCTCTGTCATTGTGGCTGTTTCTAAAAGTTGCTCGTAAAAGCAGTGTTTCTCTTCTTTACTTAGGCCTGCCTGGGGAGCATAGGCAGAGATGATTGTCAGCAGTCTCTTGCCTACAACTAATCTAAGCTTAATTATTCTATTACTAACTCTAATAACTTCTATTGTCATATCGATCCATCTCTCAGACAGTAAAATACCTACCCCACCTAACTCATCATCATTACCCACCCAGAAAAGCTTATAACTAAGATGTTTGCCTGTGATTAGTCTTGCAGAGGCACCTCTCCATCTCACCTCTTGCACGCAGCACACATCCACATGCCTTCTCTCCAGCATCTCCACTATCTATATATATATATATATATATAATCACACTAAGATTGGTGCCTCAATAAAATACACCCAGCCTACTCTAAAATGTGGTACGGCTGTTGTCATAAAATATTCCCAGCCTACTCTAAGTGGTAATACTGATGCCATGATAAAATACACCCACACCATTAAAATAATGTTAGTGCCAGAGTCATGATAAAATGCATCCAGTCCACTCTGTAAAGTAGTAAAACTGGTGCCACAATAAAATGCATCCAGTACACACTGTAAAGTGGTGGCTGCTAAGAAGAGCATTCAATCATAGAAACCATGTCAAAATGAAATGTATGAATATGGTGGAACTAGGGAAGAAATTCCAAACATGGAAGCAGGGACTAGAAAGAAGGGGTCTCAAAATCTACCTGACAAAGACTAAGGTTCTCGTAAGTAGACGAGAAAACAGCACCCAGATCCCCTCAGGAAAATGGCCTTGCCCAGTATGTAGGAAAGGTGTAGGTAGGAATTCCATCCTCTGCCCCAAATGCAAACTATGGGTACATAAGAGATGTAGTGGGATCTCAGGAAGTTTAGTTAAGAATATAGGCTTCACATGTAGCAGTTGCACTGGGACAGTAAGCAGCAAATGGCCACAGAAAACAAGCACTACCAAACTCTGGGAGGGCTCTGTAGAAACAGTAGACCGCTTCTGCTACCTAGGTGACCAAATTAACAGCGGAGGTGGGTGTTCTGAAAGTACAGTAGCCAGAGTAAGAATGGGATGGAGGAAGTTCAGGGACCTACTGCCACTGCTGGCTACAAAAGGCTTTTCCCTCAAAATGAAAGGCAGACTGTATGATGTGTGCATACGGACAGCCTTGTTACATGGTAGTGAGACCTGGATGTTGTGTCTAGAAGACTTGCGTAGATTAGAAAGAAACAAAGCTTGCATGCTCCGATGGATGTGTAATAGTAATATACGCGAACGGCAAAGCATAAACGAATTGAGAGAGAGAGACTAAGCATAAGAGGAATCAAATGCTGTGTGCAGGAGAGGCGGTTGCGTTGGTATGGACATGTGATGCGTATGAAGGACAGCTGCATAAAAAGGTGCAGAGCACTAAAAGTCCATGGAAGCCTGGGAGTGAGGAGACCCAAGCTAACCTTGCCCAATTGCACCTATCAAAGGTGATGACATAGGACCGAGACCTCTGGCGTTATGCAGTAATACAGAAGATCCAACTTCCCACGAGTACAAGCCAAAGCTGAAGCATATAGACAGTATGCCCCACCACCTCCCTCTGCAAAATGGTCATGTAGGTGTCATTACAAAAATCACCCAGCCGACACTGTAAAGTGGTGTGCAGGCGCCACAGTAAAAAAAAGCACCCAGCACTCACTGTAAACGAGGTTGGTGTTAGGAAGGGCATCCAGCTGTAGAAATCAAGCCAGAATCAGTTCTGTATGCACAAGACATGGTCACCTGACCTGGCATTTCCCACAACAGGACAACCCGTCTAACCCATGCTAGCGTGGAAGAATGGACATAAAATGATGTTGATGATGAAGTGGTCATCTGACCTGTCTAATCTCTGTGACAGCCCATCTAACCTATACAGTGTAGAAAATGGTAATGAGATTAGGGTGTTTGTTTTGTAACAAGTTGGTTCTGGGTTCAGTCCCACTGCATGGCACCTTGGACAGGTATCTTCTACTGTAGGTTTGGGTTGACCAATGCCTTGTGAGTGGAATTTGGTAGACAGAAACTGCAGAAGCCCATTATATATATGTGTGCTTGTGTGTCTGTCTCTGCATCTGTGTTTATGTCCTGTAACTTAGCGGTTAGGCAAAAAGTTATCAATAAAATAAATACCAGACTCAAAAACACAACTACTGGGATTAATACAATTGACTAAAATCAAGGTGGTGCTCCAGCATGGCTGCATTCTAACGAATGAACCAAGTAAAAGAATAAGAGTACAATCAATATTGAAAACTTACAAATATTTCTATGGAGAAAGAATAGCTGATGTCTCCAAGTAAAACAGTAATGAATCTGTGTTGTATAATTGCAGGGATTACATTTCAAGATGAGTTGTTTAATAAAGCATCAAAATTACTCCACCAGATTGAATCATATTTACAGAACTCTTCAGCTTATATCCAGGGACAGATGAACAGTACTCAGATCAGTGAATCAGAATTACTATCAAAGTAGGTACACTCATCTAATGCACATATATACTTGCATGTACATTAGGGTGTTCCATTTTTCAAAATATTCACCAATCATCTCGTCAATCACGCCTGTGTTCAAATTGATGAAATAATGAAGTATGCTGAATTATAAATCAATCAAATAATACTTAGGGCTTGCACACTTTCACATCTTTTTATTATATTTATGATGATTTTTTAAAACCTGGCCTGTGGTATATTGTCTTTTCTGTTCACTTTACTGAATCCAATGAGGAAACCACATGACAGGATGAGATGAAATGAAAATAAGCAGGAGGAATATTGGGGTTAAATAGAAAAACACTTTTTATGGATGAAATTTATTACCAGAAACAGCTCCCTTTGTCCTCTGGGGCACTTGTTGAAATGATAATAAGCAGACAAATAAAATCAAAATAAGCAGTAAGATATTCTAAATACACAATAATTTGAGGGTTAAAGAGAACACTTTTTATGAATGAAATTTATAACTGGAAATCGATTTTTCTAGATCTCTTGACTCATATGGTGTAAGCTTAAGTTGTTCTTTGACATATATGGCCTTAGCCATCAAATGAGCCTGGTGGTAAGCTCCTGGGATCGAGAGAGAGAACTGGAGAGATGGTCAACCACCAAAATAGAGCTTTATGAACTTAGCATAGTCTTCTTAGGGATAATCTCCAGAAAGCAGTACAGTCAATAGATATTCAACTATCTCCTACCTCTTTTGCATGTAAAAATCTTCCATGGGCTCATCATCATCCAGGATAGTTTGATCATGAGACTTATCTGTAGTGTTCCAATATTCCTGGAACTTTTTGAACATTGGGATACCGGGACCAGATGATGGGAAAAAGATCTCAAAGACTCTCTTCAAAACCAGTTCAAGAATGTGATGTCAGCAAGCCAGCCATAAGATGGATTTTTCAGTGCTGCCTCAATTTTCATATTGGCTCCTTGATGCATGTTGGTGTTACTGGCTGTGGTGTTGAAGGACATCAATTATTCTATCCTCAATTTTGAGTCGTAGAATTTCCTTCAAAACAAACTTCAGTGATTTTTTTTGTACGATTCCATCTTTAACAATTGAAACAGTTAACTCCTCCTTTCCTTTTCCTTTAATTAAAACTGTAATTTAATCTTTGAGTGTGCTGGATTGGGAAGCCAATGGTAATGATTCTCCATCCCAGTGGAGGACTAGCCAGGATCTGTCTTCAGGTGGGAAAGTGAATAACTCGATTTCCTGAGCTATCTTCACACAGTGACTGGTTCTTGCTTGATAAACAGTTGAAGGGGAAAGAAGAGTTAAGACACATTATGACCCAAACTCTTTGTAATTGCAATGTAAGAAGTACTTGCTTGTTATACCGATAGTTTCTCCTGTTCCCACATGGCAACAAGAGTGGCATCAAGAGTTGGCTTTATTCACTGTGATTTTTGTGACAATGCTGACTTGAAGATTTTATTATCATCATTAATAGCTGAGCTGGATGATGAACTTTCAAGAGCTACTTTCTCAGACATCTTGACTTCTTCATCCTGCTTTCTCTTTCTTACTTACATATTATGAATCTTCTTTTCCTGCTTCTGAATGGCTCTCACATATTCTGCATCAGCACCAGCCATCAATGAAAACATCCAATCTTCCTGCTAAGTTTCAAGGAAAGCTTTGTCTTCAGATAGGACATCCTTTCGTTCAAGAACATCCTGGCTTGCAATGTCAAAAATTTCTTTGAGATCCCCTTTCCAGATTCACACTTTGCAATTGTTTTGCCAGTCATCCTTGACTCTTCTTTTTTTCATTCTTTGATACTCCTTATACAATACGTGTCCGAGGTGACTGCCCCTCAGGCTTTCACTTAAGCAGCCAAATGGCCTTTCTGGTTTCCATTTTCTTATTCACTATGAAAGATTAAAAGCAAAATCAATCAATTTTATTTTAACAAGCTTTTGTCTTCTCACATTTTTGGAACCCATTCAGGTAATGAAAAGCAAAGGACAAAAAAATTATTTCATAACTTTATAACAATAGATGGAACTTGATAAAAACCAGCGTGATTACTACTAGCTAACCAAACCAGCACTGAACCAACAATGCAATGAACCTAGCATTAGAAATTTATTGTTAATTCATTATCTTGTTGAATTATCAAAACAAATATCAAAAAGCTCACCACATCAATGTGATATCAAATATTTCTTCTTTGTATGAACAATGAAAACAAATCACAGATGTAAAATTATTTCTAAGGTACTTAGTTTAAGTTTATGATTCGTTTTATTTTCATTTAGGATCCTATAAACAGTAGAAATATGTCCTACATGTACACAGGGGAGAACAGATAAAATATGCAGCCTGGCTATAATCAACAAGTGTTGAAGTAAATTTTTTGCATATTTTTGGTATAGCATTCAAAAAGCACCAAACTGTGCAACCCCTAAATATATCTGTATCTCCTTGTATTTTCACCTGTGTTGCTTTTATGTTAAATGCATTCAGGGCACAATTGACACGAAGTGATGCCAACAAAAAAAATGTTCTCTATGAATATAAAACACTCTAATGCATATGCATGTGCACACTAATAAATACACTTGCATATACATACGTGCACTCAGTGAATCAGAATTACTATGAAAGTAGCTACACTTGTCTGGATACACACATACTCAGATATGCATACATGTACATGCATGTGCACACACACACACACACACACACCTACAATGTTCCCATGTATTTGTTCTCATAAATATTTAAACTCCTAAGTATACACATATATACTCATGTATACACAGATACACTCGTTATACACACATGCACATTTAAAGTGTCCTCATAGTTCAAGCAATACAGTTTCAATATTGAAATCCCTTAAAGATGGCCCCAGTAAGGCCACAGTCAAATGACAAAAAATAAGTAAAAGAATACTGAAACAAGATATAGATTCAATGGTAGAATCTTGTATTGTAATTGGTGGAAATAGGAAGCTTCTATGCGGTTTCTCGACTTGCTACAGATAGCAGCCAGAATTCTCTCAAATCATACCCTACTTCTTAAAACAAAGATACATTAGACAATGTAATTTATGTTACAAAAAATGACAGAATGGCCATAAGTAGAACATCTTTGATCATAGATTTACTCAATCAGTGTTAACCTAGAGATGATGAACAATGTGGCCTCGTGGTTTGTTGGACTCATGATCATAAGATCTTGAGTTCAATTCATGGACAGGGTAGCATACTTTGTTCTTGAGCAAGATATTTCATTTTTTGATACTTTTTGTGGTGGGAGCAGTGCCCATATTAAGACACCTAAGAAACCTATGTGATGCAACCTTGTATATGAACTATAAATATCATTTTTTTTTTATAAACAACCACCACTCCACTCCACATAGAATCATTCTGCTTTTCCACATGCACACCAAATCCTATTTGACAATTTTTTTTTCTCTATTAGGCTGGATCAGTTAAAGAAATCAGTGAGAGCGGCTTTGTGTGATGACTTTGATTTACCTAGAACAATATCAAGTATCCTTTCTTTTGTACAGTTTATGAACAACAAACTTATCCCCACACAGGTAAAACACCACATGAATGGTGGTAGTAGTTGTAGCAGATGTATTCCTCTTTAGAAATTTAATTTTGTTTAACCTTTTCATTGTCGTACAAGGGTTGGTTGAAAAGTTCTTAGGCTGACCAAGACACTCCGATGAGGTTTATTTTTCAACATAGCCCCCTTATGGTCCACACACTTCTTTCATCAGTGTTGCAGTGCTTGGATCCCATTGGTGAAGAAGCTTTAATCCTGTTGGTCAAAAAAGTCAACAACAGCAGATATGATGTCATCATCACTGCGACACTGGTTCCCATCCAAGTGTTTTTTCATGTTGGGGAACAGATGGTAGTCAGATGGGGCCAAATCAGGAGAATAGAGCCACAATCATGCAAGGCAGTCATTGAAATCAAGGACTTGTGTGCTGGAGGATTGTCCTGATGAAACAAGACTCCTTTCATCAGATTTCCTGGGCATTTGGTCTTGATAGTCTTTTATAACTGCCTCAGCAAGTTGGCATAGTACTCTCCATTGATGGTGTGGCCCTTTTGAAAATAATCAATAAACACAATGCCTTTTGCATCTCGAAAAACTGAAGCCATCACAACCTTGGCTTTCTTTGGAGCAGGTGGGAGGGGTTTTTCCACAGCATGGATTGTCTCTGAGTCTCTGGCTCAAAGTGATGAACCCAACACTCATCTTGGGTTAGGAAACGTTTAAGGAAAGCAGCTGAATCTGACTCGAACAATGTCAGATTTTCTTGTGATGTGATCATCCTGGTGAACTTTTGATCAGGTGTCAAAAGACATGGCACCCACTTAGCAGAAACCTTCATTAAGTTCATTGTGCATAATATTCTCAACTCACTCACAAGGTATGCTAATAGCATTGAGTATTTGATTTATCACCTGTCATCCATCACCATGTGGTGAACATGATCAATGTTTTCCTCAAGACTCTCCCTTCAGTTGCTCACTTTTGCATTGTTAATAAAGCTAGAGCATCATCCCCTAATGTAGCAATCATGTCAGCATGAATGTCTTTGGGTGCTAAACTCATTTTCTGCAGGTACTTGATGACATCACAATCCCAAATTTTGTCCATTTTCAAGAGAAACTGCTACTAGTTACTTTTAAAGTCTTCTTTGAACAGTCAGATGTCAGTTTACCTTATTAATAAATGCATTTATTAATAAGAAATGAAATTAATGCATGCAAGATTTCACAGCTCTAGTGTTACTCCTTTATTGTCAGCCTATGAACTTCTCAGCCCACCCTCATATTTTTATCGAAATATACTGCCTTTGTGTTCCAGTTAATTTTGAAAATAATGAAAAATTTGTTGAAGATTTAGCAGCAGTGAGAATTTTTCCTTTGTTTTCTCCCATACCACATTAGGTTGCTGTTGTTGAATAGTGTAACCCAATGCAGATGGGAGAACATTAAATCATTTACCTTGCTGGTCATCATGGATCATCACTTGTCTAGCTGTGTAATCCATGAACCAAACACCCCAAAACTCTGGCCCAAAATTAAGACTTATGAGGAGATTGATTTTGTTGTGTGATGGGTGCCAATGTTAGAAATCATTATAGTCTTTCGTCCTAATACATAACCTGACAAAGACTAAGGTCCTAGTAAGTAGAAGAGAAAACAGAACACAGATCCCCTTGGGAAAATGCCTTGCTCAGTATGTAGGAGAAGTGTAGGTAGAAATTCCATCCTCTGTCCCAAATGTAAACTATGGGTACACAAGATGTAGTGGGATCTCAGGAAGTTTAGCTAAGAATGAAGGCTTTACATGTAGCGGTGGGACTGTGAGCAGCAAACGACCACAGGAAACAAGCGCTACTAAATTCTGTAGACAGCTTCTGTTACCTGAGTGACCAAATTAGCAGTGGTGGTGGGTGTTCTGAAAGTACAGCAGCCAAAGTAAGAACGGGATGGAAGAAATTGCCCACAATTCTACCACTGCTAGCTAAAAAGGTCTTTCCATCAAGATGAAAGGCAGACTGTATAATGCGTGCATATGATCAGGATTGTTACATGGTAGTGAAATTTGGGCGCCGTGTGCAGAAGACTTGTGTAGATTGGAAAGGAATGAAGCTTGCATGCTCTGATGGATGTGTAATAGTAATATATGCATAAACGTACTGAGAGGGAAACTAGGCATAATAGGAAGCAGATGCAGTGTGCAGGAGATTGTGTTTGTATGGACATGTGATGCGTATGAAGGATGACAGCTGTATAAAAAGGTGCAGAGCGCTCTAAGTCGATGGAAACCGTTGAGTGGGGAGAGCCAGGAAGTCTTGGGATGAGGTGATAAAAAAGCTGACCTTGCCCAATTGCACCTCTTAAAGGCAATGACACAAGACCGAGACCTCTGGCGTTACGCAGTGATACAGAAGATCCAACTTCCCACAGGCAGAAGCTGAAGCAGATATATATAGTATGCACCACTCCATCCACTCCCTTACATCTTCCCTGAGGACAAGCTGAAGTATATATCCAGTGAGGCCTCCTGCCCACACTGTAAAGTGGTCATGATGGCAACACGACAAAAAGCGCCCAGCCGACATTGTAAAGTGGTCGTGGTGGTGACATGGCAAAAAGCACCCAGTCCACACTGTAAATGAGGTTGGAGCTAGGAAGGGCATCCAGCTGTAGAAACCAAACCAAAATCGGTTTTGTATGAGCATGACATGGTCACCTGACCTGGCATTGCTCACAACAGGATAACTTGTCTAACCCATGCCAGCATGGAAAAATGGACATTAAATGACGATGATGATGATTATATGTTCACTTTCCATGCCGGCATGGGTTGGAGAGACCATCACAGTAAGATAGGTTAGATATTAGCCTTGCTCGTACATTCCATTTTTTGGCATGGTTTCTACAGTTGGATATCCTTCCTAATGCCAACTACTTTACAGTGTCTACTTAGTGCATCTTACTGTTGCACTAGCACTATACAGAATACACTAGACACATTTTATCATGGCACAAGCACTAGAAAGATTGTCATGTACAAGACTGAAGAGTCCTCTCTCCCCTCTATTGTCTTCATTTGGTTGTCAGCCTCTTTACAGAGATACTGGATGCATTTTACCATGACGCCAACACTAGAGAAGTTGTCAGGTCTTTATTGAGACAAATGAGTCCTCTCTATCATTGGCAGTATCGGTGGAGGGTCGGACGCCATGCTTTCCAGCATAGTTACGTCCCTTTACGATCTGAGTTCAAATCCCGCCGAGGTTAACTTTGCCTTTCATCCTTACGGGGTCGATAAAATAAAGTACCAGTAATGCACTGGGTAATTGCTGGCCTTGTGCCTAAAGTAGAGACAATTATATTGGTTCATGAGGGCTGTGGATTGGCAGTATCGGTAGAGAGTCGGACGCCATGCTTTCCAGCATAGCTACGTCCCTTTACAGTCTGAGTTCATATCCCACCGAGGTTAACTTTGCCTTTCATCCTTACAGGGTCAATAAAATAATGTACTAGGTAATTGCTGGCCTTGTTCCAAATATAGAAACAATTATATTGGTTCATTTGTCAATCACTTTACAGAGGGTACTGGGTGCATTCCATCATGATGCCAACACTAATCCTTCCTCTGAATTTCAGGATCCAACATTTTCAAGTCACAGTATTGTTGCTGTTGCCACTGCTTACATGTATGTCTCTGAAACACTGCAGAGTTTGGGGATAAACTTTGGAAAACAAATGGTAAATGCCTTCTCTAATATTTTATTTCATTTACTTATTTGAATTTGGAGTAGTTTTATCTAAATACAACCTACCTAAGAATGTATCGCATCTCACTGTGAAGGTGCATGCTCTAATGCTTAGAATGTTACACTCAGTTATATAGTTATGAGTTCAATTCTTAGCATAGGTGGTATGTTGTGTTTTTGAACAAGAAACTTCATTTCACACTGATTTTCATGATATGATTGGGGCTCTTATCATTAAACACTTAGAAAACTTTCTATGAGATACAACCTCATAGGAGGCCATCTAAACATACATAGGTGTAAGCTGTAACAATATGATTTTACTGGAGCCCTTATTAAAATGCCCAAGAAACCTCTTATGAGGCCTGCTAAAACTATATAGATGTGAGCTGTAAATTTCAATTTCATCTCACTAAAATAGAGTGGAAGAAATGGTAGAAACTGTGAAACACTGGATTTCCAGTTCTATGTCATGGTTGACTTTCTAGGAGTCAATAAAATAAGCACCAGTAATATTTTAGAATCAAGTCTATTGATAATATCTTTGTTCTTCAAACTCTGATTATGTGCTTAATTAAGAAATCAATGAACTTAGCTCAGCTATGAACCCTTCCTTCACAAGCACATATGTATTCACAATTCATGTGAATACACAAGAGGACTACATACATGAGTATGGAAATCACATGACTACATATATACAAAGTTTTTCTTGTGTATATTCCCAGGTGACATATATACAGATGTAAGATGTACTACTCATGTATTCACAAGTCATGCATATACTCATGTAAGTAGTCATATTTATGTGCAATTTACAAATCAATTTGAACTTATCTGTGTAATTTTCAGATTTATTCACAAATCAGATGTGTATTCTTGTAAGAAAGTTTTGTCCTGTGTTTCCTTAACCCTTTAGTGTTCAAACCGCCTGAAACCGGCCGAAATTATTTCCCCTCCATTTGTTCAAACCGCCCGAAACCGGCCGATAACACCCTCACTAAAATATCGTTCTAAAAATAAACAAACCATCATCAAAATCTTGTCAATTCGAGATTACTGCGTGATTAGGCCCTTACCACGAAAATTAACACTTAATATAGTGAAACAACTTAAAAGATGTTTTTTTAACGTTGAAAGTAGAACAGATTTTTTGTGTATCAACATGGCTTGTGAAAGTAGCGATACCAACTTTGAAGGTTTTACACACGACGACATTCAGAATGAACAAGAAACAAAAGATAATATTAGTGATTTATCTTCAAATGAATCCGATGTTTACATTTCTGAAATTTCATCCGACGATGATTGTTGTTTTGAAAGTGAAAACGAAAGAGATCTCTAGGATGCCACTGAAAATATTACAGCAATGTGGTTGAAAAATACCACACCAATATATGTTCCCGATTTTATTCAAAATACTGGTCCCACAACACACATTAGCTCCCGATGCTAAAGCACTGGATTATTTCTTTTTGTTTTTACCACAAACTTTGTTGTGGCAGAAGAGATTAATCAATATGCCCAACAACAGATTTCAAATCAAGGAAAACCCCATCTGTTTGGCGACCGACAGATGCTGCGGAAATGGAAACATTTTTTACCGTAAATATTATGTTCGGTATAAAACAATTTCCAAGACTGTGGAATTACTGGAGCACTGATATAAGGTTTAGTGATCCTTATATATCAAGTATTATGCCGAAAACAATGTATTTAAAATTAAACCAATATTTGCACTTAGTTGATACTTCAAATGCCCCTATTAATTAATTTCACCTGCCCATAAAAGTCAAATTTAACCAAAAAAATCAGGTAAAATTATATAATTGTAAATTATTGATATTTAAACATCTACTGACAAAATTTCAAGCCTCCACATAGAAAATTAAGAAAATTACAAACAAATAAAATTGATAACCCTCTTGAGTATGATTAACTCAAAATAATTGTTTCTACTTTTGGCACAAGGCCAGCAAATACCCAGTGCATTACTGGTACTTCATTTTATCGACCCCATAAGGATGAAAGGCAAAGTTAACCTCGGCGATGCGAACAGATAAGCATGACATTTGAAAATGAATGCGAATGCTAAAGGGTTAACCCTTTCATTACCATATTTCTAATGAAAGACTCTAGCAATGATTTTCAAATAATTTTGAAAATCAAGAATTTGGATAAAGTGCGTAGCTCAGAGAGTCACTCCAGGTAGACTCACTACTTCTCCAAATTGAGAGATCACAGCTCTGATACTATGGGCATGTGGTTAGAATGTCTCAGGAAAGAATCGCTGTACAGATTTTACGGGCAAAACCGACAGGTATGAGACCGAAGGGTAGTCTTGAAGCAAGAAGGTTGGATCCAGCTGGATCATTTGGAGACGGTTGCTTCTGACAGGACTCTGCCCCACAACCCTCAGGAATATGTGGGTGAAGTAAAGAAGAAGAAGAATTTGGAGGGATTTAGTATTATAACTAACTTTCTCATTATCAAGCTGATGTTTAGAACATAATGAAGATTCATGCTTAAAATTACAATAGAAGGTTTTTAGATGAATATAAACACTTTAAAACAAACAGTTTTGTATCATAGAAACAAGGGTGGTTTCAAGCAGTTTGGTATCAAGTGTTAACCCATTCATATCATTTTGAATATAATCAAGAATTTGAAGGAATTTAGTAATATAACTAACTTTCTTGTCATTAAGCTCATATTTGGAACATAACTTTAAAACGTTTCTGACATAAAATTATGATGGAAGATATTTAGATAAATATAAACTCTTTAAAATAAACAGTTTTGTATCAAGGGTGGTTTGGTATCAAAATAGTTAATATATTTCTTATGTATGCCGTTTGTTGCAGCAGACAGATCCAAACAGTGAGTTACAACTGTCACAAGTCATTAATAATACTGTGAGATATAGGAACAAAGTTCGACAGTTTGTTGTAAACTCCCCTGAAGACATATCATTTGGCAAGGGTAAATATAACATCATTGCAATTATCATCTCTACAGAAATTGCTAACGTCATTCTTTACCACCATTATTAATACCACTACCACCATCCCTACTGCCATCATCTCTGCCACACTCATTTCTACCATTACACTACCACTATTACTACCAATATCCATACTACCACTATTACTAGTAACATCCTTATTACTATCACCAAAATACCATCACTGCCATAACTACCATCATTACTACAACCATTACACTACCATCACTATACCATTGCTTCCACCATCACACTACCATAACTACCACCTTCCCTACTACCATCACTACCACAATTCCTACCTTCATCAGGGATACTGTTCTTCTTTCTAGTCAAAAGGCCAGCAATTCATATCCTAACACAGATGGCACATTGTGTCTTTGACCAAGAAACTAAATATCACAGTTCATCTACCATCCTTAAAACCTTGTATCTTTGTGAACAAAGAAGTATAATTTATATGAAATTTATATTATTATTGGGAAAGCTGGTTCAATGCAAATTACATACTCTATTTCCTTTGTTTTGCAAAAGGGGTCCTAACCTCAAAATATGAAATAATAAGCAAGAATGTAAACTGTTCGATACATGTTTTCATTGTATCACTGTTACCTATACAAGCATAACTTGTATCTTTGTGTCTATATAATACATTATTATAAAATGCAATGAAATATTCTTTACCTATGTTTGTTAGATATGTCAAATTTTTCCTTTATTTCATTTCAGATTTTGAAAATCTCGACAAGAAAGAAAAGAAGAAAGTAAAATTCCAAGCACTTCAACCTCTAATTACTTCTTCTGATGATATTCGCAAAGAATTATCCTTAATGGGCATACAGATAATTGTAAGGTTTATTATTATCATACTAAGTCATGTTATATTTTAGTTCCAGAGATCAAGCAGACCTATGATCAGCTATGTTCCAGTTATTACCATTTCATAATGAACACAAACAAGCATTTTAAGGCCGTATTTCCCTGCTAGAGCAAAGGTTAGCCCTGTGGAGCCCATGACAGGCCTCATACTCATAATGGGGGCTTTTTTGAAGCAATGTTTTATGGCTGGATGTCCTTCCTGGCACCAACACTTTAGTTGCCTCTTACAACACACAGGGATAAAATCTACCTATTCTAAACTGGATACATACCTCTTTTTCTCGAACAACTTTATCCACAGTGTGTGAAGGACATTTGGTTATTTCTAGCATGTTGAGTTTCTTATGTATGCTATTTGTTGAGTCCAGCATTAAGCTACAACTGTCACAAGTCATTGACAGTGCAATGGAATATAGGAACAAAGTTTGATAGTATAATTTTTGTCAGGGAGGGAAGGGCAGTGTCCAAGACTTTTCAAGGCCTCTGAGACTGGTGGGAGAGAGGAGGGAAGGTATGCTTAAACTGGAATCCTGGCCTGAAAGTGATAGAGGTGTTTCTATTGTGGATAATGTTACTGTTGTTTAGTTACTAGTCAGCAGACTACAATCATCTCGACTTTTGTTTTCGAGCATAGACTATATGTCCTTCCTTTTTTAACCATTTTGATGCCAACCCACCTGAAACTTGTTGTTTGTCTATAATACAAAACTTCCTGTTTGAAAATGTTCATACTTTCTTTTAAGTAATGCTTCAAACATTAAAGGTGATGGATTGGCAAAATTATTAGAGCATCAGACAAAATGCAATTGATTTACATCTCTGCCAAATTGCTACCCTTGTGTCTAAATTAGATTTTAACACAAAATCATAAATGCGTGGGAGAAACTGACTCAGCCTAGTTAAAAATATTTTTATTTTACATTTAAAATTTCTTTTTTATTTTACTATTCATAGGATTACCAAAATGATTCTTCGTGGAAAATTCTGAGCAAGAAAAAGATAAAGGAAGATTAACACATGGATTTATAAAATTGTTTGAGAGTTTTAACAAAATGGCTGCATTATTTAGATTGGGAGTATCGGTGGAGGGTCGGACGCCATGTTAGGGCGGTGGATTGGCAGTATCGGTGGAGGGTCGGACGCCATGTTAGGGCGGTGGATTGGCAGTATCGGTGGAGGGTCGGACGCCATGCTTTCCAGCATAGTTACGTCCCTTTATGATCTGAGTTCAAATCCCGCCGAGGTTGACTTTGCCTTTCATCCTTACGGGGTCGATAAAATAAAGTACCAGTAATGCACTGGGTGATTGCTGGCCTTGTGCCTAAAGTAGAAACAATTATTTAGTTATAACTCTTTTATGTTCTGAGTTGAAACCTGCTGAGGTCAACTTTGTCTTTCAGGCTTCCAAAGTCAATAAAGTGTCAGACAAGTACTGAAGATTTAAATTTTCCTATAAAACATCCTAGATGCACACAGAACTATAATAAAAAATCAAGACAAGAAAAAAATATGGGTGAAATATTAAACTGTCATGGATTCAATAAATTTGATTGGATGGATAATCATCATCATCATCATCATACATCTATTTTCCATGCTTGCATGGGTTAGATGTGTTGTCATGTGAGATAAGTCAGGTCAGATTACCATGTATTGCTTATATGGAACTGCTTCTGGCTTAGTTTCTATGGCTAGATGCCTTTTGTAACGCCACCACATTATAGCATGGACTGGGTGCTTTTTATTATGATACCAGAGCGACTATCTGACAGGGTGGACTGGGTGTTTTTTCATCGTGGTACTAGCACGACCACCTACTGGGTGGACTGGGTGCTTTTTAATGTGATGTAAAATAAAATATATTTTTGGTTGTGTATGATGATTACAAGAGATATGTATTTGCTAAATTTATGAAACAATTGCAAAGAGTAGCAAGGTGTTGTGATTATTCCCAAATCACAGATGCAAGTCCTTGAACACATCATCAGTGTTGTATCCTAGAGCCATTGAGTGTTTTTGGTCTTACAAAATACACCCTCATCCAAGTGACCCGTGTCTAAGTGGCATACATGATATATATTAGGTCTTAAGCCATAGCCAACAGGATGTCATCTCTGCTGCTAACACATTTTTGATAGCACTCCTCATGTTCACTCCTGTAATACCAAGAGTTCCATAAGACATGCACACACACATATCATCATCAACGTTCATCAACGTTTAACGTCCGTGTTCCACGCTTGCATGGGTTTGGACCATATATATGTGTATGCGTGTATATATGTATATATTGACATATTATTTTCAATAATAAATGAAGCAGGCAGATTTTATACGTGTTTTATGAATTGAACAACAACAACGGCAGCAGCAACAACGACGACAACAACATCAACAACTGCCATCACCATCACTGACACCATCCACCACCATCTCCATCACTGACACCATCCACCACCATCACCAGCAATCAGGCCTTAAGAAGAAGAAAACAACTATAATAATAGTAATAACTATTCTGTTCTTGGCATGGGGCAGCGATTGCCCCCAGTGCATTGCTGGTGCCTGGAGAGTGGAGGGCCGTTGCTCTATGCTGTAAAGCAAACAATTATTATTTTTATAAAAAAATACTGAACTGTAAAAGTCAACAGTTGGCATGATCTTGTATCAGTACTAACGGTAATATATGTATGTGTGTGTGTGTGTGTGTGTGTTTGTATGCATATGAGTGTTGGTGTGTGAGTGGCGTGTGTATTTGTATGCATGAGTGTTGGTGTGTGAGTGAGTGTGTGTGTGTGTGTGTGCCGTGAATGTCAATAAGTGTTTTTTTTTTGTTTTTATTTTTTTTGTTATGACCATGCTGTAAAATGGAGGGGTAGAGAGGACCCATGAGTCCAGTAAGACACTCAGTCCATGCTGTAAAGTGGCACTGGTGTTAGGAAGGGCATCCAACCAGTGTATCAATGCCAAAACAATTATGAGCACAGCAACAAATATATAGGAACAACAAAAATATGAAGGCATCGCATCTCAGAGTTGCAACACTTAATGCTGGCACTCTCACAGGTAGATCTGGTGAAATAGCGGAGATGCTGGAGAGAAGGTATGTGGATTGGATGTGTGCTGCGTGCAAGAGGTAAGATGGAGAGGTGCCTCTGCGAGACTAGTCGCATCCAAACATCTTAGCTATAAGCTTTTCTGGGTAGGTAAGGTTGATGCGTTAGGGGAAGTAGCCATTTTCCTGGCTGAAAAATGGATCAATAAGACAATAGAGGTAGTTCGAGTTAATAATCGAATAATTAAGCTTAGATTAGTTGTAGGCAGGATAATACTGACAATCATCTCCTCTGCCTATGCTCCCCAAGCAGGTCTAGGTAAAGAAGAGAAAGACTGCTTTTACGAACAACTTTTACAAACAGCCGCAATGACAGAGGACGGAGACATCATTATGCTAGCAGGGGACTTCAATGGTCATGTTGGACAGCTCAAGGATGGTTACACTGGGGTACATGGTGGTCACGGTTACGGTTCAAGAGATGAAGGAGTGAGACTTCTTGAATTTTGTGATGCAAGTACACTGACCATTTGCAACACTAACTTTCAGAAACCTGCCAACCACCTAATAACCTACAAATCAGGCAAGCACATAAGCCAGATTGACTTCTTACTAGTTAGGCAGAAGGACAGGTAGATGGTGTCAAATACCAAGGCATACCCTGGGGAAGAATGTACTCCACAGCATAGGTTAGGAAAGGAAAGGTCTGGAAGCTAAAAGACCTTTCACTAAAATACAAATTTAGGAAAGACCTTCAAGATGTGTATGACGAAAAAGAAGACGATTTAGAGTCGTATGGCATAGATAATAACTGGAATTTCTTACATGACAACTTACTGCAGGCTACTGATGAAACCTGTGGCTGGAGCAGAGCTCCAACCAGACAGAGAGTGGCCTGGTGGTGGAACAGCACAGTAGATAGGGCCATTAGAGACAAAAGACTAGCATGGAAGGCTTGGAAAAAGGGTGGGAGTAGAGAAGGATACACAGCCGCTAAGAGAGAAGCTAGACGTCAGGTGTACTTAGCACGCAGGGAGGCTGAGAGTAGGAGGTTTGTCAATGTTCTGCAACGGGACGATCAGAAGTGTGCGGTGTTCCACATTGCAAGGCAGTGTGTCAATGCAAATCAGGATGTTGGAGATAAATGTGTCCAGAATGATCAGAAAAAGGAGGCCTGGAAATGTCATTATGACAGACTGATGAATGTGGAGAACGAATGGGAGAGAGAGAAATTACCCTCAGTAGATCCGACAGAGGGACCAGCTATTGAGATTGACGAATATAGGGTCCAAGAGGCGATTAAGGAAATGAATAATGGTAAGGCTGCTGGACCGTCGGGGATAGTTGCTGAGATGCTGAAGGCATCAGGGGACGTAGGCACTAAACTGGTTGCACGTATCATCAATCAGGCCATATATGGTGGTATCACCCAAAGACTGGTGCAGCAGTATTCTCATAAATTGCTACAAAGGTAAAGGAGATGCTCTGGAGAGGAACAATTATAGGGATATAAAACTGATGGATCAGGTTATAAAAGTGGCAGAAAGGATATTAGCACAACTAATTAGAGAAAGGGTCAAACTAGATGAGATGCAGTTTGGTTTTGTGCCTGGGAAAAGTACAACAGGTGCCCTCTTGGTGAGACAATTACAAGAGAGGTTGTTAGAGAAGAATAAGCCACTATACTTAGCTTTTGTTGACCTAGAGAAGGCCTTTGATAGAGTAGCTCGATCTGTCATCTGGTGGTCCCTAAGGAAACTAGGTGTTGAGGAATGGCTTGTGAGGACTGCAAACATTGTACAGAGGTGCTGTCATTAAAGTGAGGGTAGGAATGGAGTTTAGTGAGGAATTCCAGATACAAGTAGGAGTACATCAAGATTCGGTCCTCAGCCCGCTCTTGTTCATTATAGTCCTCCAAGTCATAACAGAGTTTAAGACTGGCTGTCCATGGGAACTTCTGTATGCTGGCGATCTGGTTCTTATAGCAGAATCAGTAGAGGAGCTAGAGAATAAATTCTGGCTATGGAAACAGCAGTTCGAATCAAGAGAACAGAGTGAACCTAGCTAAGACAAAAGTGTTGATGAGTAGAAAGGAGGACAAAACCCTGATTCCGTCAGGGAAATGGCCATGTTCAATATGCAGGATAGGAACTGGCATAAATTCTGTTGTATTATTTTGTACCAAATCAAAGGTTTTTATTCAATCTAAGAATAATATAGAAAGAGTCATTAAGAGAAGAAATTAGTATGGGTCAACAATATAACAAACAAGAGAACGAATAAGAATAAAAAGGAATCAAATCAAAGAGAAGAAAGTGATGCTATAAAACAAATCATATCACTTTCTTTCCCTCTAGCGTTAATCGTATCGCATTGGCCTCACTACTAAGCGTCCTCGGCGTGTTCTTTGTTGTTGGGGTGTGTTATTCGAGGTTAAGAATGTGTCAGAAGATTCATTGTTGTCAAATTCAGCACTCTTTGTAGGATTGTTATCGGCGGTAGATGTCATACTTTCGTTCCCAACTGCCACAGGTGTAGATATTGCTGTTGGTTGAGTTAAATTGGCGCTTTTTGGGGGGGTTATTCTGACTCTCCGATGTTGAATTTCCATTGTTTTGTGGTGATGCTGCTGGTGCGAGATTTGCAGTTGAGACTGTCTATTCTTCCACTATTAAATTGTACCTTGGCAAAGTGGGGTGAGATCGTCTCGATGAGTTGAACGTTTTCCGTGAGACCATCACCTTTATTCCTTATGTGACGTCGATGTAACACGATTGTGCCCTGTTTATTTAGAAACTCTGGTATTTCTGTGCCGTTGTTTGTCGATGTGGTGTGGCGTTTGTAGCAGTGCAAAGCAATCCTCGGATAGACAACAGAGCGATTGGAATCATGTTACTCCATTTTTATTGAGATTATTTGTCTTCAATGCCAGACTTATCGCTTTGCATATTGTGTCGTTAGCTTGGGGTCGATATGGCGTGGTGTGGCTTTTTATAATGTTATTACTCCATAATAAATCTGAGTTTTTGTGATTCAAATTGACGTCCCCTATCTATGAATCGAACTGGGTTTTCCAAATATAGAGAATATCTCCAATAGATGTTTAATTACTACGTCCGTTGTTATCTCTTTACAGGGAATGGCGAATGGAAAATGTGAGTACTCGTCAACTATAGTCAATATAAATCGAAAACCGTTTGAGATAGCCATGGGACCCACAAAGTCCATTGATAGTCTTTCCCAGGGTCTTGTGGCATGTATTAATCTTCTTCCTTTGGGTGGTTTATAGAATTGTGGTTTACATTCACGGCATATTTTGCAATTGGCGATAACTTCTCTTATTTCATTAATAGAATATGCCAAGTTCATTGATTTACAATAGTGTAGAAGTTTGGTGACCCCATTTGTGTTCCGTCTTAGTAGAGCAGCAGTGTGATAGGGCGTCTGCGGCTTGGTTTAATGAACCAGGTCTATATGAGAAGGTAAGGTTAAGATCGCTTAACTCTAGTCGCCAGCGGGCTACCTTCTCGTTTTTAATCTTGGAAGTGTGTTTTTTGTTGAACGCAAATGCAACCGATCGTTGGTCTGTTATGATATTACAATGTGGAACAGCGCTGATCATATGCCTCCATTTTCTACAACATTCTATAATTGCGCAATCTTCCTTTTTGATGATGGAATGTCCTCTTTCTGACTTATTTAGGGTTCTACTAAGAAAAGCAATTGGACGACCATTTTGTGATAGAGTTCCGCTAATGGCAATATTTGATGCGTCGGTTTCGATTGTAAATAGTGCAATGAAATCGGATGAACACAGTGATGCCTTTATGAGTTCTTTCTTCATCTTATTAATAGTAGATTTTTCTTCGTTTGATAGACCTTGTTTATCAATGGTGTTTCTTGCCTTTGTAAGAACGACTGAGAGGTTAGAAGAGCCCTTAATCCATTTAGCATAGTATGCAAAAAGACCGATTACCCGGTTCAACTCTTTTAACGTCTTTGGGAACGGCATGTCAATAAGGGCTGTATACCTTTCAGGGTCCGGTCTTAATTTACCTTTTTCTATGACATGTCCAAGGAAATGTATTCTATTTTGATTAAAGCTGCATTTGTCTCGATTCAATTGCATATCTGCATTGTTAGCTGCATTCATGAATTGCTTTAGGTTATGGTTATGTTCTTCGACTGTGTCTCCTCTTATAATAATGTCGTCAAGGTATGAGTAGGCATTTTATAAGTTGTAATTGTCTATGAAAGTGTCCATTATTTGTTGGAAAATTGGAACGGCATTTGTGCATCCAAACGGAAGACGGGTAAATTCATAGTCGGCCACAGGCCTCGAATGCAGTCAACTTAAAGTCGGAAGATTTGATGGGTATTTGGTGATAAGCCGCCTTTAGATCTATTTTCGAGATATACGTGTTTTGAAATGTTGAGTAGGTCTTCGATTATGGCATTAGGGTATGAATCTAATGGTGTGTAACGATTTATAGTGCCTGAGTAGTCTATGACAAGACGTTTTTTGTTTTCCTGATCAATTACGAAGCACTGCGCTCTCCATGGGCTTCTGCTCCGTTGAATTATTCCAGCTTTAAGCATTCTGTCGATTTCCATTTTAATGAATTGCTGGTCTTTATTGTATTTTCGAGGAGGTATAGATAATGGTTTTAATTTTGTAGTATCGATACCAGGCATTAAATCATATTCTTCACAATTCAGAGTTTGCATTGACGTATATATCGTGACTGGTATCATGTCCCCCGTATATTTTATTGTTAAAGACTTATGCCTTTTAAGTATATCAAGACCCATAACTACTGGAGCAAAGAGTTTGTCAACCACCATTAGATCGATGTGGTATACTCGACCCTCCCATTCTAATGTTTCAAACGTACCTCGTATTATGAGTTTACTGTTGTCGGCTAAAATTACACTCTTATTCTTAGTTTTCTTGAATTTACTTTGCTATTTTGACAAGAGGTTCATGTCAATGAAAGACTTGTCTGAGCCTGTGTCAAGTAAACCTGTTTTATGAGAATTGACATAAATTGTTAAAAGGTTTGTATTATGATTCACGGAAGCAAGTTTATAACAGGCAGTAAGATTACTGCCATCATAGGCTTCATCGGGGCCCTCGTTATGATTCAAGACTGCTGCGTGTTTTATCTTTAGTACCTTCTTATTTTTAACAAAACATACTGTTGCCCAGTGGCCTTTCTTGTGGCAGAAATTGCTAGTTGAATTTTTTGCAGAACACTCTGATTTTTGGTGATATGAACCACCACACCAGAAACATTTTGATGAAGAAGCAGCGAATAGGGGTTGTGACGGCGGTTGTATTGTTGTTGACAGATTTTGTGCGTCTTCTATTGCCAGTTCTAATGTGAGAGCGGTTTGGAATATTTTATCTAGATTTTCGTCAGGTGATTCCAGAAGTCGTTGTTTTATGGTGGCGGATTGAACACCCGACACGAACGCATCACAAATCTGTCTATGTTGTTCCCCTGTTAGGGGTTTAGTGGGGCATTTCTTTGCGAGAGCTTTTAATTCAGTCATGTAGGCCTCCAATGATTGCCCTTCTTGTTGACGATGGTTGCGTAGTTTATGTCGGGTCATTATTGCTGAGCCTTTCTTTTGAAATTTATTATCAAGAATGGATAACGCCTCATCGAATGATGTTGCTTCTTCAATGAGAGTATAAGCATTGGCTCTGCAAAGGACCAAAAGGACAGACAGCTTACTTCCAAATAGATCGCCAACATTCTCTTCCAGTAGGCATAATCGGATTCACTAGGATCATCCGGAAGAATTTTCTTGAATATTTTCGGATCTAAGAATAATATAGAAAGAGTCAATAAGAGAAGAAATTAGTAGGGTCAAAATACAACAAACAAGAATAGAAAGAATAAGAATAAAAAGGAATCAAATCAAAGAGAAGAAAGTGATGCTAAATAACAAATCATATCATCACAAATTCTATAAAATGCACACAATGCAGATCCTTGGTACACAAGAGATGTAGTGGGATAGCAGGCAAACTAACAGGTAGGGAGAAATACGTATGCAGTAGATGTACAGGGAAATTAGACAGTAGAAGTCACATTGATAGACACGTTTTTCAAATGCAGGCGGGTGCTATAGAAGTGGTTGATAGCTTCCAGTACCTAGGAGATCAGATTAGCATGGGAGGGGGGTGTTCCGAGGCCATAGTTTCTAGAATAAGGACGGGTTGGAAGAAGTTTAGGGAGCTGCTGATGAAGAAGGGTTTCTCCCTGCATATGAAAGGCCGGTTACATGATGCCTGTGTGAGGAGCACGATGCTGCATGGTAGTGAGACATGGGCATCAACTGCAGAGGATATGCAATGACTGGAGAGAAATGAGGCAAGCATGCTCCGTTGGATGTGCAGTGTCAATGTGCGTGAACGAACCAGCATAAATGTGTTGAGAGAGAAACTGTGTCTGAGAGGGATAGAATGTAGTGTGCGAGAAAGGAGACTGCGGTGGTATGGACATCTGATGCGCATGGAGGATGACCGATGGGTGAAGAAATGCCAGTTGAAGGAAGACGTGGTAGAGGTAGACCACGAAAAACATGGGCGGAGGTGGTGAGAACAGACCTCAGATCGCTGAAGCTCACGGTGGAGATGACAAAGGACCGTGACATGTGGAGAGATGCTGTGCTGAATAAGACCCGTCCCTCCCTTGCAAGCACGGAAAAGCGGACGTAAAATGATGATTTATATCTTAGAAATGAGCTATTTATATATACAATTAAAGGGATATAATCCATGAAATACTTATCAAATGAAAAAATTATAATTTATATAAAATCAATGTTCTGCTTACATATGAATTTCTTAAGCTTAGCTGAGGGCTTCCTTATTCTCACAGGGCGGTCCCATGACTGATGGATCATTGTTTCTGGTCTGTTGGGCTGGAAAACTGAATGTGACCTGTATAGCTCATGCATGTGTCACCTGTTGCATCTGGCCAGTCTTCTGTCATTGTGCATTCTGATGATGTAGCTATATGGTTCCGTGCATTTATCTACTGTTGTTATATCTCTAAATATCGTCTAGAATGTTATTTGTTTATGCCTAGCTTAAACAAAACGTACACTTGTAAAATATGTGAAATTATTTTTCTCTCAGCCTCTTATGCACTCCTTTGTTTTCCACCATAACAGATTCCAAAGAATTTTTCTCTACATAGACCCTTACAAAATTATCTATGAATATACAAACTCCACACATGTTCATTCTTTCTAGCACATCCATCTCCTAGTAGAAATGTATAAGAAAAGATGAAATGGTTAGATTCCTACCGTACAGCAGATGAAAATGGGTAGTCAACAAAACTTCTAAATATAAAACTAAAAATTATTAATATTATATCTAAAACTCGTTACTTAATTCTCTGAGGTGGATTTTTATCATGTAGCATGGCCTGGACACCATTTACCTTCCACCCAACCCCATTGTCACACAATGTGATGTCGACTTGGTGGAGGAGGGCTATCGCTCTGCACACATTTCAACACTTTAGTATGCATATTGCACCAGAAACATTAGTAGGGCACAATGGAATTAGTGAAGAATTGTTGGCTACTGCTGACACTGATACAGATGATGACTACAAACATCTATGACAAATAATACAAAATACAAAAGAATCTGACATGCATGTAAATCCCCCAAGTATCTCCAACCAGTTGGGCAGCCACTCTACTCCTAAAACCCAGGAAAAGAGAAAGACAGCTATGCAGGACCTCATTTGGCACTTTAAATGTCAGAAGAATGTGAGGTAAGAGATGTTAGATAGGAGAAAAGTAGATGTGTGCTGTGTACAAGAAATGGGGTCGAGGGACAGTTCAGCCTGATTCATTACAGTCAAGTAACACAGGTACAAATTCTTCTGGGTGGGTAACAAAAATGGGGTAGGTGGATGACAGCAATCTTATGATAGCAGTTGATGACTTCAATGGGCATGTTGGGGAACATCATGAACGGATTCCCTGGCATACACGAAGGCTATGGGTATGGCAAAAGGAACAAAGAGGGGAGGTTGTAGTGATAGACAACATTGTAGTGACCTACTTTCTGCGGGCTCATACATTCTCTGTGTGTGATTTGGCTCAGCTCAGCCAATCAGCGCCAGCAGAAGAAAATGTATCCCTATGCACCCTGAGGGAGAAATTCCCCGTGAGGATTTGAAGAATCTGCTTCTCGCATCCTGAACTTCGAAGGAACGACACGTACAATATGTAACGGTGAGATTTGCACTTTGGCCTGCCGGCCTGCCTCGGGCCTGGCACAATGGCACATTCCTTTTGTAACCTTTTTTATGTTTAACTACAATCATACAATTTAACAAACATTACTTTGTGCCACAACAAATAAACATACTTTTCATCTCATGAACATTCTTGTTGACGTTGTTATCAAGTTACTCGTTTGTCGATATGACTAACACATCTTTCTACCAAGAAGATTACTCGTGGCGCTACTAACTATAACACACACATAACTGCTAAATACAACTTTATATATACATTAAAACATCCTCCTGTTACAAGGTCTGTGATGCTCTTGACTTAATTATCTGTAACACAAACTTCAAGAAACCAGCCAACCACATGATTACCTACCAATCAAAAGGACATACAAAACAAATAGGCTTCACCCTCACCAAAAAATGAGACAAGCAAATGATTGTAAATACCAAGTTCTTTCAACATAGATTAGTTGTCAGTGACTTTAGAGTAAGGGCTAGGTAGACCAAGAAACAAAAGCCAGTCTGGAGAAGGAAGGCATGGAAGCTGAGTGAACGCTCAGTAATAAATTTAGAGAAATCCTTGATGCCTATGATAGTAAGGAAGAGGAGCTAGGGATATATAAGATAGAGAAAAATTGGGAATTTCTACAAGACAATCTACTGGAAACCTCAAGCCAGGTCTGTTGCTAGAGCAAAGTCCCACTAAGATGGAGGGTGAGATGGTGGTGGAATAACAAGGTAGAAAGAGCAATTAAAACAAAATGACAAGCCTGGAGGAAGGGAGGAGACAGAAAGCAATACTAGATAGCTAGAAGGGAGGTCAGGCACCAAGTATATCAAGCAAAAGGATAGGCAGAAAAGAAGCTTGCACATGTTCTGTATAGAGAAGATCAGAAGTGTGAAGTGTTCAGGATTGCGAGACAGTATGCTAGAGAAAATCGTGATGTGGTTGGAGAAAGCATGTCTGAGATGATAATGGAGCACTTGCCCTGTCTGACACTGAAAAGAAGGAAGTATGGAAGACATACTACAAGAAGTTGCTGAATGGGACAGTGATGACCTACCCCATGCAGACCCTACTGAGGGACCAGCCATAAAAGTTGGCAGCTGCTCGATAGATAAAGCAATTAAGGACATGAAGGTAAGGAAAGCAGCTGGACCATCTGATATAGTCGCTGAGATGCTAAAAGCATTTGGCATGGTAGGATATGAGCTGGTCAGATACATAGTTAATCAAGTAGTACAGGATGGTGTCATACCCAATGACTAGTGTAGCTTATTGTAAATTGCTACAAGGGCAAAGGAGATGCTAGAGAGAAGTAACTACAGAGGCATTAAGCTGATGGACAAGGTCCTGAAAGTTGCTGAAAGATTTATAGCATAGGTAATTAGGGAAAGAATCGAGTTAGATGAGATGCAGTTTGGATTTATGCCAGATAGGGGTAGTACTGATGCCCTCTTTCTGCTAAGACAACTACAGGTGAGGTACTTAGCTAAGAGCAAGCCACTGTATCTAGCATTTGTTAATCTGGAGAAGGCCTTTGACAGGGTTCCATGCTCTATAATCTGGTGGGCATTTAGGAAGCTGGTGTAGGTGAATGGCTTGTTAGGGCCATGTATAGAAGTGTGAGTTGGCAATGAGTACAGTGAGGAATTTGAAGTGCAAGTGGGGGTCCACCAGGAATCAGTCCTCAGTCCACTCCTGTTTATCATTTTCCTTCAGGCCATTACTGAGGAGTTTAAAACTGGCACTCCATGGGAGTTCCTATACGTTGACAACCTTGTCCTCATAGCTGAATCCGTAGGAGAGTTAGAGGCAAAATTTCAAGCATGGAAGAAGAACCTAGAGTTAAAAGGCCTAAAAGTAAATTTAGCAAAGACAAAAGTCCTTGGAAGTAGGAAAGAAGACAGGAAAGTTATACCCTCAGGAAAGCGTCCTTGTTCGATATGTCAGAAAGGGATTAGTAGAAATTTCATTAGGTGCACTCAAACTATGGATGCACAAGAGATGTAGCAGGATTGCATGCAGGCTAACAGAAAAGATAGACTTTACATACAGCAGATGCACAAAGAGCTCACGTGAAGTAGATTCCCTCAGCTGCCAGGAGAGCTCATGAGAAATTGTGGATAGCTTTTGCTCCTTAGGCAATCAAATTAGCAGTGAGGGAGGATGCACTGAAAGTGTGATAGCTAGGATAAGAACAGGGTGGAAGAAGTTTAGAGATCTATAACCGCTGATAACAATAAAATGTTTTTCTCTCAGAGTGAAGGGTAGACTGTATGATGCCTGTGTGCGAACTGCAATATTACATGGCAGTAAAACATGGGTCTTGATTGCAGAGGCTAGAAATAAATGAGTTGAGTATGCTCCGATGGTTGTGTAATGCATGAGTGATATAGCATGAGCAAACTGAGAGAAAACCTTGGCATAAGAAGAATTAGATGTAGTGTGCAAGAGAGAAGACTACATTAGTATGGACATGTGATGTGCATGGAAGATAAAAGCTGCATAAAGAAATGCAGAGAAACCCCAGTGGCTGGGATGTGTAGAAGAGGTAGACCCAGGAAGACATGGGATGAGTTTGTGAAGACTGACTTTAAAAAACTAAACCTCACAACAGAAATGACTAAAGATCATGAAGGCTGGCCTGCAACATACAATGTGGTCTAACCCCCCTCCTATCACTGCTCACTAAAAGCTATCCTCAACACCACAACACCTCTTCACTCCATGTCCCCTCCCCACACACGCTCCTAGCTGCTTGGTGATAGAAAGGTTGCCAAACAAAGTGTCGGGAAGACCTTTCAGTCACGTCTAGGACATGACAGCCTCTATTGTGTTGATGATTTACATGATAAATGCGCTCAGTACATGCTGTAAAGTGGTTGGTGATAGGAAAGGCATCCAGTCATAGAAAGCTTGCAAAGCAAAGGGTTGGGAGGACCCTCAGTTGTATCAAACCTCCCCTGTGCACTCAGTAGAACGTGAGACCATACATAAACAAGATGACTGCTTCAGTACTGACTTGGTCTATATAGACCTCTCCAACCCTTGCTAGCAGAGAAAACCAATGTTAAAATAATGATGATGATGTTGCTGGTTGCCATGTGTTATTTTCTTAAAAGACAGACACTGCTGCCTATAACTAATTCAGAAAGGTCTTTTACATTTCTGTTGTATAGAATGGTTGTTGCTTCTTATTTTTGACATTCATTCTTTCTCGCATTTGGTTCTTTTGGGGTGTCAGTGTTCAACATAGTTGGATTCTTGTTCTTATTTTCCTATTGAATAAGATCTCTGATGGTGATGGTAAGTGACTGCCCAGAGGGGTTACTCACATAGGCATTTGACAATCCATATTCGATTGTTTTGCTTTCTTCATCATATTTTTCACTGTTTCGACCATTCTTTCTATGAGACCATTCAATTGTAGGTATCATCAGCTGGATGTGATGTGGGTGAATTCCCACTTTGTGGCAAAGTTGTGGAACTCATTTGACACAAAATATATAGCATTGTCTGTATATATTCTAGAATGCCTGCCATGAATGGCAAAGATTGCTTTGAAATATTCAATGCAGTTTGAGCTCGTGATGATCCTTGTAGTCCTGACAAAAGGCATTTTGTTGTATTGATCAGCAACAAGTAAGAATTGTTGACCATTGCAATATTTTGGAATGGGTTTTTTTAGTGCTCTTTTATCATCGTTGTTTTTTGGTGCTCATTGCATATTTCACATGACTATACCAGCTTTTCGATGTCTTTGTTTATACTCTTCAATAAACACTATTCCTTGCTTTGAGCTGACATTTTTCAATTCCTTGATGTGCATCGCAAATTCTCTGAAGAACATTGTTTTGCATATTTGTTGGTATGACTATGCTTTCAACTTTAGTACCAAGCCGTCTTGTACCGACAGACATTCTTTCAATGACCAGTAGTTTCTTATATGTTTCGGTATGTCTTTCACAGTCTCTAACCATCGACTTATTATCATTTGTTTTAATATTTTCAATTCTCCATCTTCTTCTGTAGCTTCTTGCAGCTCTATTTGCTTTTAACTGATATATCAACAGTATGTATTGTGATATCTAGTTCAATTTCTTTACTTTGTGTTGACTGTACTCTTAATAAAGAGCTGGAACTCTCATTTCTTCACCTAGTTTGTATATGATTTGAGCATCCTACAGTTATAGCCTTAACAACATTCTTTGTAATCTTGGGGGTGCTGGTGCAATGTTTTTTTTTGTATGTTTTCTAATGGTTTGTGGTCTGATTCAATTTAGAACTTTTTCCCAAACATATATGTATGAAATGTTTCACAACCAAACACCACTGCCAGTAGCTTTCTTATTAGTTTGTATATCTTAGCTCTGTATCAGTCAGACTTTTACTAGCAAATGCCACAATTTTTCCATCATTATTGCACCTAGGCCTAGCATGCTAGAATCAACCTGGATCACTGTCTTCGCATTAGGCCTGAGAAAGCTAAGCAAATGTTTTCATAAATACAATCTTTCAATTTTTGAAAAACTTTTTTTGCCATTCAGTATCTTTCTTGAGTAGTGATCTCAGTGGGACTGTTCTAGAACTGAGTTCTGGTGTGAAAGGGCTTAAGAATTGGATAATACCTAAAAATTGCAAAAGTTCTTCACAGTTTGTAAGTGTAGGATTTGATTTAATCGTGTCACATTTTTCTGGATCTAGGTGAGAGCCATTTTCATCTTATGAGACCATAACATTTTATGTTTTTGTCCCACTTTTCATATGTCTTTGTTGAAAACTAAACTATATCTTCGGGCACTACCCATTGTCCTTTTCAAGTTTTTATGCTGTTCAATTGTTTTGCCATATATGCAAACATAATCAGATATACCAATGGCTCCTGTGCAATTTTCTAGTATTTGATCCATTTTTTCCTGAAAAATATCCTGAGACATTTTGAACCCAAATGGACTCCTTAAATATCTGTACCTGCCAAAAAGTCTATTAAAGCATGTAAGCAGGCCTAATTCCTTATCAAAATGTACCCATGAGTTGCATCTAATTTTGTGAAATATTTAGTACCTGCTAGTTTGTGGGAAATTTCCTCAAGGTTATGGTTTTGTGGTAAGCTCTTTTAATGCATTTACGTGGGGGCTTCAAAAATTTCGCAGAAAAAGTACATAGCTAAAAATCATATGAAGGGATTTTGATCTCAATGCACCTGTATGTTCTCATACTAATGTGTCATAACATGTAACATGAACCCTTAAATGCATGTTGCAGCACAACGCCACCAATCGGAAGTCAGCACTCACTCAAGCAACATGGCTTCCATCAAAATTGAAGCCAGGACAAACATCAAATTCATGGTGAAGCTAGGGTGGAAGAGCAACCAAATCATTGATGTTCTGGAGCAAGTTTATCGGGACAATGCCCCAGAAAAATCAACAACATACAAATGGATGTCATTTTAGAAGAGGAAGAGATGAAGTTGAAGATGATCCCTGCAGTGGCAGACCATCCACCACAGTCTGTGGAAAACATTGATGCTGTTTGCGATCTAATTGAAAAGGATAGGTGAATAACCACTGAATCAGTAGCCAACACACTCAATATCTCCATGGGTTCTGCTTATGCAATTCTGGTGGAGAGTTTTGGGCTGAGCAAGCTTTTTGCTCGATGGGTCCAGAGGTGTTGCACCTAGATTAGCAGCAAACAAGGGCAGATCTTTCGATGAAAATTTTGAACAAGTGGGATGAAGACCATGAAGCTTTTCAGCAGAGAATTGTGACCAGGGATGAAACGTGGCTCCACCAGTACGATCCCAAGGACAAAACTCAATCGAAGCAGTGGCTGCCCACAGGTGGAAGTGGGCCAGTCAAGGCAAAATCAGAACGTTCAAGAGAGAAGGTCATTGCGACTGTCTTCTGGGATGCTGAAGGGATTTTGCTTGTTGACTTCCTCAAGAACAAAGGAACAATTACAGCTGCATATTATGAAGGCATTTTGAGAAAACTGGCAAAGAAAATCACGGAAAAATGCTTGGGGAAGCTGCATTGGTGCATCCTCTTCCACCACGACAATGCACTTGGCAGACACGAGCTGTGTTACAGGAATTTCGATGGGAAATCATCTGACACCTACCTTACAGTCCTGATTTAGCCTCATCTGACTTTTTTTTGTTTCCAAACCTGAAAAAATCTTTGAAAGGTACCCATTTTCCATCAGCTGAAGATGTAGAAAAAACTGCGTTGATATGGTTTAAATCGCATGTCACTCAGTTTTACACAGATGGACTTAAAGGCTAGTCTCAACGCTTACAGAAGTGTATTCACCTAGATGAGCATACGTTGAAAAATAAACATCATAACTTAAACCGTTTTTTCCAACTGTCCTTTTTCCACAAACTTTTTGAAGCCCCCTCGTATTCAATGGTTTTCGATCTAACCATATTCGTAACTCACCATTTTTTTCTGCTAAATGCCATTGCATTCACCCAGTCTGTTGGTTCATTTACTTTTTGATCTCAACAATATCTTCCATTTTATTTAATTCTTTATTCAATTCATCTTTCAAGTGCCCTTGCAGGTTGTACCACTGGTATTACATTTTCAACGTGTATTTTTTGTTTCCCTGGAAAGTTTCCAATTCTTTTAAATATGTCAGGGTTTTCACTTTCAAGGTCTTCTATGTTTTGCAGTTGTTTTCTTATATCTGATGATATTATACTAAACTATTGAGCCAAAATCTTTGTTTACGACAATGATATAATAATACTAGGTCTTGGAATTTTTGTGTGAAATGTTGAGCACTACTGAACCACAGGATGTCACAATAGTGACATCCTGGTGCCATTCACTGCCCATAAGGTAGTTAGTTTTCTTTTCAAACATCGTTTTTCCAGCATTTTAATCGATTTGTTGCAGGGTACATCATCTTGTATAGCCTGAGTGGTAGTATATTTTCATTGACGCCAGTGTCTATTTTTTTTTTTTTTGTATTTTCTTTCAGAGGAGTGTTTACACTCTATGATAGCAAATATTTCCTTACTCTTTCTGTTATTAAGACTTTTGTCTTTTTTATTTTCTATAGTGTATAGATACAAGTCTTCTTCTTGGTCTGAATCATATGCTGATTTGTAAGTAGCATTCATATTTTTCTTATCTATATTTTGTTTTCTATACCTGTACAGACTTTGTTTTCTGGTAGTATGCGGTTGCTTTTGTAAGGCAAAATTTTTCAAAATGATGTAGTCTTTGGCATTTTCTGTGTTTTCTGTTAATGCATAAGTTTTCATTTCTTTTTCTGTCAGGTTTCCCACATCTGTAGCAGTAATTTGATACTCTTTTCGAAAGAGTTTGTTTTACATTTACATTATCATACACTATCATTTAGCCACCAAGAAGATGACATCTGTGGCCTCATAGATAACTTCTCATTGTGAATGACTTTCAAGCGCCAATATGCCTGAGATTTTAATGTATCAAATAGCCATCTGCTTTTTCTCAAGTCTTGGAGACAAAGGCAGGTATATTCATAAATAGCCAGCTTTCAGAATAGCCAGTTCAGTCAAGAGTTGAATTCTAAGAGTTAACATGTAGTCCACTGCTTTACATAGACCCTCTAGATCTTACTCACTCTCTCTCTCTCTTTCTCTCCTCTCTTGGTCTCTCTCTGCCAAGCCAACGAAATTCATCACATTAACAGAAGTTTGGTAAATACATTTTTAATCATGCTGTAGCAAGCTACTTTCCTTTGGCGCGTTGATAGGCTATTCGTGCGTGATTTGGCTAAGTCAGGCCAATTGTGAGCCGTGCACGGATATGTATTTTCAACTTCCACCTAAACTGAGATTTTCCTGCTACTTTCGATAAACTCTATCTCTTGATGCTTCAACTGTGGAAAGGTAAGCACCACTTTTCTTTTGCCATGAAACCACTAGCCAATATGTAATGACGACATAACTACAGACCTGGACAGCACTTCAGCCAGTTGACCGTACCTTCTAAACTCTTAATTTGTTTATTTCTTTGTAATCGGTTTGTAAATAAAATATGTAAAAACATTGTAAAGTCTTGTGATGTTATTACCACAGCCATGCCTTTAAATGTGATATGGAAAGATCCCTTCCAGAGTTATCACAGCAGCAACAGAACCTGAGATTTACAGCCGAACCTCAATTCAACTAACATTGCCATATAACAAAACCGTTATATTCATTGATATAACAAAACTATACCTTTCCTGTTACAACAAAATACATCATTATTATTATTATTGTCGTTGATATTATTATTACATGGCGTAATATTATTTAACAGCTAAACTGGTGACTATTAAATATCTGCTATATTGGTGACCTCTGTTGATACAAATATAAATATTTTCATTTTATATCCTGCTAAAATACAAGCAAACAGGCATACACATCATCCTGACACATACCATCACACAATTGATCTGTGGTTATTTGTTCTTCGTGTATTGTCATATAACTTCAGCGAAAGTTATCTATATATCTAAAACAGAGAATGTCTGTCTGTCTGTCCGATCACTAAAACTCGAGAACCACCCAACTGATTGTTTTCAAACTTTACACATGTAATACTTATGGTCCTGTGAGTGTTTTGAGCTAAAACAATTTCAAATTTTCAATGCCCTGTGGACCGCATTAGGTAATTTAGCGATCTCTCTCTATAACACTTAGTCATTGATTTTTTTAGTTTCAGAAGACCCCGTTAAGGATTCTTTGCTTAAACTTTAATCTGTTATTTTAATATATATATATATATATATAATTATATATTCGTGTACAGATATTTTTGCATACACAATAACAAAATATAAACAAACGTATTTATTTCACGAGGCTCGATAAGGATAAATATATATCAAATATATAAGAACCCTAGAGCAAATTCCGAGCAACGCTGGGCCATTCTGCTAGTATTTAATAAATTAATAACATAGCAGCTTTGTGTTATTGTGGTTTATATATTTCATTTCCTACGTGATCAAGGTAAATTACTTGCACAGGAAATATGATATCATCATAATGAACACTTACTCACTTGCACACCCGCAATCTCTTGTCACACTGTATCAGGCACATCAAGCTTCTCTTGCCTACACTCTACACAACAGTGACCACACCACTGAGCAATCCACAAGTGAGTAAACACTCAACAACCGAATCAACACCACAACACAACCATTCGCCCCAGCATTAAACCTGCTATACATCTTCCACATTGGTATTTTTCGTTGTTATTTCATAACATGTACCTGTTACTTTTCACTGACATCTTTGTTTCATGTACTGTGTTTTATTGTAGCTTCATATGTCCTTATGCATTTAATAGCTACCTTAAGAGTAAGATTTTGTTTATTTATGATGTTTCTTTTTTCATCTGCCCACTTATTTGTTCAATGATTCTTTCATCCTTGTTTATGCCGAAGTCACATCTTTCAGCTATTGTTTTTAATGTATTTAGATATTCGTCGATTGAGTCTTCATTCTGTTGTATTGACAAAAATTCTAATTGTTCAACCCATTTGTTTGGGCAAACCTTGGATGAACTGAGGGAGAAACTGGGTTTAAGAAGAATCTGAAGTGGGGTGCAAGAGAGAAGACTGCATTGCTAAGGACATGTGATGTGTTTGGAAGATGATCAGCAGGTGAAGAAGTGCTAAGAAATCCCAGTAGAAGGAATCCACAGTAGAGGTAGACCAAGGAAGACCTGGGTGGAGGTGATGAGAGCTGATCTCAAATCGCTGAGACTCACAGAGATGATGAAGGAATGTAGTGTGTGGAAAGATGCTGTGTTGAATAGGACCCGTCCAACACAAGCAAGTATGGAGAAATGGATGTAAAAATGATGATGATGTGTGTATATACATATATTGATGATGGTGGTGGTAAAATTGTGGTTAGTTTTACAGCCAAAGTCCCTAAGGAAAATAAACTAGAGACAGAATTTAAGTACAGGCTGAAAACAACATACATATATTATTTACATATATTCTGTGCCTTCCTTCCACTGGCATTTTCTGGCACTTCATCTCTAAGTTTCAGCGATTTGAGATCAGCTCTCACCACCTCTGCCCAGGTCTTCCTTGGTCTACCTCTACTGTGGATTCCTTCTACTCGGATTTTTTGGCATTTCTTCACCTACTGATCATCCATATATGTATGTATCTGTGTATGTGTGTTTGTGTATATATATATATATATTCGTAGCTGACCTGTTCCAGAGAGGTTAAGTTTTCACTGATGAAGCTGCTATTAACCTATTACATCATGCATACTAGCATTGCCTAATTTTTGTGCACGCTGGTTCCATATGGACTGTTGCCAGCAGATGGAGTAGCAGAAACTAATGTATTAGTCTGGGGCCAAAAAAGTTTTCTACCGACACAAAGTCGTTTTTCTCACTATAAATAGTGAGAAAAACGACTTTGTGTCGGTAGAAAACTTTTTTGGCCCCAGACTAATAGTGTACACTGCTTTCCTTTGGTTGGTATTTTATTGATACTGACTTAATTAAATCACTGAGTGAGTGTGAAAATGAGTGAAGGTTTATTAGTCATATTCGATAAGTTCATTTCAGTAGATTGGCAATATCGGTAGCAGGTTGGACGCCATGCTTTGATGCATAGAGTTATGGCCCTTGCCATTCTGAGTTCAAATCCCACCGAGGTTAACTTTGCCTTTCATCCTTACGGGGGTCGATAAAATAAAGTACCAGTAATGCACTATGTAATTGCTGGCCTTGTGCCAAAAGTAGAAACAATTATTATAAATATATATATATATGTAATATGTCCGATAAATTCCTTTTGTCGCAACACTGATTCTCTTTTTCTGTGATATATATATATATATATATATATATATATATAAATGAAATCTGAGTTTTTCGAATATTAATAACTAGCAGCAGTACCCAGCATTGCCTGAGTAGGTAAAATAATATCTGCCTTGATGAAAAGGTGTTGATCTTAGCGACTGCTTCTCGATGACTCATCTATGGCCACACACAGGCCATGCGGAGGAGGGTGGTGATGACCTCTATCACTGAAAAACGCGGGTGACTGACGAAGGGGCATGCTGGGGGAGGAAATTTCGAATTTGAACGAAATCGGTTGAAAAATGTGGGAGCTAGAGCCGAAAAGGCGGAAATTTGAGTGAAAAGGTGGTATTTTTGAATATTTAAGCGGCTGCCACGCCGTTTCTGAACAAAAAATTCAAAATGTAAAGCCACTTTAAGACGTGAAATAATCAGATCTAGCGTAGTGTAAAATTTGAACAAAGTAGGTTGATTAAAGTGGAAATTTGAGTCTAAAAGTGGTATTTTTGAATATTTAAGCGGCTGCCACGCCGTCCCTGAACAACAAATGCAAAATATAAAACCATTACAGGATGTGCAATGTTAAATTCTATTTTGCTTTAAAATTTGAACGAAATCGGTGGCAACATGTGGGAGCTAATGCCAAAAATCTTATTTTTCGATACCTAAAAAAAGGTGACCCCCCCCCCCCCTCCCTATCGATTTTTATCTGCAGAATGACCCCGGAATAAAAAAAAAACAATACGCTGATATATAGAAAACACTCCCCGATGACTAATCTATGAGCCTGTAAAGTTTCATGAAAATCGGTCGTAAGATGTAGGCCCCTATAGGTAATACACAGACACACACGCACACATACTTAATTTTATATATATAAAGATAACATTCGATTCGTTTGCAATTATGCAAACAAGCCTCAATTTTATAGCCATGTCAGTAGAATGAACTCTTCATTCTTGCTCTTGTGTTGTCATATGAACAGAACTGCAGACACTAATGTCTCTGGGTATCATCCTTCATCAGTACAGCTCACTGATCACCTGCCAAACTGTCAGAGCTAGTGAAAATATATGCTATTTTCAAAAATATGAGGATAAGTATATCATCTATGTATCGGATGAAGAAAACATAGGAGCAGCAGGTGTTGAGTGCTCGACATTCCAGTTGGTTCATATAGGTGGTGGCCAGAAGGCCTGAAAGACTGGATTTCATGGGTAGGCCTGTTGTTTGTTTGTATGTGTAGTGGTGGAAAGTGAAATATGTATTTTCTACGATGATGGATAGAAGCTGATGTATTTCCTGGGGAGTGAGGCTGAAACAGTATATGTTGTATGAAATGATGCTGTCAGTCAACAGGTTGACCACTGGATGGGCGGGTACTGTCGTGTAGAGGGAAACAACGACGAGGCTAAAGGCATATTTGTCGAGTTTAAGTTGGTTAGGTTGTGTGTTTCCTACCACAAATGTCTATGGTAAAAAGTTTGTCCGTTTTTGCCAGGACACAGTAGGGTCCTGTATATGGTGGTACAAGTGGTCCTTTCACTGAGTCTTAACTAGAAAAACGTGAGTCCAAGAAGTAATGTTTTTAGAAACCGAAGATTTAATTGTCTGTTGATGTGTTCCCATAGGCGGAAGATCGTTGAAATATGATCGCAAACGGTTAATATATAACGTCGGATCTTCCCGCAATGCGTCGACTGGGACTAACATCTGTCCCGGCAAAGATAAAGATGTTCCGTATAGCAATTCTGCTGGGGAATATCCAAGATCCTCCCTGACCACCGCGCGACAGCCAAGAAGAATAATTGGTAGACATTCACTCCATCTTTGCTGGTCGGGATAAGCACGCAATGTTGCTTTTAATTGGCGATGAAAGCGTTCTATCATGCCATTTGACGCCGGATGGTAACTAGTAGTTCTAATCCGACGTATCCCTAAGATTTTAGAAAGTTCATGGAAGAGATGTGATTCAAATTGTCCGTCAGTGGTGATCGTGGAAGGGATACCGTAACGCGAAATCCAGCCAGACGTCAGAGCTCGTGCTACCGATTCTGCTGAAATCTCTTTGAGAGGAATGGCTTCAGGCCAACGTGTAAAGCGGTCGATACACATAAGAAGGTATGTATATCTATGACTGACCGGCCAAGGTCCAACTAGGTTGATATGAATATGCTCAAAGTGGGCATCAGGAGTGTTGAATGTGCCTAGAGGTGCTCGAATGTGTTTGTGCACCTTAGATTCCGCAACAGTTCAGAAAGAGGTGCTATGCGCTCAGCACATGTGGAATAAATCGACGGTAATAATTTAGCAGTCCCAAGAACTGACGTAATGATGTAGGAGGAGGTAATTCCTGAAGAGCTGTAGGACTAATGATGTGTCCTAGAAAAACTAGCGAAGACACACCAAATATACACTTCACGGGGTTAATGCGAACTTGGTACTTCTTAAACCGTTGAAATAACAAACGAAGGTGTTTAACATGTGCTAGCAATGAGTACATCGTCTATATAGCAGTAAACAAAATCCAGGTCTCTGGTGATTTCGTCCATGAAGCGTTGAAAGGTACTAGCGGCGTTGCGTAGACCAAAGGGCATCATTAGGAACTCAAAAGCACCAAAGGGTGTAGTGATAGCAGTCTTCGAAATATCCGCTGGATTAAGTGGCATCTAATGATACGCTCTGACTAAATCCAGTTTAGAAAAAACTGCATCCATGTAAGGAAGAAGCAAAATCCTGAATGTGTGGGATCGCGTTTAATCGGCAAAAGTCCCCAGTCAGACACCAATCGCCGGAACGCTTTTGAACCAAAGGGAAAGGAGAGGCCCATGGACTGGAGGAAGGGCGTATGATCCCCAGCTGTAGCATGTGGTTAAATTCAGCCTTCGCTGCTTTCAATTTCTCCGCAGGGAGGCGGCGAGGGCGAGAAAATACAGGAGCGCCAGAAGTTTTGATATAATGTTTTGTGGAGTGAGTAGGCTTGCTCACCACAAAATTCAAATTTATCAATTCTGGGAAGGAATTTAGAAGCGACTGGAAAGGGTCCTCGGAAGCGGCGATGAAGAATACCGGGCTGATAGATGAGACAGTAGATCTCAAACCCGGAACAGAGAGTTCCGTATTAGCATCCAACAACCGGCGTCTGCGCATATCCACTAAGAGGTTATAGTGGTGCAGGAAATCCGAGCCTAGAATAGGGTAAGGCAAATCAGCGACTGTGAAAATCCACGTGAAGTCTCTTCGCAATTCCAGGTTCAAAGAACGAGAAATTTGTCCATACGTGGAAATAGGAGAATGATTTACGGCTTGCAGAGAAATGGATGAAACTGGCGGCTTCTCTTTGAGAAGTTTTAGCGGCCATATGCTGCAAGCAGCGCCTGTACCCACCAGACATCGTGCCAGGAAAACGTGTCAGTTATGAAGAACGCACGATTATTTGGGAGTGTCAGAGGAGACTGCCGTGCTGAGGTCTCCTGAAATTCGTTTCCCTGGATGGAAAACGAACAGGGCTGTTTACAAGAGCGTGCTGCCGCGCCAAAACGGATGTGATAGTAGCACAGTCCTGGTTTGTTTGTGTGGCGGCGGCGTGGCAAGGGGGAATGGCTCTGTAGATGGCGTCTGGGTGATTGAGCCCTGGATAAACTCAATCTTCTCACCTCTTTGGTGAGTTGTGCTATGGCTTGAAGAATTGCCGTAGATGTGAGCGACTGATCAGTGTGAATGGCAGCCGCTGGAGAGAACGAAGAGACCTCAGCCGGCAGCTGAGGTGTAGAGAAGGAGGCAGGCTTTCCTGTGAAACTCATAATTTTGTCCGCCGAAGATGGGCTAGTCTCCATCATAGGCGCCAATATCGCCTGGACATTGGGCGGCAGCCTTGAAAAGAAAAGCTGTCTCAGGAGGGCGCTATCAGCTGGAGCATCCTCCACCAGTTCTTTCATTCGACGCAGGAACTGGCTTGGCGTCCGGTCACCCAAATGCTTGTGATTTACTAGGGTTTGAAACCTCCTCTCTGCGGACAACGTGGTACGCCACAGAACCTCATGCTTAACGCTCTCATAGGTGGCTCCAGGGGCCAGATCAGTAATCATATCCTTAAGCACTGTTGTTAAAGACGCCGGGATAGCACTCAAAAGAATATGTAGTTGTCTGTCTTCGGATGTTATGCCATTCGCAGCAAAATGCGATTCAATCTGGGCGAACCAGACACGGACGTCGCCTGCAAACACTGGCAATGAAATGCTAGCCATCGTGAATTAAGGTATGCCAGTAAGCAATAGAGAACAACAGGGAAAATGCAGGCCAAAAGGAATCCAAGGGAAGAGAAAAATATAAAATAAAAACAATGATATTTTCTGTTGTTGTTGAAGAGACAAATGAATGGTGACCCCGACGTGATTGTATATCGTAGAATATTTCCCAGATATTTTAATGATAGGGGCCGCTGTACTATCAAGTTTAGCTGGGCCCCTACGAGATTGTATATCATAGGATATTTTCCAGGTCCTTTAATGATAGGGGCCGCTGTATTGTATCAGGTTTAGCTGGACCTCCTACAAGGTTGTATGAAATAATGATAATTATTGTTTACAGTGCTCAGGTGCACTACAACTCATCAAAGGTGCATGTATAGTACATAGAATAATGTACAAATCATAGATTTCCCAGGGGTTTTTACTGATAGGGGTCTTGTATTATCATGTCACAGCCCCTGGGAAATCTATGATTTGTACATTATTCTATTTACTTCACTTCAGTGAATAAAGGGAAAAAGCATAAAATTACTACAAACCATAAAGGTTGACGATGTTTTGTTTTTTGTTATGGTGAAATAGAGAGTAGCAAGAGATCATTCGTTAGTAGTCAAGGTAGTAGTCAAACCCAGTGACAAGGGAAGCTAACATCTTATTTTGGTGATAGAAATTTCTCTCTGTCAAAGGATTACAGGACAGCCTATTTATATGGACCGCTAGTTATTCTTTTATCAAAGATCAATGCCCTCCCGCTATGTTCTCCTTCCTAGGAATGGCGCCATCAAATCAGCATCCGGAGAGTTTATGTGTTGTTCTCTCAGTGGAGTGTAAGGTCACTTTTTATTGGCCATGTCAGTGAGAGGAACAATGGGAACATTTCTTTTGCTACATTAGTTTCCCGCACAGATCGAAATGATTGATAGTCGAAAAGTTAGTGAAAGGGAGAACCAATGACCTCAGACTGAAAACTGTCACATACTTCCCTCGTAGAAAGAGACCCCTCCTGCCCCGCCGCCTTCCGTAAATATGATAAAATAAATAAATAATTAAATGAAAATGAATAAATTATAATTGAGATGAGGAATGTTACTTGATATATTGGGCATAGCAAGATGACCAGTACACATGACAACCAGATCTAGTGCTTGTTGTTGGCATAGAGTTTGGATTGCCAGTGGATGGGAGCATTGATGTTGGGTTAACTTGGTCTGATGATGATGAGGGTTCATCCAAATCCACATGAGCTTTTTTTAGCTGATACTGACAGCATCCCTCTTTCCATTAATGTCCAAAATGAAAGGCTTGGGTGTCCTTTTCAATACTTGGTAGGCTCCTGAGTATGGTGGTTGCAAAGGAGCTCTGATAGTATGTCCATTGATGTATGTCAGATGGAACTTGAGTAGTGATGCTTTAAAGGTGAAGGGTAATGGGTGGCAGGTTTGCCATGTAGGTCGATAGTATACTGGAATATAAAATCCAGTTGGCGCACTATCTAGAACCAACATTGTGGCCTCTGCTAAGGCCCACTTGACTTTAAGAAAAGCAGCTGCTTGAGCATCATCAAAAATGATAAGCTGGTTCTTCCGTTTGCACTGCTGTAGGATGTCTGTTAGCGGCTGGAGAAACTCTGAACCGGCAGTAAAAATTTATGAAGCTGAGGAACTTACGTACAGTTTAGCCATAAGTGCGTTCAGTTGCGTGTCCTGTTTTTCTACCTGAACCTTGAGCGCCGCCACCTCCGAAACAGAAGATGAGGAAGGAGAAGAAGGAGAAAATGAGGAAGAAAAAGAGTTTACTATTGGATGTGTGTGTGTCTCCTGGGTCACAAGTGACAATGGCGCTGCTACCTCCATGATTCTATCGGCTGAATCTGCCAGCTCCTCGATTGGGGTGGATACTTCACTGGCCACCAAAATACTGCGAGTGACTGGCGGCAGCCTTTGTAAGAAAAGTTGTTTTAAGATAGCTAACTCCATGGTGTTCTCTCCCAATAGTTGCTTTAACTGTCTCAAGAATTGTGACGGCTTCCTAATGCCTAACTCCTCTGAATAAAGCAGCTGGTTAATCTGTTGCTGCTGAGAGATGGATGTTCACTTTACGAGCTCGGACCTAAATGTGGCATATGAATATTTGCCTGGTGGTGCTGTAAGCAAATCCCGGATCTCCTGCAGGCTCTTGGGAGGAAGCGCGCCGACAACATAGGAAATGTTGGTCCTATAACAGGACACTGGGTTGTATGTACAATATTTATTTACGAAGATTGAGGTGAGTAGAGCTGAATATCTGACATGCCAAGAGAGATGAAACAATGAATTAAGGATTTCAGAAGACACGGTCCACTGGCTGAAGTGTTGCCAGGCCGTCTTTAAGTTGTGTTACATGTTGGCTAGTGATTTCACGACGAAAGAAAGTTAATCAGGATGCGAGAGAATATACCTTCGGCGGAACACGCCTGGCCGAAGGCCAGCAGCCACAAAATGAAAAGAGAGGGAGATAGCTTTCAGCTCTCTCCTTTATAGTTCCCTGGACGGAAGTCACAAAGAAGGTTCTGCAACCTCAATGGGAAGTAACTCCAGCTACTTCCTGTCTAGAGAGCGCTACAGTCCTGTCTGCTGAAATATTGCGTGTTTCAAATTGGGTCTTGATGCATCTGAATCAAATGTTAGGATCATAAGGCCAGAATGTCCGGATCTGCAGGAATATTGCTGCTTATGACAATGATGATGCTGGTGATAGTTCCATAATGAAGTGAAGCTTGGTAAATATTTATTAATTGAAGCAAAATTATTGCAAACAGTTCGGTCATGTCTGGGTTACCAATTTGTAATGGGAGGTTTGCGCGTGTTGTTGTGAGTTGAGTTCTTACCGTAGTAAGGTTCCCGTTCGACTGCCTTGAGAACCTATCTTGTCTTCACGCCAAAGTGACCTGCTACCTCAGACCACTGGTGCAACAAGGAGCTAACCTAGAAAATGACTGTTAAATGTCATCCGTGTGTCAATGTGTGGATAGGTTTCACTACATTAGTTCCCCACCCAAAAGAGGTAGCGAAATTTGATCATAGGAGCATGTCCTGAAACACATAAATCGAGGACACTGCTCCCATGCTCAGTGTGCAGAGAAATTTTGGAAAAAATAAATCGTGTAAATGTGTATGTAAATATGCATATTGATATTATATGAATGTAGATATGATATGTCAAATAAAATCGTAATTGACAATATGCACAGAAATTGAAGAGAGACTGTGTGACACTCTCTTCTGTAATCAATAAAGTAACCCATGATACATTTTAAAAAGACGATATTATATATAAACTGCATTACAGTGAAATGTAATGAAACCTTATATAACGATGCAAATGTACGAATGTTTATATAAGCAATGTAATAAGTGTTATGATATAACGGACGCTAACAGGAAGTGTAGACATTTGAAAATGTTAAAAGAAGTGAATCTTAAAATAAGCAATCATTATATATAAGAATATTTATGTTTAATCAACAGCTACGAAATTTATTAGATAAATTATGTAATATTCATTCATTATTTATTCCAAGTAATCCAACTTATTTTACTAATGGGATAAAAAATATATATTTGGGACGCAGTCCCACACTCCTCTCTTTATTACAGTTATGATATGACCCTTCCCAAGTATAACAATATTTGTTTCGATACCCAATTTCATATCAGAAACCTTGCAAAACAAATATAATATATATATAAAGAAAAGATGAAGTTGGAAATAGCACGGGAGATATATTTAAGGGTCTGTTTTTCATTTTTGATTCGTGAAAGTGACATTATTGAAAAGATAGTGTTATTAAAAAGTAACTTTAACAGACAGACTGAAAAAACACACGTGTTTTGACGAATCAAAAAAGAAAAACAGACCCTTAAATATATCTCCTGTGCTATTTCCAACTTCATCTTTTCTCTATATCCCCTGTTTTGTATAGAACCTCACTTCCCTTTTCTAATATATATATATATATATATGTGTGTGTGTGTGTGGATATAACATGCTTGTCTATCTTTTCTCTTATTTTCCTATTTACCAATATAACATGTATACACCATAATATCTGTCTACCCCCCCCCCCCCCTCTCTATCTATCTCTCATTCTCACACCCTAAAATATAGCTATAATTTTCACTCCTTCCTATTGTCAAGTTAGCCTCTAGGCTCCATGAAAGCTTGAATCTTTAAAATCTCTCAGCCATTCAAAATTTGGTTCTATTCTAGGGTTTCTTTCTTTTCCCCAGATATCATTCGATATTCCTTTATTTAAGATATATTTTCTTATATTTCAATATAACATGCTTATCTATCTACCTACAAATTTCCCCGCATACATTATTATAGACTTATTGATCAAGTAACTAATGCTGCTACTTCAGCTATTATCTTTCCCATCTCCTGGAGAAGAAATCTTTGTTTATTGTTATCTATGGATGAGCTGAAGATGATGGAACAACCTGATAAATATGAACCCATGCATTCCCAGGTGGCCATGCAAATCCCTAATTCTGAAACATGGGCTATCTCCTTGAGGTGGGAGACAGAAAGCGACAGGTATATAAAGCCTGTATATTCTCACGTTATACAGGGAGAAATCGGAGCACCACGATACAGACAAACTATGCGAAAGATTCACCGCTACCTTCAGGCCCCAGAGGTCTACAGACATACAGAGAGATCGGAGCATTACGCTAGCAACAAGCTATGTAAAGATCACCGCTATCTACAGGCCACAGTGGTCTACAGTCAACTACAGACCATTACTCTCTCTCTCTCACTATGGTCTCAGACTACACCAGCCTCATGAACCAACAACAAAAATAACATTGTCAACCTTCGCAACTAGTGGTAATATGTTTATTGTTCTTTTTGACTGAAGTGAAGTAAACCTTTATATATAAAGTAAATCATCTATTCTTGTTAATCCATCTAACAAATTCTTAAAAATATCCTTTCGTTAAAGATGTACCTCCCTATATAACTTTGTAGTCAGTGACCTCATGGCAGAGCGAGACGAACTTGGAAACAGAAGGCAACCTGGAGAAGAAAGATCTGGAAGCTGAAAGATCCCTCAGTCAGTAACAGATTTAGAGATATTGTACTTGACGCCTATGACAGTAAAGGAGAACAGATAGAGACATTAAATATAGAAAAACACTGGGAGTTCCTAAAGAATAACCTACTAAAGGCGACAATTGAGATTTGTTGATGGAACAAGACTACAGGGAGAAAGAGAGTGACTGGGTGGTGGAACAATAAGGTAGATGAGGCAATTAAGGCCAAGAGACAGACAGGGAAAAAAAATAAAAATGGGAAAGCAGGGTACACTACCAGAAGAGAAGCTAGGTGACAAGTATATTTAGCAAGGAGGGAAGCGGAGGATAAAAAATTCAAGCATGTTTTGCAACATGAGGACCAGAAATAGAAGGTGTTCAGGATTGCGAGGCAGTGTGTTAGAGAAAATTACTATGTTATTGGTGAGAAATGTGTCCGGAATGATAAAGGTCCACTTATCTTCATAGGTGCCAAGAAGAAAGCTGCGTGGAAGAGCCATGAAAAATTATCGAATGAGGAGAATGCATGGGAGAAGAGACCCTACCCAAAGTGGACCTTATAGATGGCTCAGCTGTAGAAGTCAGCAGCAGTGTAGTAAGTAAGGCAATTAAGGATATGAAGACCGGGAAAGCAGCCTGACCATTGGAAATAGTTACCAAGATGCTGAAAGCATCTGGGTTGATAGGTCACACCATAACCACATGTATTGTAAACCAAGTAATACTAGATGGTGTCATTCCGAATTATTGGTGCAGCAGCATCATTGTCAACTGCTACAAGAGTAAAGGAGTGCACTAGATAAAGGAAACTATAGAGGCATGAAGCTGATGGACCAGGTCATGAAAGTAATGGAAAGAATTATAGCACAGCTGATTAGGGCCCGTGTGAATCTATTCTTAGCTCTCTCCTGTTTATTATCGTACTACAGGCTATAACAAAGGAGTTTAAGATTGGATGCCAATGGGAACTCTTGTACATGAATGATTTTACACTCATAGTGGAATCTATGGTGGAACTAGAGAAGAAATTCCAGACATGGAAGCAGCGCCTAGAAACAAAAGGTTTTAAAGTCAACCTGACAAAAAGGTCCTAGTAAGTAGAAGAGAAAATAGAACCCAGATCCTCTCAGGGAGATGGCCTTGCTCTGTGTTTAGAAAAAGGTGTTGGTAGGAATTCCATCCTTTGCCCCAAATGCAAATTATAGGTACACAAAAGATGTAGTGGGACTTCAGGAAGTTTAGCTAAGCATGTAAGCTTTACATGTAACAGTTGCACCGGGTCAGTAAGCAGCAAACGGCCACAGGAAACAAGTGCTATCAAATTCTGGGAAGGCTTAGTAGGAACAGTTGATAGCTTCTGCCACCTGTGGAGGTGGGTGTTCCAAAAGTACTGTAGCCAGAGTAAGAACAGGATGGAAGAAGTTCAGGGAGTTACTACCACTGCTAAAAGGGTCTTCCCCTCAAGATGAAAATCAGACTGTATAATGCGTGCATACAATCAGCAATGTTGCTTGGTAGTGAGACTTGGGCTGTGTGCAGAAGACTTGCGAAGATTGGAAAGGAATGAAGCTTGCATGTTATTTCATTGTTGTTAAACGATGATGATGATGATGATGATGATACATATATAACAACAATAATCACAAATCACAAAAGTTTGATATTTCAGTTTCAAGTTATAGTATATATAGCATATATATAATGGTTTCTGATTTAGGCACAAGGCCAACAATTTTTTGTGGGGAGGAAAAAGACGATTGAATCAACCCCAGTGCTTTATTTTATCGATCCCCAAAGGATGATAAAATAAAGCATTCCACGCTAACATGAGTTAGACGAGTTGTTCTGTTGTGGGCAATGCCAGGTCAGTGACCATGTCTTGCTCATACGGAACTGATTTTGGTTTGAATTCTACAGCTGGATGCCCTTCCTAACACCAACCTCATTTACAGTTAGTGGCGCCTACACGACCACTCTACAATGTGGACTGGGTGCTTTTTTGTCGTGACACCTACATGACCACTTTACAGTGGGAGGAAGGTGGGGGCATACTGCCTATATGCTTCAGCTTTGGCTTGTACCCGCGGGAAGTTGGGTCATTATATTACTGCGTAACGCCAGAGGTCACGGTCCTGTGACATCGCTTTTGAGAGGTGCAATTGGGCAGATCAGCTTTTATCACCTCATCCCAGGACTTCTTGGGTCTCCCCACTCCATCGACTTTTAGTGCTCTGCACCTTTTTATGCAGCTGTCATCCTTCATACGCATCATATGTCCATACCAATGTAATCTTCTCTCCAGCACTCAGCATTTGATTCCTCTTATGCTTAGTCTCTTTCTCCATTCGTTTATGCTTTGCTGTTCGCGTATATTACTATTACACATCCATTGGAGCATGCAAGCTTCATTTCTTTCTTATCTTCACAAGTCTTCTGCAGACAATGCACAGGTCTCACTACCATGCAGCATTGCTGTTCGTACACATGCTTCATACAATCTCCCTATATTTTGAGAGGAAAACCTTTTGTAGCTAGCAGTGGTAGTGGCTCCCTGAACTTCTTCCATCCTGTTTTTACCCTGGTTACTGTACTTTCAGAACACCCACCTCCACTGCTAATTCGGTCACCTAGGTAGCAGAAGCTGTCTACTGTTTCTACCAAGCCCTCCAAGAATTTGGTAGGGTTTGTTTCCTGTGGTCGTTTGCTTTTTATCCTGGTGCAACTGCTACATGTAAAGCCTACATTCTTAACTAAACTTCCTGAGATCCCACTACATCTCTTGTATACCCATAATTTGCATTTGGGGCAGAGGATGGAATTTCTACCTACACCTTTCCTACATACTACGCCAGGCCATTTCCCTGAGGGGATCTGGGTTCTGTTTTCTCTTCTACTTACGAGGACCTTAGTCTTTGTCAGGTTGACTTCGAGACTCTTTCTTTTTTGGCCCTGCTTCCATGTTTGGAATTTCTTCTCTAATTCCACCATAGATTCAGCTATAAGTGTAAGATCATCCGCATACAGAAGTTCCCATGGGAATCCGGTCTTAAACTCCTCTGTTATAACCTGCAATATGATAATAAACAGGAGAGGGCTAAGAACAGAGCCCTGGTGGACACCAACCTGTATGCTAAATTCCTCGCTATAGTCATTGATGACTGCTGCCCTATACATGGCTTGTACAGCCTTCACAAGCCATTCATCTACTCCTAGTTTTCTAAGAGCCCTCCAGATTATAACATGGGGCACTCTGTTGAAGGCTTTTTCCAGATCAACAAATGACAGGTAAAGCAGCTTACTTTTAGCTAGGTACTTTTCCTGTAACTGCCTCACAAAGAAGAGAGCATCAGTGGTGCTTTTGCTTGGCACAAACCAAAACTGCATCTCATCTAGATTTACCTGGTCCCTAATCAGCTGTGCTATAACTCTTTCTGTTACTTTCATGACCTGGTCCATCAGCTTTATACCTCTATAGTTTCCTCTATCTAGTGCATCTCCTTTACCCTTGTAGCAGTTGACAATGATGCCATTTGGTATGACGCCATCTAGTATCCGTAATTGCCTTACTTACTACACTGCTGCTGACTTCTACAGCTGAGCCATCTATGGGGTAGGGTCTCTTCTCCCATGCATTCTCCTCATTCAGTAATTTTTCCTAATGGGTCTTCCACACAGCTTTCTTCTCGGCACCTATGAAGATAAGTGCACCTTTGTCATCTCAGACACTTCTCACCAATGACATCGCAATTTCCTCTAACAATTTTCTTGCAATCCTGAAGACCCCCTGTTTCTGATCCTCATGCTGCAAAACATGCTTGAATTTTTTATCCTTCACTTTGTTTCTAGCTAAGTATACTTGTCACCTAGCTTCCCTTTTCGTCTCTATGTAATGTACCCTGCTTTCCCCCATTCTTCCATTGTTCCCATGCTTGTCTCTTAGCCTTAATTGCCTCATCTACCTTATTGTTCCACCACCAACTCACCCTCTTTCTCTCTACGGTCTTACACCAACCACAAATCTCATCTGTTGCCTTTAGTAAGTTATTCTTTAGGAACTCCCAGTGTTTTTCTATATTTAATGTTTCTATCTGTTCTTCTTTATTGTTATAGGCGTCAAGTAAGATATCTTTAAATCTGTTACTGGCTGAGGGGGTCTTTCAGCCTCCAAATTTATCTTCTCCAGGTTGCCTTCTGTTTCCAAGTTCCTCTAGTTCTGACAATGAGGTCACTGACAACTAAGTTATGTTGGGAGGTACTTTCCTCACCAGGGAAGGCTTTTGTGTTTACAATCGTCCATCTATCTTGTTCTCTGATAAGGAAAAAATCTATCTGACTAGAACGGTCCCTTGATCTATAGGTCATCAGGTCGTTGTCGGGTTTTTTGAAGTTTGTGTTACATATCGACATGTCATTGGCATCACAGAATTCTAGAAGCCTGAAGCCTTCTTCATTTGTTGTGCCAAACCCGTAGCCTCCATGGATTCTATAGAAGCCATCACAGTATTTCCCAACGTGTCCGCTAAAGTCTCCTTCAATGATTAGGAAGTCATCATTGTCGTTTGTTAGGGCAGTAGTGTGCATTAAGGACTCATAAAACCTATCCTTAAGTTCGTCTGACAACCCAGATGGGAGTGCATAAGCTGATATAATTGTAGTAATTGTTTTATTCAGGACTAGTCTAAGTTTAATGATTCTTGCATTCACCCTATTCATTGAGATTACCTTATCTACTCATTTGTCAGCTAATAGTATACCTACACCACCCAACCCGTTGTCATTTTCCACCCATATATAAGAAGCTATTACAATTAGCTGTCATTTTTTACGGCAGGGGGCCAGCTAGTATATATAATAATATGTGTGTGCGTGTGTACACAGGCTATTAGGTAACTAATTTCTCAGTTTTTATCAAACAGTTTAGTTACTTTTCTTTCTTGATATTTCCTATAAATACTTTTGTCATAAATACCTGAATCATATAATTCTAATTTCAAAAGTTTCTGTGAGAAATTCCACAAAAATGCGACAGGAAAGAATAAAAAAAAGAGTTATTGTTGTCATCAATATGACCACTCTTATCATCATCATTGCCCAGAAAAGAAACCAGTCCATAGGTTGGTAGAATGACGGATAAAATACACTGCAGCAATTAGTTGCGTATCTTTGTTCTGAGTTCAAATCCTGCCAAGAGTAACTCTGCTTTGCATCTTTCTGGGGCCAATAAAATAAGGGATCGATCAGGTACTAGGGTCTATTTAATCGACTAAACTTTTCCCCACCCACCAAATGTGCTGCTTGATAGAGTAGTAAAGTTGTCTCCGGCGATATTTGATACCAAAACATAGAGGTTGAAACGGATTTAAATACCACAAAACATTTTTTGTCCAGTTACTCCACATTTTCTGCCACTCCAGAAAAAAGGGGGGAGCGATTGGACAAAACATTTTGTGGTATTTAATTCCGTCTCAACCTTTGTTCTGTTTGAGATCAAATATCGCTGGAGACAACTTTGCCTTACCACACCATTCAGGGGTGGGCATTTCAATCGATTTTTACCATTCATTCATTCTTTCCCTTACAAATATGTAAGCCCTGTGTCAATGAGAGGAAAAACATATTTCTTTAACAAGCAGTATTTCTATTGTTACTTTAATAGTCACCAAATACGATGTGAATAAATTCTATTGCAACTACAATCGATTTTGTAGCAAAAATAAATAAAATAACCAGAATGGATGATAGAAAAACAAAGTTATTAAGCTGGATGTCTCAATGGCGCATGTATATTTCGAGTCATGGGTGTGACTGCTTTTATTGGGTCTGTTATTATTTTCTTCACAGATCTCCTTGTAGCAGAAAGCTATTCTGTGATTTCTCTAAATAATTAATTACCCAACCTTTTAACATTCTTTTTATCACTCTATGAATGTCTTTCTCTGGTTAGTGCCTCCCACCGTCTCGTCAATTGTTTTTTTTTTTTCTTTTTAAACAGGGAACTGAAAGAGAGTGGCAAAGGATAAGACACGTGATTTACAGCATAGTAGTACTACAGGGATAGTTATAGCAGTCGACAGAGAAATAAAGAGGGAAGTGAAAGGGAAAAACGAGAGGGAGAGAAAGATCAAAGAAAAGTGTTGTCTCCTGGGAACGCGAAGTAAAGTAGAAAGAGAGAGAGTGGTGGAGGAGATGATGACGAAAGTCACGCTGAATCTCGCCAGTTCTCGGCTCGAGCTTGACGTCACTTGTTGCTAACAAAACATAAAGGGGTTGGTCGGAGATATCATATCAACCTTTATTGTCGAGAGAAAAAAGAAACATGATCAGTTAGTTGGATTTACAGACATGAATACAATTTCCAAGGCAGGGTCCATGGACGAGGAGGACATTACTGATTCGGTCGACTTCGATTTTTATGAATCTAACGACCAAGAATGTACGAACACCGTTTTCAACAAAGTCTACAGCAAGCCACCTCCTGGAAGACATCGACATTTTCACACTTGCTCGAAAGAAAAAGTTTGTTATGGCAGCTTTTGCAGCGCTTCTGCAGTAAATGAAGGACCATATCAAAATGTGAATGGGTGTTCAAGTGACAGCGACATGGATAAAGTGGAGAATGGATTGATAGGAGAAGGAAAAAACGAACAGAAATCTGCTACAACACCAACTATTGAAGACTGCACGCTGCTAGCAGATGAAAATGATGCTCAGTCTAGCCTTGATGTTTCCATTTCCGACGACACTGACAGTAACCTAAGTGATCTCCCTGATTTCTCTGACGAGGAAAATGATAAAGAGTCTTCATCGTCCTGTAACCAGTCCCATAGTTCCCAACCAGCTGGTGACAACGAAACGACTCCAAACAAACAATCTGCGATAAAAACCGAAAGCCAAAGAAACACTGTTTGTTCTAAGAATTCTAAACACACAAAATCCGTCGAGGCCGAATCCGGGTCTTTAGATGCCGATTTGAGTTCTATAGATGGTGATGATGACGTTGATGTTGATGATGATAATGATGATGATGATAGTTTAGCGAGTGTAGAAGATAACAGTGAAGACGACGATGAGTGTAGCGTGGATTCTACACCAACAGATAAATATTTGAAGACATTAGGGAATGGAAAAGGCAGCCAACCGCAGGCCATTCTACGCAAGAGCGTGGGTATGACGCTAGCCGAAAGGTTTTCTTTACAGCAGAAAACTCGTGCGAAACGAAACGGTTACTCACAAAGTTCGAATCGAAGTGATTTAAACTGCAACACTTTTGAAAGCGATTGTTCGTCGGCATCTGAGATGACAGATGTGTCTCCCCTCGCTTCTGGCGACAGCAGCCCTACAATGGTAAGAAGGTGTAAATCGGCACCAAGTTCTAGTTGCCAGTCTTCTTCACCGCCTTTTTTTGAGAAAAACGGACTCGGTACGGCTGCCGATCAAAACAGCAGCAACATGGACATGAATTTGATTATGCGAGCTGTTCAAGAGATTAGCAAGGAAGAATATAGCAGTAAAAATTCCTCTCCGATTCGGAAAAAAACCCACAAAACTAATTTGTCATATAACAAAAATCAGGTTCGTGAAATTGAGAGTGAAAACGAAAGACTTCTGTCTGAGATTTTAAAACTATCTTCGAACAAAAGCTACAAGAATGCCAAGAAACTGCCTGTAAAAACGAAAGCCCATGCCGCTATTAACAGACAGCGCGAACAACGTCGGATTGAGAGGGAAAATGAGGTAACTGACCTTCCTTGCATGTATGTCTTCTGCAAAATTACATACATTAATCACCCTTCTGATATAAACAACTCATTTCTTCATTTCCGTTTCAATTTTTTGTTTATGTGTTAGATTTATATCGCCAAAGCCCCCGAGAGCGTGTTCCTAAATTAATTGTATCATGGATAATGAGTTCTTATACTGGAAACAGTACCACAAATTTATAGGGGTAAAGTTTTCTGATGTACATGACTGGTACTTTTTTTTATCGACCTTCAATCTCCAAATTTTTTCAGAGTTAAGTAAAGTCATCTCAGTCATAAACTACTATGAGCTATATAACGATAACAATACTTGTCTGATTGCATTTTCGAGAAAAACTATGGAGTAATACGCACACACACACACACACGTGTTTGTATATATATGTGTGTAATTTCCTATTGTATGTATGAATACGTAACTCATGATGGAGTCATAGGGCGCTGTAATGACGTACGGCGTTCCTTGAGCATTGTTAACCTGGCGGAGCACATCCCCACCGAGGTCTGAGCAGCCGATTTCGTCCAGAGGAGTGTAAGAAAGAATAGACCTCAGTATTCGACTGGCACGTTATCCACCTCAAAAGCAAAGTCGGCCTTAGTGCGATTTTAACTCAGAGCGCAGAGAGCTGCAACAAATAACTGTTTCTACTTTTGGCACAAGGCCAGCAATTAACCAGTGCATTACTGGTACTGCAACAAATAACGCGAAGCAATCTGAAGTTCTAACGTTTCATATTTATTTATTTGTGTTTGTATGTGTCTATATAAATATATTTATGTATAATACACACACACATTTGATATATTCCTGTATACGTTTTTTTATATTGATTACGTGCAACCGAGTTGGAACTGGCGAGTGTATAATCAGTCGGCTGGAATTTGCAGACGACATGATGTTACTTAACTCGACAGAAGAGGATCTCCGACTTGCACTTGATAGGTTTGATGCCAACTGCTGCATGACTGAAATGAAAATCAGTGCTCCGAAAACCGAGACACTCGTCCTCTCTAGGAAGCCTGCGCAGTGCATTTTACTTGTCAATTGAGTTCCACTGAAGCAGGTGGAGAAGCTCAAGTATCTCGGGGTCGTGTTCAAGAGTGATGGCAAGCAAGAGACTGAATTAAGTGCAAAAATTGCAGGAGCTGGTGCAGTAATGCACCAGCTTCAGCATTCAGGAATTAGAAAAAGGGAGGTAGGTGTAAAAGCCAAACTTGTTATCTTCAATTCGGTATTCGTGTCAACCTTTGCCTATGGTCATGAGTCTAGGGTAATGACCGAAAGAATACGATCGAGAATACAAGCTGCCGAAATAGAGGTCCTCCGAAGGGTCTTTGGAGTAACGTTACTCGATAGGGTGCGTAACTCTGAGATCAGAGAGTCCCTTCAGGTGGAGATCACAGCTTCGATACTATGGTTATGTGGTTAGAATGTCTCAGGAAAGAATCGCTGGATAAATTTTACAGACAAAACCAACCGGCAGGAAACACAGGGGTAGACTCAGAGTAAGATGGTTGGATAACATCCATGAGCTTGGCTGGTCTTTCTTGGAGATCCAGCCAGGTCAGTTGGAAACGGCTGCGTCTGACACGATCCTCTCAGGAATAAGTGGGTGAAGAACGAAAAATATATATAGTGTGTGCATGTGTGGATATATATATATATATATATACATGTATGCGTGTGTGGGTGTGTATTTATATATGTATGCATGTTTGTATATATATGTATATATATATACATGTGTGTGTGTGTATGTATATATATGTGTGTATATGTATGTGTATGTATATATATGTGTGTATGTATATATATATGTGTATGTATATATATATGAATATATATTTATGTATGTGTGTATGTATATATATATGTGTATATATATATATATGTGTATATATATATATATGTGTATGTATATATATGTGTGTATGTATATATATGTGTATGTATATGTATGTATATATATATATATGTGTGTATCATCATCATCATAATCATCATTTTACGTCCACTTTTCCCTGCTTGCAAGGGTGGGACGAGAACTGATTCTGGCTTGATTTCTACAGCTGGATGCCCTTCCTAACACCAACCTCATTTACAGTGAGTACTGGGTGCTTTTTTGCCGTGGTACCTCCACGACCACTTTGCAGTGGAATGATATGGACCCCAGTCCCTATCATCTCATTTCTACAGCTGAGTAAACTGGAGCAATGTGAAATAAAGTGTCTTGCTCAAGGAAACAACACATCACTCGGTCTGAGAATTGAACTCACAACCTTTCGATTGCAAGGCCAATCTTCTAACCACTAAGCCATGTGCCTCCATGTATGTATATATATATATATATATGTATGTATATATATATATATATATATATATGTGTGTGTGTGTGTATATATATCATCATCATCAACGTTTAACGCCCGTGTTCCACGCTTGCATGGGTTTGGACGGGGGTTTTCCCACTTGAGGCAAGAGTGATTGTCTTGCTCGCATAGGACTGTCTGGCAGGTTTTCTACAGCTGGATGCCCTTCCTAACACCAACCACATTTACAGTGTGGGGCTGGGAGGTTTTTACCGTGTTGCCTACACGGCCACATTACAGCGTGGACTGTGTGTTTTTTTTGTCGTGACACCTACACGATCTTATTTGTTTCGGCCTGGATGGTGTGGCACCAACATAACTTTACATAGAAAGGGGCGGTGTGGATGGGGTGGGACGGGGGTGTATTTTGTTAGAGATGCCTACTGATTGTAGTAGGTTTTACTATGTATTTAGGTAAGGCGGGTCTTCTCTATTACTGAGTACCGCCAAAGGTCTCGGTCCAGTGACATGGTCTTGGAGAGGTGTAAGTGTGTGAGGTCGGAGTTTATCAGCTCGTCCCAGGTTTTTCTAGGTCTGCCTATTCCGTGGCTACCGTCTATCTTTATTGCCCTGCACTTTGTTATACAGCTATCGACTTTCATGCGCATCACGTGTCCATACCAACGTAGCCTTCTCTCGAGTAAACAACATCTGATCCCTCTTATTTCTAATTTTTTCCTTAGTTCATTTATGCTTTGCCGTTCACGTATATTACTATTACACATCCAGCGAGCATGCAAGCTTCGTTCCTCTCTAGTCTGCGTATATCCTCTGCACACAATGCCCAGGTCTCACTGCCATGCAACATTGCTGTTCGTATGCAGGCATCGTACAACCTGCCTTTCATTTTTAGGGAGAACCCTTTAGCGGCTAATAGTGGTATAAGCTCTCTGAACTTTTTCCATCCCGTTCTGACTCTAGCTACTGTACTTTCAGAGCACCCTCTCCCACTGCTGATTTTGTCACCCAGGTAACGGAAGCTGTCCACTATTTCTATAGAACCCTCTGCGCAATTGAAAGAGCTAGTATTTTGTGGGCACTTGCTGCTACTTATTGCACCAGAGCACCGGCCACATGTAAAATCTATGTTCTTAGTTAGCTTACCTGTGATCCCACTACATCTTTTATGCACCCATGCTTTGCATTTCTGACACAAAATGGAGTTTCTACCTACGCCTTTCCTACACACTGAGCATGGCCACTTCCCGGAAGGGACCGCCGCCTTATTTTCTTTCCTACAAACTAGAACTTTGGTCTTAGCCAGGTTAATTTTAAGGCCTTTTAATTCTAGGCCGTGCTTCCATGTTTGGAATTTCTTCTCTCGCTCGGCCATTGATTCAGCTATGAGCGTTAGATCATCTGCGTATAGGAGTTCCCATGGGCAGCCGGTCTTGAACTCCACTGTTATAGCCTGAAGGGCAATAATAAATAGTAGGGGGCTAAGAACAGAGCCCTGATGTACACCAACTTTTACGCTAAACTGTTCACTATATTCGTTGTTAATTCTAACCTTGCTGACTGTTTCTTTATACATGGCTTGTATAGCTCTCACAAGCCATTCGTCAACACCTAGTTTTCTAAGAGTCCACCAGATAATGGAACGGAGGACTCTGTCGAAGGCTTTCTCCAAGTCGACAAAGGCTAATTATAGGGGTTTACTTTTAGCTAGGTACTTCTGTAGTTGTCGTACAATTAAAAGAGGGTCTGTGGTACTTTTGCCTGACACAAACCCGAACTGCATTTCATCTAGATCGATTCTCTCACTGATTAGTTGCACTATTACTTTTACCGTGACCTTCATGACCTGATCGATTAATTTAATGCCTCTATAGTTACTCCTATCTAGGGCGTCTCCTTTACCCTTGTAACAGTTAATGATGATGCTGCTGCGCCAGTCCTTCGGAACAACCCCATTCTGTATGACTTGATTTACTATCCGGGTGACCATGGTGTGTGCCACCGTTCCAGAGGCCTTCAGCATCTCAGCAACTATTTCCGAAGGCCCAGCCGCCTTACCCGTCTTCATATCTTTGATTGCCTTACTTATTATACTACCTTCAACTAACACTGCTGGTCCCTCTATTGGATCGATCTGGGTGAGACTATCCTTCTCCCATTTATTCTCCTCATTTAGTAGCCTCTCGTAGTGACACTTCCAAGCGACTTCTTATCAGCGTCAGTGATGGCGAGTACGCCATCATCATTTAGTACACACTTCTCCCCAACAATATCACGGTTTTCCTTGACACATTGCCTAACAATCCTGAACACCTCACGTTTTTGGTCCTCGCGTTGTAGAACATGCTTGAACTTTCTTTCCTCTGCTTCCCTTCTTGCGAAGTACACTTGTCTCCTAGCTTCCCTCCTGGCCACTTGATAGTCTTCTCTACTTCCCCCATCCCGCCATACTTTCCAAGCCTGCTTTTTGGCCTTAATCGACTCCTCCACCTTACTGTTCCACCACCATGTTACTCTCCTCCTGCCTATAGGCCTGCTCCGGCCACAGACTTCGTCTGCCGCCATCAGCAGGTTTGCTTTCAGGAATTCCCACTGTTCCTCTATATTGTACGACTCTAAATGCTCTTCCTGACTGAAATAAATTTCAAAGCATCAAGTAATATGCTTTGAAATTTATTTCTGGCTGTGGGGTCCTTTAGCTTCCATATTTTTCTCCTGAGGATAGTCCTCTTCTGCTGTCGACTACGTCTCGTCCTGACTATGAGGTCGCTAATTATCAGTCTATGTTGGGAGGTGCATTCTTCATGGGGGAGGAATTTAGTGTTTACAACAGACACTCTGTCACGTCTTCTGCTAAGGATATAATCTACCTGGCTGGTATGTTCCCCCGATCTATAGGTGATCAAGTGATTGTCTCGTTTTTTGAAGTTAGTGTTACAGATAGTTAGGTTATTTGCGTCACAGAATTCCAGGATTCTGGAGCCTTCCTCATTTCTATATGTGTATGTATATATATATGTATATATGTGTATGTATATATATATATATATATATATATATGTGTATGTATATATATATATGTGTGTGTGTATATGTATATAGATATGTGTATATATATTTATATATAGATATGTGTATATATATATATGTGTATATATATATATATATGTGTATATATATCATCATCATCATCATCATCACCGTTTTACGTCCGTTCTTCCACGCTAGCATGGGTTAGACGGGTTGTCCTGTTGTGGGCAGTGTCTGGTCGGCTGACCATGCCTTGCTCATACAGGAACTGATCTGGCTTGATTTCTACAGCTGGATGCCCTTCCTAACACCAACCTCATTTACAGTGAGTGCTGGGTGCTTTTTCGTGGCGCCTACACGTCCACTTTACAGTGTGGGCTGGGTGCTTTTTTGCCGTGGCACCTCCACGACCACCTTGCAGTGGGGGGTGTGGGGCCATATTGTCTATATGCTTCAGCATGTACCCATGGGAGGTCGGGTACCCTGTATTACTGCGTGACGCCAGAAGTCACGGTCGTGTGTCATTGTCTTTGAGAGGTGTAGTTGGGTAAGGTCGGCTTTTATCACCTCATCCCAAGTCATCTTGGGTCTCCCCACTCCGCGGTTTCCATCAACTTCTAGTGCTCTGCACCTTTTTATGCAGCTGTCATCCTTCATACGCATCACATGTCCATACCAGCGCAACCGCCTCTCCTGCACGCAGCATTTGATTCCTCTTATGCTCAGTCTCTCTCTCAATTCCTTTATGCTTTGTCGTTCACGTATATTACTGTTACGTATGTATATATTCACGTATATTACTGTTATGTATGTATATATATATATAGATATGTGTATATATATATATATATATATATGTGTATATATATATATGTGTATATATATATATATGTGTATACATATATATGTGTATATATATATATGTGTATGTATATATATATATGTGTGTATATATATATGTGTGTGTGTATATTATACACCTACGGTAGTAGGTGTATAATATTCTTAAGGTCCCATTTCGGTCACTCGCGACACCTTCAAAGCTTTGTCACTAATTCAATTTTTGTTAGAATTGGATGCGGTTTTTTGCACTTCATAGGACCACAGATAAGCTACCTTTTGACATAAAAATATTGAAATTTGGTTCAGTAGAAAAAAAGTTACATAAAAATAAGTGAGGACCAAAAGAGTGTAAGGAACTACATACATAAGTAACGCTTAGTTTGTTTCTAATTTCTAATACATTAAAATAGTGATAGATTGTGCAATAGTGAATTGTGGTCAGTAGCTCAGTCCGGCAATCCGAAGGTCGTGGGTTCGATTCCCACCCTGATTACTTTTCCTATCTGCACTTCTTCCTATTCAGTATTATTTATTTAACTTATTTGTTGATAAATATTTTTAATATTAATATAATATCCTTGCATTGCCTGGAAAAAAAGTGGATTAGAGGGAAAAATGCGGGCGCATGTAAAGAAATATTCTTAAATTAATAAACCTAGAAAAGTAAAGGACAAGTTATTACACCTGGAAAAGTAAAGGACAAGAAAACTTCTTAAAACTTTTTAAAATATTGCAGCTAAAGTCTAAATTTGAAAAAAAATATTTAGATTATAAAACTAAAAATAAATAATTACAAGTTAATTGTTAAAAAAATATCACTTTAAAGGACTGGAAAAATGACTGTCTTATAGGGAGAGTTGACTACTGTATACTTAATTTTTTTCTTGGTGTATACAAATTAATCTTTTTAAAATAAAATTTGTACAATAATTTGTACAATAATTAATTAATAATAATAATAATAATTAATATGTACAATTTATTAATTTATGTTATAAGATATTTAAAAATTGTCACTCTTAATCAAATTATATTTTTAAAAATTTAGTTATAAAATAATGCAGTAAAATAAATCAAAAACAGTGCATCATATAATTGCACTTTTTATGAGTATTACAGATTTTTTTTATAATATAGTAAAATTCAACATCTCAAGGGGCAAAATTAGGTAAAAGTCAATTCATCAATTATTCATTTATAGTGAATCAATCAATTATAGTGAATTCATCAATTCATTAGATGAACTGTTGAATTAGACAATGTTTAATTTTTAATTTTAGTCTAATTTTACTCTACCTAAAAATGTAGATTGGTTATTTTGATCTCTGACAGGTCTTAAATTTCATTATTAAACAATTATAATTTGTTATTATTTATCATTACAGTTGGCTCCCTAATTAATTATTTATTAATTGTTAGTGTCATTTACACGCCAAAATTTTGTTTTATTTGATGTTTATAATTGTCACTCATTTTTTCAGTCGCATTTAGTAAAGTAAAATAAAGTATATTTATTTAATGACCCAACCACTATGGTGTAAATTAGGATCACAAAATTAAATAAATGATCATAAATTAGTATTATTATCAATTAGAGAGTCAACTGTATTATTAGAATTTATCACTTTCTATGTATATTTAAATCAAATATTTTTTATTATTCAAATTTATACTATAGCTGCAATATTTTAAGAAGTTTTCTTGTCCTTTACTTTTCCAGGTGTAATAACTTGTCCTTTACTTTTCTAGGTTTATTAATTTAAGAATATTTCTTTACATGCACCCGCATTTTTCCCTGTAATATATATATATATGTGTGTGTGTATATGTATATATATATATATGTGTATATATATGTATGTATATATATGTGTGTATATATATATGTGTGTGTGTATGTATATATATAGTCCTGAATAAGACAATTACCACAATAATATCAGCTTACGCACCCCAATCGGGGCTGCCAGACGAACTTAAGGATAGGTTTTACGAGTCCCTAATACACACTACTGCTCTAACAGACGACAAGGACTTCCTAATCATTGCAGGAGATTTTAACGGACACGTAGGTAAACACTGCGACGGCTTCAATAGAGTACATGGAGGCCATGGAGTTGGCACAAGGAATGAGGAAGGATTCAGACTTCTAGAATTCTGCGACGCCAATGACATGTCGATATGTAACACAAACTTTAAAAAACCCGACAACCACCTGATCACCTATAGATCAGGGGAGCACTCTAGTCAGTTAGATTTTATCCTCATCAGAGGACGTGACAGATGGACGGTCGTAAACACAAAAGCCTTCCCTAGTGAGGAATGTACATCCCAACATAGCTTAGTTGTCAGCGACCTCACGGTCAGAACTAGACGAGCCCTCAAACAGAGGCCAACCTGGAAAAGAAAGATCTGGAAGCTGAAAGTCTCCTCAACCAGTAACAGATTTAAAGATATTTTACTCAACGCCTACGACAGTAAAGAAGAACAGATAGAGACATTTAACGTAGAAGAGAACTGGGAGTTCCTAAAAAATAACTTACTAGAGGCGACGGATGAGGTTTGTGGCTGGAGTAAGACCTCAAGCAGGAGGAGAGTGACTTGGTGGTGGAACAATAAGGTAGATGAAGCAGTCAAGGCCAAGAGACAGGCATGGAAAGAATGGAAGAACGGGGGGAGCAGGGTACATTACATAGAGACCAAGAGGGAAGCTAGGCGACAAGTATACTTAGCTAGGAGGGAAGCAGAGGATAGAAAATTCAAGCATGTTTTACAACGTGAGGACCAGAAACAGGAGGTATTCAAGATTGCGAGTCAGTGTGTCAGAGATAGTTGTGATGTCATTGGAGAGAAGTGTATCCAGAATGATAAAGGTGAGCTTGCCCTCACAAGTGCTGAGAAGAAAGATGCATGGAAGAGTCATTATGATAGATTACTAAATGAGGAGAATGCATGGGAAGAAGAGACCCTACCCCACGTAGACCCTATAGAGGGACCAGCAGTACAAGTCAGCGGCAGCGTAGTAAGTAAGGCAATCAGAGATATGAAGATAGGGAAGGCAACCGGTCCATCGAGTATAGCTGCCGAGATGCTGAAGGCATCTGGGTCTGTAGGTCACACTATAACCACACGTATCGTTAACCAGGTAATACTAGAGGGGGCCATACCAAAAGATTGGTGCAGTAGCATCATTGTCAACTGCTACAAAGGTAAAGGCGATGCACTAGATAGAGGAAACTATAGAGGTATAAAGTTGATGGACCAGGTCATGAAAGTAACAGAAAGAGTTATAGCACAGCTGATTAGGGACCGGATGAATATAGACGAGATGCAATTTGGGTTTGTACCAGGGAAAGGCACCACTGATGCCCTCTTCCTTGTGAGGCAATTACAGGAAAAGTACCTAGCTAAAAGTAAGCCACTCTACTTGGCATTTGTCGACCTTGAGAAAGCCTTTGACAGAGTTCCACGTGCAGTAATCTGGTGGGCTCTTAGAAAACTAGGAGTAGATGAATGGCTTGTGAAAGCGGTACAAGCCATGTATAGGGGAGCAGTCAGCAAAGTTAGGATTGGCAATGAGTATAGCGAGGAATTTAGCGTACAGGTTGGGGTCCACCAGGGCTCTGTTCTTAGCCCTCTCCTGTTCATCATAGTCCTGCAGGCAATAACGGAGGAGTTTAAGACCGGATGCCCATGGGAACTCCTGTATGCTGATGACCTCGCACTCATAGCTGAATCTATGGTAGAACTAGAGAATAAATTCCAAACCTGGAAGCAGGGACTAGAGAGAAAGGGCCTCAAAGTCAACATGACAAAGACTAAGGTCCTTATAAGTAGACGAGAAAACAGAACCCAGATCCCCTCAGGGAAATGGCCTTGCTCAGTATGTAGGAAAGGTGTAGGTAGGAACTCCATTCTCTGCCCCAAATGCAAACAATGGGTACACAAGAGATGTAGCGGGATCTCAGGAAGCTTAATTAAGAATGTAGGATTCACATGCAGCAGCTGTGCTGAAACAGCAAGCAAACAGCCACAGGAAACAAGTACCACCAATCTCTGGGAGGGCCCTGTAGAAACAGTAGACAGCTTCTGCTACCTAGGTGACCGAATTAGCAACGGAGGTGGGTGCTCAGAAAGTACAATAACTAGGGTAAGAACGGGATGGAAGAAGTTTAGGGAACTACTACCACTGCTAGCTGCAAAAGGCTTCTCCCTCAGAATGAAAGGCAGACTGTATGATGCGTGTATCCGAACAGCGATGTTGCATGGTAGTGAGACCTGGGCGCTGAAGGTGGAAGACTTACGTAGATTAGAGAGAAACGAAGCCTGCATGCTCCGATGGATGTGTAACAGTAATATACGTGAACGACAAAGCATAAAGGAATTGAGAGAGAGACTGAGCATAAGAGGAATCAAATGCTGCGTGCAGGAGAGGCGGTTACGCTGGTATGGACATGTGATGCGTATGAAGGATGACAGCTGCATAAAAAGGTGCAGAGCACTAGAAGTTGATGGAAACCGCGGAGTGGGGAGACCCAAGATGACTTGGGATGAGGTGATAAAAGCCGACCTTACCCAACTACACCTCTCAAAGTCAATGACACACGACCGTGACTTCTGGCGTCACGCAGTAATACAGGGTACCCGACCTCCCATGGGTACATGCTGAAGCATATAAACAATATGCCCCCTCCCCCTCCCGCCGCAAGGTGGTCGTGGAGGTGCCACGGCAAAAAAGCACCCAGCCCACACTGTAAAGTGGACGTGTAGGCGCCACGAAAAAGCACCCAGCACTCACTGTAAATGAGGTTGGTGTTAGGAAGGGCATCCAGCTGTAGAAATCAAGCCAGATCAGTTCCTGTATGAGCAAGGCATGGTCAGCCGACCAGACACTGCCCACAACAGGACAACCCGTCTAACCCATGCTAGCGTGGAAGAACGGACGTAAAACGGTGATGATGATGATGATGATATATGTGTATATATATGTATGTATATATATGTGTGTATATATATATGTGTGTGTGTATGTATATATATATATATATATTTGTGTGTGTATGTATAGACTGGCATTCTAAAGAACTGAGTTATTGAGAAGATATTATATATATATATATGAGTGTATGTATATATATTTATATATATATATATGTGTGTATGTATATATATGTGTGTATGTATATATATGTGTATGTATATATATGTGTATGTATATATATAAATATATGTGTGTATGTATATATATATATGTGTGTATGTATATATATATATATGTGTGTATGTATATATATATATATGTGTCATCATCATCATCATCATCATTTTACGTCCGCTTTTCCCTGCTTGCAAGGGTAGGACGGATCTGATTCAGCACAGCATCTCACCACTCGTCACGGTCCTTCGTCATCTCCACCGTGAGCTTCAATGATCTGAGGTCTGTTCTCACCACCTCCGCCCATGTTTTTTGTGGTCTACCTCTACCACGTCTTCCTTCAACTGGCTTTTGTCTTAGCTAGATTCACTCTGTCCTCTTGCTTCCAACTGCTGTTTCCATAGCCAGAATTTATTCTCTAGCTCCTCTACTGATTCTGCTATAAGAACCAGATCGTCAGCATAGAGAAGTTCCCATGGACAGCCAGTCTTAAACTCCTCTGTTATGGCTTGGAGGACTATAATGAACAAGAGCGGGCTGAGGACCGAACCTTGATGTACTCCTACTTGTATCTGGAAATCCTCACTAAACTCCATTCCTACCCTGACTTTACTGAGAGTACCTCTGTACAAAGTTTGCACTGCCCTCACAAGCCATTCCTCAACACCTAGCTTCCTTAGGGACCACCAGATGACAGATCGGGGTACCCTATCAAAGGCCTTCTCTAGGTCAACAAAGGCTAAGTATAGTGGCTTATTTTTCTCTAAGAACCTCTCTTGCAATTGTCTCACCAAGAAGAGGGCATCTGTTGTACTCTTCCCAAGCACAAAACCAAACTGCATCTCATCTAGTTTGACCCTTTCTCTAATTAGTTGTGCTAATATCCTTTCTGCCACTTTCATAACCTGATCTATCAGTTTCATACCCCTATAATTGCTCCTCTCCAGAGCATCCCCTTTACCTTTGTAGCAATTTATGAGAATACTGCTGTACCAGTCTTTGGGTATGACACCACCATATATAGCCTGATTGATGATGCGTGCAACCAGTTTAGTGCCTACGTCCTCTGATGCCTTCAGTATCTCAGCAACTATTCCCGATGGTCCAGCAGCCTTACCATTTTTCATTTCCCTAATCGCCTCTTGGACCCTATATTCGTCAATCTCAATAGCTGGTCCCTCTGTTGAATCTACTAAGGGTAATTTCTCTCTCTCCCATTCGTTCTTCACATTCATTAGTCTCTCATAATGACATTTTCAGGCCTCCTTTTTCTGATCATTCGTGACACTAAGTACACCGGCATCATCCCGGACACATTTATCTCCAACAACATCCTGATTTGCATTGACACACTGCCTTGCAATGTGGAACACTGCACGCCTCTGATCTTCCCGTCGCAGAACATTGGCAAACCTCCTACTCTCTGCCTCCCTGCGTGTTAAGTACACCTGACGTCTAACTTCTCTCTTAGTGGCTGTATATTCTTCCCTACTCCCACCCTTTTTCCAAGCCTTCCATGCTAGTCTTTTGTCTCTAATGGCCTTATCTACTGTGCTGTTCCACCACCAGGTCACTCACTGTCTGGTTGGAGCTCTGCTGCAGCCACAAGTTTCATCAGTAGCCTGCAGCAAGGTGTCACGTAAGAAATTCCAGTTATTATCTATGTCATACGTCTCTAAATCGTCTTCTTTTTCGTCATATACATCTTGAAGGGCTTTCCTAAATTTGTATTTTAGTGAAAGGTCTTTTAGCTTCCAGACCTTTCTTCTCCACACCTTCCTATATGTCTCATTCCATCTCTTGCTTACTGAGATATCACTAACGACTAACCTATGCTGTGGGGGTACATTCTTCCCCAGGGTATGACTTGGTATTAGACACTATCTACCTGTCCCGCTGCCTAACTAGTAAGAAGTCAATCTGGCTTATGTGCTCACCATATTTGTAGGTTATTAGGTGATTGGCAGGTTTCTGGAAGTTTGTGTTGCAAATAGTCAATGTACCTGCATCACAAAATTTAAGAAGTCTCACTCCTTCTTCATTTCTTGAGCCGTAACCGTGCCCACCATGTACCCCAGTATAACCATCCTGGAGTTGTCCAACATGACCATTGTCATGTCATTGCGGTTGTTTGTAAAAGTTGCTCGTAAAAGCAGTCTTTCTCATCTTTGCCTAGGCCTGCTTGGCGAGCATAGGCCGAACATGATTGTCAGTAGTCACCTGCCTACAACTAATCTAAGCTTAATTATTCGATTACTAACTCGAACTACCTCTATTGTCTTATTGATCCATTTCTCAGCCAGGAAAATGCCTATTCGCCCTAACCCATCATGCTTACTTACCCAGAATAGCTTATAGCTAAGACGCTTGCCTACAACTAGTCTCGCAGAGGCACCTCTCCATCTCACCTCTTGCACGCAGCACACATCCACCTGCCTTCTCTCCAGCATCTCCGCTATTTCAGTAGATCTACCTCTGAGAGTGCCAACATTAAGTGTTGCAACTCTGAGATGCAACGTCTTCATATTTTGTTGTTGTTCAGATTTGTTGCTGTGCTGATAAGCGTTTTGGCATTGATACACTGGTTGGATGCCCTTCCTAACACCAGCGCCACTTTACAGCATGGACTGGGTGCTTTTATTTGTGCCACCAGCACTAGAGAGGATGTCTCACTAGACTCAAGGGCCCTCTCTACCCCTCCATTTTACAGCATGGTCATTAAAAATAAAACAAAAATAAAAACTTATTGACACGACTCACACACACACACACACTCACACACCAACACTCGTGCATAAAAACCACTAACACACACACGCCACTCACATACCAACACTCATTCATGCATATAAACACACACACCACCCACAAACACACATATATATATATATATATATATATATATATATATAGCAAGAAGGGAAGCTGAGGAAAGAAAGTTCAAGCATGTCCTACAACGCGATGACCAAAAACGTGAGGTGTTCAGGATTGCTAGGCAATGCGTCAAGGAAAACCGTGATATTGTCGGGGAGAAGTGTGTACTTAACGATGATGGCATACTTGCCATCACCGACACTGATAAGAAGGCAGCTTGGAAGTGTCACTATGAAAGGCTACTAAATGAGGAGAATAAATGGGAGAAAGACAGTCTCCCCCATGTCGACCCAATAGAGGGACCAGCAGTGTTAGTCGAGGGGAGTATAATAAGTAAGGCAATCAAGGATATGAAGACAGGTAAGGCGGCTGGGCCTTCGGAAATAGTTGCTGAGATGCTGAAGGCATCTGGCACGGTGGGACACACCATGGTCACCCGCATAGTTAACCAAGTCGTACAGAATGGGGTTGTTCCGAAGGACTGGCATAGCAGCATCATCGTTAACTGTTATAAGGGTAAAGGAGACGCCCTAGATAGGAGTAACTATAGAGGCATTAAATTAATCGACCAGGTCATGAAGGTCACAGAAAAAGTAATAGCGCAACTAATCAGAGAGAGAATTGACCTAGATGAAATGCAGTTCGGGTTTGTGTCAGGCAAAAGTACCACAGACGCTCTTTTCATAGTACGACAACTACAGGAGAAGTACCTAGCTAAAGGTAAACCCCTCTACTTAGCTTTTGTCGACTTGGAGAAAGCCTTCGACAGAGTCCCCCGCTCCATTATCTGGTGGGCTCTTAGAAAACTAGGCGTTGACGAATGGCTTGTGAGGGCTATACAAGCCATGTATAAAGAAACAGTCAGCAAGGTTAGAATTAACAACGAATATAGTGAAGAGTTTAGCGTAAAAGTTGGCGTCCATCAGGGCTCTGTTCTCAGCCCCCTACTATTTATTATTGCCCTTCAGGCTATAACAGAGGAGTTCAAGACCGGCTGCCCATGGGAACTCCTATACGCAGACGACCTGACACTCATAGCGGAATCAATGGCCGAGCTAGAGAAGAAATTCCAAACATGGAAGCACGGCCTAGAGTCAAAAGGACTTAAAATTAACCTGGCTAAGACCAAAGTTCTAGTTTGTAGGAAAGAAAACAAGGCGGCGGTCCCTTCTGGGAAATGGTCGTGCTCGGTGTGTAGGAAAGGCGTAGGTAGAAACTCCATTTTGTGTCCTAAATGCAAAGTATGGGTGCATAAAAGATGTAGTGGGATCACAGGTAAGCTAACTAAGAACATAGATTTTACATGTGGCCGGTGTTCTGGTGCAATAAGTAGCAGCAAGTGCCCACACAATACTAGCTCTTTCAATTGCGCAGAGGGTTCTATAGAAATAGTGGACAGCTTCCGTTACCTGGGCGATAAAATCAGCAGTGGGGGAGGGTGCTCTGAAAGTACTGTAGCTAGAGTCAGAACTGGTTGGAAAAAGTTCAGAGAGCTTATACCACTATTAGCTGCTAAAGGGTTCTCCCTAAAAATGAAAGGCAGGTTATACGATGCCTGCATACGAACAGCAATGTTGCATGGCAGTGAGACCTGGGCATTGTGTGCAGAGGATATACGCAGACTAGAGAGGAACGAAGCTTGCATGCTCCGCTGGATGTGTAACAGTAATATACGTGAACGGCAAAGCATAAACGAACTAAGGAAAAAAAAAAAATTAGAGATAAGAGGGATCAGATGTTGTTTACTCGAGAGAAGGCTACGTTGGTATGGACACGTGATGCGCATGAAAGTCGATAGCTGTATAACAAAGTGCAGGGCAATAAAGATAGACGGTAGCCACGGAATAGGCAGACCTAGAAAAACCTGGGACGAGCTGATAAACTCCGACCTCACACACTTACACCTCTCCAAGACAATGTCACTGGACCGAGACCTTTGGCGGTACTCAGTAACAGAGAAGACCCGCCTTGCCAGTAGGCATCTCTAACAAAATACACCCCGTCCCACCACCACCACACCCACCCCATCCACACCACCCCGTCCTATGTAAAGTTATGTTGGTGCCGCGCCATCCGGGCCGAAACAAATGAGATCGTGTAGGTGTCACGACAAAAAAACACACAGTCCACGCTGTAATGTGGCCGTGTAGGCAAAACGGTAAAAACCTCCCAGACCCACACTGTAAATGTGGTTGGTGTTAGGAAGGGCATCCAACTGTAGAAAACCTGCCAGACAGTCCTATGCGAGCAAGACAATCACTCTTGCCTCAAGTGGGACTACCCCCGTCCAAACCCATGCAAGCGTGGAACACGGACGTTAAACGTTAAGAGAGAGAGAGAGAGAGATATATATATATATATTACCGGCAGTACTGATAGAAATACAAAATCAAAATCATGTCAACTGTTGTGTGTATGTATATATATATATATGTGTATATATATATATATATGTGTGTGTATGTATATATATATATATGTGTGTATGTGTATATATATATATATATGTGTGTGTATGTATATATATATATATATATATATATATATGTGTGTATGTGTATATATATATATATATGTGTATGTGTATATATATGTGTGTATGTATATATATATGTGTATGTGTATATATATATGTGTATGTGTATATATATATGTGTGTGTATGTATATATATATATATATGTGTGTATGTTTATATATATATATGTGTGTATGTATATATATATATATATATGTGTGTATGTATATATATATATATATGTGTATGTATATATATATATATATGTGTATGTATATATATATATATGTGTGTATGTATATATATATGTGTGTGTATGTATATATATATGTGTGTATGTATATATATATGTGTGTATGTATGTATATATATATATGTGTTCAGCACATCGGTAGGGGTTCTCCTACATGGATATAAAGTAGTGGCCGTACTCGAAAACGAGTTGGCAGCCACCATATATATGTGTATTTATGTATGTATATATATGTGTATCATCATCATCATCATCATCGTTTAACGTCCGTGTTCCACGCTTGCATGGGTTTGGACGGGGGTTTTCCCACTTGAGGCAAAAGTGATTGTCTTGCTCGCATAGGACTGTCTGGCGGGTTTTCTACAACTGGATGCCCTTCCTAACACCAACCACATTTACAGTGTGGGGCTGGGAGGTTTTTACCGTGTTGCCTACACGGCCACATTACAGAGTGGACTGTGTTTTTTTGTCGTGACACCTACACGTTCTCACTTGTTTCGGCCTGGATGTTGTGGCACCAACATAACTTTACATTGAAAGGGGCGGTGTGGATGGGGTGGGGGTGGTGGGACGGGGGTGTATTTTGTTAGAGATGCCTACTGACTGTAGTAGGTTTTACTTTGTATTTAGGTAAGGCGGGTCTTCTCTATTACTGAGTACCGCCAAAGGTCTCGGTCCAGTGACATTGTCTTGGAGAGGTGTAAGTATGTGAGGTCGGAATTTATCAGCTCGTCCCAGGTTTTTCTGGGTCTGCCTACTCCGTGGCTACCGTCCATCTTTATTGCCCTGCACTTTGTTATACAGCTGTCGTCTTTCATGCGCATCACGTGACCATACCAACGTAACCTTCTCTCGAGTAAACAACATCTGATCCCTCTTATTTCTAATTTTTTCCTTAGTTCGCTTATGCTTTGCCGTTCACGTATGTTACTATTACACATCCAGCGGAGCATGCAAGCTTCGTTCATCTCTAGTCTGCGTATATCCTCTGCACACAATGCCCAGGTCTCACTGCCATGCAACATTGCTGTTCGTATGCAGGCATCATACAACCTGCCTTTCATTTTTAGGGAGAACCCTCTAGCGGCTAATAGTGGTATAAGCTCTCTGAACTTTTTCCATCCAGTTCTGACTCTAGCTACTGTACTTTCAGAGCACCCTCCCCCACTGCTGATTTTGTCCCCCAGGTAACGGAAGCTGTCCACTATTTCTATAGAACCCTCTGCGCAATTGAAAGAGCTAGTATTATGTGGGCACTTGCTGCTACTTATTGCACCAGAGCACCGGCCACATGTAAAATCTATGTTCTTAGTTAGCTTACCTGTGATCCCACTACATCTTTTATGCACCCATACTTTGCATTTGGGACACAAAATGGAGTTTCTACCTACGCCTTTCCTACACACTGAGCATGGCCATTTCCCGGAAGGGACCGGCGCCTTATTTTCTTTCCTACAAACTAGAACTTTAGTCTTAGCCAGGTTAATTTTTAAGCCCTTTTGATTCTAGGCCATGCTTCCATGTTTGAAATTTCTTCTCTAGCTCGGCCATTGATTCAGATATGAGCGTTAGATCATCTGCGTATAGGAGTTCCCATGGGCAGCCGGTCTTGAACTCCACTGTTATAGCCTGAAGGGCAATAATAAATAGTAGGGGGCTAAGAACAGAGCCCTGATGTACACCAACTTTTACACTAAACTCTTCACTATGTTGGTTGTTAATTCTAACCTTGCTGACTGTTTCTTTATACATGGCTTGTATAGCTCTCACAAGCCATTCGTCAACACCTAGTTTTCTAAGAGCCCACCAGATAATGGAACGGGGGACTCTGTCGAAGGCTTTCTCCAAGTCAACAAAAGCTAAGTATAGGGGTTTACTTTTAGCTAGGTACTTCTCCTGTAGTTGTCGTACAATGAAAAGAGCGTCTGTGGTACTTTTGCCTGACACAAAACCGAACTGCATTTCATCTAGATCAATTCTCTCTCTGATTAGTTGCGCTATAACTTTTTCCGTGACCTTCATGACCTGGTCGATTAATTTAATGCTTCTATAGTTACTCCTATCTAGGGCATCTCCTTTACCCTTGTAACAGTTAATGATGATGCTACTACGCCAGTCCTTCGGAACAACCCCATTCTGTATGACTATCCGGGTGACCATGGTGTGTCCTACCGTTCCAGAGGCTTTCAGCATCTCAGCAACTATTTCTGAAGGCCCAGCCGCCTTACCCGTCTTCATATCTTTGATTGCCTTACTTATTATACTACCTTTGACTAACACTGCCGGTCCCTCTATTGGGTCGATGTGGGGGAGACTGTCTTTCTCCCATTTATTCTCCTCATTTAGAAGCCTTTCGTAGTGACACTTCCAAGCTACCTTCTTATCAGCGTCAGTGATGGCAAGTACACCATCATCATTAAGTACACACTTCTCCCCGACAATATCACGGTTTTCCTTGACACATTGCCTAGCAATCCTGAACACCTCACGTTTTTGGTCCTCACGTTGTAGAACATGCTTGAACTTTCTTTCCTCTGCTTCTCTTCTTGCGAAGTACACTTGTCTCCTAGCTTCCCTCCTGGCCACTTGATAGTCTTCTCTACTTCCCCCATCCCGCCATACTTTCCAAGCCTGCTTTTTGGCCTTAATTGACTCCTCCACCTTAATGTTCCTCCACCATGTTACTCTCCTCCGTGTATGTATAGATATATCATTTCATCATCATTTCATTTTACGTCCACTTTTCCCTGCTTGCAAGTGTGGGACGGGAACTGATTCTGGCTTGATTTCTACAGCTGGATGCCCTTCCTAACACCAACCTCATTTACAGTGAGTGCTGGGTGCTTTTTTGCCGTGGCATCTCCACGACCACTTTGCAGTGGAATGATAGGGACCCAGTCCCTATCATCTCATTTCTACAGCTGAGTAAACTGGAGCAATGTGAAATAAAGTGTCTTGCTCAAGGAAACAACGCATCACCCAGTCTGAGAATTGAACTCACAACCTTTCGATTGCAAGGCCAATGCTCTAACCACTAGTCATGTGCTTTATATGTGTATGTATATATATATGTGTATGTATATATATATATATATATGTGTATGTGTATATATATATATACGTGTATGTATATATATATATGTATATATATATATATATATGTAGGAGGTGAGTTTTATTGTAGTACAATAAAGCAATGCAGATATCGGATAAGAAGCACTCTACAGTTTGTAGGACTGGAGTATACATAATATATAAGATCAAAAGATGGTTAAATGAGTTCCATGTATTTTATTATGCGCATTTCAAAAACAAATATCATCATGCAATAACACAGGTTCGTTCTAATTGCTCTTCTTTGAACTTAAATTTATGGTTTGGTACTTCTGAAGTGATTGACTGGTTCAACAAATTGAATAATAAAAACAAACTAAAATTTGTTCAATTTGATATTGCCAGCTACTATTCTTCTATTTCGCCTTCACTTCTCAACAATGCTCTATCTTTCGCATTTAAATATTCTGACATCACCACAGATGAACTTCACATCATTCTCACCGCACGTAAAACCATCCTTGAGTTCAACAATGAATATTGGACCAGAGCTGATACCTCTAACAACTTCGACATCACAATGGGAGCATCCGATTCATCCCAATTGACAGATTTAATTGGTATCTTTATTTTGAACTCTTTGAGTCGGAAAATTCCTCAACTTCATGGTGGAATTTATCGTGACGATGGACTCTTTACTATCTTAAATTGCAACATAGTTAACCTTAATATTATTAAGAACAATATACGTAATCTCTTTAACCAACATAACCTAAAAATTGAATTTGATAACAGCATCAAACGAGCTAATTTCTTGGATGTATCTCTTAATCTTGACACTGGCCTATATTACCCTTACCATAAAAACAATGAGAACCTAAATTATGTTAATTTTAAATCTAACCACCCTACTAATATTAATAATGATATAGTTAGTAATATTGGATAAAGAATATCTAACCTATCTTCTAATAAAAACATCTTCGATGCTAACGCCAATTACTATAATAACGCGCTTTCTAAAGCCGGCTATCCTGATAAAATCAAATATAATAAAGAAACAAATTCTAGAAGATCTTACAGTAGAATAATTAATCATGATCATTCCAATAACTTTAATAAAAGACCTAGATACAAAAACATAATCTGGTATAATGCTCCTTTCTCCATCTCTATTAATAATAATATTCCTAAATTATTCTTTAGTGCCTTAAATAAATGCTTCCCTCCCTCACATATCTATAGTAAAATATTTAACAAACACACTATAAAATTTTCCTATTCGACATCCTCCAACATTTCCAACATTATCTCTAAACACAACAATAAAATACTAAATACTAAATCTCTTCCTTCCAACACTGAATATCATAATAATAGTAATAGTACTCCCGACGTCATTGTAAACCCTAGGCTAATTTCTGCAAACCCAAATACAACGTCAAACACAACTTCGCTAAATGCTCTTAATCCCATTCTAAATCAAGAAACTATTATTCCTATCGCAAATAACTTCTCCAATCCAATTCCTTCTATAGATAACACTAGGTCACTCGTTAATAATCTCTCTAATCGCAATTGCAATTGCCCTGCTAAAAATAAATGTCCTCTCAACAACCATTGTCTTGATAAAAACTTAATTTACGAATGTAAAGTTATAACTGACACCAATTCCTTCACCTATTTTGGCTCCACTTCCACCTCCTTTAAAGCTCGTCTTTATAATCATCATTCGTCTTTTAAATATAAACTTAAAAGAACCAACACGGCTCTCTCAGAACTCATATGGTCCTTGAAAGACAAAAATATTAACTATAACATCTCTTGGAAGAAGGTTTGTTCTGCTTCTCCATACTTGAACAGTTCTCTATCCAAGACTTGTAATGTCTGTCTAAATGAAAAATTGACCATTATATCTAATTTAGATTCTATAATAAATAGATGCACTGACTTGTTTTCTATCTGCTTGCATAAATTCCACAGAACTTTCCATAAAGTATACAGCTAATATCCTAAACTTTATCAATTCAGAATCCTCTTCTCAAAGGCACATATATATATATATATATACTTCTTTAAAAATATACCCATCTTTCTACCTTATTTCAAAGTTATTTATTATATTCTATATCACTCCTATTCATCACTTCCCTTTTTTCCTTTTCCTTTTCTTTTCTTTTTCTTTTAATTTCTAACCCCTAATCTGTACCTTTTCTCACTGTGCCGAACATAGAAACAATTATTACACAATACACTATATTCTTACTTTATATCACCTTGAAAAAATCCTTCGTAAACATAAACATTTATTTTTTTTTACGTTAGATTATTCATCCTCTATTCATTATTTTTTTCTCACTTTCATCTAACTTATTCATGCTCATCTCACAATATATCCTTACTTACATTACTTCTGTTTTTTGAATAATACATATCAACATTTTCTTTCCATCGCACATATTATTAAACCCTTAAATATTATTCTTAATACATATTAACATTTTCTTTCCATCGCACATATTATTAAACCCTTAAATATTATTCTTAATACATATTAACAATTTCTTTTCATCGCACATATTATTAAACCCTTCAATATACAAACCTTAACTTTACATTATTTTTCTCTTCGTTAATTTTCAAATTCTTTTAATTTATACATTATCTTCCAACGGTTTTTCAACCTCTCTATGTAAAACAATATATTTTTCTCAGTTATAAAAGCTATCTCTCTCTCTCTATCACCCATCTCTCCTCCTATCTCATCCTTCATCATTATACTCCTCCCCCTCCGCTTTTTACTCTCATCTCCTCCTCTTTTTCATCCTTTCCACCCCCCCACCCCCCTAAAAAAAATTTCCCCCCAATATCACACATCAATCTAAAACTACTTTTCATATGTTGATTTAAAACTGCACTATCCACAAGTGTTTTTAACCTTCATATCATGTCCTATTTTATCTGATGAAAACACATATGTTATTGCATGATGATATTTGTTTTTGAAATGCGCATAATAAAATACATGGAACTCATTTAACCATCTTTTGATCTTATATATTATGTATGTATATATATATACATATATGGATGTATATATATCATCATCATCATCATCATCAGGTTTAGCGTCCGTGTTCCACGCTTGCATGGGTTTGGACGGGGGTTTTCCCACTTGAGGCAAGAGTGGTTGTCTTGCTCGCATAGGACTGTCTGGCGGGTTTTCTACAGTTGGATGCCCTTCCTAACACCAACCACATTTACAGTGTGGGGCTGGGAGGTTTTTACCGTGTTGCCTACACGGCCACATTACAGCGTGGACTGTCTGGCAGGTTTTCTACAGCTGGATGCCCTTCCTAACACCAACCACATTTACAGTGTGGGGCTGGGAGGTTTTTACCGTGTTGCCTACACGGCCACATTTACAGCGTGGACTGTGTGTTTTTTGTCGTGACACCTACACGATCTCATTTGTTTCGGCCTGGATGTTGTGGGACCAACATAACTTTGCATTGAAAGGGGCGGTGTGGGTGGGGTGGAGGTGGTGGGACGGGGGTGTGTTTTGATAGAGATGCCTACTGACTGTAGTAGGTTTTTACTTTCTATTTAGGTAAGGCGGGTCTTCTCTATTACTGAGTACCGCCAAAGGTCTCGGTCCAGTGACATTGTCTTGGAGAGGTGTAAGCGTGTGAGGTCGGAATTTATCAGCTCGTCCCATGTTTTTCTGGGTCTGCCTACTCCGTGGCTACCGTCTATCTTTATTGCCCTGCACTTTGTTATACAGCTGTCGTCTTTCATGCGCATCACGTGACCGTACCAACGTAGCCTTCTCTCGAGTAAACAATATCTGATCCCTCTTATTTCTAATTTTTTCCTTAGTTCGTTTATGCTTTGCCGTTCGCGTATATTACTATTGCACATCCAGCGGAGCATGCAAGCTTCGTTCCTCTCTAGTCTGCGTATATCCTCTGCACACAATGCCCAGGTCTCACTGCCATGCAGCATTGCTGTTCGTATGCAGGCATCGTATAACCTGCCTTTCATTTTTAGGGAGAACCCTCTAGCGGCTAATAGTGGTATAAGCTCTCTGAACTTTTTCCATCCAGTTCTGACTCTAGCTACTGTACTTTCAGAGCACCCTCCCCCACTGCTGATTTTGTCACCCAGATAACGGAAGCTGTCCACTATTTCTATAGAACCCTCTGCGCAGTTGAAGGAGCTAGTATTTTGTGGGCACTTGCTGCTACTTATTGCACCAGAGCACCGGCCACATGTAAAATCTATGTTCTTAGTTAGCTTACCTGTGATCCCACTACATCTTTTATGCACCCATACTTTGCATTTGGGACATAAAATGGAGTTTCTACCTACGCCTTTCCTACACACTGAGCATGGCCATTTCCCAGATGGGACCGCCGCCTTATTTTCTTTCCTACAAACTAGAACTTTAGTCTTAGCCAGGTTAATTTTAAGGCCTTTTGATTCTAGGCCGTGCTTCCATGTTTGGAATTTCTTCTCTAGTTCGGTCATTGATTCAGCTATGAGCGTTAGATCATCTGCGTATAGGAGTTCCCATGGGCAGCTGGTCTTGAACTCCTCTGTTATAGCCTGAAGGGCAATAATAAATAGTAGGGGGCTAAGAACAGAGCCCTGATGGACACCAACTTTTACGCTAAACTCTTCACTATATTCTTTGTTAATTCTAACCTTACTGACTGTTTCTTTATACATGGCTTGTATAGCTCTCACAAGCCATTCGTCAACACCTAGTTTTCTAAGAGACCACCAGATAATGGAACGGGGGACTCTGTCGAAGGCTTTCTCCAAGTCGACGAAAGCTAAGTATAGGGGTTTACTTTTAGCTAGGTACTTCTCCTGTAGTTGTCGTACAATGAAAAGAGCGTCTGTGGTACTTTTGCCTGACACAAACCCGAACTGCATTTCATCTAGATCAATTCTCTCTCTGATTAGTTGCGCTATTACTTTTTCCGTGACCTTCATGACCTGGTCGATTAATTTAATGCCTCTATAGTTACTCCTATCTAGGGCATCTCCTTTTCCCTTATAGCAGTTAACGATGATGCTGCTACGCCATTCCTTCGGAACAACCCCATTCTGTACGACTTGGTTAACTATCCGGGTGACCATGGTGTGTCCCACCGAACCAGATGCCTTCAGCATCTCAGCAACTATTTCCGAAGGCCCAGCCGCCTTACCCGTCTTCATATCTTTGATTGCCTTACTTATTATACTACCTTCAACTAACACTGCTGGTCCCTCTATTGGATCGATCTGGGGGAGACTGTCTGTCTCCCATTTGTTCTCCTCATTTAGAAGCCTTTCGTAGTGACACTGCCAAGCTACCTTCTTATCAGCGTCGGTGATGGCAAGTATGCCATCATCGTTAAGTACACACTTCTCCCCGACAATATCATGGTTTTCCTTGACACATTGCCTGGCAATCCTGAACACCTCACGTTTTTGGTCCTCACGTTGTAGAACATGCTTGAACTTTCTTTCCTCTGCTTCCCTTCTTGCGAAGTACACTTGTCTCCTAGCTTCCCTCCTGGCCACTTGATAGTCTTCTCTACTTCCCCCATCCCGCCATACTTTCCAAGCCTGCTTTTTGGCCTTAATTGACTCCTCCACCTTACTGTTCCACCACCATGTTACTCTCCTCCTACCTACAGGCCTGCTCCAGCCACAGACTTTGTCTGCCGCCGTCAGCAGGTTTGCTCTCAGGAATTCCCACTGTTCCTCTATATTATACGACTCTAATTGCTCTTCCTTACTGTCGAAAGCGTCAAGTAATATGCTTTGAAATTTATTTCTGGCTATGGGGTCCTTTAGCTTCCATATTTTTCTCCTGAGGATAGTCCTCTTCCGCTGTCTAGTACGTCTCGTCCTGACTATGAGGTCGCTAATTATCAGTCTATGTTGGGAGGTGAATTCTTCATGGGGGTGGGATTTAGTGTTAACAACAGACACTCTGTC
>OZ024743.1:371741890-371754390 GCA_964016885.1 Eledone cirrhosa | reverse complement strand
ACGTAGTCGAGGATAATGAAGGAATTTGGGTATGGTTTATCTTATTAATTATATCTAATGTTTCTTCTTTCTTTATAATGTATTATATAGCTCTGATACTGAATCAATCTAATCCATTCGGATTATTTTGTCCCAGTTATTCATAGAGCAACAACGGTGAGGTTGGCACCACACAAATTCAGGGATATATGTGGGTATATTCATGTATATGTATGTGTTCGCATATATCTGTATTTCTTTATATTATATAAATATATTTATAGATGTGTATATATATATATATATATGTATTTATATAGATATGGCTTAGTGGTTAGAGCATTGGCCTTCCAATCGAAAGGTTGTGAGTTCCATTCTCGGACCGGGTGATGTGTTGTTTCCTTGAGCAAGAGACTTTATTTCACATTGTTCCAGTTTACTCAGCTGTAGAAATGAGATGATAGGGACTGAAGTCCCTATCATTCCACTGCAAAGTGGTCGTGGAGGTGTCACGGCAAAAAGCACCCAGCACTCACTGTAAATGAGGTTGGTGTTAGGAAGGGCATCCAGCTGTAGAAATCAAGCCAGTATCAGTTCCCGTCCCACCCTTGCAAGCAGGGAAAAGCGGACGTAAAATGATGATGATGATGATGATGTGTGTATATATATATAATGTATTTATATAGATGTGTATATATATATATGTATTTATATAGATGTGTATGTATATATATGTATTTATATAGATGTGTATATATATATATGTATTTATATAGATGTGTATATATGTATATATGTATTTATATAGATGTGTATCATCATCATCATCATCAGGTTTAGCGTCCGTGTTCCACGCTTGCATGGGTTTGGACGGGGGTTTTCCCACTTGAGGCAAGAGTGGTTGTCTTGCTCGCATAGGACTGTCTGGCGGGTTTTCTACAGTTGGATGCCCTTCCTAACACCAACCACATTTACAGTGTGGGGCTGGGAGGTTTTTACCGTGTTGCCTACACGGCCACATTACAGCGTGGACTGTGTGTTTTTTGTCGTGACACCTACACGATCTCATTTGTTTCGGCCTGGATGTTGTGGGACCAACATAACTGTACATTGAAAGGGGCGGTGTGGATGGGGTGGAGGTGGTGGGACGGGGGGGGGGGTGTTTTGATAGAGATGCCTACTGACTGTAGTAGGTTTTTACTTTGTATTTAGGTAAGGCGGGTCTTCTCTATTACTGAGTACCGCCAAAGGTCTCGGTCCAGTGACATTGTCTTGGAGAGGTGTAAGCGTGTGAGGTCGGAATTTATCAGCTCGTCCCATGTTTTTCTGGGTCTGCCTACTCCGTGGCTACCGTCTATCTTTATTGCCCTGCACTTTGTTATACAGCTGTCGTCTTTCATGCGCATCACGTGACCGTACCAACGTAGCCTTCTCTCGAGTAAACAACATCTGATCCCTCTTATTTCTAATTTTTTCCTTAGTTCGTTTATGCTTTGCCGTTCACGTATATTACTATTGCACATCCAGCGGAGCATGCAAGCTTCGTTCCTCTCTAGTCTGCGTATATCCTCTGCACACAATGCCCAGGTCTCACTGCCATGCAGCATTGCTGTTCGTATGCAGGCATCGTATAACCTGCCTTTCATTTTTAGGGAGAACCCTCTAGCGGCTAATAGTGGTATAAGCTCTCTGAACTTTTTCCATCCAGTTCTGACTCTAGCTACTGTACTTTCAGAGCACCCTCCCCCACTGCTGATTTTGTCACCCAGGTAATGGAAGCTGTCCACTATTTCTATAGAACCCTCTGCGCAGTTGAAGGAGCTAGTATTTTGTGGGCACTTGCTGCTACTTATTGCACCAGAGCACCGGCCACATGTAAAATCTATGTTCTTAGTTAGCTTACCTGTGATCCCACTACATCTTTTATGCACCCATACTTTGCATTTGGGACATAAAATGGAGTTTCTACCTACGCCTTTCCTACACACTGAGCATGGCCATTTCCCAGATGGGACTGCCGCCATATTTTCTTTCCTACAAACTAGAACTTTAGTCTTAGCCAGGTTAATTTTAAGGCCTTTTGATTCTAGGCCGTGCTTCCATGTTTGGAATTTCTTCTCTAGTTCGGTCATTGATTCAGCTATGAGCGTTAGATCATCTGCGTATAGGAGTTCCCATGGGCAGCCGGTCTTGAACTCCTCTGTTATAGCCTGAAGGGCAATAATAAATAGTAGGGGGCTAAGAACAGAGCCCTGATGGACACCAACTTTTACGCTAAACTCTTCACTATATTCGTTGTTAATTCTAACCTTACTGACTGTTTCTTTATACATGGCTTGTATAGCTCTCACAAGCCATTCGTCAACACCTAGTTTTCTAAGAGACCACCAGATAATGGAACGGGGGACTCTGTCGAAGGCTTTCTCCAAGTCGCCGAAAGCTAAGTATAGGGGTTTACTTTTAGCTAGGTACTTCTCCTGTAGTTGTCGTACAATGAAAAGAGCGTCTGTGGTACTTTTGCCTGACACAAATCCGAACTGCATTTCATCTAGATCAATTCTCTCTCTGATTAGTTGCGCTATTACTTTTTCCGTGACCTTCATGACCTGGTCGATTAATTTAATGCCTCTATAGTTACTCCTATCTAGGGCATCTCCTTTTCCCTTATAGCAGTTAACGATGATGCTGCTACGCCAGTCCTTCGGAACAACCCCATTCTGTACGACTTGGTTAACTATCCGGGTGACCATGGTGTGTCCCACCGAACCAGATGCCTTCAGCATCTCAGCAACTATTTCCGAAGGACCAGCCGCCTTACCCGTCTTCATATCTTTGATTGCCTTGCTTATTGTACTACCCTGGACTAACACTGCTGGTCCCTCTATTGGGTCGATGTGGGGGAGACTGTCTTTCTCCCATTTGTTCTCATTTAGAAGCCTTTCGTAGTGACACTTCCAAGCTACCTTCTTATCAGCGTCGGTGATGGCAAGTATGCCATCATCATTAAGCACACACTTCTCCCCGACAATATCACGGTTTTCCTTGACACATTGCCTGGCAATCCTGAACACCTCACGTTTTTGGTCCTCACGTTGTAGAACATGCTTGAACTTTCTTTCCTCTGCTTCCCTTCTTGCGAAGTACACTTGTCTCCTAGCTTCCCTCCTGGCCACCTGATAGTCTTCTCTACTTCCCCCATCCCGCCATGCTTTCCAAGCCTGCTTTTTGGCCTTAATTGACTCCTCCACCTTACTGTTCCACCACCATGTTACTCTCCTCCTACCTACAGGCCTGCTCCAGCCACAGACTTCGTCTGCCGCCGTCAGCAGGTTTGCTCTCAGGAATTCCCACTGTTCCTCTATATTATACGACTCTAATTGCTCTTCCTTACTGTCGAAAGCATCAAGTAATATGCTTTGAAATTTATTTCTGGCTATGGGGTCCTTATATATATATATATATGTATTTACATACCAACACATATATATGTATTTATATATATATGTATTTATATATATATGTATTTATATATATGTATATATATATACATATAGATATGTTTCTTTTATTTGCCACCAGGGCATCAAAAGTGGGACAAGTACAAAGGGGGGAGTTTACACAAAAAGGCGTCCTCAATAAGGAGGAGGCAACAACAAAATATAAAAATAAAATAAAATATAACAAAAAATAAAATTTATAACAAAATCCTCAATAGAGAGAAGGCGCCTTGGGGGGTCGCACACACCCCCGAAAAAAGTGTGCAACCCTTTTCCTCAGGAGCACAGAGAGGGGGTGCTCCCTCGTTCCTTCCTCCTTTCCACCTACAGGCTTATGTAAAGAGAAGGCCCATTCACACGGGCCATTCTCGCCACTTTCACCCACCTTTCATAAAAACGACTGGGGTGGAGCACCTCTCTCTCCATCCTGATCCTTCTTCCGAAATGATATCGGAAGAAACGGACCAGTTGTTGGCCAGAGAGAAAGGTGCCTGACCTCAGTCCTTTCAGACGCGTCCACCATACAACCTCTTTCGCCATGGCTATTACGCACAGAAACACCACCTCTGCTTCATCTTTGAAGGGGGGAGGCGGCTTGATCATTACAATAGACTCGGTGGTCAACCGGATCGGTCCCACCCTTGACAGCAGTTGTTCGACATAGCCCCACAGATCGGCTACGCCCGAGCAGTGTACCAATGCGTGTGCAACGGTTTCTTCGTCGCACACGCATCTGGGACAGGTCTTTTTGGCAGGGTCCCTACCCGGGCGCCCGTGTCTGTAGAGCCTTTCTCGAACGGGTAAAGCCCCTCGGTAGCACTGCCAGGCCAGGGACTGCTGGAAGTTGTCCATAGGTCCCGGGCTGAATGTCCTACCGAACAGGCTGGCCAGTTCGTCCTCCTCCATGTCTAGGGCTTCTCCGAGGGCGTCGTCGCACCCGCTGCGTACCAGCCCTCTATAGAATGTTGCGGTGGAGTCTCCACTGATAACCGGATCCGCCTGCCAGAGGGCGGTGAGCGCCTGGGCACACTCAGTGTGCCAGGCGCCCAGTTTTCTCGGTCTTTGCTTGACCCAGGATTGCAGCTCGGTGAGTGAGACGAGTCTGGGAAAGGTTCGTCTCACAAACGAGGCCCACACCGGTTGACCGGTGAGGAATACGTAGAGGTGCCGTAGCCTTAATGCGTGTTTACGCATCATTAGCCACGGCATCCCCAGCCCTCCTTTCGAAGGGTGTTGACAGCAGATGAATCTCCTCACCATAGGAGCCCGCCTCTTCCAAAGGAATTGGAAGAGTGCGCGCTCCATCTTGGTGAGGGTTTCCCTTGGGCAGGGCACTACGGTCAGGCGGTAGTAGATGACGGACGCTATGTAGGTGTTCGCCACCTCCGTCCGACCTTTCAGGGATAGTTTGCAACTGGCCCACTTCTGGGTCAGTGCAAACACCCTGTTCGTAACCTCCGCCCAGTTTTTCTCCACCTGGAGGTCCGGTCCGAACCAGACCCCGAGCAACTTCACCGGGCCCTCCGTCCAGCGTCCGACGACGCCATCGGAGGGCATCGGTCTGCCCCTCCACGTGCCGAGTTGCAAACCGATTGACTTGTCCCAGTTCAGCTTAGCCCCTGTGAACTTTTCGTACTCCTCCAGTAAGGTGCCGACCGCCTCAATTTCGGAGGCCGTCGACACCATTACTGTCACGTCATCGGCGTAGGCCGACACCGCTTTCCGCAATCCCGGTTCCAAAGGGATGCCCTGCAACAACTCCAACTTCCGCAGTAGTGGCTCGAGAGTGTGAATGAATAAAGAAAAAAATGATAAAAAAGATTATCGCTCTACATGGCTGAATACGTTAATCTGAGTTTTTCTAATATTATTAATAATAATATTCAATTCGTTTTCAATTATGCAACACAAAAACAAGAATGAGGGACTCATTCTACTGACATGGCTTTAAAAATGGGGTTGTTTGCATAAGTGCAAAAGAATTGAATATTATTATTAATATTTGAAAAACTCAGCACAGCATCTCTCCACTTGCCACGGTCCTTCGTCATCGCCACCGTGAGCTTCGTCGATTTGAGGTCTGCTCTCACCACCTCCGCCCATGTTTTTCGTGGTCTTCCTCTACTACGTCTTCATTCAACTGGCATTTCCTGGCACCTCTTCATCCATCGGTCATCCTCCATGCGCATCACATGTCCATACCATCGCAGTCTCCTCGCCCGCACACAACAATTTATCCCTCTCAGACACAGTTTCTCTCTCAACATATCCATGCTCGGCCGTTCATACACATTGGCATTGCACATCCAACGGAGCATGCTTGCCTCATTTCTCTCCAGCCATCGCATATCCTTTGCAGTTGCTGCCCAAGTCTCACTACCATGCAGCATCGTGCACCTCATTCAGGCATCATATAACTGGCCTTTCTTACGCAGGGAGAAAACCTTCAACAGAGGAAGCAGCTCCCTAAACTTCTTCCAACCTGTCCTTATTCTAGATAGTATGGCCTCGGAACACCCTCCTCTCATAAATGTGTGTGTATATATATATAAATATCTGTATATATATGAAGGCACATGGCTTAGTGGTTAGAGCATTGGCTTTGCAATCGAAAAGTTGTGAGTTCAATTCTCAGACCAGGTGATGTGTTGTTTCCTTGAGCAAGACACTTTATTTCACATTGCTCCAGTCAACTCAGCTGTAGAAAGGAGATGATAGGGACTGGTGTCCCTATCATTCCACTGCAAAGTGGTCGTGGAGGTCCCACGGCAAAAAAGCACCCAGTACTCACTGTAAATGAGGTTGGTGTTAGGAAGGGCATCCAGCTGTAGAAATCAAGCCAGAATCAGTTCCCGTCCCACCCTTGCAAGCAGGGAAAAGTGGACGTAAAATGAAATGATGATGATGATGATATATATAAATGTATGTGTGTATATATATATGTATGTATATATATATATGTATATATACATATATATATATATTATAAAGCTGACGGCCGTAAAAAAACAAACTTTTTGCCAAACGACTGGACCAAATTTGCACCATAGATGTAACTTTTTCCAAGTAAGAAAGTGAGGGTATTTTTGTCTTCTAAATTTCGTTAAAAGATTAAAGATATTTTATCGTTTATTTAAATATTCACTTCTTTAAAATATTCAAATGTCAACACTTCGGGTTATACGACATTCCTCTCTTTTTCTTAGTCTGTCTTTTTAGATAGATACATAGCTATAACATCGCATGCTTGTAATATTTGTCTGTCTGGCTGCCTGTCTGCATTGACTTCGCTTCTAACCAACTTTTAATTAATTCAGTGCAAAGATACCGCACGCCCTCTCAATGATTAATCATATATATATATATATATAATTAGTAATAATAATAAATGTGAAGACTAAAATCCAAAGAGGGCTCGATAAGGATAAATATATATCAAATATATAAGAACCCTAGAGCAAATATTGTTCTCATTGCTGACGTATTATCTTCGCTTTTTTCTGTTCATTGCCAGGGAACGTGTTCACGAACCAAAGTATCGTCTTCCTGTTTTCCTTCGGTTGCAACGTTTTTAGAAATATTTACTTTTGCGTTCACAGATTGATTTTTTTAGTTTCAGAAAATCCCGTTAAGGGTGAAAGCCATGATTCTTTGCTTAAACTTTAATCTGTTATTTTAATATATATATAGATATATAATTATATATTCGTGTACAGATATTTTTGCATCACGAAAGCACAGACTGCTTATCGTCATTGTTACTGCTGATATGCCACCCAAACAGTCCCAGCCTGGCCGTAAGATCAGATTTTTCAGAAGAAAAAAATTTTACTAGAGCAACAGAGAGACTAAGCTTCGCAATTACCATCAACAAAGCTCAGGGTCAAACCCTAAAAGTGGCTGGCCTTCATCTGGGAAAACCATGCTTCTCTCATGGTCAATTGTATGTAGGATGCTCTAGGGTGAACTCGCCAAACAAGCTCTTCATCTTTGCTCCCGAGGGCCGAACAAAAATGATTGTATACTCTGAGGCTCTAACAGTGTAATTTATGTATTTTCTGTTACTTGGAATTTCCATTAAGGTTGTACAAATTATTGTTTGTTAAAAAATTTGTTCTCTGTTCAGCCTTTATTGTTGTAACTATCAATTTTCTTTAACGTACTGGCTGCTGAACTGGGGAATCCTCAAAACTATTCAAACCCAACATCAGAGCACATTAACCCCCACCAAACCCCCACCCAACCTTGCAGACTTGAGAGAGCGTGCGGTATCTTTGCACTGGATTCCTGAAAAGATAAAATGCCGTTATACCTAGCCGGGTGCCAGTCGGACGGGCCAGCTAGTATATGTATATATATATATCATCATCATCAGCGTTTAACGACCGTGTTCCACGCTTGCATGGGTTTGGACGGGGGTTTTCCCACTTGAGGCAAGAGTGATTGTCTTGCTCGCATAGGATTGTCTGGCGGGTTTTCTACAGCTGGATGCCCTTCCTAACACCAACCACATTTACAGTGTGGGGCTGGGAGGTTTTTACCATGTTGCCTACACGGCCACATTACAGCGTGGACTATCTGGCGGGTTTTCTACAGCTGGATGCCCTTCCTAACACCAACCACATTTACAGTGTGGGGCTGGGAGGTTTTTACCGTGTTGCCTACACGGCCACATTACAGCGTGGACTGTGTGTTTTTTTGTCGTGACACCTACACGATCTCATTTGTTTCGGCCTGGATGTTGTGGCACCAACATAACTTTACATTGAAAGGGGCGGTGTGGATGGGGTGGGGGTGGTGGGACGGGGGTGTATTTTGTTAGAGATGCCTACTGACTGTAGTAGGTTTTACTTTGTATTTAGGTAAGGCGGGTCTTCTCTATTACTGAGTACCGCCAAAGGTCTCGGTCCAGTGACATTGTCTTGGAGAGGTGTAAGTTTGTGAGGTCGGAATTTATCAGCTCGTCCCAGGTTTTTCTGGGTCTGCCTACTCCGTGGCTACCGTCTATCTTTATTGCCCTGCACTTTGTTATACAGCTATCGTCTTTCATGTGCATCACGTGACCATACCAACGTAGCCTTCTCTCGAGTAAACAACATCTGATCCCTCTTATTTCTAATTTTTTCCTTAGTTCGTTTATGCTTTGCCGTTCACGTATATTACTATTACACATCCAGCGGAGCATGCAAGCTTCGTTCCTCTCTAGTCTGCGTATATCCTCTGCACACAATGCCCAGGTCTCACTGCCATGCAACATTGCTGTTCGTATGCAGGCATCATACAACCTGCCTTTCATTTTTAGGGAGAACCCTTTAGCGGCTAATAGTGGTATAAGCTCTCTCAACTTTTTCCATCCAGTTCTGACTCTAACTACTGTACTTTCAGAGCACCCTCCCCCACTGCTGATTTTGTCACCCAGGTAACGGAAGCTGTCCACTATTTCTATAGGACCCTCTGTGCAGTTGAAAGAGCTAGTATTTGGTGGCCACTTGCTGCTACTTATTGTACCAGAGCACTGGCCACATGTAAAATTTATGTTCTTAGTTAGCTTACCTGTGATCCCACTACATCTTTTATGCACCCATACTTTGCATTTGGGACACACAATGGAGTTTCTACCTACGCCTTTCCTACACACTGAGCATGGCCACTTCCCGGAAGGGACCGGCGCCTTATTTTCTTTCTTACAAACTAGAACTTTAGTCTTAGCCAGGTTAATTTTAAGGCCTTTTGATTCTAGACCGTGCTTCCATGCTTGGAATTTCTTCTCTAGCTCGGCCATTGATTCAGCTATGAGCGTTAGGTCATCTGCGTATAGGAGTTCCCATGGGCAGCCGGTATTGAACTCCTCTGTTATAGCCTGAAGGGCAATAATAAATAGTAGGGGGCTGAGAACAGAGCCCTGATGGACGCCAACTTTTACGCTAAACTCTTCACTATATTCGTTGTTAATTCTAACCTTGCTGACTGTTTCTTTATACATCGCTTGTATAGCTCTCACAAGCCATTCGTCAACACCTAGTTTTCTAAGAGCCCACCAGATAATGGAACGGGGGACTCTGTCGAAGGCTTTCTCCAAGTCGACAAAAGCTAAGTATAGGGGTTTACTTTTAGCTAAGTACTTCTCCTGTAGTTGTCGTACAATGAAAAGAGCGTCTGTGGTACTTTTGCCTGACACAAACCCGAACTGCATTTCATCTAGATCAATTCTCTCTCTGATTAGTTGCGCTATTACTTTTTCCGTGACCTTTATGACCTGGTCGATTAATTTAATGCCTCTATAGTTACTCCTATCTAGGGCGTCTCCTTTACCCTTATAACAGTTAACGATGATGCTGCTACGCCAGTCCTTCGGAACAACCCCATTCTGTACGACTTGGTTAACTATCCGGGTGACCATGGTGTGTCCCACCGTACCAGATGCCTTCAGCATCTCAGCAACTATTTCCGAAGGCCCAGCCGCCTTACCCGTCTTCATATCTTTGATTGCCTTACTTATTATACTAGCCTCGACTAACACTGCTGGTCCCTCTATTGGGTCGATGTGGGGGAGACTGTCTTTCTCCCATTTATTCTCGTCATTTAGTAGCCTTTCGTAGTGACACTTCCAAGCTACCTTCTTATCAGCGTCGGTGATGGCAAGTACGCCATCATCATTAAGGACACACTTCTCCCCGACAATATCACGGTTTTCCTTGACACAATCCTGAATACCTCACGTTTTTGGTCCTCGCGTTGTAGAAGATGCTTGAACTTTCTTTCCTCTGCTTCCCTTCTTGCGAAGTACACTTGTCTCCTAGCTTCCCTCCTGGCCACTTGATAGTCTCCTCCTGCCTACAGGCCTGCTCCTGCCACAGACTTCGTCTGCCGCCATCAGCAGGTTTGCTTTCAGGAACAGCAGGTTTGCTTTCAGGAATTCCCACTGTTCCTCTATATTGTACGACTCTAATTGCTCTTCCTTACTGTCGAAAGCATCAAGTAGTATGCTTTTAAATTTATTTCTGGCTGTGGGGTCCTTTAGCTTCCATATTTTTCTCCTGAGGATAGTCCGCTTCTGCTGTCTAGTTCGTCTCGTCCTGACTATTAGGTCGCTAATTATCAGTCTATGTTGGGAGGTGCATTCTTCATGGGGGAGGGATTTAGTGTTTACAACAGACACTCTGTCACGTCTTCTGGTAAGGATATAATCTACCTGGCTTGTGTGTTCCCCCGATCTATAGGTGATCAGGTGATTGTCTCGTTTTTTGAAGTTAGTGTTACAGATAGTTAGGTTATTTGCGTCACAGAATTCCAGGATTCTGGAGCCTTCCTCATTTCTAGTACCAAACCCATAGCCTCCATGGATTCCGTAGTAGCCGTCTCAATGTTGTCCAACGTGACCATTTAGGTCGCCTGTAATAATTATATAGTCACTGTCGGTTATTTGGGAGGTAGTGAGCATCAGTGGCTCATAGAATCTGTCTTTTATAGTGCCGGGCAGTCCGGATTGGGGTGCGTACGTAGATATTACTGTCACCGTGGTTCTATTGAGGACAAGTCTTATTTTAATTATTCTGTCGTTCACTCTATTTACGTCTATGATCTTATCTGCCCACTTTTCTGCTACCATAATTCCTACTCCACCCAGCCCATTGTCATTTCCCACCCAGAAAAGCTTATAGAATCGTTTTTTACCCACAATGAATCTAGCAGACCCACCCCTCCACCTGGTCTCTTGAATACAACAAACATCAACCTCCTTACGTTCAAGCATTTCTACAACCTCGTTAGAGCGACCCTTTAAGGTGCCTACATTCATGGTACCAACTCTGAAGTTTTGGATTGCGTTTGGAGGGTGGGAGCGGTGGGGCGCGGGGGGAGATGGGGTTATGTTAGCCATCCGCGGCCGAAACAAAGAGGAGGAGTGCTTGCATTCTCGTCCACGAGGTGAAATTGTCTTTATCTTTGGCATTGTCGCTGAGCGTCCAGATTTCTCTCTCTTCAACTCTCCAGAATTCCGTAGTCCATCCATCATATCAAAAGGCAACCAGGTAAGCAATAGTATAGGCCTCTGACTTATGATTGGTCCACGTAATAATGGTGGTGCATGGGGGCGGGCGGGAGGGATGGTGGTGCATGGGGGCGGGCGGGAGGGATGTTGAGTTGTTAGCGAGAAGGTAAGGTTTAAATAAGATCCTAGTATTTTGGGCATAATTTAACAAGCATTAACAAAAATACAAGATTTGTTTTGGAAAATACGACAGAGTAACAAGTAGTAGAGAGGCAAAGATTGGATTCGGGGAAAAGAAAATGATAGAGAATTGTCGGATGGGTGGACTAAGGAATTGAAATGGAGTGGAGAAATGGAAGAAAAATTTGTATGTTACATTACATTATACCGTGAAAGCAGCCATGAATTTGGCGAATGTGATTACTTGTAGGGTTTATCTTATATATATATAGATAGAGAGAGAGAGAGAGCGGGGGGGGGCGTGAACCAGCATGATGTAGAGTGAGGGGGCTGACCGCGAACCAGCATGATGTAGGATAGGGGGAGAAGATAGGAAGGAGCATAGGTTAAGAGTTTAAATACGGTCCTCGAAGTAACAAAATATATTTAAAGAATATATAAGAAGGATTTTTGTTTTGAAAAATACGTATATATATGTATATGTGTATATATATATATATATATATGTATATATATATGTATATATATATGTATATATATATGTATATATATATATATGTATATATATATATGTATATATATATGTATATATATATGTATATATATATGTATATATATATGTATATATATATATGTATATATATATATGTATATATATATGTATATATATATGTATATATATATATGTATATATATATATATATATATATATATATATATGTATATATATATGTATATATATATGGAGGCACATGGCTTAGTGGTTAGAGCATTGGCCTTGCAATCGAAAGGTTGTGAGTTCAATTCTCAGACCGGGTGATGTGTTGTTTCCTTGAGCAAGGCACTTTATTTCA
>OZ024743.1:371597772-371737772 GCA_964016885.1 Eledone cirrhosa | reverse complement strand
ACAAAGAATTAGATAGACTGGAAAACATTGACCATGGAGAGTCGGTGGCTCCAACAGTGTATGTATTAAAAAAAAGAAAAAGTTAAAATTTGTGTATACGCAGACATTTCGACATGACTAAATGAATGCTTAAGACCTCACAACTACCCATTGCTGTGTTCAGAGGAAATTTTTGTGAGATTAAATGGTGGAAACTTTTTCTCAAAGTTAGACCTTTCTGAAGCTTACCTTCAAATACAAGTTCAAGACAAATGTACAAAGTTGTTGACAATAAATACGCATAAAGGTTTGTACAAATTTAACCAACTTCCCTTTGGCATAAAACTTGCTCCGGCTACATTCCAACAAGTTATGGATACAATACTGGCAGATTGTGAATCTCATGGTCAGCATGTCAAGTGCGTTTTTGAAAAGATAAGAGAGTAAAGGTTCAAACTCAGCGATGAGAAGTGCGAATTTTTGTTGCCTAGGGCAAATCATCAATAAAATTGGTTGTCAACCAGATCTGTTGAGGGCTAGTGCAATTAAAAATATGCCTTCACCAACAATCGTTACTATGTTACAAGCATTTGGGGGGTTTACAAACTATTATCAAATATATATTCTGAAGATGCACAATGTAAGGGCTCCACTAAATAATTTGCTAAAAAAAGATGTAAAATGGAATTGGACTGGTAAGTGCCAGAAGGCATTTGAAAGAAATAAAAACATATTAAGATCAGACTTATTAGTGCAATTTGACCCCAAAATAGAAATTGTACTAGCTTCAGATTCTAGTGAGTAGAGGATTGGAGCCGTAATTCTGCACAAATACGATTATGGAAGCACGAAAGTCATAGCTCATGCTTAACATTCTCCTCTTTCAGCAGAAAATAATTACAGCCAAATCGAAAAAAAGGAGTTAGCAATAATATTTTTGTGAAAAAATTTCATAAGTTCATTCACGGAAGGAGTTTTTGTTTACAGACTGATCACCATCCTTTGTTGTCAATTCATGGATCAAAGAAGGAAATTCCCACCCATACAGCAACACTGGGGCACCATTTTTTTAAATTATGATTTTAAGATGACATATCTACCATCCAAAAAATTAGGACACACTGATGGTCTATCAAGATTGATAGACACAGGGATTGTGACATTAAGAGCTGAAAAGGAAATAAAGAGTATATTGTGTAACATAGTATGGGAATTACCTGTTACCTTAGAAGAAATAAAATTAAAAGCGGAAGAAGATGTCTTTATTACAAAAATGAAAAGATTACTGAGAGCAGAAAAAAAAAAAAATGTGGTTTGCACAACACAACCCAGATTCGAAGTCGTACTCAATTTTTGATAATGTACTGATGTATGCACAAAGAGTAGTAATGCCGGTCACACTACAAAAGCGAATATTAAAAGACCTAACAGAAAAACCGCTCTTCGGCTGGTTTTATGCTAGCATGTGTAGTGTGCATATTGATATACCCAAATATACATGCATGTATAAAATGTTCTCTATTGAACATGTTACCACTCTGTCGTATTATCCAAGATCAAATGGACTAGCGGAATTGTTTGTGGATACATTCAAGAGGGCCTTAAAGAAAGCAAACAATGAAATAGATGATTTAGCACATCAACAATTCTTAAGAGTATACCATGTAACGCCTAATCCTAATACCCTTGCAGATATGGCACGTGCGGAATTGATGTTCACAAGGAAAATTAAATCATTGTTTGACAAACTGTTACCAGGTCGTAAAAGAAAAATATTGGATAACAAAAATATAACATTTTTTAGAATGTATAAAAATGGTAAAGAAATGTGGGAAGACGGTGTGATAAGTAAACAAATTGGAAAAATGTTGTATATGGTAAAAGGTCACAAATGGGAACATAAGAGACATATAAATCAGTTTTAAAAAAGTTTGCTGAAGAAAGGGTCACGAGAAATGAAGAGCCAATATGCCAACCAATAAAGAAATTGTTGAACCTACATGTACGAGTACGAGGAAAAGGAAACGTACAGAATTATTAGAAGTGGATCCAAAACCTAAAAAATATTAAGTTCCAGACAGTTTAGTTCTCAAAAAAGAGGGGTGGGGTGAAAACTGAAAAAATATATATATATCCTTACTCCCGAGGAAGAGGAATCTCAAAAGGGGAGATGTGGGCGAGAAAAACTCTGAATACACCTGCGTAACTAAAAGTGAACTAGGCAAAACTATTAATAAGAACCGAAGTGAACTGTCATGGGAACTGTGTGTACGGAGTATCTTGTTAGTAGTTTGGAATTACGACTGGTGAATACCTTGGGTATATACAAAACAGGTGTGTTACACCATTATAACACTATCTTAAAGTATAACAACATTATATCATCATCATTTTACGTCCACTTTTCCCTGCTTGCAAGGGTGGGACGGGTCTTATTCAGCACAGCATCTCTCCACTCATCACGGTCCTTCGTCATCTCCACCGTGAGCTTCAATGATCTGAGGTCTGTTCTCACCACCTCCGCCCATGTTTTTCGTGGTCTACCTCTACCACGTCTTCCTTCAACTGGCATTTCCTGGCACTTCTTCACCCATCGGTCATCCTCCATGCGCATCACATGTCCATACCACCTCAGTCTCCTCTCCCGTACACTACATTCTATCCCTCTCAGACACAGTTTCTCTCTCAACACATTTATGCTGGGTCGTTCACGCATATTTACACTGCACATCCAACGGAGCATGCTTGCCTCATTTCTCTCCAGCCGTTGCATATCCTCTGCAGTTGCTGCCCATGTCTCACTACCATGCAGCATCGCGCTCCTCACACAGGCATCATACAACTGACCTTTCGGACTCAGGGAGAAACCCTTCTTCGTCAACTGAGGAAGCAGCTCCCTAAACTTCTTCCAACCCGTCCTTATTCTAGATACTATGGCCTCGGAACACCCTCCTCCCATGCTAATCTGATCTCCTAGGTACCGGAAGCTATCCACCACTTCTATAGCGCCCTCCTGCATCTGAAAAATGTGTCTATCAATGCGACCTCTACTGTCTAATTTCCCTGTACATCTACTGCATACATATTTATCCCTACCTGTTAGTTTGCCTGCTATCCCGCTACATCTCTTGTGTACCCAGGATCTGCATTGTGTGCCTTTTATAGAATTTATGCCAGTTCCTTTTCTGCATATCGAACATGGCCATTTCCCTGACGGAATCAGAGTTTTGTCCTCTTTTCTACTCATCAACACTTTTGTCTTAGCTAGGTTCACTCTCAGTGCTCTTGCTTCCAACTGCTGTTTCCATAGCCAGAATTTATTCTCTAGCTCCTCTACTGATTCTGCTATAAGAACCAGATCGTCAGCATAGAGAAGTTCCCATGGACAGCCAGTCTTACTCTTACTCTTCCCAGGCACAAAACCAAACTGCATCTCATCTAGTTTGACCCTTTCTCTAATTAGTTGTGCTAATATCCTTTCTGCCACTTTCATAACCTGATCCATCAGTTTTATACCCCTATAATTGCTCCTCTCCAGAGCATCCCCTTTACCTTTGTAGCAATTTATGAGAATACTGCTGCACCAGTCTTTGGGTATGACACCACCATATATAGCCTGATTGATGATGCGTGCAACCAGTTTAGTGCCTACATCCCCTGATGCCTTCAGCATCTCAGCAACTATTCCCGATGGTCCAGCAGCCTTACCATTTTTCATTTCGCTAATCGCCTCTTGGACCCTATATTCGTCAATCTCAATAGCTGGTCCCTCTGTCAAATCTACTAAGGGTAATTTCTCTCTCTCCCATTCGTTCTCCACATTCATCAGTCTCTCATAATGACATTTCCAGGCCTTCTTTTTCTGATCATTCGTGACACTAAGTACACCGGCATCATCCCGGACACATTTATCTCCAACAACATCCTGATTTGCATTGACACACTGCCTTGCAATGTGGAACACCGCACGCCTCTGATCTTCTCGTCGCAGAACATTGGAAAACCCCCTACTCTCCGCCTATCTGCGTGCTAAGTACACCTGACGTCTAGCTTCTCTCTTAGTGGCTGTATATTCTTCCCTACTCCCACCCTTTTTCCAAGCCTTCCATGCTAGTCTTTTGTCTCTAATGGCCTTATCTACTGTGCTCTCACTCTCTGGTTGGAGCTCTGCTCCAGCCGCAAGTTTCATCAGTAGCCTGCAGTAAGTTGTCACGTAAAAAATTCCAGTTATTATCTGTCATACGTCTCTAAATCGACTTCTTTTTCGTCATATACATCTTGAAGGGCTTTCCTAAATTTGTATTTTAGTGAAAGGTCTTTTAGCTTCCAGACCTTTCTTCTCCACACCTTCCTGTATGTCTCATTCCATCTCTTGCTTACTGAGGTATCACTAACGACTAACCTATGCTGTGGGGTACATTCTTCCCCAGGGTATGCCTTGGTATTAGACACTATCTGCCTGTCCCGCTGCCTAACTAGTAAGAAGTCAATCTGGCTTATGTGCTCACCATATTTGTAGGTTATTAGGTGATTGGCAGGTTTCTGGAAGTTTGTGTTGCAAATAGTCAATGTACCTGCATCACAAAATTCAAGAAGTCTCACTCCTTCTTCATTTCTTGAGCCGTAACCGTGCCCACCATGTACCCCAGTGTAACCATCCTGGAGCTGTCGAACATGACCATTGAAGTCTCCTGCTAACATAACGATGTCTCCGTCCTCTGTCATTGCAGTTGTTTGTAAAAGTTGCTCGTAAAAGCAGTCTTTCTCATCTCTGCCTAGGCCTGCTTGGGGAGCATAGGCTGAGATGATTGTCAGTAGACTCCTGCCTACAACTAATCTAAGCTTAATTATTCGATTACTAACTCGAACTACCTCTATTGTCTTATTGATCCATTTCTCAGCCAGGAAAATGCCTACTCTCCCTAACCCATCATCCTTACCTACCCAGAATAGCTTATAGCTAAGACGTTTGCCTACGACTAGTCTCGCAGAGGCACCTCTCCATCTCACCTCTTGCACGCAGCACACATCCACATGCCTTCTCTCCAGCATCTCCGCTATTTCAGTAGATCTACCTCTGAGAGTGCCAACATTAAGTGTTGCAACTCTGAGATGTGACGTCTTCATATTTTGTTGTTGTTCCTATTTGTTGCTGTGCTGATAAGCGTTTTGGCATTGATACACTGGTTGGATGCCCTTCCTAACACCAGCGCCACTTTACAGCATGGACTGGGTGCTTTTATTTGTGTCACCAGCACTACATATATATATATTTACACATATATAGGCTGCTATACAATTATCATCTACCAAGTCAGTAGTGGGGGAGGGTGTTCTAAAAACACAGTAACCAGAGGGAGATCAGGTTGGAGAAAATTCAAGGAGCTACTACCGTTACTAACTAGAAAAGGTTTTTCTCTCAAAATGAAAGGCAGACTATATGATGCATGTATATGAACAACAATGTTGTACGGCAACGAGACTTGGGCACTGTGTGCGGAGGACCTGTGAAGATTGGAAAGAAATGTCTAAGCCTCCATGCTTTGCTGGGTGTGCAATAGCAATATATGTGAATGGCAAAGCATAAATACACTGCGTGAGAAATTAGGTATAAGAGGGATCAGTTGTTGCGTGCAGGAGAGGAGATTGTGTTGGTATGGACATGTGATGTGTATGAAGGATGATAGCTGTATAATAAGGTGCAGAGCACTCAAAGTTGATGGTAACCGTGGTGTGGATAGGCCGAGGTTGACTTGGGATGAAGTAATAAAAGCTGACCTTGCACAATTACACTTCTCAAAGGCAATGACTCAGGGCCGGGACCTCTGGCGCTATGCAGTTTTACAGAAGACCCGCCCTCTATTATTCTCAGACTGAGGTTTATACCTAGTAGGCACCGCCTTCCTCAACCTTCTATCCCCTCTCATTCACCTCCCTTAGCGATAACTACACCTCCCCTACTACCCTGTCCACATTTTTACCCCAAGTTCCTTCACCCTCCTTAGTCCCAAGACAAAGTGCCCAGGCCCCACTGCAAAGTGGTTGTGTCAGTGACACAACAAAGGAGCCCAGCGCACACTGTAAAGTGATCATGTAGGTGTCACAACAAAAAGCACCCAGCACACACTAAATGTGGTTGGCGTTAGGATGGGCATCCAACCATAGAAAACCAGCCCCAAAACACCCAGCCCACATTGTAAAGTGGACATGTAAAAAACATTTCAAAAAGCACCCAGCACACACTGTCTGAGGTTGGTTTTAGGAAGGGCATCCAGCTGTAGAAAACCAGCCAGAAACTCTCCTATATGAGCGAGACATGGTCACCCGACCCAACTTGCCTGTAAATGTGACAAACCTGTCTAACCCATGCTAGGGTGGAAGATAGACATTAATTGATAATAATGATGATGATGTTCCCAACCTGGTGTCCATGAGCTAGGTTAAAATTTTCAAGTACTTTGTTATAAATATAATTTCAACACAGTAAACATTTCTCTCTTTTGACTGTTATTATCATTGTATAACAATCTGTGAGAGGAGTAATTGTGGTGGGGTATCTGAGAAAAATTAATTTGAATAAAGATGCTCCTTAGGAATGAAAAAGTTGGGACTACTGCCTTAGATGTTTCTCAATAATGTAATGATGAAACCAACAAGAGAGCCCTATATAGAAGTTTGACCTACTAAAGGTAGTAGCCAAATCTCCCTCAAATATCACTCTCCGATCTTGAAAAGGGAGGACATATTGGATAGTGTATTTCTAAATACACATAATACAGCTTGGCTGTATCAGGGTTGACCTGAGACTAAACAATGATAATTAATAGCTTTTAATTTAGGCACAAGGTCAGTAATTTTTGGAGAGAGGAAAGTCAATTAGATCTTGATTGGTACTTTATTTTAATGATTCTGAAAGGATAAAAGACAAAATTGACCTTGGTAGGATTTGAACTTAGAATATAAAGGACTATAATTAAATGTTGCAAAGTATTTTGTCTGTCAAAATAATAATCTTGCTTTTCAAAATCAAGTGACCTACATAAGAATATGTGGTATAAAATGTTGCACAATTGAATAAGGTTCAAATCAATTTTATGTGGGTGATGAAGTAAATAGTCAATATTAAATCCATACCCTACCCACCCCATCAACACACTCCAGTTCTTCTCCTCTAGCTACATATTGATTGACTCCGAAGAAATGAATGAACAAATAAGCAAACTCATAGTCATCTCATTCACTGGTTACTTGTCTTACTTCACTCATGGGAGCAGTTTGGCTATAGAGAAGGTTGTTAACCTTTAGCATGCTAGAAATGTTTATGAATTGCTTCCTTTGACACTGCATTATATATTAAGGGGAGATTACTCTATTGGCAATATAATGCACCTGTAGCGTCCAGAAGATTAAACACCTGTTGTGATAGTTTATCTATTTGTAGAGTATTTATTTACAGAAGATAACTGCTTGCCTTAACATGTGAGCATACAACATAGAGTTGGCCATACGAGTCTACCAATTCAATGCTAACAACCTTGGACAGGTTGGGATGGCACTTATAAACTTATATATCCAATGATGTGTATTCCTAAAAAGCAAAGTAAGCATTTCTTACCCTAAAAAAATATCAATTTAATCATATAAGCTTTTTCTTTTTGCCTCACAATTTTATAGGCTACTAGACTTATATCACTTGGATGGTAACATTAACATTTTGGAAATAAAATTTACAGCTCACACCTAAGCAAATTTAGCTGACATCCTCTGAAGTTGTATCATATAGGCAGTTTCTCAGGTACTTTAAGAGGCCCCAATCCTATCATGAAAAGCAATATGCAATAAAGTGTCTTGCTTAAGAACACAATGTGTTGCCCAGTTCATGAGTCAAACCCATAACCTTATGATTGAGTTCACCCATGCACCTTCACATTTTGAAATCTATATAAATAAAAGTGGAATTGTGTCTGTCAGTCCACTTGTGAGTTAACATGAAGGAAGGGGCATGGTGAAAATTCTATGGCGAAAAAAATCAAACAGCGTTTCAACATTTGCGCAAAGCTCTGTGTGAATATATAAAAGGGGGGAAGGGGGATGGGAAAAAACTATGCTCTGTGTGTTTGTGTGAATGTATGTTTGCGTGAGAATATTTGTGCAAAGCTTTCATCATCATCATCATCATCATTTAACGTCCATCTTCCACGCTTGCATGGGTTTGGACGTGAATTTTCCCACTTCAAGCAAGATTGGTTGTCTTGCTCGTATGGGACTGTCTGGTGGGTTTTCTACGGCTGGATGCCCTTCCAGTGTGTAAAAGAGGGGGGGGGGGGTGAAAATAACTATAAAATAATATATTCAATGTTTGTATATATGAGAATATATACAATATATTAATAAATGGAAACTATATTTATAAAACCATATTTATTTTATTATATACTAGCAGCTGAGCCCGGGGCCACTTTATTAAGTTAATAATTTGAAAAATATTATTGAAAGTTTATTATAAAGAAGCAGTTTCAGGAAAAAAAATAGAAATATGCACTTGGGGCTGGATGGTGTACAATGAAAAGTAGAGCGACGTGAAAAGCTTTGTTTATTAACAGCGAAATAGCAATGTCGATGGTATGCAATTTGAAAAATACTACTTACTGTTAGTGGTGGTTAACATGTATTAGAATTAAAATAAAAACACGCGTCCCTTCTTCGCAATTTAAGGGTTTTATTTCTTTTGATGGAAAACAATGACCATACTGCAGAATCGATTTCATAAAACGGTACTGTATGATCGTTAAATGTAGAAGGATGATAGTTTATTAACAGCGAAATAGCAATGTCGATGATATGCAAATTTAAAAATGCATATTATGAAGGTTTGTATGATAGTTTACACTTATTCCTGAAACTGCTTCTTTATAATAAACTTTCAATAATATTTTTCAAATTATTGGTACTGTATGTTAACAGCGAAAGAACGTTGATGAGTTTAAAAATTTGTATGAAATTGTAAATAACTCAGCCAAGTATTAGAACAGGGGGAAATAACTCACCAAACGCGATAGTAAATAGACCGTTTGGGGGCCCTAGGGCCACAATTTTCATGTTAGAGATTTGAAACCTCATCTATTTGCTTCCTTGGCACATTTTACATAGGTGTGTAAATTTTCATGTCCGTCCGACCACATCTAATACCATTTAACCGTGCACATCTGAATTTCAACCACCACCCATTTCACAAATATATATTAGATATTTCAAGAGCAACCAAGGCAAATTATGGTGCGCTTTCATCAGATAAAATACAGATTTGTTTTATAAATAAATATTGACATACCTGGAATAAAAGACAACCTTAACGGTTGGAGCTTCCTGGATAGTTGAGATAATATTTTATTGAGGGTAATTCAAAGTTATGAGTGAGTATGCAAATGACTGTCCGAAAAGTTGAAAAGATAATGGTTTATTTAAATTAAACTGTTGGAAGAAGAGGATATGTAAGGGAGAGAGAAGAAAAGGAAGGAGAAAAATAGAAGAAAGAAAGAACGATTATACATAGTGACAGTGAAGATAATCGGAGTAAACGAGGAAATAAATTTTAATGGGAGAATATATAGAACGTAAATATATCTAAGTGAAAGAAGAAATAAGATTAACGTGGAAGAATAATATCTAGAATGTAGGGTTCATTACGTTGTGATTACAATACTTATAATGATAAGTTGAAAATTAAATTAAAATAAAAATTAAAAATCAAAATTAAAGATTAAAATTTACTTTAATATTAAAAATTTAATTTAATATTAATATTAAAAATTAAAATTAAGACAGAAGTATTTATATTATATTAAGATGTATTAGTAATAATATATTGGTTTAGATGTGTATGTTATGGATTATAAATTATTTAAATGTATAGTATTTTACATTGGGGAAAATCTAGTATAGTTTATTTGATTAAAGTAAGTTTGGCAAAATTATATTTATTAATAGTTGTAAGTCAAAGCTTAAACATCCAAATAATTCCAAATTTATGAAAATTTACGAGAGTTTACAAAGGAATAACTACTTAATTAGATTATAAAAACAGTAAGGAAGTATAAAGGAAGTTAGAAGTAATTTTTTAAGAACTCAAATGACTCCAAGGATACATTAAAAAAACTTTTTAAAAAATTTTTATGAGAAGTCATAAATGTTATAAAGTTTAAAAAAATGTTTATCTTAAGAATATAATTAAAACATAAACCATAGGTTTTTTTTATAAGAAGTCATAAATTTATCTTAAGAATATAATTAAAACATAAACCATAGGTTATTCTACACATATAAAAAGCATACGTTATTCCACATATATATAAATATTTGGATATATATTAAAAATGTTTGAAAATATAAAATATTGGAAGATATGAAAATAATGTTTTTTCCATATCTTTCAAAGGAACTTTCAAAAGTTTTACCAAGAATTTTCTAAAACCTTCAGAAAATCTTTTCAGGAAAATTTTCCTTAAAAGAATTTCAAGTAGTCATATAAAAAGGTTATAATCTATTGATAAGTGTAATAATATAAAGTATATTTATGAAGTAGAGATAATAGAAAATAAATTAAATATATATGAATCATATATAGGTATAATCTGAGGGATGGAGTTGTAGGTGGTTGGATATAGAAAACGTTATGTAAAGGAGATTAACCATATATTACATTTTATATATATATATCTAAAAGTTGAGTTTAAACGATGTTTACAAGAACTAAATAAATTATTACGCAAATTAATAGAGTTCTTACTTTTTAGTATAAAGAATATTTCTTCAACGCAAAGGGAGGAATTTTTGGATAGAGCTATGTATGATGGAGCTTTGGAGATAATTTCCTAAAGTAAAGAATAGTTAATATTCTTGGATTTTAAGTTCCATAATAAGTTGGATAGAGAAGCTGAAGATTTTTTACCAATATTCGTAAAGGAACATTTATGGTTATTGAAACGAAATTTGAAGTCTGTGGAAGTAGAGCCGACATAGTTAAATGAATTTTCATTGGTTTTGACATTACAATTGTATACTATATTTTTAACTAAACAGTTATTATTTAGAGGACAGTTAGATTTATTTCTACAATTACATTTATCTGAATTTATATTATTGGGAGCCATAACATTATATTGGATATTGCTAGAGATATTAATGCTATTCTGGTTAGGTTTTAAGTTTCTATTATTAATTCTATTAATATTCTATGCTAAATTCATAGTGGTAGAATATGATAATTTAATAGTATATCTATTAAAGATTGAGTAATACCTGTGTGTCTTAGGAAAACACTTATCTAGAGCTTTAAAAAATAGTTTAGCTATTGGAGTTTTAATACTTAATGAGAAAGGGGGGAGTGAACCATAATATATTTCTAGTTCTATTTCTTCTTTTGATTGTCGAGTTAGTGTAAGGTTTCCTATTATAATTATAGTTATGGTTAATTGGCACATCCTTATTATCAATGTATTTAATTTCATTATTATAGCCTGCTCTACTTAACACTTCGTTATAATATTGTGCCTTATCTTCAAATATATTTGTATTCACTGAAATTCTAGAAATACGTTGCTGCACAGAATTTACAATAGTGTCTTCAACGGATCTGGGGTGATTGGAATTAAAGTTAACATAGTTTAAATTCTCATTGATTTTATGAAATGGATAATAAAGACCAGTATTAAGGTTTAAAGTTACATCTAAAAAATTAACTATTTTATAATTATTCTCTACTTCTACTTTAAGATTAAAGCTATTAAAAATTGTATAATTTCTTTTCCTATTTATTTCACAATTATTATTATTTTCAATAAGCAATAGCATATATATATATATATATATATATATATATATATATATATATATATATATATATATATATATATATATACAATATATTAATAAATGGAAACTATATTTATAAAACCATAATTATTTTATTATATATATTTCAAGAGCAACCAAGGCAAATTTTGGTGCGCTTTCATCAGATAAAATACAAAATTTGTTTTATAATTGTTGACATACCCGTAGAAAAACAACCTTGACGGTTGAAGGTTCTCTGGATAGTCTTTTAAGCTTGTTGAATCCCAACAAATTAAATATAACTTTCGCATATATATATATATATATATCATCATCATCATCATCATCATCAGGTTTAGCGTCCGTGTTCCACGCTTGCATGGGTTTGGACGGGGGTTTTCCCACTTGAGGCAAGAGTGGTTGTCTTGCTCGCATAGGACTGTCTGGCGGGTTTTCTACAGTTGGATGCCCTTCCTAACACTAACCACATTTACAGTGTGGGGCTGGGAGGTTTTTACCGTGTTGCCTACACGGCCACATTACAGCGTGGACTGTCTGGCGGGTTTTTTTACAGCTGGATGCCCTTCCTAACACCAACCACATTTACAGTGTGGGGCTGGGAGGTTTTTACCGTGTTGCCTACACGGCCACATTTACAGCATGGACTGTGTGTTTTTTGACGTGACACCTACACGATCTCATTTGTTTCGGCCTGGATGTTGTGGGACCAACATAACTGTACATTGAAAGGGGCGGTGTGGATGGGGTGGAGGTGGTGGGACGGGGGGGTTGATAGAGATGCCTACTGACTGTAGTAGGTTTTTACTTTGTATTTATTTCTCTATTACTGAGTACCGCCAAAGGTCTCGGTCCAGTGACATTGTCTTGGAGAGGTGTAAGCGTGTGAGGTCGGAATTTATCAGCTCGTCCCATGTTTTTCTGGGTCTGCCTACTCCGTGGCTACCGTCTATCTTTATTGCCCTGCACTTTGTTATACAGCTGTCGTCTTTCATGCGCATCACGTGACCGTACCAACGTAGCCTTCTCTCGAGTAAACAACATCTGATCCCTCTTATTTCTAATTTTTTCCTTAGTTCGTTTATGCTTTGCCGTTCACGTATGTTACTATTGCACATCCAGCGGAGCATGCAAGCTTCGTTCCTCTCTAGTCTGCGTATATCCTCTGCACACAATGCCCAGGTCTCACTGCCATGCAGCATTGCTGTTCGTATGCAGGCATCGTATAACCTGCCTTTCATTTTTAGGGAGAACCCTCTAGCGGCTAATAGTGGTATAAGCTCTCTGAACTTTTTCCATCCAGTTCTGACTCTAGCTACTGTACTTTCAGAGCACCCTCCCCCACTGCTGATTTTGTCACCCAGGTAACGGAAGCTGTCCACTATTTCTATAGAACCCTCTGCGCAGTTGAAGGAGCTAGTATTTTGTGGGCACTTGCTGCTACTTATTGCACCAGAGCACCGGCCACATGTAAAATCTATGTTCTTAGTTAGCTTACCTGTGATCCCACTACATCTTTTATGCACCCATACTTTGCATTTGGGACATAAAATGGAGTTTCTACCTACGCCTTTCCTACACACTGAGCATGGCCATTTCCCAGATGGGACTGCCGCCTTATTTTCTTTCCTAGAAACTAGAACTTTAGTCTTAGCCAGGTTAATTTTAAGTCCTTTTGATTCTAGGCCGTGCTTCCATGTTTGGAATTTCTTCTCTAGTTCGGTCATTGATTCAGCTAGGAGCGTTAGATCATCTGCGTATAGGAGTTCCCATGGGCAGCCGGTCTTGAACTCCTCTGTTATAGCCTGAAGGGCAATAATAAATAGTAGGGGGCTAAGAACAGAGCCCTGATGGACACCAACTTTTACGCTAAACTCTTCACTATATTCGTTGTTAATTCTAACCTTACTGACTGTTTCTTTATACATGGCTTGTATAGCTCTCACAAGCCATTCGTCAACACCTAGTTTTCTAAGAGACCACCAGATAATGGAACGGGGGACTCTGTTGAAGGCTTTCTCCAAGTCGACGAAAGCTAAGTATAGGGGTTTACTTTTAGCTAGGTACTTCTCCTGTAGTTGTCGTACAATGAAAAGAGCGTCTGTGGTACTTTTGCCTGACACAAATCCGAACTGCATTTCATCTAGATCAATTCTCTCTCTGATTAGTTGCGCTATTACTTTTTCCGTGACCTTCATGACCTGGTCGATTAATTTAATGCCTCTATAGTTACTCCTATCTAGGGCATCTCCTTTTCCCTTATAGCAGTTAACGATGATGCTGCTACGCCAGTCCTTCGGAACAACCCCATTCTGTACGACTTGGTTAACTATCCGGGTGACCATGGTGTGTCCCACCGAACCAGATGCCTTCAGCATCTCAGCAACTATTTCCGAAGGACCAGCCGCCTTACCCGTCTTCATATCTTTGATTGCCTTGCTTATTGTACTACCCTGGACTAACACTGCTGGTCCCTCTATTGGATCGATGTGGGGGAGACTGTCTTTCTCCCATTTGTTCTCCTCATTTAGAAGCCTTTCGTAGTGACACTTCCAAGCTACCTTCTTATCAGCGTCGGTGATGGCAAGTATGCCATCATCGTTAAGCACGCACTTCTCCCCGACAATATCACGGTTTTCCTTGACACATTGCCTGGCAATCCTGAACACCTCACGTTTTTGGTCCTCACGTTGTAGAACATGCTTGAACTTTCTTTCCTCTGCTTCCCTTCTTGCGAAGTACACTTGTCTCCTAGCTTCCCTCCTGGCCACCTGATAGTCTTCTCTACTTCCCCCATCCCGCCATGCTTTCCAAGCCTGCTTTTTGGCCGTAATTGACTCCTCCACCTTACTGTTCCACCACCATGTTACTCTCCTCCTACCTACAGGCCTGCTCCAGCCACAGACTTCGTCTGCCGCCGTCAGCAGGTTTGCTCTCAGGAATTCCCACTGTTCCGCTATATTATACGACTCTAATTGCTCTTCCTTACTGTCGAAAGCGTCAAGTAATATGCTTTGAAATTTATTTCTGGCTATGGGGTCCTTTAGCTTCCATATTTTTCTCCTGGGGATAGTCCTCTTCCGCTGTCTAGTACGTCTCGTCCTGACTATGAGGTCGCTAATTATCAGTCTATGTTGGGAGGTGAATTCTTCATGGGGGAGGGATTTAGTGTTAACAACAGACACTCTGTCACGTCTTCTGGTAAGGATATAATCTACCTGGCTTGTGTGTTCCCCCGATCTATAGGTGATCAAGTGATTGTCTCGTTTTTTGAAGTTAGTGTTACAGATAGTTAAGTTATTTGCGTCGCAGAATTCCAGGATTCTGGAGCCTTCCTCATTTCTAGTACCGAACCCATAGCCTCCATGGATTCCGTCATAGCCGTCACAATGCTGTCCAACGTGACCATTTAGGTCGCCTGCAATAACTATATAGTCACTGTCGGTTATTTGGGAGGTAGCGAGCAACAGTGTCTCGTAGAATCTGTCTTTTATAGCACCGGGCAGTCCGGATTGTGGTGCGTACGCAGATATTACTGTCACCGTAGTTTTATTGAGGACAAGTCTTATTTTAATTATTCTGTCGTTCACTCTATTTACGTCTATTATCTTATCTGCCCACTTTTCTGCTACCATGATTCCTACCCCACCCAACCCATTGTCATTTCCCACCCAGAAAAGCTTATAGCATCGTTCTTTACCCACGATGAATCTAGCCGACCATCCCCTCCACCTGGTCTCTTGAATACAACAAACATCGACCTCCTTACGTTCAAGCATTTCTACAACCTCGTTAGAGCGACCCTTTAAGGTGCCTACATTCATGGTACCAACTCTGAAGTTTTGGATTGCGTTTGGAGGGTGGGAGCGGTGGGGCGCGGGGGGGGATGGGGTTATGTTAGCCATCCTGGGCCGAAACAAGGCGGAGTGCTTGCATTCTCGTCCACGAGGTGAATTTGTCTTTATCTTTGGCATTGTCGCTGAGCGTCCACATTTTTCTCTCTTCAACTCTCCAGAATTCCGTAGTCCATCCATCATATCGAAAGCAACCAGTTAGGCGATAGTATGGGCCTCTGACTTATGATTGGTCCACGTAATAATGGTGGTGCGTGGGGGCGGGTGGGAGGGATGATGTGTTGTTAGCGAGAATGTAAGGTTTAAGATAAGATCGCCGTATTTTGGGCATAATTTAACAATAAACGAAAATACAAGATTTGTTTTGTTTAAGAAAATACAATAGAAAAAATGCGGTGATAGGGAAAATATGATTTTTAGAGAAAAAATATGATATAGAATGGTGAAAATATGATATAGTGTGAAATTAGGACATAGAATAGTGATTGAATGAATGGATTCGAATGGAGAGAAGAATCGAGAAAAAATATGATATAGAATGGTGAAAATATGATATAGTGTGAAATTAGGACATAGAATAGTGATTGAATGAATGGATTCGAATGGAGAGAAGAATCGAGAAAAAATATGATATAGAATGGTGAAAATATGGTATAGTGTGAAATTAGGACATAGAATAGTGATTGAATGAATGGATTCGAATGGAGAGAAGAATATATATATATATATATATATGCTCATTCTCCCGGCGATGAGTTTGTCTATATACATCGACAAACACGTATAGGCACAAACACCACACACATTTTATGGATGGTAGAAATCTATATCATATTTGTGGATATCTGTGTATTAATGTCTGTTGTACAATGCCAATGAGTGAGTGAGAGGGGGAGAAAGAAAGGTAAAGTAAGAAAGTGGCTGTTTACTTCTCCATCCCCTCCTTTTTCATTACAACTTTGTCAGCTCATTGAAGAATTTTGATATAGAGAGAAATGTAAATAGTAGGAAAGAACGTATGTGTGAGTGAGTTAGAAAGGGAGAGAGTGAAAGATAAAGACTAAAAGAGAGGGTGTGTGAGTGTGTAAAAGAGGGGGGGGGGAACTATGCTCTGTGTAAGTATGTGTGTATAAAAGGAAGGAAGTGGGATGCTGAATAATTTTGCTATGCTCTTTGTGTGTGTGTATCACACATACACAGTGACGGAGATGGGGAGAAAGAGAAAGTAATAGAAGGGCAAAGTAAGATGTGTGTGAGAGAGACGCTGTACGTTTGCTTAAACAACAGAGAATTCAAGTCAAAGGGGAGAGAATTACATGATTGACTATATTATGACACTGACACGCATACGCACACTTACACATACACATACAAGTAATTGTCATCTGTTGGAATGATATACGAAAAAAACAAATACAGAAAGAAACAAAAAGGGAAATTTTTTTTAAAATAAGAAAAGACATGTAAAGTCACAAATTATATATTGTCAGCCACATCCTTCAGGTATATATTAGGTCGTGAGTTTGATTCTCGACGAAAGTTTGCTAAGAGTGAATGTATCTGTGGAAATCTTAAATCATTTTTTGCACATTAATTTCATGATCAGGGTGTTCCGTTGTTTGAACTATATTCTTCCTTCTCCAAACCTTTCTTGTTTCATCTCACTCTTCTTCGCCTTCCATATCTTTTCGTCATGGAAGCAGACGACACAAATTCATTTAACAACAGTGTCACTTCAGAAAATTATGTTATTAATATTAATACAGCGCATAATAATGATAACCCTTTCACTGCAACTACTAACTATATTAATGATGTAAGGAAAATTTCAAATAGTTGAGAAAGGAAATGAATGAAAAAGAGAAAGAAATTCAGAGAGCAAGAAATCGAGAGTGACAAAGACGTGAAAGGAAATTAGAGAAGAAGGAGAAATGAAATTAGAGAAGAAAACAGATTAGCTCTCCAAGGGTTGAGAGGAAATTTAACAAGAAAGAAGAGAGGAAAATAGATTGGCACAGCAAGTGTTAAGAGGAAATTTGACAGAGATGAAATAAAAGAGGAAAAAAGATTCTTTTACATTGACGCAAGGAATTCTCAGACTAGGGAGGAACAAGAAATTGTAACTCAAATAAAAAGATCAAAGTATGCTGAACTACGTAGTTCTGTTAAATCATTTACAAATGCAGCATGTGAATATGATCCAAGTGGAAATTATGATAATCTATCAAATTTAGGAACAATGTCAGTAGTTTGTAAGCATTGTTGTGCAAAACTAATTAAGGACGAACCTAAGGGATTATGTTGTTCAAATGGTAAAATTAAATTGAATTTGATTGAAAGATCACCTAAAATTTTAAATACACTAATACTGGGGAAGACTTTGGATTCCAAAAACTTCTTTAAAAATATGCGAGCAAGACAACCACTCTTGCCTCAAGTGGGAAAACTCCCGTTCAAACCCATGCAAGCGTGGAACATGGACGTTAAACAATGATGATGATGATAATGAATTGTTTTTAATGACATCCTTTGGAGTTGGTGAATCAATATCTCTACCGGGATTCATGCCAGTTTTCAAAATACAGTGTCAAATTTATCACAGAATAAGTCCATTGTATAATGCAGTTGATAATGTTCCTAAATATGCTCAGGTTTATTTTATTGATAATTATCAATAAAATAAACCTTTGTTCATTTAAATTATAATTTAAATGAACAAATTAATATTAGAAATAGTAGGTTTCCTGAAACACACTTGCACACTATGAGACATTCAAGAGATGCTTTTGGAAAATAGTGAGCTTATCAGACAAATTAAAACTATGGCATCTTTTGTTAACAGTCCTAATCTTCAATTGTCAATTTGTGCAGATTGAGTACCAGCTGGTGAGTATATATGATGTGGGATTAGTAATGTTTGGAACTGAATTTCCACAAAGAAACAATTTTTACTTCTAAAGATAACACTGAAAAGAAAATCAATGAATTACATAGATAATATGATCCATTACAATATTGTTTGATTCATTGGAGAGAAATGATGGCTATTCGTTGGATTTACCTTTATACAAATCAAACAAGAACATTACATGCAGGTATTATTATGGTGGATTGGCAGTATCCGTAGAGCATCAGACACCATGCTTTGCAGCATAGTTATGACCCTTTACGTTCTGAGTTCAAATCCCGCCAAGGTTAACTTTGCTTTTCATCCTTATGGGGTCAATAAAATAAAGCACCAGTAATGCACTGGGGTAATTGCTGGCCTTGTGCCAAAAGTAGAAACAATTATTATGTGTATCATTTACAAGTAAGAAATACTTGGAATCAAATTGTAAGAAATACTTGGAATCAAATAATATAAACAATTATTCCAAATGTATTTAGTTGATATGTATGCCAAAATTGAGTTTGAATGGTTATTGTACATTAAACAGCACCTGTCCAAGCTATGGGTTGAAGAGTATTCACTTGTAAAAGATTCTCTAAATAATGGAGTAGTCAATGCACAAGAATTAGGTAGGGCTGTAATTTTACCTTCTACTTTTATTGTAAGTCCAAGATATTGGAAGGAAAGCACTCAAGATGCAATGTGTTATGTGAGAGAATACGGTAGGCCTGATTTATTTATAACATTCACTTGCAATCCTAAATGGAATGAAATCATGGAGAACCAATACAAAGGTAAAAAACCTGAAGATAGGCACGACACAATTGCAAGAGTTTTCAAGCAGAAGTTAAACAAAATGAGGAAACTATTGGTTGATAAGGGAGGTGGAATATTTGGCAAAACAAAGGCCTACGTATATACAGTAGGATGGCAAAAAAGAGGCTTACCACATGGTCACATCTTACTTTGGTTAGAACAAACAATTTATTCAAATCAATTAGATACATTAATCTCATTGATTTAAATTAATTCCCAATCCAGTTAATGGTCCTGATCTTTATGATATTGTCACTACACAAATGGTCCATATGATATTGTCACTACACAAATGGTCCATATGATATTGTCACTACACAAATGGTCCATATGATATTGTCACTACACAACTGGTCCATATGATATTGTCACTACACAAATGGTCCATATGATATTGTCACTACACAACTGGTCCATATGATATTGTCACTACACAGATGGTCCATATGATATTGTCACTACACAAATGGTCCATATGATATTGTCACTACACAAATGGTCCATATGATATTGTCACTACACAACTGGTCCATATGATATTGTCACTACACAGATGGTCCATATGATATTGTCACTACACAAATGGTCCATATGATATTGTCACTACACAAATGGTCCATATGATATTGTCACTACACAAATGGTCCATATGATATTGTCACTACACAAATGGTCCATATGATATTGTCACTACACAAATGGTCCATATGATATTGTCACTACACAACTGGTCCATATGATATTGTCACTACACAACTGGTCCATATGATATTGTCACTACACAAATGGTCCATATGATATTGTCACTACACAAATGGTCCATGTGATATTGTCACTACACAACTGGTCCATATGATATTGTCACTACACAAATGGTCCATATGATATTGTCACTAGACAAATGGTCCATGTGATATTGTCACTACACAAATGGTCCATATGATATTGTCACTACACAACTGGTCCATATGATATTGTCACTACACAAATGGTCCATATGATATTGTCACTACACAAATGGTCCATGTGATATTGTCACTACACAACTGGTCCATATGATATTGTCACTACACAAATGGTCCATATGATATTGTCACTACACAAATGGTCCATGTGATATTGTCACTACACAAATGGTCCATATGATATTGTCACTACACAACTGGTCCATATGATATTGTCACTACACAAATGGTCCATATGATATTGTCACTACACAACTGGTCCATATGATATTGTCACTACACAACTGGTCCATATGATATTGTCACTACACAAATGGTCCATATGATATTGTCACTACACAAATGGTCCATATGATATTGTCACTACACAAATGGTCCATATGATATTGTCACTACACAACTGGTCCATATGATATTGTCACTACACAAATGGTCCATATGATATTGTCACTACACAAATGGTCCATATGATATTGTCACTACACAAATGGTCCATATGATATTGTCACTACACAAATGGTCCATATGATATTGTCACTACACAAATGGTCCATATGATATTGTCACTACACAACTGGTCCATATGATATTGTCACTACACAAATGGTCCATATGATATTGTCACTACACAAATGGTCCATATGATATTGTCACTACACAAATGGTCCATATGATATTGTCACTACACAAATGGTCCATATGATATTGTCACTACACAAATGGTCCATATGATATTGTCACTACACAAATGGTCCATATGATATTGTCACTACACAAATGGTCCATATGATATTGTCACTACACAACTGGTCCATATGATATTGTCACTACACAACTGGTCCATATGATATTGTCACTACACAACTGGTCCATATGATATTGTCACTACACAAATGGTCCATATGATATTGTCACTACACAACTGGTCCATATGATATTGTCACTACACAAATGGTCCATATGATATTGTCACTACACAACTGGTCCATATGATATTGTCACTACACAAATGGTCCATATGATATTGTCACTACACAAATGGTCCATGTGATATTGTCACTACACAAATGGTCCATGTGATATTGTCACTACACAACTGGTCCATATGATATTGTCACTACACAACTGGTCCATATGATATTGTCACTACACAACTGGTCCATATGATATTGTCACTACACAAATGGTCCATATGATATTGTCACTACACAAATGGTCCATATGATATTGTCACTACACAACTGGTCCATATGATATTGTCACTACACAACTGGTCCATATGATATTGTCACTACACAACTGGTCCATATGATATTGTCACTACACAACTGGTCCATATGATATTGTCACTACACAAATGGTCCATATGATATTGTCACTACACAACTGGTCCATATGATATTGTCACTACACAAATGGTCCATATGATATTGTCACTACACAACTGGTCCATATGATATTGTCACTACACAAATGGTCCATGTGATATTGTCACTACACAAATGGTCCATATGATATTGTCACTACACAACTGGTCCATATGATATTGTCACTACACAAATGGTCCATATGATATTGTCACTACACAACTGGTCCATATGATATTGTCACTACACAAATGGTCCATGTGATATTGTCACTACACAAATGGTCCATATGATATTGTCACTACACAACTGGTCCATATGATATTGTCACTACACAAATGGTCCATATGATATTGTCACTACACAACTGGTCCATATGATATTGTCACTACACAACTGGTCCATATGATATTGTCACTACACAACTGGTCCATATGATATTGTCACTACACAAATGGTCCATATGATATTGTCACTACACAACTGGTCCATATGATATTGTCACTACACAAATGGTCCATATGATATTGTCACTACACAACTGGTCCATATGATATTGTCACTACACAAATGGTCCATATGATATTGTCACTACACAAATGGTCCATGTGATATTGTCACTACACAACTGGTCCATATGATATTGTCACTACACAAATGGTCCATGGTCTATGTTGTTTATTAAATCCACAATGTCCATGTATAAATGTGGGAAGAATTACCCAAAATATCTAATCAATTGTTTCTACTTTTTGGCACAAGGCCAGCAATTATCCCAGTGCATTACTGGTACTTTGTTTTATCGACCCCGCAAGGATGAAAGGCAAAGTTAAACTCGGTAGGATTTGAAATCAGGACAGATGTCACAGTTTATCCCTTATATATATGGAGAAAAACAGAAGATGGAGGAAGAACAGCAACAATAACAAGAAACTCAAAAGCCTAAATAATTGACAATAGGTGGATTGTACCTTTTAATCCATTTCTTTCGAAAGTATTTAAAGGCCAAATCCATGTAGAACTTTGCTCCTCTGTTCAAGCTATAGTATGGATAATTAAGTACTTTAATAAAGGTAGTGATGCTGCTGTTCTAAGAATACACAATGATAACCATCATAATGAAGTTAATAAGTTTGTAACAGGACGTTATCTCAATAGTAATGAGGCTGCATGGAAAATCTTTCAATTTAAAATTCACATGTGATAAGGGAGACGAGTGGTTGTTCCAATTACAGAGAGATCTCCTTGTTAAGTCTATGCTAAGTGTCTGGCAAAGAGATGCAGGGAGATTGTTGAGTCTAAGCTAGTTGGTGAACAGTGTGGTTTTCGCTCTGGACGCAGCACAGCCTACCAAATATTGACACTGTGGCAGGTATCGAGAAATCGTGGGAATATTGCCAAGAAGTATATTGTTTACTCGACCTTGAGAAGGCATATGACCACATTCCTTGGGACCTGCTGTGGAAGGCTATCCAGGAGTATGGGATTGATGGTCAGGTTCTTGCTGCCCTGGTGTCTATACAAATGCTCAAGTATTTGTGTTTGGATAAATGGTGCTAAATCAAAACCAGTCAATGTAGGAGTCGGACTCCGCCAAGGGTGCATACTGTCATCTCTCCTGTTCAATATTTACATGAACAGGATTGATATGCGCAGCCAGGTTGGAAGTGGTATCATGACTGGTGGGCGTAAAATCAGTCAGCTACAATTTGCAGACGACATGGTGTTACTCAACTTGACAGATGATGATTTCTGGCTTGCACTTGATAGGTTTGATGTTGAGTGCTGCATGGCTGGAATGAAAATCAGTGTTACGAAAACTGAGACACTTGTCCTCTCAAGGAAGCCTACATGTGAATGGAGTTCCACTGAAGCAGGTAGAGAAGTTAAAGTACTTTGGGCTGTGTTCACAAGTGATGGAAAGCTGAATTGAGTGCAAGGATTGCAAAATCTGGTGCAGTAATGCGCCAGCTTCAGCATTCGGTAATCAGAAGAGAGGTAGGCGTAAGAGCTAAATATGCTGTCTTCAATTCAGTTTTCGTGCCAACTCTTACCTATGGTCATGGATCTTGGGTAATGACCGAAAGAATACGATTGCGAATACAAGCAACTGAAATGGGATTCCTCTGAAAGGTCTTTGGAGCAACATCACTCGACAAAGTGCGGAGCTCGGAGATCAGAGAGTCACACCATGTAGAGCCGCTACTTCTCCGAATTGAGAGATCATGGATCCGATACTATGGGCATGTGGTTAGAATGTCTCAGGAAAGAATCGCTAGACAGATTTTATGGGCGAACCAACTGGTAGGAGATCCAATGGTAGACCCCGAGCAAGATGGTTGGATAACATCCATGAGCTTGGCTGGTCATGTTTGGGGATCCAGTCAGATCAGTTGGAGACGGTTGCTTCTGACAGGATCGGCTGGAGGGAGTGTTTGAGGACTCTTTCCCCACGACCCTCTCAGGAATAAGTGGGAGAAGATAAAGAAGATGTGATACTCAGCTGTTCAACAATTGGATATACTTTTTGAAAATGGCCAAAGAGTGTACTTTACCAGCAATAATGTTGAAAGTAAAATTAGAAATCCCCAAAATATAACTTTAATTTCATTATTCAAATTGAACGAAACTGACGAATATGCAAGAAGTTTCTTATACAAGGGAATTTCAACTCATTATACCCTTACTGCCTATAAAACATGGAAAAGAAGATTGAATTTGTGCAAACATCTTCTAGAATTTACACTGTACCACCTAATCAAACAGAATGCTATTGTCTGAGATTATTGCTGAACGTAGTTAGAGGTCCAAAACCTTTCAGAGACGTAAGAGGGTATTGTCTATAATACATTTAGAGAAGCATGTTTAGCAAGGGGGTTGTTAGATGATGACAATCATCTAAAACTAGCACTTAGAGAAACTTTCTACCAAACTGCCATGCCAGGTGAGATACTTATTTACATTAATTCTAATTCATTGCAATCCTTCTGATCCTGTAGCATTATATAAAGAATTTGGTGGATTGGCAGTATCGGTAGAGGGTCTGACGCCATGCTTTGCAGCAAAGTGTTATGGCCCTTTATGGTCTGAGTTCAAATCCCGTCGAGGTTAACTTTACCTTTCATCCTTATGGGGTCAATAAAATAAAGTACCAGTAATACACTGGGATAATTGCTGGCCTTGTGCCAAAAGTAGAAACAATTATATGAAGAATTTAAACAACCAATGTCATTTGATATTCTAAATTGATTGACAATCAATCAACAAGAAAAAATAAATGATGAAGAAATATTACAGCGTGAACTTTTACACAAACTCAGCTTTTTTATATGAAATAGGACTACCTGAACCAATTTATGAAGAACTAGAAGTAAACAATATTGAAAGAGTAAATGAGCACTTAGAAATAAGAACCTTTGTAGATATGAATGAACCATTGTGGAATGAAGAAGAAAGACATTTATGCTACAATCAATGACACAATAACCAATAGAAATGAACAAAGATTATACTTTTTAGATGTTCCAGGTGGAAACTGGAAAAACATTTTTGATCAATCTTTTACTAGCAAACAATAAAATGGTTATATTAATATAGTAGTTTATCTTCAGGAATAGCAACAACTTTAATAGATAATAAAAGAGCAGCACATTCAATGTTTAAATTACTATTTTCCTCATCAATAGTTGATGAATTCACATCAATTAGAAAAAATAGTCGAATTTGGATAACCTTAGAAAATTGTAATTTATTAGTATGGGATGAAGTTACAATGTCACACAAAAAGATTTTAGAGGCTGTTGATCAAACATTGAAAGAGATTAAAAAGAATAATTTACCTTTTGGTAGTATTACTGTTTTACTAGCTGGTGATTTTAGACAAATACTACCAGTAGTACAAAGAGGTACAAAAGCTGATGAAATAGATGTGTAGCGGGTAAATGTTATTCTTTGATGGGTGTTTGATGAGAAGAATAATGCCATGATTGTGATGTTGACAATGTTTATTTTACAATAACTATGTGACAGAATATATCGTTATATTAATTTGCTGGCTAGCTACTTCGAGCTAGTGTGCATGCATGTATCAACACGACGATACAATATAAGTGATTCAACAAGAAGATGGAAGAATAGATGAAACTTACTATGTGTGTGTGTCTATTCTTAGAATATGTTATTCATCTCAAGGACTGCTGCTTCATGTCTGTCTGTGGCCAAGAAGATGAAAGCCAGTAAGGCCAGGAGAGAGAAAGGGTAAAAGGTCAGCTACATCGTTAACCTTAACATGGACTGCTTGCTTCAGTCTCTCTGGCTGCTGGATTCCTTAAGTCCTTGTCATCATCATCATCATCATCACCGTTTTACGTCCGTTCTTCCACGCTAGCATGGGTTAGACGGGTTGTCCTGTTGTGGGCAGTGTCTGGTCGGCTGACCATGCCTTGCTCATACAGGAACTGATCTGGCTTGATTTCTACAGCTGGATGCCCTTCCTAACACCAACCTCATTTACAGTGAGTGCTGGGTGCTTTTTCGTGGCGCCTACACGTCCACTTTACAGTGTGGGCTGGGTGCTTTTTTTTGCCGTGGCACCTCCACGACCACCTTGCGGTGGGGGGGGGGGCATATTGTTTATATGCTTCAGCATGTACCCATGGGAGGTCGGGTACCCTGTATTACTGCGTGACGCCAGAAGTCACGGTCGTGTGTCATTGACTTTGAGAGGTGTAGTTGGGTAAGGTCGGCTTTTATCACCTCATCCCAAGTCATCTTGGGTCTCCCCACTCCGCGGTTTCCATCAACTTCTAGTGCTCTGCACCTTTTTATGCAGCTGTCATCTTTCATACGCATCACATGTCCATACCAGCGTAACCGCCTCTCCTGCACGCAGCATTTGATTCCTCTTATGCTCAGTCTCTCTCTCAATTCATTTATGCTTTGTCGTTCACGTATATTACTGTTACACATCCATCGGAGCATGCAGGCTTCGTTTCTCTCTAATCTACGTAAGTCTTCCACCTTCAGCGCCCAGGTCTCACTACCATGCAACATCGCTGTTCGGATACACGGATCATACAGTCTGCCTTTCATTCTGAGGGAGAAGCCTTTTGCAGCTAGCAGTGGTAGTAGTTCCCTAAACTTCTTCCATCCCGTTCTTACCCTAGTTATTGTACTTTCTGAGCACCCACCTCCGTTGCTAATTCGGTCACCTAGGTAGCAGAAGCTGTCTACTGTTTCTACAGGGCCCTCCCAGAGATTGGTGGTACTTGTTTCCTGTGGCTGTTTGCTTGCTGTTTCAGCACAGCTGCTGCATGTGAATCCTACATTCTTAATTAAGCTTCCTGAGATCCCGCTACATCTCTTGTGTACCCATTGTTTGCATTTGGGGCAAAGAATGGAGTTCCTACCTACACCTTTCCTACATACTGAGCAAGGCCATTTCCCTGAGGGGATCTGGGTTCTGTTTTCTCGTCTATTTATAAGGACCTTAGTCTTTGTCATGTTGACTTTGAGGCCCTTTCTCTCTAGTCCCTGCTTCCAGGTTTGGAATTTATTCTCTAGTTCTACCATAGATTCAGCTATGAGTGCGAGGTCATCAGCATACAGGAGTTCCCATGGGCATCCGGTCTTAAACTCCTCCGTTATTGCCTGCAGGACTATGATGAACAGGAGAGGGCTAAGAACAGAGCCCTGGTGGACCCCAACCTGTACGCTAAATTCCTCGCTATACTCATTGCCAATCCTAACTTTGCTGACTGCTCCCCTATACATGGCTTGTACCGCTTTCACAAGCCATTCATCTACTCCTAGTTTTCTAAGAGCCCACCAGATTACTGCACGTGGAACTCTGTCAAAGGCTTTCTCAAGGTCGACAAATGCCAAGTAGAGTGGCTTACTTTTAGCTAGGTACTTTTCCTGTAATTGCCTCACAAGGAAGAGCGCATCAGTGGTGCCTTTCCCTGGAACAAACCCAAATTGCATCTCGTCTATATTCACCCGGTCCCTAATCAGCTGTGCTATAACTCTTTCTGTTACTTTCATGACCTGGTCCATCAACTTTATACCTCTATAGTTTCCTCTATCTAGTGCATCGCCTTTACCTTTGTAGCAGTTGACAATGATGCTACTGCACCAATCTTTTGGTATGGCCCCCTCTAGTATTACCTGGTTAACGATACGTGTGGTTATAGTGTGACCTACAGACCCAGATGCCTTCAGCATCTCGGCAGCTATACCCGATGGACCGGTTGCCTTCCCTATCTTCATATCTCTGATTGCCTTACTTACTACGCTGCCGCTGACTTGTACTGCTGGTCCCTCTATAGGGTCTACGTGGGGTAGGGTCTCTTCTTCCCATGCATTCTCCTCATTTAGTAATCTATCATAATGACTCTTCCATGCATCTTTCTTCTCAGCACTTGTGAGGGCAAGCTCACCTTTATCATTCCGGATACACTTCTCTCCAATGACATCACAACTATCTCTGACACACTGCCTCGCAATCTTGAATACCTCCTGTTTCTGGTCCTCACGTTGTAAAACATGCTTGAATTTTCTATCCTCTGCTTCCCTCCTAGCTAAGTATACTTGTCGCCTAGCTTCCCTCTTGGTCTCTATGTAATGTACCCTGCTCCCCCCGTTCTTCCATTCTTTCCATGCCTGTCTCTTGGCCTTGACTGCTTCATCTACCTTATTGTTCCACCACCAAGTCACTCTCCTCCTGCTTGAGGTCTTACTCCAGCCACAAACCTCATCCGTCGCCTCTAGTAAGTTATTTTTTAGGAACTCCCAGTTCTCTTCTACGTTAAATGTCTCTATCTGTTCTTCTTTACTGTCGTAGGCGTTGAGTAAAATATCTTTAAATCTGTTACTGGTTGAGGGGACTTTCAGCTTCCAGATCTTTCTTCTCCAGGTTGGCCTCTGTTTCAGGGCTCGTCTAGTTCTGACCGTGAGGTCGCTGACAACTAAGCTATGTTGGGATGTACATTCCTCACTAGGGAAGGCTTTTGTGTTTACGACCGTCCATCTGTCACGTCCTCTGATGAGGATAAAATCTAACTGACTAGAGTGCTCCCCTGATCTATAGGTGATCAGGTGGTTGTCGGGTTTTTTAAAGTTTGTGTTACATATCGACATGTCATTGGCGTCGCAGAATTCTAGAAGTCTGAATCCTTCCTCATTCCTTGTGCCAACTCCATGGCCTCCATGTACTCTATTGAAGCCGTCGCAGTGTTTACCTACGTGTCCGTTAAAATCTCCTGCAATGATTAGGAAGTCCTTGTCGTCTGTTAGAGCAGTAGTGTGTATTAGGGACTCGTAAAACCTATCCTTAAGTTCGTCTGTCAGCCCCGATTGGGGTGCGTAAGCTGATATTATTGTGGTAATTGTCTTATTCAGGACTAGTCTGAGTTTAATGATTCTTGCATTTACCCTGTACACTGAGATTACTTTATCTACCCACTTGTCAGCTAATAGTATACCTACACCACCCATCCCATCGTCATTTCCCACCCAGAAAAATTTGTAGCACTGGCTTTTTCCTACAAGGACTCTAGCAGACCCTCCTCTCCATCTAGTCTCTTGCACACAGCATACATCAACTTCCTTTCGCTCTAGCATTTCTACGATTTGTATTTATAATAATGCTATAGTTAGAAGGATGTGTATATGAGGTTGATTTATGATCAGCTATGTGGATATCGTCCCCCAGGAAGCTGGGGTCACAGGTCAAGTGGTATGTACGGTTATCATCGTTGTCTTGACAGGACAATGGTGGGAACCTTCCAATAATGGGTGGTCCCAGAGGCGAGAAACCTCAAATTCGGTTTTGAATCTTCGCTGGTAAAAAATACTTTACTAAGTATCATCATCATCATCTTCGTTTAACATCCATCTTCCACGCTATCCTGACACCAACTCTACCACTTTACAGGGTTGACTGAGTGCATTTGATCATGATACTAACACTACCACTTTACATTTAGTGGTTTTATTTTAAAATACATGTTAGCCTTTGTAGCAGCTTAGGCCCACCCAACAAAAAACAGTCAAATAATTGGCCATTTGTATTAATAGCTTTCTTTTTTTCTTCTGCAGGCTTTCCTAAGGCGACTACAGTCTGTTAAATCCAGCAAATATTTGACACGAAATAAACAGTTGGCGGATTGTAGTTCTAAACACCAAAAATATCCACACAGCAAGAGACCATTTACAGCATTGCCAAATTGTAAAAGTGCTGTCAGTATTGAAATCCCATCAGAACCACATAGCAAGAGTGATCAATATTGTCAATCAAAGAACAAACTTAAAGACCGTCCTGATTGGATATCACAATGGTGACTTTTATAAAATAGTGGGTACGGGTAATATTCTGGGTAGTAAGGGATGAGTTTGAAGAAAAAAAAATTAAACAGACAAATCCACATATTGAAGTTTGAATTGTTTTATGTATATATTTCAAATATTTGTCATATTTAAAAGATTCTGTTGTGGCAGGTGCTGTGTGATATGATATGGTGTGGCAGTGGTGGTTTAAGTTTCACAGTAAACCAAATTCCTTATCAGATTTGGTTTCATTTACCAGATAGAGCCATGCTGCGTCGCTTATGATGTCACTGAATGTTGCCTTCAGGATAATAAAGGATGAAATGAATGACCATCACAATGAAAAGAAATCCTTATATTAAAGATTCTTTCAAATTTTGGCAGGAGAAATTGAAAAATATTACATAGATAGAGAATAGAGATAAAATTTACTTGCAAAACAAAATGTTTGTGTATAATGTATATTATATGAACACATACACACACACATAGGTGTGTGCGTATGCATATGTGTGTGTGTGTATACATATATATATGTAAATCATGTGAAACCACAGTCCATCTAAGAGCTGGTGATGTATATAAAAAAATTTGTATGATTTTGTCTCATCCATTTTCATCCTTTTTTCCTTTCTTCCTATCACTTCTGTGAGCCAACACACTTCTAGCTGCTGATTTCTATCCTTTGAAGTAAATTTTACACAAAGCTGTTTTTGACCGCATTTTGCTGTTTTAACAGCTTCCTTGCATTGAGTTCTTCTAATTATTCTATTAATTCTAATACACTCACGCTTCCAGCCCTATCTTCAAGATAACTTTGTTTATATATATATGTGTCTGTGTGTGTGTGTGTATATATATTGTTATGTAATAAACAACATAAGACAATTATTCCATTTACCAAAGGTTTCATGAAGATAGACGCGCTTGACACAGACCTCTGAAATGGTTCGTCAGAATGAAAATTTATTTAAAGCGAATGTGAGATATGGATTTCAAAAGAAAGTCTAGAACAATTGAAAGCGAGGCTGATATAAAATAAAATAACGGACGTAATGTAATGGGGAAATTAATAAATATATATATGTATATATATAAATATATACATATACATATATAAGCATCTACCCATGCTTATACTTACACACATACACATACATACATGCACACATACATATATATACAAACACATATATGTATATACATACATACACACGTACATATACACATGCGTATACATACGTACACATACACATATACATACATACAATCACACATACATATATATATATGTGTATATATATACACACATATATATATATATATATATACATATACACACACGCACACACACACACATATATATAGACATATACAATAGTATATACACACACGTACACTCACATCCATACAGTTCAGTAGCTGAATGAGCAGGCAAGCAAGAAAAAATAAAAATAAATGCACGTTCGCACGTGCGCAACTTATCCATAAACGCAGAGATAGACAAAAACACGAAAATAAAGAATTAAAAAATTAAAAATTGTATATATATATATATATATGTACACACGCATATATACATCCTTATTAGATTTCACTAGACATTTCATTAATATATCTAATTTAGAGGAGGATGATATCTTACAGGCTAGGAAAACGCTACTTTTCGCTAAAGAAGAAACTTGGGTTAAAAAATCAAGCCCAGAAAACCCTTTTGATATCTCGATGGGCTCGTTCGACAGCGCCAACGTATGCGATTTAGTAGGATTATTCCTCCTCCACACTCTTAAAGAGAAATTTCCCAACCATAATATCGGCTTATACTGAGATGACGGATTGGCAGTTTCTCATACCACCAACGGCCATAACCTTGATAAATTCCGTAAAGACTTAATTAATACCTTCGCTAACCTAAACCTCAAAATTACTAGAGATACGAACCTAACTAATACCAACTTCCTCAACATCAATCTTGACCTACCTACTGCTTTTTTCAAACCCTATCATAAACCCAACGAAAATTTGAAATATATACACAAAGAGTCTTGCCATCCTCCTATAGTATTTAAAAACCTTATTCCTAATATTAGTCTTAGGATCTCTACCTTATCTCCTTCTATAGATATTTTCAATAAAGCAAATCCTTATTATAATAAGGCCCTTAAAAATAGTGGTTTCAACGAACAAATCAAATATATACCCACTGCTCCTTCTACCACTAAACACAATAACAGGAAAAGAAAAATTATATGGTTTACTCCTTTCTTTTTAACAGTTAAAACTAATGTAGGAAGAAAATTCCTTGAACTTCTAGACAAACATTTCCCCCAACAACATAGATATAATAAGATATTTAATAGAAATTTAGTTAAAATTAGCTACTCTTGCTGCCCATCCATGAAATCTAAAATTATCAACACGAATATCACTAAAGGAAACCCAGGATGTAGTTGCAGGAAACCTGAAGAATGCCCCTTTCAGGGCAAATGCAATACAAAATCAATCGTATATGAGACCAAACTGACACCCATTGTGAAGAACCAATCAGCCAGGAGTAAGTGATATGTGGGCATGACACAAGATAAATTCAAAATCAGATACTATGCACATCGCTTCCTTCAGACACCCAGACAAAAGAGCATCTACGGTGCTGGCTAATAAATTGTGGGAGTTAAAAGAACACAAGATTCCATACTCGATTGATTGGTCCATTTTAGACTACTTAAAAGAATACCAGAAAGGCACAAAGAAATGTTCTTAGTGTATAACCGAAAATTACAGAATACTGCAAAATCTGAAAAATCCTGCTACTTGCCTCAATTCTAAAACTAATATCTTCAGAAGTTGTCCACACCTGAAATAACATCTCCTTTCCAGCTGGTATAAAATATCTATGAACACTCAACCACCCTGAGCTTCCTCTTTTTACAAATTAACTCTTCCACTCACTACCCAGATCGCTTTATGAACACATACATTTTACCACAACCTTTATACACAATTATCTCCCACTTATTTATTTTATTTTATTTTAATTATAAATATAGTTTCCTTTTTCGGTCATACTTTTAACACATATACACCGACCACCTTCTTTCTGTCTACCCTTCCTAACCTTTTAGAGACCCTGAACAGTTCTTCCCCCTTTTTTAACCTTTATCTACAACCAATAAGACTCACATATTCACTTTATTCACATATCGTTTGTCATACCCTATCACTACTCTTATCCCCCTTTTTTTCTACCTATTAGTTATACTCTTTCTACATTACACCCTTACATTTCATTATTTTATTTACGGGAACCCCATTTCTACTTTTCAGATAATATATTCATAGATATGTATGAATATATGTTTATGTATGTATGCACTTTTGTATGTATTTATTTATAATTGCGTGTGTATTCTTGCATATTTGTGTAAATGTATATGGTTTGTAATATGTATGTGTGTATGTTTCTACATGTCTATGTATGCGTATATATATATATATAAGCATATATGTGTGTGTATGTTTTTGTTTTTATATGTATGTATGTGTGTGTGTATTCTTACTTTTATACTTGTGTATGTATGTGTATATATATGCGTGTATGTACGGATATTGTGTGTGTATATATGTATATATATATGTATGGGTTTGTGGGTATGTATACATATATATATATATATATATATATATATATATATATATACAATTGTATGTATATGAGTGTATATTTATTTTTATATGTGTGTGTTTGCATGAGCCTGTATATATGTGTGTGTGTATATATATATATATAAATATATATATACTATAAAGTATGTCCATAGAATCATTTGATAATATATATACACCATTTCCTCTCCCAATTAGCATAATTAACCACACAAAAAAAATCAATTAGACCAGGCTATAAGATTAAAAGGAACCTATGAAGAAATAGTAGATAAATTAATGACTGCAATTTATTCGCGATCAACAGCTATAGGATATTTACCCAACATACCAACAGCATGTGGAAATCGATTAAATATACCGTCAACCATACACAATTAGGTATAAAATTAAAGTTAGAAGAAATGCTCATACACATACCAGGATTATGTCCCTACCCTCGGGTTTCGTTTGCATTTTGATATATCCTATTAAGGATAAAATCTCGAGCTTTGAACTCATCAGGAGACAAACTCGTTAGGACAGATTATTTTCTAAAGTGGTCCCCGCCAGACACGAATTCAAAATGGCAAAGAATTGTGACGTGGCAGTGGTCAAGTCAGAAAGAATGTGATTGGTTGCTTACGGCGAGTGGGTTGGTTGCTAGAAAGTGCAGCCCAATATTGACCAAATTGCATCTCAACCTTATGGGAGATTATTAAATATAATCTTCCATAAGGTTGGGAGATTATTAAATATAATCTCCCATAAGTTTGAGATGCAATTTGGGCAATATTGGGCTGCGCTTTCTAGCAACCAATCACATTCTTTCTGACTTGACCACTTCCACGTCACAATTCTTAGCCATTTTGAATTTGTGTCTGGCGGGGACCACTTTAGAAAATAATCTGTCCTAACGAGTTTGTCTCCTGATGAGTTCAAAGCTCGAGATTTTATCCTTAATAGGATATATCAAAATGCGAATGAAACCCAAGGGTAGGGACATAATCCTGGTATGTGTATGAGCATTTCTTCTAACTTTAATTTTATACCTAATTGTGTATGGTTGATGGTATATTTAATCGATTTCCACATGCTGTTGAAATGTTGGGTAAATATTCTATGGCGGTTGGCCGCGAAGAGATTGTTGTCGTTTATTTATCTACTGTTTCTTCATAGGTGCCTTTTAATCTTATAGCCTGGTCTAATTGATTTTTTTGTGTAGTTAATTATGCTAATTGGGAGAGGAAATGGTGTATATATATTATCAAATGATTCTATGGACATACTTTATAGTATATTGCTCTGATTATTTAATTTATTAATTCTTCATTGAGCCACATCGTGAATGGTTGCCAAAACACATATATGTCTAGTTTGTGTATATGTAAATCTTTATATTTATATATATACATATATATATGGTGGCTGCCAACTCGTTTTCGAGTACGGCCACTACTTTATATCCATGTAGGAGAACCCCTACCGATGCGCTGAACGAGTGTGACTTTTTAGTCCAGCCAGCGACTTGAAAACTCTGGTACAAATACTACACTTGTGACAATTATTGACACATAGTGCTGGGCCCATGGTACCATGTGACGACAAGTGCAGAGAGATCTCCAGATATAAAGCAATGCCTGTGCCGTGAAGCTTTTATAGTGAGGAAAGGCACTGCACAAAGCCAGTCCCACTCTCTTAACCAAGATGATATTTACCAAAAAGAAGAACAAGTCAACATCATTGGATACCATCAGGGTTTCAGGTGTTATATCAGAGTTTTCCTTCTCCTAGAATTCTGCCTTGACAAAGGCTAAGGGGTCATCTCTCCCGGTGATTTTGGCTGGCCATTGACTCTTAAGAGCTCCTTTGCCCTTTGACAGGTTTTGTTTTTAGTCCTGCAGGATGTCCAAAGTCACCCTCCTCACCAAGAAACCTTGGTGGGGTTGCCAGTTTAGTCGCCAACGACCCGACCATGGGACAGGTTGTACTGGGATACATGTTGCCAGTAGCACCAACTGGTGACCTGACCATATATATATATATATATATATATATATATACACACACACAATTTCTAATTTCTTAATTCTTTATTTTCTTGTTTTTGTCCATCTCTGTGTTTATGGACACGTCGTGCGTCCATGCGAACGTACATTTATTTTTTATTTTTAAAATTGTCTTGCTTGCCTGCTCATTCAGCTACTGTACTGTATATATGTGAATGTATGTGTGTGTATGTACTATTGTATATGTGTATATATGTGTGTGTGTATATGTATTCATATACATGTGTGTATATGTATATATATATATATATAAATGTGTATATATATACATATATAAGCAGAAGGGATATTCAATTTGTTGGTAATTCAACAAATATAAATGTTTATAACTGATTCAGAGCACTCGACAAGTTTTCTGGAGTATAATATTCAATGATATTAAATAAATGGAAACTATATTTATAAAACCATATTTATTCTATTATATATATTTCAAGGGTACCAAAACTTTGGTACGCTTTCATCAGATAAAATACGAAGTGTGTTTTATAAATTTTGACAGAACCAAGGAATATATACCTTAACAGTTCCAAGGAAAAACTTGAACCGTTAAGGTATATTTTCCTTGGTTATGTCAAAATTTATAAAACACACTTCGTATTTTATCTGATGATAGCGTACCAAAATGTTGGTACCCTTGAAATATATATAATAGAATAAATAGGGTTTATAAATATAGTTTCCATTTATTTAATATCATTGTATATACATATATATATATATATGTATGTGTGCGTGTATGTATATATATATAGAGAGATATGTGTATGTGTATGTATGTATACACATGTGTATATGTACGTGTGCATGTATGTATATATATATATGTGTTTGTATATATATGTATGTGTACATGAACGCATGTGTATGTGTGTGAGTATAAGTATATGCATGGGTAGATGCTTGTATATGTATATATTTATATATATATTTATTAATTTTCCCATTACATTACATCCATTATTTTATTTTTAATCAGACTCGCTTTCAATTGTTCTAGACTTTGTTTTGAAATCCATATCTCACACCCGCTTCAAATAAATTTTCATTCTGACAAACGATTTCAGACGTCTGTGTCAAGCTCGTCTGTCTTCGTGAAACCTTTGGTAAATGGAATAATTGTCTTATGTTTATTGCATAACTACATAGCTCTGTAGCCTACAGAGAGCACTCTCCTTTCCTTTACCTTTCCTATGGAAACACTTCATTTATATGATATTAAATAAATGGAAACGGTATTTATAAAACCATATTTATTCTATTATATAAATTTCAAGGGTACCAAAAACTTTCGTACGCTTTCATCAGATAAAATACAAAGTGTGTTTTATAAATCCTGACATAGCCAAGGAAACATACCTTATCAATAAACAATTTAACTTAAACTCTAAACCAAACAAAAGAACTAGAACTAGAAATATTATTTGGTACTCACCTCCATTCTCATTAAGCGTTAAAACACCTTTAACAAAACTATTCTTTAAAACACTAGACAAATGTTTTCCTAAAGCCCACAGATACCACTCAATCTTTATATTATTATTATAATAATTAATACTAGGGTGATTTGCCATGTTATTGTTGTCAATGTATTTAATTTTATTCGAATACCCTGCTCTATTTAAAGCTTCATTATAATATTCAGCCTTATCATCAAAAATATTTTTATTAGCAGAGATGTGTGAAATTCTTTAAAGCACTACACAAATGTTTTCCTAAAGCCCACAGATACCACTCAATCTTTAACAGACATACTATAAAACTATCCTACTCTACTACTATGAACATAGCACAAAATATAAATAGAATTAATAATAGAAACTTAACTTTAAACCCTAACCAAAATAGCAATAATAATATTTGTAGCAATATCCAGCATAATAGTACCGTTCCCAGCAACAACAACTCCGTAAAATGTTACTGTAGAATCAAATCAAACTGCCCTTTACAAAATAAGTGTTTAGATAAAAACGTAGTCTATAAATGCACAGTTAAAACTAGAGATAATATATTTAACTATGTTGGTACCACTTCTACAAAATTTAAAGATCGCTGGAATAACCATAATCATTCTTTCAGAAGATCTGATAAAAAATCTTCTACTTCTCTTTCACATCTTATATGGAACTTAAAAAGCAAGAATATAGACTATTCAATATCTTGGAAAACGATTTCAAAAGCACCTGCGTACCGAAATATGGCTTTATCAAAATTCTGTAAATTGTGTATTGAAGAAATTTTTTATATAATTAACTGTCAAAACTCTATTAATCTCAGGACAGAATTATTTTCTTCTTGCAGACATCGCCAAAATTCTACATTCAGAACTATGTGTACTTTATAATATTCCTATAAATCTTCAAAATGATCCTATCTTCTTTAACAATTTAAATTTTTAATATATTAATATCTCTATATGGTAATATCTCTAATATTTGTAGTACTTTCACCTTTCAGCAAAAATTTCTTTTAATATATATATATATATATTTATTTATATATATATATATATGTGTGTATAGATATTTATATATATTTATATATATTTATGTATAGCTATATAATTTTAATTTTTTAATTCTTACATTATATTTTTCCAATGACACCCTCTAAAGCTATTTTTAAACGTAGATTAATAACTATTAACTGACATTAGGAAAATGTATCCTATTCAAGACGATGTTTAAACATTCACATTTCTTTCGACTAAATAATTAATTAATCTCACACTAAATCTTTAAAAAATTTATCGATTAACAAACAAAATTGAAGTTATCTTTCCTTTCTCAATCATATAAAATTATTATATTATTTAAAACATTCTCAAAGCCGAACAAGATATTCAAATATATAAATTCATAATTTTAACTACCTATTTATTTACATAAAATACAAAATCAACTTCCCTCGTAACTCATTATAAACAACCACCTAAAACTTGAACACAAAATCAACATTCTTTGTAACTCATATTATAAATAACTAATAATTGCAAATTATCTCTTTAATAATAATACATATGCTACTATTAAAATATATAGAGATATTTATATATTTAACCCACTACAATATTATAATAAGATAAATACTTACAAACATAATTCTCCATATAAATATATACATAATATAGGTAAATATTCAAATTTATTTCCCCCAAATTAACGTATATAAGCGGTCTTCTTTTTCTTTTTCCTTTTTCTTCTTTCTTTCTTTCTCTCCTACTAATATATCTAAACTTTCCATAGCATTTAAAATAACGGTTTTTCAATCATATAACTCAACCTCATTTACATATCATTTGCATACTCATCCTAAAAGTTTGAAAAATCCGTTCTTTAAATTCACTACCCAAGGAAAATTCAACTGATAAGGTATGTTTCCTTGGCTATGTCAGGATTTATAAAACACACTTTGTATTTTATCTGATGAAAGCATACCAAAGTTTTTGGTACCCTTGAAATATATATAATAGAATAAATATGGTTTTATAAATATAGTTTCCATTTATTTAATATCATTGAATATTTAGTCCAGAAACTTGCCGAGTGCTCTGAATCAGTTATAAACATTTATATTTGTTGAATTACCAACAAATTAAATATCTCTTCTACTTATATATATATATATATATATATATATATATATATATATAAGTAGAAGAGATATTTAATTTGTTGGTAATTCAACAAATATAAATGTTTATAACTGATTCGAAGCACTCGACAAGTTTTCTGGAGTATAATATCAATGATATTAAATAAATGGAAACTATATTTATAAAACCATATTTATTCTATTATATATATTTCAAGGGTACCAAAACTTTGGTACGCTCTCATCAGATAAAATACAAAGTTTGTTTTATAAATATTGACATATCCAGGAACGAGATCTTAACGGTTCAAGGAGATCTTAACGGTTCAAGTTTTACTTGGATAGTAAAAGGAAAAAGGGGAAAGAGAGGAAAAATCAAATATTTCAAATTATTAAGATGAATATGCAAATGAGGTTGAGGTATAGGGCTGAAAAAAAACGTTATTTTTAGACGCTAGGTAGATTTAAATAATTATTAGGATATATATATGTATGTGTAGGAAGAAGAAAGGGAAAGAAAGAAAAGTTTGTATTTATGTGAATTTAAAAAGATTGAAATGTTAAGAATTAAGAGTCTGTTGTATATGATACCAGAATTTTAAAAAATATTTAGTTATTATTTATATATTATATATATAATCAATTAGATTATATGAAGAATTATGGTTGTAAGTACATTTTATCTTATTATATTGCAACAGGTTGTAAGTATATAAATATCTATATAGATTAATAAGTGTATAAATATAAGTATTATTGGTGATTATATAGATATAAAAACAACCAATACAGTAATGTTCTCTTTTACCTGTCTTCTCTTATCATCTGTTTACCCAGGCGAAGCTGAGTACGTCAGCTAGTATAATATAATTTTTGTCTAGCATTTGAATACAACGGGATTTTTTATTCTCTCCTTTACTTTATCCTTTCCTTTTCTTCTTTTCTTTATTTCCCTTCTTTTCTCTCCGCATCTTCCCTTTCAACTCCCTTTCTATATTTCTTTGTTGCTTTACGTCTTCTTCTCTAAGTTTATCATAATATTTGTGGTATATAAATGTTGAGTGCTGGGGAACTAACTTACTGCCACTACAGGAATTGAAGATTCAAGACCTTAGCGGTATGTCACATATCCAATCTCTTATATATTTTATCTGATGAAAACGTACTGAAACACCATTGTACCTTTGAAATATGTATAATAAAACATATACTTTGGTTATGATAATATTTCATTTATTAATATTTTGAATAATATTATATATATATATATATATATATATATATATATATATAAAATGTAGTTAATAAATGAGACAAACAAAACACATGAGGCAAATTTACAGTTATATTAGGTTCATGCTTGGAGGAAGTTCGAATAAGGAGAGAACATAAGAGTGTGTAAGAAGGTTAGGGAACGAAGTTTAAAAAAGGGGGTGGTAGGTGAAATGTTTGGCCTCATAAGCCAGAGTGGAGAGTATGGGGTGTCATGGGTGTGGTTATGTGTGGGTGTTGAAGGGAAGAAATTGGTAGATGTGTGTGGCTTCAGTCTATGTGTCCCAGAGTCTATTAAAGTGAAGTGTGCACACTGGTGTGTGTGCCTGTGAGGATTTTGTTTAATGTGTGTGTGGGGGCTTTTTCTGTAGTTTCTATATATGTGAGTGTGTGTCTACACGCAGGTGTGTATAGGTGATTTTCTGTGTATATGAGTGTGTACGTATGTCTGTGTTAGTGGCTGTGTATGTGATGTTTCTATGGTTTTTTACGTATATGAGTATGTAATTTAGCGTGTGTATTCCCACATGTTTGGTCAGTAGCGGGAATATATTATGTATATGTGTGTATGTTTATGTATGGGTAAGTGTATGTGTGTTGGAATATACAGGTAAATCCAGGAGAGAGCAGTAGTCGAGTGTGGGGCCACTAATGCCAAGAAAGGTTTGGCGCACACAAAACAGAAGTGAGTTGAGAGGAGGAAGTGGTGGTGGTGGTGGTGGTGGTGGTGTGTAAGTGTGTATAAGTAGCAAGCTGTGTCTGTAAGGCTGAATAGTGAGTCTTGTTACTCTATAGCAGTCATAGGCAACCTGCGATCCGCGAAGCTTTCTCAATGGCTCACCTAAGTCACCCAAGTGAAATCTTTCTCAATGGCTCACCTAAGTCACCCAAGTGAAATCTTTCTCAATGGCTCACCTAAGTCACCCAAGTGAAATCTTTCTCAATGGCTCACCTAAGTCACCCAAGTGAAATCTTTCTCAATGGCTCACCTAAGTCACCCAAGTGAAATCTTTCTCAATGGCTCACCTAAGTCACCCAAGTGAAATCTTTCTCAATGGCTCACCTAAGTCACCTAAGTGAAATCTTTCTGAATAGCTCACCTAAGTCACCCAAGTGAAATCTTTCTCAATGGCTCACCTAAGTCACCTAAGTGAAATCTTTCTGAATAGCTCACCTAAGTCACCCAAGTGAAATCTTTCTCAATGGCTCACCTAAGTCACCTAAGTGAAATCTTTCTGAATAGCTCACCTAAGTCACCCAAGTGAAATCTTTCTCAATGGCTCACCTAAGTCACCTAAGTGAAATCTTTCTGAATAGCTCACCTAAGTCACCCAAGTGAAATCTTTCTCAATGGCTCACCTAAGTCACCTAAGTGAAATCTTTCTGAATAGCTCACCTAAGTCACCCAAGTGAAATCTTTCTGATGTTTTTTACCCCAACTTTTCAGTTGTAATTTATCTTTCCATCATTTTTATGATCGAGGAAAACAACGTGTACAAATCCTGAAGAAATAAATCAAAACAACCTCAGATACCACCCCTTTTTTTTTAATGTAGGCACGAATGTAAATTAGCACTGATGATGAACCACATCTCATGCGGCCCGCTTGTCGAAAAAGGTTGCCCATGCCTGCTCTAGAGTAACAAGACTCACTATTTAGCCTTAATGAAATGAATATTTAAACTGTTCTTCAGTATTGAGTACTCATTTCTCTCATTCCTGTCAATTACATATTAGTGTGTATATATATATGTGTATGTATATATATGAACAGGTTGTCCTGTTGTGAGCAGTGCCCGGTTGGCTCACCTTGTCTTGCTCATACGGGAACTGATTCTGGCTTGATTTTGACAGCTGGATGCCCTTCCTAACACCAACCTCATTTACAGTGAGTGCTGAGTGCTTTTTTTCCATGGCGCCTACATGCCCACTTTACAGTGTGGGCTGGGTGCTTTTTTGTTGTGGCACCTCCACGACCACTTTGCTGTGGGATGGGGTGGGGGCATATTGTCTATATGCTTCAGCTTCGGCTTGTACCTGTTGAAGTTGGGTCTTCTGTATTACTGAAGTCACGGTCCTTTGAGCGGTGCATTTGGGTAAGGTTGGCTTTTATCACCTCATCCCATGTCGTCTTGGGTCTCCCCACTCCACGGCTTCCATCGACTTCTAGTGCTCTGCACCTTTTTATGCTGCTGGTCATCCTTCATATGCATCACATGTGCATACCAACACAACCACCTCTCCTGCACACAGCATTTGAATTCTCTTATGCTCAGTCTCTCTCTCAATTCGTTTATGCTTTGCTGTTTGCATTACTATTACACATCCAGTGGAGCACGCAAGCTTCGTTTCTTTCTAATCTATGCAAGTCTTCTACACACAATGCCCAGGTTTCATTACCATGTAACATTGCTGTTCGTATACACGCAACATACAGTCTGCATTTCATTTTGAGGGAAAAGCCTTTTGCAGCTAGCAGTGGCAGTAGCTCCCTGAACTTCTTCCATCCCGTTCTTACCCTGGTTACTGTATTTTCCGAACACCCACCTCCACTGCTAATTCGGTCACCTAGGTAGCAAAAGCTGTCTACTGTTTCTACAGAGCCCTCCCAGAGTTAGGTAATGCTTGTTTCCTGTGGCCGTTTGATGCTTGCTGTCCCAGTGCAGTTGCTACATGTAATGCCTACATTCTTAGCTAAGTTTCCTGAGATCCCACTACATCTCTTGTGTATCTATTGTTTGCATTTGGGGCAGAGGATGGAGTTCCTACATACTGAGGGGATCTGGGTTCTGTTTTCTTGTCTACTTACAAGGACTTTAGTCTTTGTCAGGTTGAGTTTGAGACCCTTTCTTTCATGTTTGGAATTTCTTCTCTAGTTCCACCATAGATTCAGCTATAAGTGTGAGATCATCTGCATTCAGGAGTTCCCATGGACATCCAGTCTTAAACTCCTCTGTTATTGCCTGCAATATTATAATAAACAGGAGAGAGCTAAGAATAGAGCCCTGGTGGATACCGACCTGTATGCTAAATTCCTCACTATAGTCATTGTTAACCCTAACTTTCCTGACTGCTCCCCTATACATGGCTTGTACAGCTTTCACAAACCATTCATCTACTCCTAGTTTTCTAAGAACCCTCCAGATTATAAGTATACTTGTCGCTAAGTAAACTTGTGTGTATGGATGTATATATGTTTGTATATGTGTGTGTGTGTGTATGGCTGTAAATATGAATGTATATGTGTGTGTGTGTATGCATGTATATATATGTATATCATCATCATCATTTAACATCTATTTTTCCACGTTTGCATAGATTAGATGAGTTGTCACATTGAGACAATGTGAGTCAGGTGACCATGACTTGCTCATATGGATCTGTATTTTGGCTTGGTTTTTATGGCTGTATTCCCTTCCTAACACCAATCATGTTACAGTGTGGAATGGCTACTTTTTATCGTGACACAAAAATGACTATCTAGCAGGGTGAATTGGATGCTTTTTCATGTCACCAACATGACCGTCTTGCTGGCATGCTGGGTTGGGTGCTTTGTGGTTATAGCACCATATGAAGTGGACTTTGGTTTTCTTTTTTTTTTTTTTTTTTTTTTGTGGTTTGGCAGGTGCATTGGGGCAAGTGTTGGGGGTGGAACAAATATGTAGGTTTGACATGAGTGGGCTGCATGGGTTATTTAGCTGATGGTGAGGGCATAGGGAGCAGAAAATTGGTGAAGACAAGAGTTTTCAACATGTTTGTTTCATCCTGTGCACATGGGAGGGCAGGTCTTCTGCAGTACAGTGCAACGCCAGAGATCTCAATCCTGTATCATCTCCTTTGTGAGGTTTAATTGGGTAAGGTCAGCTTTTATCACTTCATCCCCAAGCTTTCTTTGGTTTTCCTCTTTCATAGTTTCCATCAACTTTGAAAGAGGTGTATAACCTAAGCACACACACACATATGTATATAAATTACTTGAATAATTTTATTCTCTTTACTAGTTATCTTGAATTAGATATTAACCTTTCCATCTTACATAATCTTTTTGTCAAATGTCTGGTTCTTAGTAACGATTTTCTGTGTCATTTTACTGTCATCAGTTGCCTTACTTAAAAACTGAGATTGTGAAGTTGATAAAATTGCTGTTTTGTTTTTTATGTTTTTTTTTCAAAAACGTTTTTTAATGAAGTAGGAGTTGCGTAATAATTTATTCTGCTGCCTTTGCTGGATCATGTCACTTCAAAATCTTATTCCTCATGCACAATCTGCATACATATAATTATGTCTGTAATAAAATCACACAAAATTAAACTCATATATCCAAAAGATATAATTTTTAAAACAATTTTCAACCTTTCTTCTTTCTTTCTTTTCTTTAAAACAGGTATCTATCTATCTATTTATCACCAACATCTGCTCGATGGTCAAGGTGAATGGCTACCTATCGGAGCCATTCGCAATCACGCGTTCCATTCGACAGGGATGCTCTCTCTCCTCCATTCTGTACGTACTGACTCTAGAGCCACTACTGTGGAAGTTGGAGCTTCTGCAGGGCATCCCGTTGGAACCGGGACTGCGGAAAGCGGAGTCGGCTTATGCCGACGACGTGGCAGTAATTGTAAGTACCTTTGGAAGAAGCAGGCTCCACTGGTGTGGAGATCCGTCTGCTGTCAACACCCTTCCAACGGAGGGCTGGGAATGCCGTGGCTGACGATGCACATACATGCGCTGAGGCTATGGCATCTCCAGGTATTCCTCACCGACTAACCGGTGTGGGCACCGTTTGTAAGACAGGCCTCCCCGCAATGTGTCTTGCTGACGGAGCTACAGCCCTGGGTCAAACGGAGACCGAAGAAGATGATGGGCGCCTGGCATAGTGAATGCACTCAGGCGCTCACAGTCCTCTGTCAAGCAGGCTCAGCAATCAATGGAGACTCCACTTCGACATTCTATAGAGGGTTAGTATGTCACAAGGGCGACGACGTGCTCGGAGAGACTCTGGGCATCGAAGACGACGAACTCACCAGTCTGTTTGGTAGGACTTTCCGCCCGGGACCTATGGACAACTTCCAGAGGTCCCTGGCCTGGCAGTGCTACCGAGGAGCTCTACCAGTTCGAGACAAGATCTACAGGCACGGACGCCCCAGCAGGGATCCTTCCAAGAGGACGTGTCCAAGATGCGAGCAGGACATTGAAACCATCTTGCATGCAATTGTACATTGCCTGGGCGTAACTGAACTGTGTAACTACGCAGAACAACTGCTGTCACGTATGGGACAAATCCAGTTGACTTGCCGAGTCCATAGTAAGGACCAAACTGCCAACTCCTTTCAAAAAGGAAAGAGAGGCGGTTTTTCTCTGTATAGTGACTATGGTGAAAGAGGTTATATGATGGATGAGAGTGAGAGGACTGAGGACAGATGCCTTCCTCTCCTGACAACAACTCATTCCCTTCTTTAGGTATCACTTTAGAAGGAGAATCAGAGTGGAGGGAGAGGCACTGCACCCCAGTAAATTTACTGAAAGGTGAGTGAATGTAGCAAAAATGGCCCGAGTGATTGGGCCGTCTCTGTATATAAACCTGTAGGTTGTTGAAGAAGAGAGAAAAAGGAAGAAAGGAGCACTTGCACAACACACTCCTGAAGTTGAGGGTTGTTCTATCAACGGGGTATTAAACATTCAGTGGAGCACGCAAGCTTCGTTTCTTTCTAATCTACACAAGACCTTCTACACACAATGCCCAGGTCTCACTACCATGTAACATTGCTGTTCATATACACGCATCATACAGTCTGCCTTTCATTTTGAGGGAAAAGCCTTTTGCAGCTAGCAGTGGCAGTAGCTCCCTAAACTTCTTCCATCCCGTTCTTACCCTGGTTACTGTATTTTCCGAACACCCACCTCCGCTGCTAATTTGGTCACCTAGGTAGCAAAAGCTGTCTACTGTTTCTACAGAGCCCTCCCAGAGTTTGGTAATGCTTGTTTCCTGTGGCCGTTTGATGCGCAGCTGCTACATGTAATGCCTACATTCTTAGCTAAGTTTCCTGAGATCCCACTACATCTCTTGTGTATCTATTGTTTGCATTTGGGGCAGAGGATGGAGTTCCTACATACTGAGGGGATCTGGGTTCTGTTTTCTTGTCTACTTACAAGGACTTTAGTCTTTGTCAGGTTGAGTTTGAGACCCTTTCTTTCTAGTCCCTGCTTCCATGTTTGGAATTTCTTCTCTAGTTCCACCATAGAATCAGCTATAAGTGTGAGATCATCTGCATTCAGGAGTTCCCATGGGCATCCAGTCTTAAACTCCTCTGTTATTGCCTGCAATACTATAATAAACAGGAGAGAGCTAAGAATAGAGTCCTGGTGGATACTGACCTGTATGCTAAATTCCTCCCCTAGTGGGGATTTTGATTGTTAAATTTGTTAGTTTTAATAATACTTTTACACGACCGTATGTAAAATCCCCAGCATATGTCTTTGTATTGTCCCCTTTTCTTGTGCGCTCTTGTGGCAAATAAAGAAATATATCTATCTATCTACCTAACACATAGACAGGGACCCGGATACTGGAAGCTAAACATGTCGCTTCCGGCGCGTAAGGCCTACAGTAAATGGATTAGCACCTTAGTTAAGTGCCAGTTGATGGGGGCGATCGTCAACAACAGGTGGTGGAACTCACTCAATAGAGCAATTAGAATAGAATCAATAGCATTTAGCAAGGAAGTAGCTTTAGAAAAAAAAAAAACTGAAAAGGAACTGGTAGCTAAAGTAGAAGAGGCACTTAGGAATGGCAGAACAGCTGAGAATGGCACTAGACCAGTTCTTCAATGTGAAACACGAAGGTTCTATTGTCAGAAGTAGAACACGTGCTCTAAGAAACGAGGGAGCCAAATTTGTTAGCTGGGCCCAAGTGACAGAGGCGAAAGGTGACAACAAATCCACAATTCAGTCTTTGCAAGACAAAGATGAACGCATTCTACTTGAATTCAAGCAGATGTGCAGGGCCTTCCAGCAGCATTTTGCACAACTGTTCGGGCAAAGCGGTACGTCGAGCGAGGTGATGGACTTCAGTTCCTACCTCGATGGCGTACCACCTCTCTCTAGCACGGATGCAGAGAGCTGCGAAAGGCCGATCACAGCGGGCGAAATAGAAGATGCCCTAGGCCGCTGCGGGAAACGCAAATCACCCGGTTTAGATGGCCTACTCTATGAGTTTTACATAGGCATGCCAGACTTGTTCTCTGACATGCTCGAAGTGGTCTATTGCAACTGGCAGCAGAATGGGAGGATTCCCTGTTCTGTAGGCAGAGGCGTAGTAACGAGGATCAGAAAAGATGAGAACAAGGGGGATGAGATAAGAAATTTCAGGCCCATAACTCTGCTCAACACAAAGTTAAAGATTTTGGCCAAGGTTATAGCAACGAGGCTGGCACTTGTTGTAGAGAATCTGGTAGGGGAAGCGCAAACGTGTGCAATCCCAACCAGGTCCATACACGACAACCTCCACCTCATTCGATACATCATAGAGAGGGTAGGGTGTAAACCTGGCTTCGGTGGGGCTCTGATCAATTAAGATCAGTCTAAGGCATTTGATAGGGTCAACCATCAATACTTGGAAGCAGTTCTCAAGGCGGTTCGCTTCGGTCCCGTCTTCAGAGGCTGGATCGCTGCCATGCACACCAGCATCTGCTCGGCAATCAAGGTGAATAGCTACCTATCGGAGCCATTCCAAATCATGCGTTCCATCCGTCAGGGATGCCCTCTCTCCTCCATTCTGTATGTACTGACCTGACTCTTGAGCCATTACTGCGGAAGCTGGAGCTGTTGCAGGGTATCCCGATCGAACCAGGACTGCGGAAAGCAGCGTCGGCCTATGGCGACGACGTAACCGTAATGGTGTCGAAAACCTCGGAAATCGGGGTAATCGGCAACCTATTACAGGAATACGAAACGTTGACGGAGCAAGACTAAACCCAAACAAGTCTGTCGATTTGCAACTCGGCACATGGAGAGGCAAACCCATGCCATCTGACAGTGTCATTGGACGCTGGACGGAAGGACCGGTGAAATTGCTCGGGGTCTGGTTTGGTCCTGACCTCCAGGTGGACAAGAACTGGAACCAGGTCACGGCAAAGGTGTTTGCACTACCCAGAAGAGTGCAAACTCCTTGAAAGGTCGAGCGGAGGTGGCGAACACTTACATAGCGTCCATCATCTATTACCGCTTAACAGTCGTGCCTTGTCCCCGCGAATACCTCACCAAAATGGAACGCCTACTCTTCAAGTTCCTCTGGAAGAAAAAGGCTCCGTTGGTGAGGAGATCCATCTACTGTCAACACCCTTCTGGGCATGCCATGGCTGATGATGCGCAAACACGCACTGAGGCTATGCCATCTCCAGGTATTCCTGACCGGTGAACCGGTGTGGCTGTTGTTCGTGAGACAAGCTCTTCCACAACTCGTCTCACTAACAGAGCTGTAGCCCTGGGTCAAGCGAAGACCGAAAATGGGTGACTGGCACCTCGAGTGCCTTCAGGCGCTCACAGCCCTCTACCAAGCGGAAACGGCAATCAGCGGAGACTCCAGTTCGACATTCTATAGGGGATCAGTGGAGGATAAGTGCGACGACGTTCTCGGGGAAACTCAAGGCATCGAGGAGGACGAACTGACCAGTCTGTTCGGGAGGACTTTCCGTCCAGGGTCTATGGATAACTTCCAGAGGTCTCTGGCCTGGCAGTGCTACCGAGGAGCTCTACCAGTTCGAGACAAAATCTACAGGCACGGACGCCCTGGCAGAGATCCTGCCAAAAGGACCTGTCCAAGATGCGAGCAGGACATCGAAACCGTTCTGCACGCAATTGTTCAGTGCCCAGGGGTGACAGACCTGTGGAATTATGTTGAACAGCTACTGTCACGTGTGGGACGCATCCAGTTGTCAGCCGAATCCATCGTGAGGATCAACCCGCCACCTTCATTTAAGAATGAAGGAGAGCCGGTTTTCCTCTGTCTGGTGGCTATGGCGAAAGAGGTAATATGGTGGACTGAGGGCAAACACCTTTCTCCCCGGACAACAAATTATCCCCTTCTTTAAGTACCACTTCAGAAGAAAGGTGAGAGTGGAGAGAGAGGTGCTACACCCCAGTAAATTCGCTGAAAGGTGGGTGAATGTGGCGAAAATGGCCCGAGTGAATGGGCGTTCTCTGTATATAAACCTGTAAGTTGAGGAAGATAAACAGAGGGAAGACGGGAACACCTACAAAACGTGTTCCTTGTGTTGAGGGTTGTTCTATCCACGGGGTGTAAAACAGCCCTGTAGTAACGTTCGCCCTATTGGGGATTTCAATTGTTATTTTATTATATATATAGTTTATTGTTATTTATTAATGTTAAAGTTATATGATTTTTATGTAAAACCCCTGCCGTCACGTCTTGTAATGTCCCATTTTTGTACGCTTCTGTAGCAAATAAAGAAAGATATCTATCTATCCATCAACCCCTGTCAAAAACCCATTAACCGCGTCCTATTAAAATGTTTCCCCACCCCACTCAACACCCTCACCAGCAGCCAAATGGAGATTGAACAACCCGATCTCCAAGAAACGAAAAGCTAAGTGCATCTTTTCGTCCTTTTTCGCCAACTCTTCTCCACCAACATGACTAATTTACGAGTTGGAAGCGTGAATGTGCGTGGCCTAGGGATTCCCTGGAAACAGGGCCAACTTTTAAACGACCTTAGGTCACACGGTATGGATGTGATAGCCATCACCGAGTCCAGGATCCAGAACAGGCAGCAACTAACCCCCATCTTCAATGACTTTGAGATCTACGCATCTCTGTCAGCCAGGAGGTGTAGGGGAGTGGCTGTCATTTTTAGAAAAACCTGGACCTTGAAATACAGCAAGCACACTTAGACTGGTAGTCCTAGACGTGAACAGTGTTGGAGGTGGAGCCTTCAGACTGGTGGCCATTTATGCCCCGACTGGGCAATCGCAGCCAGACTTCTTTAAGCGTCTAGAGTCTTTTTCTGGGAACGTCTCGCTCCTTGCTTTTAGTGGGGGGACTGGAATGGTATCCTAGACGCACGATGGGACTATGTAGGAGCATGTCCCAGTAGAGGGGGGGGGGGGGGGGGGGGGCAACAGCCTAAACATTTAATCAGCCAATTCCAACTGGCCGATAGGTATCGACTAGATTTTCCGACTGCACCACAGTGGACGTAGACAAACCGCAGCAGGACATCTAGATCGTATTTAGATAGGTTCTTTATTAGAGAAAGACAAGAAGATGTTAAGCTGTCCACAAATGTACATGGTTGCCTATTCAGACCAAAAACTAGTCACCTGTATAGTCAACCATGATAGAATACATAGACAAGGACCCGGATACTGGAAGCTGAATATGTCGTTACCGACACGTAAAGCCTACAGGGAACGGATAAGTAGATTAGTTAAGCAACAGTTGACGGGAGCCATCATCAACAATAGATGGTGGTACTCTCTCAAGAGAGCAATTAGAGTAGAGTCGGTAGCTTTTAGTAAAGAACAAGCATTAGAGAAAAACAAAACAGAAACAGAACTAATAGCCTGGATAGAGGAGGCGCTTAGGAGTGGCAACGCAGCTAGAGTGCTAGCAACGAGAACGGCACTGGACCAGTTCTTCGATGCGAAACACGAAGGCTGCGTGGTCAGAAGTAAATAACGTGCTCTAGGAAACGAGGGAGAAAAAGCTTGTTAGCTGTGACCACACAGTTTACAACAGACATCAAAAACCACAGAAAATGAAACAATTTACACAACTACAAACGAAAAAAGTGACAACCACAACAACAACAACAACACCAAAAAAAAATAACATTTGCTGAAACAGTTACAAACTCAAGACTTCAACGATCTTGATATCTCCAGGGTGAGACAGATGCTTTCTGAAGCAAAGAAATTTGTAATTTTCGAAGGAAATGGTGGGTTTAAAATAAACTCACCCCCTGAAATCAGACTTGAAACACTTCGAAGGACAGTTACCTTCAGAACTGTTTCAAATGAAACAAGAAAGCCAGCATTCCTCAGTCAAGGGGAAATAGAAGCAACGTTGAAGGGGGCTTTGCCGGATATAGACTTTATGCAGAGGGCCAGACAGTATGGGAGCATTTCGGTGCTCCTGAAAAGCGAAGCCCTCGCACAGAAATATTCAGTAATGCCAATAAGTTCGAAGAAATACACCTTTTTCCCTACTTACCTGGGAAAAAGAACCCCCCAAAAAATCAAAATTTCAAACATATCACCAAATATTAATATTTGGTGGATATTGGCAGGACTTTTAGAGGAGGGAGGGGATACCATCATCTCCATCAAGAAATCAACCAAACACACGTAGTCGGTACAAATTTGGAGATTCTGGTTCAAATGGGGCCGGAGAGAATCTCCAAAATACCTGAAAGAGTACTGGCGGACAACAACAGCCACATAAATATTTCAACGGAAGTAAAGAGGCCACACTACTTTCGATGTAACAGTACATCGCAGCTAAAGGCCTCCTACCCTTTACAGACAAACTTTTAAAAACAATCCAACAAAATACTGTTACCAACACCAAAGCCATCACCACCACAACAACAACAACAGCACCACACAAAACAAGCAAACACACCAAAACAAACAGCCACTCAACCAACAACAACAGAAAAAAACACACACAACTTCCCTGAACAACCCGATCTCCAGGAAACGAAAAGGTAAGTGCACCTTTTCGTCCTTTTTTTGCCAATTCTTCTCCACCAACATGGCTAATTTACGAGTTGGAAGCGAGAATGTGTGTGGCCTAGGGATGCCCTGAAAACAGGGCTAACTTTTAAACGACCTTAGGTCACACGGTATGGATGTGATAGCCATCACCGAGTCCAGGATCCAGAACAAGCAGCAACTAACCCTCATCTTCAATGACTTTGAGATCTACGCATCTCTCTGTCATGTTTCGGAAAAACCTGGACCTTGAAATACAGCAAGTATACTTGGACCCGGAGGGTAGACTGGTAGTCCTGGACGTGAACAGTGTTGGAGGTGGAGCCTTCAGACTGGGCAATCACAGCCAGACTTCTTTAAGCGTTTAGAGTCTTTTCTGGGAACATCTCGCTCCTTTCTTTTAGTGGGGGACTGGAATGGTATCCTAGACACATGATGGGACTATGTAGGAGCATGTCCCAGTAGAGTGAAACAGACAGCCTCAAACATTTAATTGGCCAATTCCAACCGGCTGATAGGTATCGACTAGATTTTCCGACTGCACCAGTGGACGTGGACGTGGACAAACCGTAGCAGGACATCTAGATAGGTTCTTTATTAGAGAGAGAGACAAGAAGATGTTAAGCTGTCCACAAATGTACATGGTTGCCTATTCAGACCAAAAACTAGTCTCCTGTATAGTCAACCATGATAGAATACATAGACAAGGATCCGGATACTGGAAGCTGAATATGTCGTTACCGACACGTAAAGCCTACAGGGAACGGATAAGTAGATTAGTTAAGCAACAGTTGACGGGAGCCATCAAGAGAGCAATTAGAGTAGAGTCGATAGCTTTTAGCAGAGAACTAGTTTTAGAGAAAAACAAAACAGAAACAGAACTAATAGCCAAGGTAGAGGAGGTGCTTAGGAGTGGCAATGCAGCTAGAGTGCTAGCAACGAGAATGGCACTGGACCAGTTCTTCGATGCGAAACATGAAGGCTGCGTGGTCAGAAGTAAATAACATACTCTAGGAAACGAGGGAGAAAAAGCTGTTAGCTGGGCCCGAGTGGCAGTGGTGAAAAGTGGCAACAAGTCCACGATTCGGTCTTTGAAAGACCAAAACGAACACATGCTACTTGACTCCAAGCGGATGTGCACGGCCTTTCAGCGGCACTTTGCGCAACTGTTCAAGCAGAGCGACGGTGCGCCGAACGGGGCAATGGACTTCGGTTCATACCTCGATGGCCTGCCGCGTCTCTCGAGAATGGAAGCCGAGTTCTGTGAAAAACCGATCACAGCCACTGAGATACGGGACGCTCTGGGCCGCTGCGGGAAACGCAAATCACCCAGTCTAGATGGTCTACCCTATGAGTTTTACATAGGCATGCCGGACTTGTTCTCGGGCGTCCTCGAAGCTGTCTACTGCAACTGGCAGCAGAATGGGAGAATTCCCAGTTCTGCAAGCAGGGGCGTAACGCTGATCAGGAAAGACGAGAACAGGGGGGGGGGGGGGGGCGAACTAAGCAACTTTAGGCCCACATCTCTGCTCAACACAGAGTTAAAGATTTTGGCCAAGGTGATAGCAACGAGGCTGGCGCTTGTCGTCGAGAACCTGGTGGGGAAAGCGCAAACGTGTGCAATCCCGAGCAGGTCTATACACGACAACATCCACCTCATGCGATACATCATAGAGAGGGTGGGGTGTAAACCCGGCTTCAGTGACGCTCTGATCAATTTAGATCAGTCTAAGGCGTTCGATAGGGTCGACCATCGGTTCTCAAGGCGGCCGGTTTTGGACCCTCCTTCAGAGGCTGGTGCTCGACGGTCAAGGTGAACGGCTACCTATCGGAGCCGTTCGCAATCATGCATTCCATCCAACAGGGATGCCCTCTCTCCTCTATTCTGTACGTACTGACTCTAGAGCCACTACTGCGGAAGTTGGAGCTGCTGCAGGGCATCCCGTTGGAACCGGGACTGCAGAAAGCGGCGTCGACTTATGCCGACGACGTGGCAGTAATTGTGTCGAAAACCTTGGAAATCGGGGCGATTGGCAACTTACTGCAGGAATACGAAAGGCTCACAGGAGCAAAACTGAACCCGGACAAGTCTGTCGATTTGCAACTAGGAACGTGGAGAGGCAAACCGATGCCGTCCAACAGCATCGTCGGACACTGGACGGAAGGACCGGTGAAATTGCTCGGGGTCTGGTTCGGTCCGCACCTCCAGGAGGAGAAAAACTGGAACGAAGTCGCGGCCAAGAAGTGGGCAGAGTGCAAACTATCCTTGAAAGGTCGAGCGGAGGTGGCGAACACTTTCATAGCGTCCGTCATCTACTACCGCTTGACCGTCTTGCCTTGTCCCCGTGAACACCTCACCAAGATGGAACACATGCTCTTCCAGTTCCTTTGGAAGAAGCAGGCTCCACTGGTGTGGAGATCCGTCTGCTGTCAACACCCTTCGGAGGGCTGGGAATGCCGTGGCTAATGATACGCAAGCATGAGCTGAGGCTACGGCATCTACAGGTATTCCTCACTGACCAACAGGTGTGGGCACCGTTTGTGAGACAGGCCTCCCCGCAACTTATCTCGCTGACGGAGCTGCAGTCCTGGGTCAAGCGGAGACCGAAGAAGATGAGTGCCTGGCACATTGAATGCGCTCAGGCACTCATACTCCTCTGTCAAGCGGGCACGGCAATCAATCGAGATATTCTATAGAGGGTTAGTACGACACAAGGGCGACTAGGCATCAAAGATGACGAACTCACCTGTCTGTTTGGTAGGACTTTCCGCCCGGGACCTATGGACAACTTCCAGGGGGTCCCTGGCCTGGCAGTGCTACCGAGGAGCTCTACCAGTTTGTGACAAGATCTACAGGCACGGACAGGGATCATTCCAAGAGGACGTGTCCAAGATACGGGCAGGTCATTGAAACCGTCTTGCACGCAATTGTACACTTCCCAAGCGTAACCGACCTGTGAAACTACGCAGAACAACTGCTGTCGCGTGTGGGACAAATCCAGTTGACTGCCGACTCCATAGTAAGGATCAAACCGCCAGCCTTTTTCAAAAACGAAAGAGAGGCAGTTTTCCTCTGTATAGTGGCTATGGTGAAAGAGGTTATATGGTGGACAAGATTCAGAGGACAGATGTCTTTCTCTACGGACAACAATTCATTCCCTTCTTTAAGTTAGAAGAATCAGAGTGGAGAGAGAGGCACTGCACCCCAGTAAATTTACTGAAAGGTGGGTGAATGTGGCAAAAATGGCCCGAGTGATTGGGCCTTCTCTGTATATAAACCTGTAGGTTGAAGAAGAGAGCAAAAGGAAGAAAGGAGCACTTGCACAACACGCTCCTGAAGTTGAGGGTTGTTCTATTGACGGGGTATTAAACAACCCATTTGTAACGCCTCCCCACCTATTGGGGATTTCGATTGTTAAATTTGTTTGTTTCAATATTTTTACACAATTGTATGTAAAATCGCCAGCATGTGTCTTTGTTTTGTCCCCTTTTCTTGAGCGCCCTTGTGGAAAATAAAGAAATCTATCCATCTATCTATCTATCTATCTATCTATCCATTCATCTATCTATTTTCAAACCGCCAGCCTCTTTCAAAAACGAAAGAGAGGCGGTTTCCTCTGTACGGTGGCTATGGTGAAAGAAGTTATATGGTGGACGAGGTTGAGAGGACTGAGGACAGATGCCTTTCTCTCCGGACAACAATTGATTCCCTTCTTTAAGTATCACTTTAGAAGGAGAATCAGGGTGGAGAGAGAGGCACTGCACCCCAGTAAATTTACTGAAAGGTGGGTGAATGAAGCGAAAATGGCCCGAGTGTTTGGGCCTTCTCTGTTTATAAGCCTGTAGGTTGAGGAAGAGAGCAAAAGGAAGAAAGGAGCACTTGCACAACACGCTCCTGGAGTTGAGGGTTGTTCTATCGACGGGCTATTAAACAACCCATTTGTGGCGCCTGCCCCCTATTGGGGATTTCGATTGTTGTAATTGTTTGTTTTTATATTTTTTACACGACTGTATGTAAAATCCCCGGTGTGTCTTTGTATTGTCCCCTTTTCTTGTGCGCCCTTGTGGCTAATAAAGAAATATATCTATCTGTCTGTCTGTCTATTTATCTTGGTGAGGAAGGACAAGAACAAGGGGGATGACATAGATAACTTCAGGCTCATAACTCTGCTAAACACAGAGTTAAAGATTTTGGCCAAGGTGTTAGCGAAGAGGTTGGTGCTTGTCGTCGGGAACATGGTGGGAGAAGCGCAGACATGCGCAATCCCGTCCAGGTCCATACACGACAACCTCCACCTCATGCGATACATCGTAGAGAGGGTAGGGAACAAACCCGGCTTTGGTGGGGCCTTGATCAATCTAAGGCGTTCGATAGGGTCGACCATCGGTACCTGGATGCGGTGCTCGCGGCGGCAGGCTTCGGACCCGTTTTCAGGGGCTGGATTGCTGCAATGCACAGCAGTAAACCTGCTCAAGGTGAACGGCTACCTCTCGGAGCCGTTCCAAATCGCGCGATCCATCCGACAGGGATTCCCTCTCTCCTCCCTTCTGTATGTGCTGGCTTTCGAGCCACTAGTGCGGAAGTTGGAGCTGTTGCAGGGAATCCCCTTGGAACCGGGATTGTGGAAAGCGGTGCCTACGCCGATGACGTGACAGTAATGGTGTCGTGCGCCTCGGAAATCGGGCAGATCGGCACCTTACTGGAGGAATACGAAAGGTTTACAGGAGCCAAGCTGAACCGGGACAAGTCCGTCGGTTTGCAACTCGGAACGTGGAGAGGCAAGCTGATGCCTTCCGACGGCGTCGTCGGACGCTGGACAGAGGGATCGGTGAAGCTGCTCGGACCGGACCTCCAGGTGGAGAAAAACTGGGACGAAGTAACGGGCAGGGTGTTTGCACTCGCTCAGAAGTGGGCCGAGTGCAAACTATCCCTGAAAGGTCGAGCGGAGGTGGCGAACACTTATATAACGTCCGTCATCTACTACCGCTTGACCGTCGTGCCTTGCCCAGCGAAAACGCTCGCTAAAATGGGGCGCGCGCTCTTCCGATTCCGTTGGAAGAAGCGGGCCCCTTTGGTGAGAAGATCCATCTGCTGTCAACACCCTTCGAACGGAGGGCTGGGGATGCCGTGGCTGACGATGCGTAGACACGAATTAAGGCTACGGTACCTCCAGGTATTCCTCACCGGTCAGCCGGTGTGGGCCTCTTTTGTGAGGCGAGCTTTTCCGAGACTCGTCTCACTCACCGAGCTGCTATCCTGGGTCAAGCAAAGACCGAGAAAAGTGGGCGATTGGTACTTTGAATGTGCCAAGGCGCTCACGGCCCTCTGGCAAGTGGATCCGGCAATCAGTGGAGACTCCACCTCAACATTCTATAAAGGGTTGGTGCGCAGCAAGTGCGACGACGCTCTCGGAGAGGCTCTGGGCATGGAGGAAGACGAGCTAGCCAGCCTGTTCGGTAGGACGTTTGGCCCGGGACCGATGGACAACTTCCAAAAGTCCCTGGCTTGGCAGTGCTACCGAGGGGCTCTACCCGTTCGGGACAAGCTCTACAGACACGGACGCCCGGCTAGGGACCCCTCGAAGAAGATCTGTCCCAAATGCGTGCGTGATGAGGAAACCATCACGCATGCATTCGTACACTGCCTGGGCGTAGCTGACCTGTGGGGCTATGTGGAACGACTACTGTCGCTGGTGGGACCAATCCGGTTGACTAACGAGTGTCACGATGAAACCGCCTCCCCCCTTCAAAAACGAAGGAGAGGTGGTTTTCCTCTGTGTGATAGTTATGGCGAAAGAGGTTGTATGGTGGACGAGGTTGAAAGGGTTGAGGTCAGACACTTTTCTATCCGGCCAACAACTGGTCCTTTTTTTCAAGTACCATTTTAGAAGAAGGATCAGAATGGAGAGAGAGGTGCTCAACCATAGAAAGTTTTATGAAAGGTGGGTGAAAGTGGCGAGAATGGCCCGAGTGAATGGGCCTTCTCTCTATATCAGCCTGTAGGTGAGAGAGGAGAGGAAGGGAGCACCCGCTCTTTGTGCTCCTGAGGAGGAGGGTTGCACATTTTTTTCGGGTGTGTGTGCGACCCACGTCATTGAGGACTTCGATTGTTGAATTTGATTTGTTATATATTTTTACACGTCCCTTGAAATGTATGTAAACTCCCCCTCTTGTATTTGTCCCAATCTTTGATGCCTTGATGGCAAATAAATAGAAAGTTATCTATCTGTCTCTCCATCTATCAATCAATCTAACTGAAGCTGGAATTTTCAATTCTTACCAGTAATATTCTCACTTATTGCTTGTGTAGTAGTTTGATTTATCTTGGAACGAAATTATTTCCATGCTGTTCTATTCTACAGTTTTATCAGAGCTGAAATTGATAAGGTATTGGACTACAATTCTTGAATTCAAATCCACAACATTATTTTGTTTTGGTCTCTCCTCCAGGAGAGACACTTAAATTCTGCATGTTTCATTTTATATGTTGGTCTAGAATAGGTACCAGATCATTTGGGAATATTACTCCCAAAGAGAATGACATCTTATCCATTAGGAGCTTTATCTTTTGTTTGTTTAATGCCTGAAAAACAGAACAAAGGGATTGGAGCTCTTCAAGATGTTTTTGTATGACATGAGGATATTATCTCCATGCCATAAACCCCACCAAACCAGTCGACTCAATGCTTCACCACCATACCCTTCTGCCTTATTCCTCTCTGTTCATGTCACTCAGTAAATGCGGCAGAGTCATATTCAGAGCTTTACCCCAGAGTTAACTTTAGGACAGTACAATGCTTAGTTATTGTTACAACTCACACCTATGTAGGTTTGTTGGGTGTTTTATCAAATAGTCTTATCAAATAGTATTTAATGCTGTACATAGGACCCTTCAGCTGAATGACCAACACATTTATCTACTTGGCCATTGCAACTCCTCATTCATATAACAGCATCAGTTTATGATAAAACCCATTTACTTAATTTAAAAAAAAAAAAACTAGTGCTCCAAAACAATTTGGTTAGAATAAGGTCAGTGTCTCTGACCTTCAGGGTATATTGGTTTGCGTCACCTTCAGAATTGTAGCATTTGATATAATGTTGCTATAGTCAAGATTGATTGTAAACTAATCATACAAGCCTCCACTATTACTTTACATGTAAAACAATAGTCAGGTTTCAATTACAAAGAACTCTTTTGTTGCTACCATCTATTTAGTTTGGACACTTGAGAATCCCAATCTGTTGCAACTAACTGTTATTTCAGTTATTTTCTTCATTTGGGATCCTCACATTTCCAAACTTTCATATGTATATATATATTGTGTGTGTGTGTAATATATACATAGGCACACATACGATATTGCAATAGTTCAAAGGCCCTCAATTGTGACTAATAACTAACATCTTCAGTGATGCATTCCTCGAAAACATAAACAAACTAAGTGAGAAATTAGGAATAAGAGGGATCAGATGCTGTTTACATGGGAGAAGATTACGTTGGTATGGTCACGTGATGAGCATGAAAGACAACAGCTGTATAAAAAAGTGTAGGGCGATCAAAATTGATGGAAGTTACGGAGTAGGTAGACCCAGAAAAACCTGGGACGACATGATAAAATCCGACAATATCACTTTGGTGCCAAGCAGAAGACCCACCTTCCCTACATGCAAAGTTAACCCACTACCCCTACTCCATTCTTCCACTCCCACCATCATAAATTCTAGGAGCCCTGCTTCCTCTTCATTTCTCGAGCCTGAGCCATAGCCACTATGTACTCCAGTGTAGACATTCTGATTCTACCCAACATAGCCATTGAAGTCACTGCTAGGATGATGATGGCTCTGTCATCTGTAAAAGTTCTTCATACGCAGTCCTGTTTGTAGTGCATAGGTAGAGATAATTGTCCCTGCAGGGACCTGTCCGTCAATTTCAATAGGTGACCTTCCTAACAGTGCCAAAAGAGGGTACATCACAAATGAGGTCACGTGGATAACAGATAGATGCTGTAATCCCATGAGTAGTGTCACCCACATCAAGCAGTTCCACAGGGTGTTGGAAACAAATGGATATCCAGCATCTTTTACGAACAAAATAAAGGACCCCAGGGGAAGCAGACAAACCCGAAAGATAAGTGCTTCTTTAAGATCCCGCACCTGGGCAAAAAAACAATCAGTGCAATCTTGACATCCATTTTGCCCACTTGTGGCTCTCCCTACCGAGATGCCTCTCCAGGAAACCTCTCACCAACTGTTGTATATAAGATTGAATGTGACAGGTGTATAGAATTCTACATCAGTAGCACCATCCAACCTCTACACATCCAGATCAAAGAACATGTCAACACTAGAGCCTCGTCTTTCCGAAAATACATCATCAAATGCGGAGACAAAGATGGAAGGCCCACTGTCACAGTGTTAGCGACGGAGCGCAACATTGGAACTTGAAAGATCAAGGAAGCACTCTGGATAAAACCTTGATTTTGTTACCCAGAGATTTACCCATCTGCATTGTTGAGGCTTCCAAATCGATTATTTTTCATATTCCACAATGCTTAAAGCAAACTTAACACACTTATATATATGGATCAGATTACCACATTTTGCTCTCACATTCGGTTCTGGCATAGTACCAGCACAGGGTGAAAAATTACATTTTAAATCATTATTTTTAGTTAAAATAACTAAACTAAAATATTACCCTGTCAGTCTCTTTGGGAGTAATATTCCCAAATGATCTAGTACCTATTCTAGACCAACACACTAAATGTTCTGAATAATGGTTGAAGAAAATGAGTTACATTAGGTTGAGTCAACAGTGTGCTTGCCTTGTGTCAGTGTTGTATTATCAATTTGGTGGATGTGTTGGATTGTGTCAGTGTTGTATTATCAATGGCGGTGGATTGGCAGTATCGGTAGAGGTTCGGACGCCATGCTTTGACGCATAGAGTTACGGCCCTTGCCATTCTGAGTTCAAATCCCGCCGAGGTTAACTTTGCCTTTCATCCTTATGGGGTCGATAAAATAAAGTACCAGTAATGTACTGGGTAATTTTCTGGCCTTGTGCCAATAGTAGAAACAATTATCAATTTGCTTAACATAGATATTGGTCAACAACTCCTATTCTCTGAATTGTACAATGTATTGGATTCTGCAGGTTCTAAGATAAAACACACCCAGTCCACATTGAAATGTTGTAGCGTTGGTGTCATGATAAAATGCACCTGGTACACAGTAGGTGATTGGCATCAGGATTGGGCTGGAGAAACCTTAGTTATCTGCTCTGTCTAGTTTCAGAATGCTAGCATAGTAAACTGATATGCCATCAGGATAAACAATGGTAATGAGAATGGTATAGTTTATCATACCTAGTACACTTTCAAACTAAAAACCTGGTATCTTCAAATGTTAATTTCAAATTCCATCTATGCACATCTATATATAATTGTTTCTACTTTTGGCACAAGGTCAGCAATTACCCAATGCATTACTGGTACTTTATTCTATCGACCCCGGAAGGATGAAAGGCAAAGTTAACCTCGGCGGGATTAACTTACTGTGTACCAGGTGCATTTTATCATGACACCAACGCTACAAAAATGATGAAAGTGAATAATTAGCACATACTCTTTTACACTTTTACCTGTTACAGCCATCCGGCTTGTTTCATGTTGCTATGTTTTATATCCAGCTTGTGTTGGTTGCCCTTAGGTTACCTTCGTTCCATGCTGTGAACTCATCTGGGATCCTGGATAGCAGAGTGTCAAGAAAGGTCTTTTAGCTTCCAAACACTCCTCCTCCAGATTTGTCTATGTTTCTTATTCTATCTTGTGTTTATTCTGATGTGACTAATAACTAGGTTCTAGAAAGCATATGGTGAGATGGAGGACTATTGAAAGTTCCTATGTACCACAGGCTTCTGATGACAATCTAGACAACAAGTATACATAGTATGCGAAAAGGATGAAAGCAGGAGGTATGCCAATGCATATGTGAGGTGCATATTCATTGTGAGGTCATACTGCATTGGAAAGCAGTGTGACAGTGTAAATCAGGATGTGGTTGGGAAAAAGTGTGTTCGAAACAACACTGGTACATTTAGCATCACTGATGCTAAAAGAAAAAAGAGGACTGAAAATACGAGAGGTTGATGAATGTGGAAAATGAGTGGGAGGAAGAGAAACTACCCCAACTGACCCAACAGCTATTTTAGAGTAAAAAAAGCAATAAAAAATGGTAAAGTCACTGAACTGCTAAAGGTAGTTGCTAAGATGCTGAAAGCATCTCAGGAAGTGAACTAATCCCTCAAATAGTCAGAAACTTTATTTGATGTATACAATGTAAAGCTTGGGTACCCAAGAGGTGTACTGATCTCAGTACACTTCTTGGGTACCCAAGAAATTAACTGTGTAGTAGACACACAGGGATAATATGTAGTAAGAGTATCAGTGAAATAAACCTTTTCCAATCCCAGGAAAGATCTAAAGAAGTGATTGATAGCTTTTGTTACCTAGGTGACTAAATTAGCAGTGAAGGGACGTTCACCATGAACATAGTAGCTAAAATAAGGACACGGTGGAAAAGTACCTCTATTAACAACAAAAGACTGACTGTATTATGCCTGTGTGCAATGTGTGACGCTATGTGGAATGAGACATGGGTAGTGAAGGTTGGAGAAAACCAATGAGAGCATAGATGAAGTGAGAGAAAATCTGTGTATAAGAGGAATCAGATGTAGTGCCAAGAAATCCCAGTTAAAGGAAACTGATGGAGAGGAAGACCTTGGTAGAAATGGTGAGAATTATCTCAAATAACCGAAGCTCACAGAGATGACAAAGAAACACAAATGGTGGGATACTATGCTGAAAAATACCTGTACAACCACTGCAAGAATGGAAAAGCATGTTTAAAAGGGCGATGATTACAATGATGATGATATATATATACACATGCACACATGCACACACATATATATATCAGAATTGACAGTTATAGCGCGAAAGAATCAATCAAGGAGCTGAAAATGGTAAAGCTGCTGAACTGTCAGAACTAGTTACTTGCACAGTCCAGTCAATTAGGTAATACCCACTGACTGGTGCAGCAGTTTGCTCATTAATTTTTACAAGAGAAAAGTTGATGTTCTTGAAAGAGGCATAAAACTAAAAAACTAAAAAATAAATTATGAAAGTTTCAGAAAGGGTTCTTGCACAACTATTGATTGTCGAAATATTCAAAGCAGTGGAAAGGCTTAGTAATTTACATATTTTCTTATCTAAATTTTACATATTTTCTTCTTTGCAGATAAAAAAGGAAAAAAATCAACAGAAGATGACACATTACAGGATTTCTGGGTGCAAGAGGTGAAATGGAGAGGTGCCTCAGCAAGGCTAATCATAGGCAAACAGCTTAGCTATAAGCTTTTCTGGGTTGGAAGCGGAGATGAGATTGGTGGGGTAGGCATATTACTAGCGGAGAAGTGGATTAATAATACAATAGAGGTAGTTAGAGAAAGTAATCCCCAAGCGGGCTTAGGTCAAGAAGAGAAGAACCGCTTTTATGAGCAACTTCCACAGACAACCATAGTGACATACTAGTCATACTAGCAGGCAACTGCTAGGATGGAGGTTATGGTTATGGCTAAAAAAACGAAGAAGTGAGGCTTCTTGAATTTTGTGATGCAAGTGAACTAACCCGTTGCAACACTAACTTCAGCAAACCTGCCAATCACCTAATCACCTACCAATCAGGCGAGCACATAAGCCAGATTGACTTCTTGCTAGTTAGGGAACGAGGCAGACAGATGGTTACAAATACTAAGGCATACCCTGGGGAAGAATGTACCCCAGTCGTTAGTGTCATCTCAATTAGCAAGAGACAGACTGAGACACACAGGAAGGTATGGAAAAGGAGGGCCTGGAAGCTAAAGGACCTTTCACTTTAATATAGGTCTAGGAAAGCCCTACAGGATGTGTATGATGAGAGAGAAGATGGACTAGAATTATATGATATAGAAAACAACTGAAAGATCATACTGCACACAACTGAAGAGACTTGTGGCTGGAGCAAAGCTCCAACCAGACAGAGGGTGATTTGGTGGTGGAACAGCATGGTAGATAGAGCCATTGAGGGAAGTAGACACAGGTTCTCAGCTGCTAAAAAAGAGGCTAGATGTCAAGTGACATCTAGCACGAAGTAAAGCTGAGAGTAGGAAGTTTGCCAATGTTTTGATACGAGAGGATCAGAGACGTGAGGTGTTCCACATTGCAAGGCAGTGTGTCAGTGTAAATCAGGATGCTGTTGGAGATAAGTGTGTTCGAAATGATGCCAGTGCACTTAGTGTCACTGATGCTCAGAAAAAGCAGGCCTGGAAATGTCAGAGAGAGAAACTATCCCCAGCAGCACTGATAGAGGGACCAGCTATTGAGGTTGACGGCTATTGGATCAAAGAAATGAAAAATGGTAAGGCCGCTAGGCCGTCAGGTATAGTCGCTGAGATGTTAAAGGCATCAGGACAAAGTCAATCAAGTTATTTATGGTGGAGTCATACTCAAAGACTGGTGTAGCAGTCATCATCATCATCATTATTTTACTTCCTGTAGAAAAGGAGTTGGCATAAACTCAATAGAATGTTCACAATACAGATCTCGGACTCACAAGATGTGTAGTGGGATAACAGGAAAACTTTAGCAGCATTATCTTTAAAATAATATTTTTTTTTGGTTGCAAGAAGGATCCTTAAGGAAGATTAGGTTATAAGACTGCGTGTTTAATGTTGGTAGTCCATGTGGAAGGATCAGAGAGGAAAGCACAGCGAGTAAATATAATAAAGGATTTTTTTTTTTCCGTAAAATATTACAATAGAATGCTAGGAGCCATTGTGGCATATATCTAGGTAGCAGGTTGCTGGGCCCTTGCTGAAAGGGCCAAAGTCCCTTGGTAAATGCTTCATCTTGCCAGTCACTCCAGGGAATTTACTTAGTAACATCCTGTTTGTACGAGAATGAAGCTGGAACTGTCTAGAAGTGAAAAAAGGCGCGAATTTGTTTGCTGGGCGGAAATCACTGCCTGGTATTTCTATGCTGCCAACTTACAGGCCTGGCAACTTACCAAGCGCAAAATGTAGTGCCTTTGCTTACTACATTTACCCCTCTGTAGACGAAACATTGATAAAATATAAAAAAAATGGAAAGCAAAGAAAACAGCATGAATGCATGTAAGAATGAAAAAATGTAATACACTAAAAAGGCACTAAGAGGCCACGCAATGCGGCCTTCAACTGGCGATGAAAACGCTCCACCATTCCATTAGATGCAGAATGGTAACTGGTAGTCTGGATACGTTGAGCACCGATGATATTTGTTATCTCCGAGATTCAAACTGCCTACCACGGTCTGCAGTAATAGTGGTGGGAACACCGTAGCATGATATCCATCCTGATACCAGAGCTCGTGCTACAGATTCAGCAGTAATGTCACCGATAAATGAAGGTCAGGATGTACGAATATCCATGGCTGACATGGTAAGGTCCCCTGAGATCAATATGAATGTGGTGAAAGCGTGCATCAGGTGTACTGAAAGTACCGAGTAGAGCGCGGATGTTTATGCACCTTCGACTTCTGGCACAAGAGACAAGAACGAGACCATGCAGTAATATCGCGTCTTATATTTGGCCAGAAGAGTTTTGTAGTGAGCCCTAGCGGTGGAACCCAGAACTCAGAGTTACGTCCCTTGGGGACGGTAGTGACCCCTAGTGTCACCTACAAGAAGTAATCGGAGTTACGTCTCCATGGGGACTATATATTGAGACCGCCAGTGCATTCTCTCTCTCTTTTTCGCTCCTTCACTCTGATTAGCGATGTAGCAGCCCTGGAGAATGGAGCCGATTTCATCCATGACATGTGGGAGGCAAATAACAAACTACTCCCGTGAACACGTTAAGAACCTTCTCTCTCCAAGTACAAACTCCAGCACACACTTTGGTCTCAATCCATTCAGCTACCTGAAACATCAACAACCTCTGTATCTCCAGTAACTTATATATTGTTCTCTTTTGACTTCCACGAAGTAAACCTATCTACAAACAAAGTAAATCAGCCTTTCATGTTATTTCTAAAACTGTAAATAAATATATATATAATACCAATCTTCTAAAGTTTTACTGAGGCCGAGGCTCCAGGGTGTGAAAGGTTGTGTAGAGTGTCGAATACGATTCTGCGATGAATCTCAGGAACAAAAGGACGAGGTAAATCAGCAGACACGTCACAGAGAATGTGCGAGTCCACTGTCGGAAAAGGCAAGTACTTGATGTGGTTAGAAAGAGCTATCTCACTTACAGCTTTTCACAGGCGCCGCTAAATTCCACTGCAGGTACTCCTCTTCCACGTGCGTCCGACTGCTTAACACCGGGAGCTGCCCAAAACTCACGTCCACACCGTGTGCTGGTCACCACTAGAGAGAGGCCCTCTGCTGGCCCTTCCGGTCGAGCATCCTTCCGGCCAAAGACCCCTTCCGGTCAAGCATCCTTCCGGCCAAAGACCCCTTCCGGTCGAGCACTCCCCCCGCCTCCGGCCACTGCACGCCACACCATACCCACACACCCCCTGATCTCAAGGATCAATTTCCTCCTCATCCCTCTGCATATGAAAGTCTGCCGTCCAGGTCGGTGGTCTACGACTCCGTTGCGATCTTCGTAGTATTGGGGCAGAGCTCTGGGTTTCCACCTCATCTTGGGTTTCCTCTTCCTCGGAGTCCGTCGACACAGTGATTCTTCTTACATCCAGGACATGACGTGGTACCCCGTCCACGGACACATTGTTCTTTGAATTTACGGCCGTCACCGTTCCCCTTCCCCATTGAGATGTGCAACGTGCATCTGGGGGCTTAACCCAGACTTCTTCGCCCACCTGCACGAATGCACTCTCTCTCCCCACTGGCCGTTGTGGTGGTGTGCATGGGTGCCGCCACTCGTATTTGAATACTGCTCTATGTGGCACCGATTCCTCGACCTGTCCAACCCGAGGGGACATGTTGTACCAGAACACTGCCTCCATTGGTGAGATATGGCCCCGCTCCGCCATTGCCTTGATCGTCCGGTGGTGTCGCTCCACGATTCCATTCCCGCTCGGCCTGTGCGCCGCTCTGAAGAAACAGTCCACCTTCCATCCATCGAGCATCTCCCTCAGTGCCTCCGAGCGGAACGCTGCGCTGTTGTCCATCAGCAGTTCATCCACAGGGCCCCGCTCCAAGAACACCTCTCTCAACGTCCGCACGATTTCCTCGGCCGTTCCAGTCTTCATCTCCCTCCATATCGCCATTCGACCTGGTCCACAGTCGACCATCGAGAGGTACGTTCCCTGCCGGTAGTGCGTCACATCCACCGCTAATCGCTTCCAGTCGCAATCCACCGGGAGGCTTCCCGTTTCGTGTACACCCGGGGCGGGATCAATGGACTGACATCGGACACAGCCTCTAACTACCCCCCGAACACTGTGTCTGCTAACGTCCGAGTCGATTCTCCTGGCTAGGAACAGGTTCCTATCCACCCCCATGTGGTGCATGTCATGCAACCCCTTCAGGTCTAACTCGGTCAGCCGACACACGGCAGCTATCTCATCCTCTACCTCCTCCGGCGCTTCCATCCAGGCCTTCTTCACTCTAGTTAAGATGTCCGCCCTATATTTCTCTGAGGGCACGAACACTACGCTCAGCTTCAGGTCGAACTCGGTGGCCAGCTCTCCTAACGTTCCCAGGCGGCGCTTTATCAGCATCTCCGCCACGCCTCTCGTTCGCACTCTCTTCTCACTGGTGAGCACTGATCTTACCCATCCGAGTACAGTAGCCAAGTCGGTGCGTATCTCGATGGTGCGCAGCCCCCACCGCAGGGCGAGGTTCACCCCTCTCAACACCGCGTCCAGCTCGGCCACATTGATGTGGCTGCAGTCATCCTTCTTTCTAAGCCAGGCTGCATCCTCGACCTCAACACCTATCTCCAACGTGACACCCAGCGCTATGCTGCTGGCATCGCACCATACGGTCCCGCTCCGTGATTTGGGAACGTACCAGCGTCCCCGCACTGGGTCGTCGGCCTTCACCCTCCCCACGATCTCCTGCATCATGGCCACCGTTCTCTCTCCCACTCTGTCACTCCAAGTCACCCCTCCCGCTCGTCTCTTGACATAGCTGCATGCCGTCCGGAGCCATCCTGCGATCGGGTAGTGACCCACCAGCTTTCCACACACCGAGAAAAGCTCCCGCCTATTCATACTTGGGCCCAGTTCCGGAACTTCGTTTCTCCTCTGGAACACCAAAACGCCCGTCTTATCTCGCCGTAGCCTAAGTCCCAGCGCGGCTCCTCCCTCCAATGCTTCTGATGGCTTCGCAGTCAGTCCATACCTCCACAAATGGCTCGTGACCTCCGCCGTCGACACCACCGACTCGTCCACTAGGATGTCGTCAATATAGGAGTTAGTAGCCCTCTTTATCTTGTCGGCCATCCCCAGAGCGGTCTTGAGGACCGCCGCCATGATCTTCGGTGCGGAGCTCAGCCCTAAACCGAGCCTGGTCAGGCAATATGTCCGGCCCTTATACCTGACCAGCTGATACCGCCAGAGCTTCTCATCTATATGCAACTGCAAGTAAGCCGACTTTAGATCCACGATTGCTGAACCCCCCGTCATGCGTCTCCACTCATGCAGGGTTTCCCCACAGACATCCATGACCTCGCCACCCGAGTGGCATGACACGTGCTCGTTCAGCTCTCGATAGTCCAGCACCGGCCTCACCTTGCTCTTCGTGGGTTGCACCACCGCCATCAACGGCAATACTCCGCACTTCACCTCCTCCTTCCAGGGAAGCAGTATGCCCTCTTCGATCCATCTCTCTACTTCTCGCTCGAACTCGCTCCTAGCGTTTCCCTTCAATGTGTGTTGATAGCAGCCCACTTTGGTCTTCAGTGTTGGTGTTTCTCCCTTCCAGTACCACTCAACAACCCATCGCTGCCCATCAAACACGGCCTTGAAGTCTTTGTCCTGTACAGTGTAAGCGGGGTATTCCTCCTCGTGGACCTTCTGGTTCTCATGACGTGCACTCACAGCGCATACCGATGCAGCGGCGCCAAACGACACACCGACAATGCTCACCGTGACGCCCCCTAGACGGCCAATCGCGTCCATGCCCATAACCACGCTGATCCCATCCACCACACTGTCTACCACGATGGCGGAAAGCCTTATCGTCCTTCCCCGTACCGCTATTTCCATCTCGCTGCGACCTCGGCATTCAATTTTCCTGCCGTCGACTGCCCTTACACTGCTCTTCCCTCCCCACCTCTGCGCCACCCCCGTGGTCACCAGTGTCGTCGTACAGCCCGTATCCACGAGGGCTCGCTGTGGCTTCCCCCTCACGAAGACTTCCACCACGGGCAGCGCCGCTACTCGTAAGGGGCAACTACCGGCGCAGTCGTTCCCCTTGGATCGTTTCCCTGGTTGCAGTTAGTAGCGATGTGGCCTGGTCGCTTACACCGGTAGCAAATTATTTCCGGCTTCCTTGTAACGAAGACGAAAAATTCTGGAGATGAGGAATAGGATATCTATCAGGAACAGTCATGGCGTTTAGTCTTCTAAAATCGCCCGTGGGTCTCCAACTTCAGAGCCCTTGGGAACCATACGCAGCGGAGAGGCCCAAGGACTGGTGGATAGACGAATAATTCCCAGTTGGAGCATATGATCAAACTCAGCCTTTGCCGCTTGAGTCTGTCTGGAGGTAAACGATGAGGACGAGAAAATACTGGAGAATTCATAGAGATGAAATGCTTTGTAGAGTGAGCAGGATTACTCACTTGGAAATTTAAGTTAGTAAGTGCCGGAAAAGAGTCTAAAGGTTTATGATATTCATCTCCTGTAGCAGCGATGTCAGGCCAACAGATGGAGCACTGGAATTTTTGCCACGAATTGAAAAGTTAGTAGTATTATCCAGGAGGCGTTGTTTACAAACGTCCACCAAAAGCGACTAGTGGTGGAGAAAATCTGCTCCCAGGATTGGATATGGCAGGTCAGCACTGACGAATATCCATTTAAAGTCACGTTGTAAATTGAGATCCAAAGAAAGCGAGATCTGACTAAAAGTTTGTATAGGTGAATGATTCACCACCTGCAGGGTGATCTCTGAAGGAAGAGGAGTGTCCTTGAGGAATTTCGCAGTCTAAATACTGCAATAAGTGCCAGAATCCACCAGAAAAAGCTTCCATGAAAAATGCACAACTAGGGACATGTGAACTGGAGACATCTGTCGTGCTCAGTGTCCCATGCTTGCGTTTCCCGGATTGACATAAAAACAGGGTTTAATGCATCTATGAGCTTTCTCTATGAAACGCTTATGGTACCAGCAAATAAATGAAGAGGCAGGAGAAAAAGAACGTTGTCCTGGTGAGGAGGGACGACTGGACGATCGATGGTGAGAATCATGAGAAGCATGCATTTCCCTTACCTCACGAGTCAACTTCAGGATGGCCTATAACGCTGCTGAATTGCTGTCAGGAGTAGCTGCTGCCACTGTAGCGGGAGAAGAAGAAACAGCGGCAAACCTTTCAGTACCTTTGCTCTCGGAATATTCGACGATGTTATCAGCCGAAGAAGCCAACTGATCAACACTTCCATTATAGGGGCAAGAATGGCCTGCACACTCGAAGGTAAACATGAGAAGAACAGCCTCTTTAGCATGGAATTGTTCTCGGAAGAGCCTTCAGCAAGCTCCTTCATCCTACACAGGAGTTGGATCGGCGTCCTGTCGCCCAAATGCTCGTGATGAAACTGCTTTTCCACAGAAAGAGATATCCTATGGAGTATTTCAGTCTTTAATGATGAATATGAAGCGTCAGAAGGTGTATCCGTAATTAAATCTTTCAGCGTAAGCGACAAGGATGAAGGAACAATAGGCAACTTGTGTTGCTCCAAACTAATACTGCTTGCTGTGAAGTATGACTCAATTTGTGCGAACCAAACTCTTACATCACCATTGAATGCTGGTAAAGACAAGTGGTTCATAATTACAAAGAGATACAGTCTGTATGAAACAATAAGACAGAGGCAAACAATATCCTCAAGGCAAAGAATTGACCAGAATGGCAAAAAACAAAAAATATTTTTTTTTTTTCAGCTACTTGTTGAATTCTCCATTTGAAGAAGAAAAAAATGTTTTTTTTTTCTTAGTTTTAAACCAAACAAAAGCAAAACATGATTAAAATTTCCACCAATGCATTGAGTGTGAATAATTACCTTCAGAAAGATGCACCAAGTGCGTTTTAAAATCCTCACGTGTAGTAATTTCAAATTGCTGGTAAAAAAATTTTCTTTAAAGAATATTTCTGAAAGAAATATTCCCACGTCAGGTAGGTCACCACTTTAGCAGAAAAGTTCTTTAGAATAATATTTTTGGGGGTTGCAGGAAGGATTCCTAAGGAAGATTAGGTTGTAAGGCTGCATGCTTAATGTTGGTAGTCCATGTGGAAGGACCAGAGAGGAAAGCACAGCAAGGAAATATAACAAAGGATTTATTTTTTCCATAAAATATTACTGTTGTATGGACTGTGAATCGAACTCACAACCTCATTGTTGTATGGACTGTTAAATTCGATTTGTTCAATTTACACGTGCTCACACATTTGCATATGAATCACGTGACCTGGGCAGTCAGTCAGCGTTGGTATTAAAAACTCAGTCACAGACTGACTGGCTTACTTTATGTTATTCTGCTACTGCGAGGAGGGGCGTTTTGGTTGTTTCGCAAATTGCACAAATTATTTGATATAACTCGTTGTGTTTTCTCTGCGAGTACCGAGAGGAATACAACAGAGTTTATTGGCGTCGCCGATAGGATTTACCTACATTGCCGATAGGATTTAGAAAAGATCTCTTCTTTTCTCTACCAACTCCAGCCTTGTATCATGACCATCGGGTAACAAATCCTTATATTAATGCCTTTGACTTCCATGAAGTAAAAACTTTATTATAACACACACTCCGGTATTTACTGTCTTTTATATTATGTTGTATGTACACCGATACTAATTTCCTAAAGTGGTGACCCCGACGTGATTTAAAAAAAAAGAATGGGAAATGGTATACGGTGTATTTAATATGATATTAAAAAAAAAGAGAGACAATTTAATACAAAACGAACACCTACAATTATTGAGACAGACAAACTGCAATTGTATAAATGTTTTTGCCTTTTGTTTTCTTTCCTTTTCTGCCCTTCGCTTCTCTGGCTAAAAATTTCTGAGGATGACAAGATGGAGTCTCTCTTCTCCATCAATAGTGTTTTTTGGCGCGAAATAGTCCACCATGTTGGATTTTTTTTTTTGATTTTTTTTTTTAAGGTTCCTTGCCCTTACCTTAGTATAACAGCATTCAATTAATCGCTTGTTCGCATATCGTCCCGGATGCATTATTTTTCCGGTCCAGTGATCTGACGGAATAATTTTGTTTTCCTTTTCTGTTACGTTAGACATTTTTCCAAACGGTAGATTGCCTGTGGTATCCCAATGGCTTCCCACTCTGTTCTGCCAACGTACACTGGCGACGTGAGGCTGTGGTTCTCAGTTAGAAGCATTCTTCAGGGGGAACAGAGTTGACGAGGATCTACAACATTCTGTGGTCCTTAGCGCAATTCCGCCGGCAATTCTCCAGACGGTTAAGGACCTCGTGTTAGAGGCAACCACAGACTCGTCGTACACGTCTCTGAAGGCTGAAATATTAAGCCGGACGGAACAGTCTTCAGAAAAGAGATTTAGGGCTCTGGTCCATCTGGAGCACATAGGGGATGGCACCCCATCGAACCTCCTTAGGCGAATGAAGGACCTAACGGGGGGGGGGGGTCTGCAGCGGAAACTGTCCTGCTGAAGCAGTTCTTTTCGCGCCTGCCGACCAACGTACAGGCAATTTTGGCCCCCATGAGGGATACAAGCATGGTTGAGCAGCTTGCCGCATCTGCGGACAAAATTTTCGAGGTGACGAATGCCGGAGGCAGCGACCCCCTTGCCGCTGTTCACCACCCAACTCGGGCCACACACGGCCATGCGATCTACGCGGCAGCGCCAACAGACAGCTCGACTATTATAGCGATGCAAAGGTCCATTCAGGAGCTCACCATAGAGCTCCACAAGATGAAGGCCCTGTGTGGTGGCTGTTCGCGCCCCCGCAGTCGTGGGAGATCGCAAAGTTTTAGACGGCGTTCTAAATCACCAGCTTCATCTCTATGCTGGTACCACGAGCGATTTGCTGAGAACGCGAAGCACTGCGTGCAACCTTGATCCTATCATAAGGCGGGAAACGCATAAGAGGTCCTCTGATGGGGACAGATGACCTCAACATAAAGCCACCAAACCGCCATGTCTTCATTAAGGACCTAATGTCCGGAAGAGGTTTCCTCGTGGATACAGGAGCCTCCTGTAGTATCTGGCCGGTCCATTGCCTGAAAGATACCCCCATAGAGTCATCTGTTACGCTGCAGGCAGTTAACCACTCGTCTATAAAGACGTACGGGCAAATCTCGCTCCCTCTTAAATTCCTAAATCTTCATAGATTTTAAGTGGATTTTTACGGTTGCCGATTTGCCATATCCCATCTTAGGAGCGGATTTCCTCCACAACTTCTCTTTAACTGTGGACGTCCGTGGCCAACGCCTGGTGGATAACATCACCGGCTTTTCAATTCATGGCCAGGAAGCCAATGCCCCAATAGTCAGCCCCATGTTCTTTATCGCTGCCGCTGGAGACGCCTACCTTGCGTTGCTGGGTTCTTTCCCGGAGCTCACAGATGGAAATTTTCGAGTCGCTGACCCAACATTTCGTTTCCACCACCGGTGCCCCAGTGTTTTCGCGTCCACGCCGCTTACCGACGGAAAAATTAAAGGCAGCACGGTCCGATTTCGACCATATGCTGCAGCTGGGCATTATTCGCCCATCTACGAGTACTTGGGCTTCACCGTTACACATGGTGCCCAAGACTTCCGGCGACTGGAGACCCACTGGGGATTATAGGAGGTTAAATGCCATGACCGTCCCGGATAGGTATCCCATTCCCCATCTCCACGATTTTGCATCTTCACTGCAGGGGTGTAAGATTTTTTCTAAGTTAGATTTAGTGCGAGCCTACCACCAAATTCCAGTTAGGAAGGAGGATATTCCGAAAACGGCGATTACAACCCCTTTCGGATCATTCGAATTTTTGACCATGCCTTTCGGACTCAGGAACGCCGCTAGCACTTTTCAGCGGTTCATAGACGAGGTCACGCGTGGTCTGGACTTCGTCTATGCTTACATAGACGATATTCTCGTCGCTAGTTCCTCTCTGGAAGAGCATATGCGCCACATGCTTCTCTTACTTCGGTGACTTCAGGATTACCGCGTTCGCGTGAATCCTGCAAAGTGTGTTTTCGGTTCCACTTCCCTACATTTTTTAGGCCACCTCATCGACGCCGAAGGTATTAGGCCGCTCCCTCAGCGAGTTCAAGCAATACAGGAGTTACATCCGCCTACTACACTTCACCAGTTCCGTCACTTCTTTGGCCTAATCAATTTCTATAGGAGTTTCATTCTTCATTGTGCTTATTGGCTATCTTCCCTTACTGACATTTTAAAAAATCGTCGTAAGAAGAATGAAGACATTTCCTTGACACAAGGACAGCTTCAGGACTTCCAGTCTGCCAAGACAGCACCCGCTAGTTCTTCTTTGCTAGCCCACCCGGTACCAGAGGCCAAGCTTTCGTTTTGTGTTGATGCATCTGATACCGCTGAAAACCAACAACCTTTGGCATTTTTCTCGAGGAAGTTGAAACCAGCAGAAATGCGTTATAGCACGTTTGGGCGGGAATTATTAGCCATATATCTGTCGGTGAAACATTTCTCTCATATTCTTGAGGGGAGAAATGTTACGGTTTTTACCGACCACAAACCGTTGACCTTCGCTTTGAGGGCCAAAGCCGACAGATATTCGCCCAGAGAGAAAAGGCACCTGGACTACGTTTCACAATTTACAAACGATATCCAGCACATTGCCGGCTCGCACAACATAGTTGCAGACGCATTATCACGTTTGCCAATTAGCTCCATCTCGTCATCCCAGGAGATCGACTTAGGTCGTTTAGCTGCAGACCAACCTGCACTCCAATCGTTGGACACTCTTTCTACTGAATTTGCGACTTGCATTTTCAAATATCTGCCCTTGTCCACCACCGACAGGCAGATTCTATGCGATGTATCCACTGATGCACCACGACCACTTGTTCCTGAGACTCACCGTCGAATTGTGTTCCTGGCTTTGCACAACATTTCTCATCCAGGATTTGCTGCCACAGTTAAACTCATAACAGCCAGATTCTTCTGGCCAAATATGAGGCGCGACATTGCTGCTTGGTGCCGTTCCTGTATCGCTTGCCAGAAATCGAAGATCCATAGACACATCCGGACTCCACTTGGTACTTTCAGTACTCCAGATGTTCGGTTCCAACACATCCACATTGACATCGTTGGACCTTGGCCATTCAGCAGTGGATATTCCTACATATTGACGTGTGTCGATCGTTTTTCGCGATGGCCTGAAGCCATCCCTTTACAAGACATGACTGCTGTGACTGTAGCACGTGCCCTGGTATCAGGGTGGATTACCCGCTTTGGGGTACCAACTACACTCACCACAGACTGCGGTAGACAATTCGAGTCCCATCTTTTCTCTGAGCTCACAAAAATAATTGGAGCTCAATGGATTCGGACCACAGCCTATCATCCTGACTAAAAAGGGCGCACAATGACGCTCATACACCCGAGCCACAAATACCCCAATCTTTCTCTCTTGTGCATACACCTGCTCCTTCTGCTCCACCTTCACCTACATACAAGACTACGACCCGTTCCGGTCGGAGAGTCCACTGGCCCAAAAAGTTCTGCCAAACTATTTTTATGTGAACTGGCCATTGGAGCCTTATATTTTTTTTTCTTGCTGTTCTTGTTATTTATTGATTTATTGTATTACAATGTACCTCTCATTACCATTTCACTGGATGTATATATATGTTTTTCGTTTCCTTTACAACGAACATTTTAAGCTATATTCTTCTATTTGCCGGTTTATAAATTTACCACGTAAATTTGCCGTTGAAAACCGCGCATTTATTAAGAATGCTTATTTCTCTGGTCGCTGGCCTCTTGACCCTTCCAGGTCAACGCATTCACAACATCGACAACAACACAGCTTCATCAACAACTAAAACCAGCAGAACAAGCCAGACAATTTATTTCTGCAGCACTCTGCCTGTGAGAAATTCCCTTCGGAAGTTGGAAATTTCATGTTATACCACAGACCAGAAACCACCTGCATTCATTCTCTGGAACACACTCTTTACTGCTGTCATGTGACTGCACACATGTTAATTGTATTTTAGATATTTGAACTTTTGACCTCTTCTCTTACTTTCATTACTTTGTACCATAATTTTCATGCCTCTTACATGCTCGCCATCTTACTCCATGCATGCTTCTTTCGATTTTTATGTTTTAAAAATCTGGCGGGGGACAATGTAGCAAGAGTTGCCTCCCTTGCCATGACAATCTCATCACCGCTCTCTAGACAGGAAGTAGGTGGAGTTGCTTCCCTTTGGGATTGGCAGACTCTCTGTTGGTCACTTCGGTCAACAGATATAAAAGGAGTAGTTTACCACGAAATCTCTCTCTTGCCTCCTGATTCCTGAAGTGGTAACACCTGCGACCTTAGCTGGCGATGATTCTTTCTTGATGACCCTTTCGTTACCAAGAACAATGCAACTTGCAGCCTGAGATGAGAGCCGAAGATGTCAATACCAGCTAGAAAAGATCTCTTCTTTTCTCTACCAACTCCAGCCTTGTATCATGACCATCGGGTAACAAATCCTTATATTTAATGCCTTTGACTTCCAAGAAGTAAAAACTTTATTATAACACACACTCCGGTATTTACTGTCTTTTATATTATGTTGTACGTACACCGATACTAATTTCCTAAAGAACTATCAGTCTTATTCCACAGACCAGGAGATGTGCTACCGATGTGGAAAGGCCCACAAAGCGACAGACTGCCCCTTCAAAGAAGCCAAATGTCATTTTTGTGACAAAAAGGGCCATTTGCAAGCGGTGTGCAGAAAGAAACATCAGCAACGTAATCATCGCTCACAGAATTACGTGAAAAGAATCACCAAAGCTGAGCTAGTCAAGGCGATCCTTGGTGAAGTTCCCCACGATACTCATAGTTTGAATGTGCCAATAACAATCCAGAACAGACTTTTCACAATGGAATTGGACACAGCTACTACAGGCAATTTTGTTTCCTTGTCAGTTTGGAAACAATTAGGAAAACCGAAGCTGCAAGATGTCAAACATCGGTTTGAATCTGCCAGCAAGCACGACCTGCCCGTTCTGGGAACTTTCATGGGCCAAACCAAGGATCCAACGACCGGTAAACGGAATTCAATACCCTACATCGTCACCAAGATCCCTGATCTTAATTTGCTGGGACGAAACGCTATCCAGACTCTGGGAATTTCCGTAGACAATGCTCTAGGATTGAAAAGCATAGACAACCAGGCCAAGAGTGAGGGTGCAGAAGTGATGCATCTAAAGACCTCAAATGAGCCCTATATTTCCATGCAACGAGATTGTCACAACATGTGTGATGAATTCCCAGATCTCTTCAAGCAAGAATTGGGATGTCTTAATGACTTCGAACTGGAAGTGAAGTTCAAGTCGGACGCAACACCGGTCTTTCACAAGGCACGCCCGGTCCCGTTTGCTCTTCGTGATGACCTGGCCAAAGGTTACGAAGAAGGCATCGCCAAAGGAATCTGGAAGCCAGTACATTTCAACGAATACGGAACGCCAGTAGTACCGATTCGTAAAGCACATACTTCAGGCAACCTGAAGCCCAAACTACGGATTTGTGGTGAAAACTCTGTGGGAATTAATGACCAACTTGCAGATCATCGTCATCCAATGCCACTCCCAGAGGAACTGATGCAGAAGCTCGGAGGTGGATTCGGATACACAAAGATTGATCTTGCTGATGCCTATAATCAGATCAAGCTGGCTCCAGAAAGTCAACGCAGGCTTGCACTCACCGTGGGGTGCTCCTGCAGGAACGACTCCCTTTCGGAATCAAATCAGCACCTGGTTACTTTCAGGAGATCATGGAAAACCTGACTCAAGATCTACCTGGTGTGGCCGTCTTCCAGGACGACATGCTCGTCAGTGGGAAAGATGCAAACGATCACCTGAACAACCTAAAGTGTCTGCTCACACGTCTGTGCGACAAAGGACTCAGATGTCGCCGTGACAAGTGCCAGTTTGCACTACTCAGTGTGGAATACCTTGGACACACCTTGTCGGCTGAAGGGATCGCGAAGGGATCCAAGGTCGAAGCAGTTTTAAAGATGCCACATCCAACGAACGTCTCAAGCTTGAAGTCTTTCCTGGGTTCAGTTCAGTTCTATGGAAAGTTTATCCCAAACCTGGGCAGCATGGCAGAGCCACTCTATTGCCTTACGAAAAAACGACTACTTGGAAGTGGGGAGATGAAGAACAGTCAGCTTTCGATCAGTTGAAAAATGTGCTTTCATCGGATCGAGTTCTGATACACTTCGATCCAAACAAAACTTTGGGACTGGCTTGCGACGCGTCAAACGTTGGTATTGGAGCAGTCCTGTTTCATCGCTATCCTGATGGAAGCGAGCGCCCAATATCCAATGTGTCCAAGACTCTTACTTCTGCACAGCGTAACTACGGCCAAATTCAAAAGGAAGCCCTGGCCATCATATTTGGCTTGCAGAAGTTCTATCAGTATCTGTACGGACATCAGTTTATACTCGTAACTGACCACAAGCCACTGACATCACTGTTCAGTCCGAGGAAAGGGACGCCACTTCTCGCTGCTAACCGACTAGCACGGTGGGCCCTGTGGCTGAACCAGTTTGACTACACCATCGAATATCGGAGAACAGCGGATCATGGCAATGCAGATGCCCTCAGTCGCTTGCCATTTGGTAATGACATCGACTTTGACAGGAAGGAAAATGGTGAAGACATGGACATGGTGTGCACCATCAAAGCTCTGTCTTCAAGTCCAACCTATCGATTCTAACGTCCTCCGCCAAGAGTCGGGGAAAGATCCAGTGATATCTACAGTGATACGCTACGTCCGTGAAGGCTGGCCACCAAAGAATACTGAGATCAATGACGAAGTCAATAAGTTCCGGAAGTTATCGGATTCACTCAGTATCTGCCACGGATGCCTTATCCATGGATCGAGAGTTGTGATTCCACATAGCTTACAGCCAAAGATCCTCAATCTTCTGCATCTCGGACACTTTGGCATGGAGCGCATGAAACAATTGGCAAGAACTGCTGTTTATTGGCCTGGTATCGATGCTGCTATAAAGAAAACCAGTCGACAATGTGATTCGTGTGGTGAACATCAAAACCAGCCATCCAAGTCTCCAGTTCACCCATGGATGTTACCTGAAAAGCCGTGGAGCCGCTTACACCTGGACCACGCAATAAATTTCATGGGCAGTAATTGGTTGGTGATCACGGATGCTTATTCCAAGTATCCATGCATTCATCCTACGTCATCCACGTCCTCCAGAGCCACTTTAGATCTGCTTGAAGAAGACTTTGCGCACTTCGGATTTCCTCACACGCTAGTCACCGATAACGCACCGACTTTTATTTCTGAGGAGTTCCAGAGCTGGTGCAAAGAATGTGGGATCACGCACCTGACAGGGGCACCTTACCACCCAGCTACTAACGGAGCAGCGGAACGTTTGGTGCAGACCTTCAAACAAGCTCTGAGGAAGACTTCTCTTCCGCCGAAGCGAGCACTTCAAGAGTTCTTGATGCAGTACCGGAGAACACCGACATCCAGTGGATTCTCCCGAGTGAACTTTTGAATCACCGGCAGATACGGACAAAGATTGATTCTCTGCTGCCCTCGCCAGCACACATCGCTCAAGGCAAGCAGTCTAAGGAAGCATATAAGTCTCAGATGACTCCGGACTGGGCAGGTGTCGCTAAGGTTACCAGGCAGTACAAGGCTGGAGATCCTGTGTATGCACTGTACTACGGACCTCGCCGAGAGAAAGATCCCCGATGGGTACCAGCAATCATTAAGAAGTCATTGGGTACTCGCTGCTTCAACGTTAAGGTCATACCTCATGGCCCGGTGTGGAGACGACACTGGGAACAGCTGCAACCGCGGTACACTACTGAGGAAGACAATGAACCTGGTGATGCAGTAGACACTGTTTTTGAATTTGCAACAGATCACCCGATGGAGATCTCGGAAATCGTGCCACTAACTCCAAGACAGACCAGACCCAAGACCTTGTTGCCCGTTCCAGAGTATGGACCAGACAATCGAAGACGGTCCAAGAGAACTCGTAAACCCCCAGAGAGACTTTGCTGTTGATGCTTCTTTTGTCGCATCAATTTCGGTGGGGAGGTGTTGTATGGACTGTGAATCGAACTCACAACCTCATTGTTGTATGGACTGTTAAATTCGATTTGTTCAATTTACACGTGCTCACACATTTGCATATGAATCACGTGACCTGGGCAGTCAGTCAGCGTTGGTATTAAAAACTCACAGACTGACTGGCTTACTTTGTTATTCTGCTACTGCGAGGAGAGGCGTTTTGGTTGTTTCGCAAATTACACAAATTATTTGATATAACTCGTTGTTTTCTCTGCGAGTACCGAGAGGAATACAACAATTACAATAGATGTTAGGCGCTATTGTGGCATATATCTAGGTAGGAGGTTGCTGGGCCCATAGGGCCAAAGTCCCTTGGTAAATGCTTCATCTTGCCAGTCGCTCCAGGGATTTTATTTAGTAATGTCCTGTTTGTATGAGAATGAAGCTGGAACTGTCTAGAAGTGAAAAAAGGCGTGAATTTGTTTGCTGGGCAGAAATCATTGCCTGGTATTTCTATGCTGCTGACTTATAGGCCTGGCAACTTACCAAGCGCAACCCAATTGTTCTGCCACAGTAAGTAGTGCCTTTGCTTACTACAAAACTAATAGGAAGGGAAAACTTCATATGTAGTAGATGTTCAGTAAAAATTGATAGAAGTGTCAGTCATAGGCACATTTTACAAATGCAGGTAGGATCTATAGAGGTGGTTGATAGCTTCTGATATGTAGGTTATCAAATTAGCAAAGGTGGAGGATGCTCTGAGGCCATAGTATCTAGAATAAGGACAGGATGGAAGAAGTTTAAGAAGCTGCTTCCTCTGTTGACAACGAAGGGTTTCTCCCTACAAACACAAGGTCGGTTGTATGATGCCTGTGTGAGATGCGCGATGCTTCATGGTAGTGAGACATGGGCAGCAACTGCAGAGGGTATGCGAAGGCTGGAGAGAAATGAAGCAAGCATGCTCCGATGGATGTGCAATGTCAATGTACGTGAACGACTAAGCATAGACGAGTTGAGAATGATAAACTGTAGTGTGCGGGAGAGAGACTGTGTTGGTATGGACATGTGATGCACATGGAAGATGACCGTTAGGTGAAGAAGTGACGAGAAATCCCGGCGGAAGACGCATTAGCGGAAGACCACGAAAAACATAGGCAGAGGTCGTGAGAGCTGACCTCAGATCACTGAAGCTCACAGAGGAGATGATGAGGGACCGTGATGAATGGAGAGATGTGCTGAAGAGGACCCATCCCACCCTTGCAAGCAGGGAAAAGCAGACGTAAAATGATGATGATGATGATGATTTTTATTATTTATTATTTCCCACGATTGAAAATATCCTGCTTCCATTTCTCCTCTCACATCTCTGTATTTTCCCCTCTCTCATTCATTATGTGACTGCAAATATGTATATTTATATTTCACTCACATAGATCTTTCTTGATTCATCTGACACTTCTGTCGGCCTGAGGTGTATGTATAATACAATCCCTTTACATCTCTCTCTCTCTCTCTTTCTCTGTCTAGTTCGTTTGGTCATATTTCTTTATCTTCCGTTTTTGTTGGAAATATTTGCCCTAAGTTCTCTTTTAGGCTGATTTTGTTTTGTTCATATTGTTATTATTTATTTTCCACAATTGAAAATATCATGCTTTCATCTCCTAAAGTCACCCATTGACCTCCCGCCTACTCCCATGCACCACTATAGTTATTTGGTCCAATCAAAACTCAGTGGTTCGTAGTAAGGCTTCAGTAACACAAATCTCTATCGGAAAGCCACCACTTCAGCTACTATTTCTTAAGCATAGATCTGGTTGTTTTGTATAATTAATGGACTATAGAGATGGAGAGTATGAGTACTCACAATGACAAAAATGAATTCACCTCCCATCTCCGGACAAGCACGCAAGCACCCCTCTTTATGTCAAGCATGGAAGACTAACATAAATCCGTCTCCCGCACCGCTTCCTGGGCCTTTATCCCATTCCTTCCTCCCTTCCAGCGAACTCCAATACTTCAGAGTTGGTAGCATGAACGTAGGAACATTGAAAGGTTCATCAAATGAGGTTGTAGAGATGCTTGAACGTAAGAAAATTGATGTTTGTTGTGTTCAAGAGAATAGGTGGAGGGGGTGGGTCTGCTAGATTCATTATGGGCAAAAAAGGATGCTTTAAACTTTTCTGGATGGGAAATCATAACAGGCTGGGTGGAGTAAGAATTATGTTAGAAAAATGGGTAGATAAGGTAATTGCCGTAAATAGAGTGAATGACAGAATCATTAAAATTAGACTAGTTCTAAATAGAATAACTGTCAATAATATCCGCTTATGCACCCCAATCTGGCCTACCTGACATTATAAAAGACATGTTCTATGAGTCGCTAATGCTCACTACTTTCCAAATAACTGACAGTGACGACATAATTATTGCTGGCGACCTTAATGGGCATGTTGGACAACATTGTGATGGCTATGAAGGGATCCACGGATGTTATGGGTTTGGTACTAGAAATGAGGAAGGCTTTAGAATCCTGGAATTCTGTGACACAAACTTCAAAAAGCGAGACAATCACTTGATCACCTATAGATCAGGGGAACACACCAGTCAGATAGAAGATGAGACAGTGTCTGTTGTAACACTAAATCCCTCCCCCGTGAAGAATGCACCTCCCAACATCGCCTCATAGTCAGGGCTAGACGACTCGACGGCAGAGGACAACCTTGAGGAGAAGAATGTGGAAGTTGAAGGACCACACAGCCAGTAACAAATTTAAAAGCATATTACTTGATGCTGTCGACAGTAAGGAAGAGCAATTAGAGGTATACAATATAGAGGAGCAGTGGGTATTCCTGAAAGTTAACCTACTGAAGGTGACTGATGAAATCTGTGGCTGGAGCAGACCTTTAGAAAGGAGGAGCGATTTGGTGGTAGAACAGTAGGGTGGAGGAGACAATTAAGGCCAAAAGATGGGCTTGGAAAGAATGGCGAGATGGGGGAAGTAGAGAAGACTACTAGGTGGCTAGGAGAGAAGCTAGGCGACAAGTGTACTTTGCAAGAAGGGAAGCAGAGGATAGAAAGTTCAAGCATGTTCTACAATGCGAGGACCAAAAACATGAGGTGTTCAGGATTGCAAGGCAATGTGTCAAGGAAAACTCTGATGTTGTCAGGGAGAAATGCATCTGTAATGATAATGGTGTAATTGCTCTCACTGATACTGATAAGAAGGTAGCATGGAAGTGCCACTATGAGAGACAATTGAATGAGGAGAATGAATGGGATAAAGATAGTTTGCCCCAAGTTGATCCAACAGAGGGACCAGCGATGCAAGTTAGCGATAATAAGTAAGGCAATGAAAGATATGAAGACAGGTAAGGCAGCTGAAATGTTGAAAGCATCTGGAATGGTGGGACATACTATGGTCACCTGGATAGTAAACCAAGTAATACAGAATGAGGTCATACCAAATGACAGGCGTAGCATCATCATTGTTAACTGCTACAAGGACAAAGGAGATGCTCTAGATGGAGAAAACTATAGAAGCATTAAGTTAGTTGACCAGGTCATGAAGGTCACAGAAAGAGTTATTGCACACCTGATTAGAGACCGAATTGATCAAGATGAAATGCAGTTTGGGTTTGTGCCCAGTAAAAGTACCACGGATGCTCTCTTCCTCCTACGGCAACTATAGGAGAAGTACCTACCGTATATACTCGCGTATAGGTCGCACTTTTTTTAACAATAAATAAGTATAAATTTTTGGGGTGCGACCTATCCGATCGACATCAGACTGTCCAATGATGTTTCATAGACTTAATCAACGATGGGTATTTATAAAAATAACTTTGTTAATATTTTTTATTATTTAACATAATAATTTCATATATCTACCTTCTTATACATATATTTCTTGATTTTAAATTTTTTACTAAAACTTCGTAGTGTTTACGTTTTTTTTTCTATCTGACCGAACCATCCGTCATTAAAATCCATAGAAAGGCATACCCGGTATTTAAAATGTGATTTCATTGTCTTAGCGTTGCTATGAACACGTATTGTGACGTATTTACTTTAACAGGAAACAGATTATTGCACGTGGCGTTTCTTTTCAAAATTAGCAAGTGAGAAAAGTTGATAGTTGGAATTTTTTTTATAATTCACTGAGAAATATGAATTCCGGTAAGAGAAAAAGTTATCAAACACTTTTCGAGTTAAAGGTAGTTGGTTATGCAGAAGAATTTGGAAAGAGATCAGCAGAAAGGGAGTTTGGAGTGTCAGAAAAGGTGGTGAGAGGTTGGAGGAAACAAAAAGACAAGCTGGGAGAAATGCCTAAATCAAAGAGCAGCAAGGTTTGGAGTATCACCATATCAAGATCTTGAAAAAGAGCTAAATGATCGGGTTTTAGATATCAGGGAAAATGGACACATTGTTACAAGACTTTCTATAAGAACGAAAGCCCTTCAACTTGCACCAAAGTACCACTTATCCCAATTTAAATCGTCAGCAGGGTGGTGCACCAGGTTTATGAATAGGTTTGGACTGACTCTTTGCCAAAAGACACATATTGCACAAAAGATATTGATGACAAAGTACACAATTTTGTAAAATTTGTGTTAAAGGAAAGAAAAATGTTTGATTTTGCCATGGAGAATATAGCCAACATGGATGAAACACCCATGTACTTTGACATGCCAGGCAACAAAACTGTTACAGTCAAAACCACAGGTCATGAAAAACAACATTTTACTGTTGTTCTAGCATGCCAGGCTGATGGGAAAAAAACTTTGCCCTATGGTTATTTTCAAAAGGAAAATTATGCCGAAAGAGAATTTTCCAAGCGATGTGATTGTGAAGGTCCATCCGAAGGGCTGGATGGACGAGAACTTAACAAAGTTATGGCTTGATGAAGTGTGGATGAAAAGGCCAGGGGCATTACTGAAGCCACGAAGTTTGTTAGTTTGGGATATGTTTCGATCTCACTGCTATGAGTCTGTAAAGGCTAAGCTGAAGGATTGTAAAACAAGAGAAGCAGTGGTTCCTAGTGGTTGCACCTCAGTCTTACAACCCCTTGATGTGGCAGTAAATAAGCCCTTCAAGACTTATATCCGTAAACTCTGGACTTCTTGGATGATATCAGGATATCGGGTGAAAAAGAAATTACCAAAGTTGGATCATTTAAAAGACCTGGCTTGAGATTAGTGGTGGAGTGGGTGAAAGAGGTTTGGGAAAGTATCCCTGAAGAGCTAATAATGAAGACTTTCAAAAATGTAGCATATCAAATGCAATGGACGGGACTGAAGATGCGTTATATGAGGATTTAGTTGGTGAAAAGACATAAAATGCAGAGAGTGATGAGGGAGATGATATTGAAGAATGTGAAGATGAATTGAATGACTATTATAACGAATGCACAGTTACAGATGAAGAAATGAAAAAACTATTTAATTAACAGGTGTAAAAGTAATAACTTTATGGATAAATACAAACATTTTAACTTTATCTGCCTTACTTGTTAGATTTGTTGCAAAAAAATTCAATCATGACCTAGATGTTGACTTCCATCAATTCTAACAGTTTTCCGAACAGGTGAATTAATTAAAAATGCAGATATAATCAGTACAAGGTTTTAGTCTTTCTCTACATTCCAGGCAAATATTTTCATTGAAAAAAATGTATAAAACCTTTTCACCAGTCAAAATAATATTTGCAATGTACTCTTGCACAATGTACGGTGTAAATTTACGTAACAGAATGTTTCCAATATATAAGTTTATTAACAGGTGTGAACATGTATTGGTGTTGTATCTTTCAACCACATTGCTGTAATATTTTCAATGGTGTCCGTCAGATCTTTGCTTTCACTTTCAAAGTAACTATCATCGTCAGAAATAAATACGTCTGATTCATTTGAAGATAAATCACTAATATTATCTTGTGTTTTTTTTTTCGTTTCGAATGTCGTCGCATGTAAAACCTTCAAAGTCAGTATTCGCTACTTTGGGAAGCCATGTTGATACGCAAAAAATCTGTTATACTTTCAACGTTAAAAAACACGTTATTTCAAGTTGTTTCACTATATTAAGAGTTAATTTTCGCGCTTAAAGGCTTTATCTCGCATTAATCTCGAATTGAGGAAATTTCGATGACGTTAATGTTTATTTTATAAATAAAACATGGTTTGGAGTATTTTCATATAATAATAATAATGAAATTATTGTGTACAGTGCTCAGGTGCACTACAGTATATATTGCAACGGTGAAGTAATGGAAAGCTAACAGGTTATTAGTTTCAATTATCATAAAAAATAGTAGTTTGACGGCCCAAATTTCAGTGCGACTTATCTGCGAGTCAATGGCAAATAGGCTATTTGTTAAATGAAAAGTGGGTATGCGACCTATCTGCCGGGGCGACCTATACGGTAGCTAAAAGTAAACCCCTCTACTTAGCTTTTGTTGACTTGGCGAATGCCTTTGACAGTCCCCGACTCCATTATCTGGTGGGCTCTTAGAAAACTAAGAGTATAGAGGATCAGTCAACAAGGTTAGAATTAACGATGAATATAGTGAAGAAATTAGCATGAAAGTAGGTGTTCACCAAGGCTCCGTCCTTATCCCCCCCCCCCCTCCTGTTTATTATTGTCCTACAGGCTATAACAGAAGAGTTTAAGACCGGCTGCCCATGGGAACTTCTATATGCAGATGATCTAACTCTCATAGCTGAATTAATGGCAGAACTAAAGAAGAAATTCCAAACCTAGAAGCATGGCCTAGAATCAAAAGGTCTTAAATTTAACTTGTCTAAGATTAAAGTTCTCGTATGTAGAAAGGAAAATAGGGCACAGGTGCCCTCTGGGAAATGGCCATGCTCAGTGTGTAGGAAAGAAGTAGGTAGAAATTCCATTCTATGTCCCAAATGCAAGCTATGGGGACATAAAAGGTATAGTGGGATCGCAGGCAGGCTATCAAAGAATGTAGGTTTTATATGTGGCCGATGCTCAGGTGCAGTAAGTAGCAAGTGCCCACAGGATACTAGCCCCTTCTATTGCCCAGATGGTTCTATAGAAATAATAGACACTTTCCATTACCTGGGTGACAAAATCAGCAGTGGAGGAGGGTGTTCTGAAAGTAGAGTAGCCAGAGTGAGAACGGAATGGAAAAAGTTCAGAGAGCTAATACCGCTTTTGGCCACAAAATGTTTCTCTCTAAAAATGAAAGGCAGATTGTATGATGCTTGTATACAAACAGCAATGTTACATGGCAGTGAGACATGGGCATTGTGTGTAGAGGAGCTGCGCAGATTGGAAAGAACTGAAGCATGCATGCTCTGATGGAGCTGTAATAGTAATATACACGAATAGCAAAGCGTAAATGAACTAAGTGAGAAATTAAGCTTAAGAGAGATCAGATGCAGTTTACTAGAGAGGATATTGTATTGGCATGGTCATGTGATGCATATGAAGGACGACAGCTGTATAAAAAAAAAAGTGCAGGGTGAAAAAAATTGATGGAAGCTACGGAGTAGGTAGACCCAGAAAGACCTGGGATGAGATGATAACTGACCTTGCACACTTGCACCTCTCTAAAGCAATGACACAGGATGAAGATCTTTGGCGCTATGCAGTAATACAGAAGATCCGACTTCCCTTGGGTACGGACTTAAACTTACACTTAGTAGGCACCTCTTAATCCAATATACACCCCTACAACCCCTACATCTCACTCCCACTTCTGCCCACACCACCCTTACTCTGTAAAGTTATGTTGGTACCACAAAACATCCAGCCCACACTGTAAAATGGTCCTGTAGGTGTCACTACAAAAAACACCCAGTCCACATATGTACAGTGGTCGTGTAGGGGACACGGTAAAAAGCACCCAGCACACACTGTAAATGTGTTTGGCGTTAGGAAGGGCATCCACCCAGAAACACTCCTATATGAGCGAGACATGGTCACCCAACCCAACTTGCCTCAAATGGGACAAACACGCCTAACCCATGCTAGCTTGGAAGATGGACGTTAAACGATGATGCTGATAAAGACTTATAATACTGTTTACTGAGGTTAAATTAGATTGTAACTTCAGTGAATAAATAATACTGCATACGCACTGACTACAATCATCTAGTATATTCATGTCAGAACATGAGTGCTGAAAATACCTATCAGACTAACTACTGATATCAGTACCATTAAATAATTCATGCACTTCTAACCTTCCATAACCTTAATGAAAAATCTTGTTTATATTTTCGATGCTTCAATCTGGATGGTGCACACACATGGTCGGTAAATAAATATCTTTTATATGTTATATATTTTAGGAGATTAGTATCGGTGTACATATATGCATTATCAGAAATGACAATAAATGCCGGTGTGTGTTGTGACAAGATTTTACTTCACAGAAGTCAAATGGATTAATATAAATAATTTGTTACCCGTTGGTCACAACTCCTAACCTGGAGTGTGTAGAGAAGAACAGAAATCTTCTCTTGGAGGTGTTAGTATTTCTTTAGGCTGCCAGTGGTATTCTTCTTGGCGAAGGAAATGAGGCAGGAATTCTTCTTCTTGCTAGCGAAGGAAATGAGACAGGAGTCATCTCTTGACAAGGTCTCAGGTGTTATTGTCACTTCAGAGTTCAGGATGCTAGAGAGGCTGATGGCTAGCTAGCCGTCAGATTTATAATCCCCAGGGGGACGCAACACCATTTAGTACCTGAATCTGCCAATGGGGGTCGCGCCTGTCGCAAAGGGACGTAACTCCTATACGTGCTGAGTTACGACCGTCGTAAAGGGACGCAACTCCCATACGTGCCGAGTCACAGCCGTAAGGGGGCGCTACGCTACAGTACCCTCCTCCAGATGCTAGGCGAAAAGCCCAAAGGTAACTGTAGCGAACCCACAAGCATGGGCTCCCGGCACAGGCATGAAACAGGTACATAGTAATACAATAAAGGAAAAAAAAAAAGAACAAAAAAAAAATAATAAGGCTCCAGTTGCCAGTTCACATGAAAACAGTTTGGCAGAGTTTTGGGGGCCAGTGGACTCTCCGACCGGAATGGGTCGTGGTCTTGTATGTAGGTGAAGGTGGGACAGAAGGAGCAGGTGTATGCACAAGAGAGAAAGATTGGGGTATTTGTGGCTCGGGTGTATGAGCGTCATTGTGTGCCCTTTTTAGTCTATCCACCGAAATTGTCTCTCTGGACCCCTTAATGTCTACGGTGAAATGTTTGTCAGTACATGCTAACACACGGTATGGTCCAGAGTACGGTTGTGTGAGGGGTGGTCTCACAGCATCGTTTCTTACGAACACATGGGTCCACGAGGCAATATCCCTTGGGACTACAGGTTTTACAGTTTGTTTCCTCGTATCCATCGGCGGCAGATCCTGAGAATAAGAACGCAGACGGGATACGTAGGAAAGCGGATCTTGGAAAGCAAGATCAACAGGAGCAAGCATTTGCCCAGGCAACGCTAGAGGAGCACCATAAAGTAAATCGGCTGGGGAGAACCCAAGGTCCTCCTTTATTGATGACCGAATTCCTAACAATACAATAGGAAGGTACTCACTCCAACGTTAAGAGTCTGGATAGGCGCGAAGAGCGGCCTTTAATTGGCGGTGGAATCGTTCCACCATTCCGTTTGAAGCAGGATGATAGGCTGTGGTCCGAATTCGTGAGCTCCAATGGTCTTTGTGAGCTCAGATGGGACTCGAATTGTCTACCACGGTCTGTGGTGACTGTAGTTGCTACTCCAAAGCGGGTAATCCACTCTGATACCAGGGCACGTGCTACAGTCTCAGCAGTCATGTCTTGTAAGGGATGGCTTCAGGCCATCGCGAAAAACGATCGACACAGGTCAAGAGGTACGAATATCCACTGCTGAATGACCAAGGTCCAACGAGGTCAATGTGTATATGCTGAAACCGAGTATCAGGAGTACTGAAAGTACCAAGCGGAGTCCGGATGTGTTTATGGATTTTCGATTTCTGGCAAGCGATGCAGGAACGGCACCAAGCAGCAATATCGCGCCTCATATTTGGCCAGAAGAATCTGGCTGTTATGAGCTTTACTGAGGCAGCAGATCCTGGGTGAGAAATGTTGTGCAAAGCAAGGAACACAATTCGACGGTGAGTCTCAGGAACAAGTGGTCGTGGTGAATCCGTAGATACATCACATAGAATCTGCCTGTCGGTGGTCGACAAGGGCAGATATTTGAAGATGCAAGTCGCAAATTCGGCAGAAAGAGTATCCAAAGATTGGAGTGCAGGTTGGTCTGCAGCTAAACAACCTAAGTCGATCTCCTGGGATGACGAGATGGAGCTGATTGGCAAACGTGACAATGCGTCTGCAACTATGTTATGCGAGCCAGCAATGTGCTGGATATTGTTTGTAAATTGTGAAACGTAGTCCAGGTGCCTTGTCTCTCTGGGCGAATATCTGTCGGCTTTAGCCCTCAAAGCGAAGGTCAGAGGTTTGTGGTTGGTTAAAACTGTAAAATTTTTCCCCTCAAGAATATGAGAGAAATGTTTCACCGACAGATATATGGCTAATAATTCCCGCCCAAACGTGCTGTAACGCGTTTCTGCTGGTTTCAGCTTCCTCGAGAAAAATGCCAACGGTTGTTGGTTTTCAGCGTAGAACTGCTGTAAAACTGCTCCCACAGCGGTATCTGATGCATCAACACAAAGCGAAAGCTTGGCCTCTGGTACCGGGTGGGCTAGCAAAGATGAACTAGCGAGTGCTGTCTTGGCAGTCTGGAAGTCTTGAAGTTGTCCTTGTGTCAAGGAAATATCCTCATTCTTCTTACGATGATTTTTCAAAATGTCAGTAAGGGAAGATAGCAAATTAGCACAATGAGGAACGAAACGCCTATAGAAATTGATTAGGCCTAAGAAGTGACGCAACTGGTGAAGTGTAGTAGGCGGAGGTAGATCCTGTATGGCTTGAACTCGCTGAGGTAGCGGCCTAATACCTTCGGCGTCGATGAGGTGGCCTAAAAAATTTAGGGAAGTGGAAACGAAAACACAATTTGCTGGATTCACACGAACGCGGTAATCCTGAAGTCGCCGAAATAAGAGATGCATGTGGCGCATATGCTCTTCCGGAGAGGAACTAGCGACGAGAATATCGTCTATGTAAGCATAAACGAAGTCCAGACCACGAGTGACCTCGTCTATGAACCGCTGAAAAGTGCTAGCGGCGTTCCGCAGTCCGAAAGGCATGGTCAAAAATTCGAAGGATCCGAAAGGATTGTAATCGCCGTTTTCGGAATATCCTCCTTCCTGACCGGAATTTGGTGGTAGGCTCGCACTAAATCTAGCTTTGAAAAAATCTTACACCCCTGCAGTGAAGATGCAAAATCCTGGAGATGGGGAATGGGATATCTATCCGAGACGGTCATAGCATTTAAACCTCCTATAATCCCCAGTGGGTCTCCAGAAGTCTTGGGCACCATGTGAAGCCCAAGGACTCGTAGATGGGCGAAGAATGCCCAGCTGCAGCATATGGTCGAACTCGGATCGTGCTGCCTTTAATTTGTCCGCCGGTAAGCGGCGTGGACGCGAAAACACTGGAGCACCAGTGGTGGAAACGAAATGTTCAGGCGAGTGTGTTGGCTCAGTGACTCGAAAATTTCTATCGGTGAGCTCCGGGAAAGAACCTAGCAACGAATGGTAGGCGTCTCCAGCGGCAGCGATAAAGAACATGGGGCTGACTGTTGGAGCAGTGGCTTCCTGGCCAGGAATTGAAAAACCGGTGATGTTATCCACCAGGCGTTGGCCACGGACGTTCACTGTCAAAGAGAAGTTGTGGAGGAAGTCCGCTCCTAAGATGGGGTATGGCAAATCGGCAACCGTAAAAATCCACTTAAAATCCCTACGAAGATTTAGGAATTTGAGAGGAAGCGAGATTTGCCCGTAAGTCTTTATAGACGAGTGGTTAACTGCATGCAGCGTAACAGATGACTCTATGGGGGTAGCTTTCAGGCAATGGACCGGCCAAATACTACAAGAGGCTCCTGTATCCACAAGGAAACCTCTTCCCGACATAAGGTCCTTAATTAAGAAATGGTGGTTTGGTGGCTTTATGTTGAGATCAACTGTACCCATCAGCGGACCTCTTAGGCGTTTCCCGCCTTATGAAACGAGCAGGGTTGCACGCAGTGGTTCGCGCTCTCAGCAAATCGCTCGTGGTACCAGCATAAAGATGAAGCTGGTGACTTTGAACGACGTCTAAAACTTTGCGATCTCCCGCGACTGCGGGGGCGCGAACGGGCACCACACAAGGCCTTCATCTTATGGAGCTCTAGGGTGAGTTCCTGAATGGACTTTTGCATCGCCATAATGGTTGAGCTGTCTATTGGCGCTGCCGCGTAGAGGGCATGGCCAGATGTGGCCCGAGCTGGGTGGTGAACAAAGGCAAGGGGTTCGCTGCCTCCAGCACCCGTCACTTCGAAAACTTTGTCCGCAGAGGCGGCAAGCTGATCTACCGTGCAAGTATCCCTAATGGGGGGAGGGGGCAAAATTGCCTGTTCGTTGGTATGTAGGCGCGAGAAGAACAACTGCTTAAGCATGGCAGTTTCCGATACCGACCCCTCCGTTAGGTCCTTCATTCGCCTTGGGAGGTTCGATGGGGTGCCATCCCCTATATGCTCCAGAGCCCTAAACCTTCTTTCTGCTGACAGTGCAGCCCGGCTGAGTATTTCAGCCTTCAGAGACGTGTACGTCGAGTCTGTGGGTGTCTCTAACACCAGGTCCTTAATCACTGGGGGAAGTGCCGACGGAATTGCATTAAGGACGAGAGGACGTTGTTGTGCCTCGTCAACTCTGTTCGCCTCGAAAAATGCTTCGAGTTGGGCGAACCATTGCCTTACGTCGCCCGTGTACATTGGTAGAACAGAGTGAGAACCCATTGGTATACCGTAGGTAATTTACCAAAACAAAAAAAAACAAAAAGTCGTCTCCGTTTGGAAAAATGTCTCCAACACAACAGAAAAGGAAAACAAAATCGTTTATTTTTCTGTCAAACAACTGGACAGGAAAAATAATGCATCCGGGACAATATGCAAAGGAGCGACTAACCGAGTGATGTTATTAATAAGGTATAGGTAGGGAACTTAAAACTTAATCCAACATGGTGGACTATTTCGCGCCAAAAACACTAATGATGGAGAAGAAAGCCGCCATCTTATCATTCTCAAAATTTTTAGCCAGAGAAGAGAAGAATAGCAGAAAAGGAGAAAAAAAAGGCAAAAACATTCATACAATTGCTGTTTGTTTGTGTGTCAATAACTTTAGGTGTTCGTTTTGTATTAAATGTTTTGTTTTTTCTTTTCTTTCTTTTTTTTTATATACACCTAATACTATTTCCCATTTAAAAAAAAACAAAAAAACGTCAGGTCACCACTTTAGGAGATTAGTATCGGTGTACATATATGTATTATCAGAAATGACAATAAATGCCGGTGTGTGTTGTGACAAGGTTTTACTTCACAGAAGTCAAATGAATTAATATAAATAATTTGTTACCCGTTGGTCACAACTCCTAACCTGGAGTGTGTAGAGAAGAACAGAAATCTTCTCTTGGAGGTGTTAGCATTTCTTTAGGCTGCCAGTGGTATTCTTCTTCTTGGCGAAGGAAATGAGGCAGGAATTCTTCTTCTTGCTAGCGAAGGAAATGAGCCAGGAGTCATCTCTTGACAAGGTCTCAGGTGTTGTTGTCACTTCAGAGTTCAGGATGCTAGAGAGGCTGATGGCTAGCCAGCCGTCAGATTTATAGTCCCCAGGGGGACGCAACTCCATTTAGTACCTGAATCTGCCAATGGGAGTCGCGGCTGTCGCAAAGGGACGTAACTCCTATACGTGCTGAGTTACGACCGTCGTAAAGGGACGCAACTCCCATACGTGATGATTTCTCTACAAAGGTATTGAAAATAACATCCTTTGGAGAATGAAACATATGTAAATCAAATGCTAGCGTGGAAAATGGTCGTTAAACGATGATGACTAATTGTTAAACATTGGTGATCTATTTTTCCATTATATATATGCCCTGTGATTTACAAATCTATGATAACTGGAAGTATACTAACTGGATTTACTCTGCACCACCTTTTGCTAATCTCGATATATAAAAAAAAAAACACATCTGAGCTTTAAATATCTGAATACCTTATACTTATGTAATTTACCTTATATATACTAGCAGAAGAACCATCCTTCGGGCAGTTTTCTGCTAGCATATATAGTGTGCATATTGATATATGCAAATATATATGCATATAGATATGATATGTAAACTGAAAAGTAAATTGACATAAACTGAACAAAGACTGTGTTACACTTACTTCTGTAATCAGTAAAGTAATCCATGATACATTTAAAAAAAGAAGACGATAATGAAGATAGAAAAGCAATGAAACTTTTGATGGAAAATGTTCATGAATCTTCACTTGAGAATGTCGATGGGAAGCTTCAAGCAGTAAATTTGAAAATAGATGCTGCTGGTGGGAATGAATGAATTACATTTACAAATATGAAGAGTTGACCTTTGCTATATTGTTGTTTTAGTGTATTCACATATAGACTTCGTAAGTTTTTGTAGTGTCCTTTTTCTAGCAATTAAAAAGAAACTGAAATGCATTTCAACTAAAAGAGAGTGATAGCTGTTTCACATCACTGTAGAGTTTCTTTGTAGACACAATTGTCAGCAAACAGACCCCTTTCATTTAATATTTTTAAATTTTCTTTTTTTGTAACTCGTGATAATGCAACATACATCTGACCACGTGAGAAGAATTGTGTTGGTAGATATACACCTATCTTTTCAAATGTCTGCCCTTGTGCCTTGTTGCATGTAAGGGCAAAGGCTGGTTTGACAGGAAATTGCTTGTGAGTAAAGGTGAAAGGGAACTCAAGCTCTTAAGATACATGTGGTATCCTTGGCATTAGCAACCTTGTTCCAGCATTGGGACCCAATGTCACTTCAACTTCAATTACATGATTATGTAAACTGATGATGATATAGCATGTACCATTGCAATTCCCGTTTAAAGGATCCAGATTTCTCAGAAGCATGATGCAACTGCCTTTCTTCAGTTTAAGTATGTGTGTTTGGAAGCCTGATAGGGTAAGTTTGTTGATGAACTCAATTGGATATTTCAGTTCATTATCTACTGTATCAGAGCTTCTATAGATTATTTCATGACCAGGGAACTTGTTGACCATGAACTCATTCACCAATCTTGCTGCATCATTTGTTGGAGTGATAATGGCTCTATTAGCAAGCCATAGTGGGTTGGTGTAGTTTCCTGGAAGATTTGTATACACAAAATCACACAAGCTAGACACATTACCATATTCCAGACAAAGTTCATTTGGCAGAAGAATTGTGAATGGAACAGTTAGAATGTTACCATTTCCCACATCAAGAAGGTAGTTTGCAAACTGTCTTTCATCAGAATCCTCTGCATTAATTAACCGTTGATTGGTTGTCATCTCCATGGTTTCCACATAGTCCCAGACATAGGATCTCTTGATGGTTGCCTCAACTATTTGTGGTCTAACACCATGACGTACAACTGGAAGAATTTGCTTCCAGTCACCAGATAGTAATACTGTTAGACCACTGAATGGCTTTTTGCAATCTCAAACATCTTTGAAGCTCCTGTCAAGGCATTCAAAGATAGGCTTATGTCCCATACCTATCTCATCAATGATTAGCAGGTCAGCTTGCTGCATAAGTTTACCTGTGGCATCCCTCTTTGTGAAGAAGCAAGTTGATTCAGCAGTCACATTGAGAGGAATCTTGCACTTGGAATGAAGAGTTCTACCTTTGTGAAGCAAAGTGGCTGCAATTCCAGATATGGCAGTGGCAAGTGTAATTTTATTTTTAGATCGGAGGTAATCCAATAGGATATTGATGACATAGGTCTTTCCTGTACCTGCACTTGCATTCAAGCAGAAACTTCTACCTTCATTTTCATTTACAGAGGTGATTACTTTGTGAAAAATAACCAATTACCCAGGATTCAATGTTGGCAGAAGTTCATTTATGTTTACTTGCAGTTGGAGTGTATTGAAATCAGTTTCTGCCATAAGAACCCTATTGATTTCTGGTATGGCAACAATAGTTGGGTCTGGCCGAGGAAGTCCATAGTTGGCATGAATGTCCAAGCCATCATGTTGAAATCTTTGTTGGATCTTCTGTAGAACAATCTGCACGGTTTGCATGGATATTTGCTCATGACGTTCATGCATGATATCCTCTGCAAGACAATTCTTCCATTTCTCCCAGAACTGCAGAGGGTCCTTTAGCATGCTGTACAATAAAATGGTGCAGAAGATCTCTCGCTGTTGAGGACCAAGCATAATGGATGAGGCCTCTTCCAAAGCTTTTTCTTTTTCTCCATCTTCATCTAACAGACTAAGTTTCCTGCATGCTTCTTGGAATGTTGGAAATTCAACTCCTTCAATTGTCCTCAAATATGAAGTTGACCCAGCCTTGTGATGTAGGATCATCCTGAGGTAATATAATTCAGATTGATGTCTACTGAGAGATACTGTTGGAATGCGTCCAAGAGATTCACTCATAAATTGTTGATCATCATCCAGATCTCCCTTTTTTCTTCTTTGCCACTTTTTGTTTGTCCAAGTGAAATATTTAGGAATATCAATATTCAATATGTTTTGTGCGAGGGGATCTCTAATATTCAGTTGAAAATATTCCGTCAACTTAGTCATTGGCTGTCCCCTAGAATCAATACTTTCTTCCTGCCCTCGCTCATACACGACCATTTGTTTCCCAGGTAAATGACAAGGCAAATTTTCAATTGGTGGTTTCTGATGATGTAACGGAAATTTATAGATTCTCCAGAAGGCTTCACTGGCTGAGATGTACCGTGCATTGATATAGGTCTCAATCTCATTTTGGGCATGGACACAATTTCCTTGATTATCCTTAATAGTGAAAGTGATCTTGTCTGATCCTTTTGTAATGTACTTATATAAGTACTCAACAGTCTCACAATTGATGTGGCAGTGATATCTCAATAAGAGGAAAGGGTTGTATGGCTTAGTAGTTAGAGCATTGGGCTTGCAATCGAAAGGTTGTGAGTTCAATTCTCGGGCTGGGTGATGTGTTGTTTCCTTGAGCAAGACACTTTATTTCACATTGCTCCAGTTTACTCAGCTGTAGAAATGAAATGATAGGACTGGAGTCCCTATCATTCCACTGCAAAGTGGTCGTGGAGGTGCCACGGCAAAAAAGCACCCAGACCACACTGTAAAGTGGACGTGTAGGCGTCACGGAAAAAAAGCACCCAACACTACCTGTAAATGAGGTTGGTGTTAGGGAGGGCATCCAGCTGTAGAAATCAAGCCAGAATCAGTTCTCATATGAGCAAGACAAGGTCAGCCAACCGGACACTGCCACAACAGGACAACCCGTCTAACCCATGCTAGGGTGGAAGAACAGGCGTAAAACGGTGATGATGATGATGATGATGAATCCAATGATTATCAACAGTAAATTCTCGACCTCTAAGTTGGATTGTATGGGTGTGACCACCACGCTGTCTATCCCTTCTTCTATAATCCGGAAAGGAATTGTCGGCAACAAATGTGGTTTGTCTGAATGCCTTGGGATAACTTTTTGAGCAATGGCATTGTTGTCCTAGCCCTTCCATACATGAGCACATCATATTAGCTTGTCCACATGGCCATGAATGTTGCAGGATGTGATGATCTTATGCAGAATTGGATTGGTCTCTTTATCAGAAATCTCACAGTACACTACCTGATCAATGGCATCAGCAATCTTGGGCTTGCTATCTTCAGCCATTATCAGCAGAATATGAGCATGAGTGAGGCCTCGTTTTCTGCCACTCTATTGTAGCAGAATGAGCCACAACTTTTCCTAGGACATTTTTTTTTCAGTATGTCATCCATGAGGCTGTCATACTTAATCTTGAAGACTCTTGCACAAATATCAGGATTGTCTCTAGGTTCCTCACCAGGGTGCAAACTATTTTTAATTTCATTCCAGTTAGGGTTAGTTATTAGTGATGAAATAAGATGGCTTTCCCATGTGTCGAACCAGTCATTGAATTCTGGAAGCATTCACTGTAGAAGCAAGGGGAACAATAGACTGAAGGAAGAAGAACAATTCCCCAGCCTGCATTTACTGAATCTCCTTCAGCCACAGCATCATACAAACCCTCATACTTTTCAGCTCGTATCATGGTTTGATTGTTGTGGGGCCCATTTGAGGCGACAATGTTCTATTTTTGCCTGGACCTCTACAGAATATTGCTGCATCAGCCGCCTGCTCTTCATGATAATGTTACAGTCACCTTGCCTAACCTGAAACCGATAACAGTAGAAATCAGTGGGTGTGAGTGTGTGGTTGTTGTCAATCCTTTTCAAACCATCATTCCCCCAAGGAAACAGTAACACATAATGCATAATGGTGCAACTGATGAATCCTCTGAAGACGACCATCTCTTTTATGAATGATGACTTCCAAAAGACCTAATGCTGTATCAGGTTGAATAACAGCAATCTCAGATGTCATAGGATGATTATATGTGCGACAATGAAAATCAGTGGAGTTTACTTTGTCAGCATGTAGGACAATATTCACATTTTCAGAGACTAGCATTTCAATGACTGCCTTGAAGCTTCTTATAGAGGTGTTGCAGTAGTGCAAGTCTTCCTGCAGGTCCTGCAGGACAGCAGCATCTAAATTAGCATGATGCAAGCGATTCTGAAGCTCATGATCTGTATCATAGAAGTAAAGCTGCGTAAACTTGGGTGAAGCATCACTTGGAAGTAGTGATCCAATAATGTGATAAACCTTACCTTGGATAGGGGACTAAATCCTGGGTCTCTAATCTCTTTGCGACCAATTGCAGCTAAGGCAAGCACATTGTTATATGCACGTATCTTATGGAGAAAAGAATTTCCTGCTTGAGTGATATCGAAATATTTCAGTATATTTGGTGGAGGAGGAGGAAGTTGAGGGAGTTTCACTTTTCCCTGGAAGCAGCACAGAGATTTGGGTTCATGTGGCCAGCGATAAGCTTTGTAGTGTGGACAGAATAGAGGCAAAGAGACTCCCTGCATTATGTTGTGGCATTATGGAAAGAACATTTTGCTCTTGGAAAGGGTCATCTGTAGGATTCTTTGCCAGACCTTCAATTGACCTGTTCCTTCCTCTCCGAACGTTTGGTGAATTTGTTGCAGGTTGTTGTTGGTGTGTTAACTGAACTACATTTGTAGAAATTTGTTGCGATGTTGTAGAACGATTATTGTTTGATTGATTTGCCTTTGTCTCTCTTTGTCATTGTGCGTCTGCTGCCATGCGTTGGGATTTAGATGAGAAATGTTTTCTGCATCCCATATTCACTTTCTGTCATGTATGTATAAATATGTTATCTCTACAGTGAAATCTTACAAATAAATATATGTTAAAACAAAAAAAAAAAAATATATATAGCTGTCACGGAGAAAAGAAATCTTTGAAATAAATATGTTTGAAATAAATGAGAGACGGAATATTATAAACGTTATGAAAGAACGATGGAAATATATGAACCTTTATATAATTAATGATATATAATCGATGTGATATAGCGATAAAAATACCTATTACCAGTTAAGAATGTGTGAATGCATGTCTGTAAGTGTGTCTGTTTTTGCGTGATTATATTTATACATATAAATGTATGATCGTCTGCTATTTCATACATCAGACATAGAGAGAGAGAGAACAGTATGAGGTAGTCATAACAACAGTGGTAGCAGCACAATGCATGGCCTAAGCACAATCTCTCTCTTTTATTTTCTTTCTCCCTCTGTCTGTATATATGGTAGTTGATAGTGATTTTATAAAATCAAAGAACAACAGTTATAATGCACCTGAGCAACAACATACTTGCTGTACTAACACCTAATTTTATACACAAAAAGTTTATACCGGATATATACTCATGCATATAAATGTTGCATCAGCGTGTTGAAAAAAATACAAATCGCTTCATATTTCTCTTTCACTCTCTCTCTCTCTAAAAATATATATATATATATATGCCACATAAACCCTCTATCTGTATAACTCTCTTTCTTGCTCACTCTGTCTCTCTATATATATATATATATATATATATATATATATATCTGTTAGACACGCAGTGACTAACAACAGAATGTTTTAAGTCTGCATGTCTGACAATATATGCGTAGCTTGTGAATAAAAGATTCAAGGGGTATCGCTGGCCATGGCGATTCCTTCCAAACATGTTTTGTAATGGATCGTCTTAGTGGCTAATTTCATCGTCTTATTGGCTAATCAACCAACGAGAGTAATTGTTGCTCAAAAGCGTTTTGTTTGCACGTTTATTTATCGTTTCGCTTCTCTCTCCTGTATTTTGTCGTTTCGCTTCTCTCTCCTGTATTTTGTCGTTTTATCGTCAAAATATTTTTCTCGTTTGGTAAGTTATATTGTTAATTTATATATGATTTTTTTAAATTTATATTAACTATTTTTTTTCAGTTCGTTATAACATGCTTATAATATTGGTTGTATCATATTTACTTGTATATATGTCCATATTATTGTTCGTTTTATGTTAGATTATTTTATTATTATTATATTAGAGGGCGGGGAATTGGCAGTATCGGTAGAGAGTCGGACGCATAGTTACGTCCCTTTACGGTCTGAGTTCAAATCCCGCCGAGGTTAACTTTGCCTTTCATCCTTACGGGGTCGATAAAATAAAGTACCAGTAATGTACTGGGTATTTGCTGGCCTTGTGCCTAAGTGAAGGTGTGTGGCTGAGTGGTTAGGGAATTCGCAATCGTAAGGTTGTGAGTTCGATTCCTGGACCAGGCGATGCGTTATGTCCTTGAGCAAGACACTTTATTTCACGTTGCTCCTTCTGCCTGGAGTTGCGACCGATAGATAGTATTAGCAATTGGAAAGACCAACGGAAACATTGTTCCCTCGGTCCGATTTGACGAAAGTCGATCGTTCCTTTTGTGCCTAAAGTAGAAACAATTATTTTATTATTATTATGTTAGACTATTTGTATGTAATATTAAATTTTTATTAATTCAGCTATAACAATTATTATGTAAAATATATTTATTTAATATTGATGATGATGATGATTGATTGTTTTTTGTAGTTGTTTATATTAAAAGTCTGAAAATATTTTTAAACATCTTACAATAATATTTATAAGATCATTTATAAAATAACAATTATATAATCTAATTACATTACAACGATAATTTATTATTAATATATATCATGTTTAACTAGAGTTATTACAAGCGTTGCCTTAAAAAAATATTAAACTAGACCTGAAAAATGCGCAAGCTCAAAAGAGCCACAGAATGTTATAATAAACCTTCAAAACTGTGGGACTAGAGTTGTTGCTCAAAAATATTGTAATCGTTATCTATCGTACACTCTGTGGTATCCTTTTATAAAAAAGAGACTCATAACGAACTCAAGACGACACAATAATTATTTATTTGAATTTATAATATAGAATTCGGTTTAATGCATTTCGTATTAATCATTACTAAACATCTAATATGAGATATTGAACATTAGCTTAAATAATTATCGTGACGTCTTGAGTTCGTTATGAGTCTCTTTTTTATAAAAGGATGCCACAGAGTGTACAATAGATAATGATTACAATATATTTGAGCAACAACTCTAGTCCAACACTTTTGAAGGTTTATTATAACATTCTGTGGCTCTTTTGAGCTTGCGCATTGTTCAGGTCTAGTGTATATATGGTAGCTGAAGTGGTGGCGATATACTTGGAAGTGTTGAAATTTGAAAATTTTAAAAGAAGTGAATTTTGAAATAAGCAATAAAATTATTAATATTTAATCAAGAGTTACAAAATTTAGTACATAAATTATGTAATATTCATTTATTATTTATTCAAAGTAATCCAACTTATTTTACTAATGGGATTAAGAAATATAAAACGGATGCTGTCCCACACTCCTTCCTTTCTTTGTTATAGTATATATATAGTGAAGGCATGTGGCTGAGTGGTTAGAGAATTGGATTCACAATCTTGAGGTTGTGAGTTCGATTCCTGGACAGGGCAATGCGTTATGTCCTTGAACAAGACACTTTATTTCACGTTGCTCCTTCTACCTTGAGTTGCGACCGATAGATAGTATTAGCAATTGGAAAAACCAACGGAAACATTGTGTCCTTGGTCCAATTTGACGAAAGTCGATCGATCCTATATATATATATATCCCTCTCTCTATATATATATATATATCATCCTCAGTTAACAACCATTTTTCATGCTAGCGTGAGTTAGATGAGCTTTCCTGTTGTGAGACAAGCCAGGTCGGAGGACCATGTTTTGCTCACACAGAACTGATTTTGTCTTGGATTCTATAGCTAGATGCCCTTCCTAATGCCAATCATATTTACAGTGTGTAGTGGGTGCTTTTTATCATACCTACACGACCACTTTATAGTGTGGACTGGGTGCTTTTTGTCATGACATCTATACGACCACTTGTTGGACTGGGTGTTCGTTGTGGCACCAGGATGAACTCTTTATAGTGTGGGTTGGGGACTTGGATGGGGTGTTAGGACTTGGATGGGGTGTTAGGACTTGGATGGGGTGTTAGGACTTGGATGGGGTGTTAGGACTTGGATGGGGTGTTAGGACTTGGATGGGGTGTTAGGACTTGGATGGGGTGATTATAATGTGGGAGGTGTATGGGAAAGGTTGTATGGAAGGAAGGGTGGTGCATACTAGACGTATGCTTTAGCTCCTGCATAGCATGAGATCATGGTCCTGTGTAATCACCTTTGCAATTGTGCAAGGTCATCCCAAGTCTTCCTATGTCCTCCCACTCATCAACTTTGAGCGCTCTGCACCTTTTTATACTTCTGTCATCTTTCATACGCATCACATGTCCATACCAATGCAATCTCCTTCCTTTCCTCTACACTGCAGCTGACCCCCCTTATGCCCAATTTCTCTCTTACTTCATTTATGCTTTGCCATTCATCATCACCGTTTTACGTCCGTTCTTCCACGCTAGCATGGGTTAGACGGGTTGTCCTGTTGTGGGCAGTGTCCAGTCGGCTGACCATGCCTTGTTCATACGGGAACTGATTCTGGCTTGGTTTCTACAGCTGGATGCCCTTCCTAACACCAACCTCATTTACAGTGTGGGTTGGGTGCTTTTTTCTGTGGCGCCACTTTACAGTGTGGGTTGGGTGCTTTTTTGCCATGGCACCTCCACGACCACTTTGCAGTGGGAGCATATTGTCTATATACTTCAGCTTCGGCTTGTACCCGTGGAGGGGGGGGGGTGTCTTCTGTATTACTGCGTGACGCCAGAGGTCACGGTCGTGTGTCATCACCTTTGAGAGGTGTAATTGGGTAAGGTCGGCTTTTATCACCTCGTCCCAGGTCTTCTTGGGTCTCCCCACTCCGTGGCTCCCATCAACTTTTCGTGCTCTGCACCTTTTTATGCAGCTGTCATCCTTCATACACATCACATGTCCATACCAACGCAACCTCCTCTCCTGCACACAGCATTTGATTCCTCTTATGCTCAGTCTCTCTCTCAATTCGTTTATGCTTTGCCGTTCACGTATATTACTATTACTCATCCATCAGAGCATGCAAGCTTCATTTCTTTCTAATCTACACACAGCATGTGACATTGCTGTCCGGATACACGCATCATACAGTCTGCCTTTCATTTTGAAGGAAAAGCCTTTTGCAGCTAGCAGTGGCAGTAGCTCCCTGAAATTCTTCCATCCCATTCTTACCCTAGTTATTGTACTTTCCGAACACCCACCTCCGCTGCTAATTCGGTCACCTAGGTAGCAGAAGCTGTCTACTGTTTCTACAGAGCCCTCCCATAGTTTGGTGGCACTTGTTACTTGTGGCTGTTTGCTGCTTGCTGTCCCAGCACAGCTGATACATGTGAAGCCTACATTCTTAGTTAAGCTTCCTGAGATCCCGCTACATCTCTTGTGTACCCATTGTTTGTATTGGGGCAGAGAATGGAGTTCCTACCTACACCTTTCCTTCATACTGAGCAGGGCCATTTCCCTGAGGGGATCTGGGTTCTGTTTTCTCGTCTACTTACAAGGACCTTAGTCTTTGTCAGGTTGACTTTGAGACCCCTTCTTTCTAGTCCCTGCTTCCAAGTTTGGAATTTCTTCTCTAGTTCTACCATAGATTCAGCTATAAGTCTGAGGTCATCTGCATACGGGAGTTCCCATGGGCATCTAGTCTTAAACTCCTCCGTTATTGCCTGTAGAACTATGATGAACAGGAGAGGACTAAGAACAGAGCCCTGGTGGACACCGACCTCTACGCTAAATTCCTTGCTATAGTCATTGCTAATCCTAACTTTGCTGACTGCTCTCCTATACATGGCTTGTACAGCTTTCACAAGCCATTCATCTACTCCTAGTTTTCTAAGAGCCCACCAGATTATAGCACGGGGAACTCTGTCAAAGGCTTTCTCGAGATCGACGAATGCTAGGTAGAGCGGCTTACTTTTAGCTAGGTACTTTTCCTGTAACTGCCTCTTCCTGGCACAAACCAAAATTGCATCTCATCTAGTTTCACCCTGTCCCTAATCAGCTGTGCTGTAACTCTTTCTGTTACTTTCATGACCTGGTCCATCAGCTTTATACCTCTACAGTTTCCTCTATCTAGTGCATCACCTTTACCTTTGTAGCAGATGACAATGATGCTACTGCACCAATCCTTTGGTATGACAATATTACTATTACATATCCATTGAAGCTTGGTAGCTTCATTTCTTTCCAATCTTTGCAGATCCTCTGCACACAGTGCCCAGGTCTCACTACCATGTAACATTGCTGTTCGTATACATGCATCATACAATCTGCCTTTCATTTTGAGGGGAAAACCTTTTGTAGTTAGCAATGGTAGTAACTCCCTGAACTATTGCCAACCCATTCTCACTCTGGCTACTGTGCTTCTGGAACACCCTCCTCCACTTCAAATTTGGTCACCCAGTTAACAGAAACTATCTACTACTTCTAGAAGAAGTTTATATCATGTGAGCTCTTTCTACTTACTGTTCCTGTGTATCAGACAGATGTAAAACCCACATTCTTGACTAGTCTGCCTGAGATCCCACTACATCTCTTGTGTACCCATAGTTTGCATTTGGGACATAGGATGGAGTTTCTACCTACCCTTTTCATTACACAATGAGCAAGGTCATTTGCCAGAGGGACTTTCGGCCCTGTTTTTCTTTTCACATACTAAGACTTTAGTCTTTCACAACCTAATTTTAAGACTTTGGGATTCTAGGCCATGCTTCTAGCTTTAGAATTTTCCTCTCTAATTCTGCCATGGATCCAGTTATAAGGGTTAAGTCATCTGCACTCAAGGTTCCCATTGGCAGTGACTCTTAAACTCTTCTGTTATAGCTTGCAGGATGATAATAAACAAGAGAGGGCTAAGAACTGAGCCCTGGTGGACACCAGCCTGCATGCTAAATTCTTCACTATAATCATTCTTAATTCTAACCTTGCTGACTGTTTCTCTATACATGGCTTGTAATGCCCTCACAAACCACTTGTCTACTCCTAGTTCTAAGAGCCAACCAGATAATGGAACAGGGGACTCTGCTAGTAGTTGTGAATAGCATATAGTATCAGCAATGGAAAGAACAATGGAAACATTGTTTCCTTGGTCTGTTCTGATAACTGACTCTTTTCCCTTTTTTTTTTTTACATTGTAAATAAGCTTGAATATTTTGTGTGTCAACATTTATCACATTTTATTTTCAGTAACTCATTCCTTCACTCTTTTCTTTTGGTTTTAAAACCAAACTTTAAAATGAATTGTAAAGTATTTACATAGTATGTACCAGATAAATGTTTTCAGCTAGCCATTCATTGTGCAAGTGAAACATGTAGTAAATATACAAGCCAATATTAAATAAAGAGAACACCAAACATTTCAAAATTTTTTGAAATATTATAAATAACATGGACTGAACTTTGCAACCAAAATTTAAAAACAAAACTTTATTGAAGATAAAAGATTTCTGAAAGCTATACAGAACTATAGCAGTTTATTTTAAAAAATGAATTCTCTCATTCAATAATATTATTGGAAATGATGATGTTTGGAGAAAGGGTTATGGAATTTTAAAAATACATCAACTTTTTGATAAAGAAATATAAATAGTTAACATGAAAATTCATAACAATATTTTTGAAAATTTAATATTCAAACAATGAAAAGCTTATATTCCCAGCAGGATAAAAATAATGAAAATTAAATAAGTAATTAAATAATTTACTGTAGCAGTTTAACAAAATAGTGATTCATCTTGAAAAATATTAATCACAGGAACGTTGCCATCAATTTTTATTGCTGATAAAATCCTAAAAAGACATGTAAAAATAGTGAGTAATAAATTAGTATCCATACATTATAGATAAAGGAATTAAGGATTAACCCTATCATTACTATATTTTCAATGAAAAATATTCATTGTGATTTTCAAATAATATTGAAAATAATTAAGAATTTGGAGGCATTTAGTAATATAATTAACTTTTTCAGTATTAAGTTAATAACTGTTTCTACTTTAGGCACAAGGCCAGCAAAGTTAATAACATAACTTAACAAAAGTTCTTACATAAAATTATTTTGGAAGCTTTTTAGATAAATGAAAATGGACATTGAATGAGCATGATATAAACACTTTGATAGAGTTCATGGAGCCTTTGGATTTGATATAAGAATGAAGAGGGATGAAGGATCCTGGAATTATGCAATTATATAACTATCTGTAACACAAACTTTGGAACCAGCCAATCACCTGATCACCAACAAATCAAAAGAGTGCACTTGCCAATAGATTTTATTCTCACCAAAAGATAAATTGACTGATGATTGCAAACACAAAATCCCTCCCTCCCACCATAACATAGTAGTTAGAAACTTTAAAGTTGCTAGATAAAATTGGAGGTTGAAGGCAGCTTGGAGTAGAACGTAGAAGCTGAGGGAAGCTTCAGTCGGTAACAAATTTTGGAGTGTCCAGCTTGATGTTTTTAACAGTAAAGAAGAGGAGATAGTGATTTACAACATAGAGGAACAGTAGAAGTTGCTGAGAGATAATCTGCTAAAGGTCACAGACAAGATCTGTGACTGGAGCATGGCTTGAGGGAGAAGGAGGGTGGACAAGACAATTAAGGCCAAGAAACAAGCATGGCAGAATCGGAGAAGCAGAGAACAACACCAAGAAGCTAGGTGACAGGTACACTCTGCAAAGTGGGAAACAGAAACTAAGAAGTTTCACATTGTGGAGACCAAAGATGCGAGGTGTTCAAAATTGTGTGAGGCGGTAGTGCTGGTGTTATGACAAAAAACGCAAAGTCCACCCTATAATGGTAGTAGTGCTGGTGCTATGAAAGAAAGTGATGTACTAGAACCATAGGTTAAAACAAAGCCTATTAGCAAACCATAGTCACCTTACCTGTGTTGCCTCAATGTAATAGCCTGTCTGACCCAAGCAAGCATAGAAAATAGATGTTAAACAATGACGACAGCAGTGGTGACAATGACGACGACATTGATGGATATATTTGTTAACACTGTCCGTATTTTCAGCAATGATATATGTATGGAATTTGGTGTTAATAAGTGTGGAGTCCTAGTGATGAAGAGGGGTAAATTGAACAGAAGCACGGAATCCAGGTATCAACAGGTGAGATGATAAAGGAAATTGACACTGAGGAAGGATACAAATATTTGGGTGTTCTGGAGGAAGATGACATCAAGAACAATAAAATGAAGGAAATGATAAGATCTGAGTACATAAGGAGAGTAAGGAACATGCTAAAATTACATCTAAATAGTAGGAATGTCATAAGTGCAGTAAATTCCCACGCTTTGTCTATTATTAGGTACAGTGCGGGAATTATGAAATGGAATGTTGCTGAACAAAATGAAATGGATAGGAAGACTAGGAAGCTATTGTCTATCTACAACATGTTCCACAAGAGGAGTTATGTCGATAGACTCTACTTAAAGAGATCTGAAGGTGGAAGCATAGAAGACTGTGTTCAGATGGAGAAAAACAGTCTGCACAAATATGTGTCTGAGAGTAGGGAGTCAATGCTCAAAGTTGTACTGAAGGAGAAGACAATAGACCAGGGGATGTCCAAGGAGGAAATAACAACAAACAGGAAGAGCAACCTTCATGAAAAATCCCTTCATAGCACCTTCTTTAAGAAAATGGAATTCAGAGATCCACAGACAAAGAGGAGACCTTAAAAAAGCTACAGAAGGAATGCTAATGGATGCACAAGAGCAAGCCCTCAGAACGAAGTGGGTGAGGAGACTGTGGCTCACATTGTATCCGAGTGTAAACACCTAGCCCAGAATCACAATAAAGGCTGGAGACATGATATAATAGGAAAGGTGATTCACTGGCATTTATGCAAACTAAACAATTTACCACATTCTGAGAAGTGGAATGAGCCTAAGCCAGAGTCGGTGATAGAAAACGATCAAGTGAAGGTGCTATAGGATTTTAGGATACAGACAGACAAGAAATTAGAACACAATAGGCCTGACCTGGTGGTTTTTGACAAGGAAAAAAGATTGTGCCTGATTGTAGATGTAGCCTGCCCATTTGACAAGAGAGTGCAAGAAAAGGAGGAGAAAATTAACCGATACCAGGATTTATGAGATCAAGCTCATCCCGTTTGTCATAGGAGCACTAGGTACTATCTCAAAGAGTTTTCAAGGAGGGTTAAAGAACATTAGTCCAGCCCCATTTTTTGGAACACTTCAAAAGGCTTGCTTGCTGGGAACAGCAAGAACCCTCCGATACATCCTGAATATCTGAGGCTGCAGGTAGCAGCTTGATGTTCATTTGAACAAACTTTCCAGTTAAATAACATCAATGACTAAGACTCCAATAATAATAATAATAATAATAATGCTTTCTTTATTAACCACAATGGTTTACACAAAGTAAGACATTAAGGGCAATACAGGACAGTACAAAGGGGCCTTTCTGCACGTAAAAAAAAAAAACTGAGGATGTAACAAAAAAAGAAACAATGAAAAATTCCCCAATAGGGGGGAGACTTCCGAGGGACATTCGTGGAGAAAGCCCATTAAAAAAGCCACGGTGACCCTGACCACCAGGGCAAGTGCCCTCTCCCAGTTTTCCACCTTCAATTTACAGGCACATACTCAGAGTAGGCCCATTCACTCGGGCCATTCTTGCCTCTCTCACCCATCTTTCAACAAAATGCTGGGAAGAGAGCACTTCCCTCTCTACCCTGATTTTCCTTTTTAAATGAAATTTGAAAAAGTTAATCAGGGCATCACCGAAGAGGTAAGTGCTCGTCTTCAGCCCTTTCAAACGCGTTCACCATACTATCTCCACCCCACCCCTCCTCAACGTCTTCAGTTTGTGCAGTAATGGCTCGAGAGTCAATACGTACAAGAGGGACAAGAGGGGACATCCTTGGTGGAACGAGCGCATGATATCCAGCCTCTGAAGATGGGCCCAAAGACAGCCGCCCTCAGGACTGCTGCCAGATAACGATGGTCGACCCTATCGAAAGCTTTCAACTGATCTAAATTGATCAAGGACCCACCCGTGCCAGGTTCTCTAGCTACTCTCTCCACGATGTATTGCATGAGGTGGAGGTTGTCGTGGATGGATCTGTCTGGAATGGCGCATGTCTGCGCCTCTCCCACCAACGACAAGCGCCAACCTCTTTGCTAGCACCTTGGCCAAAATCTTGAACTCTGTGTTTAGCAGAGTTATGGGCCTGAAATTATCTATGTTATCCCCCTTGTTCAGATCCTTTCTCAGCCGTGCCACCGCTCCTCAGCTCACAGAGCTGGGAATTCTCCTATTCTATTGCCAGTTGCCATAGATGTCCGCCAAGGGGCCTCTGAACAAGTCTGGCATGTGTACGTAAAGTTCATAGGGCAGACTGTCCAAACCAGGCGATTTACCCCTTGTGCAGTCAGTCATTGCCTCCCGTACTTCAGCGGCTGTTATTGGCTTTTTTTAACACTCCGCCTCAGTGGCTGAGAGCCGCGGCAGTCCATCGAGGTAGACACTAAAGTCCATCCCCCTACCCGGCCCGCCGCTGTCTCCGAACATCTGAGCGAAGTGTCGCTGAAAAGCTTCACACATTTGCCTGGGATCAAGTAGCATGTGCCCGTCGTCGTCCACCAAAGACCGGATCGTGGCCTTGTTGCCATGACGCGCCTCCGCCACTTGAGCCCATTGAATGGCTTTCGTCCCCTCGTGTCTGAGGGCACGCACCCTAGCTCTGACAATGCAGCCTTCGTGCTTTGCATTGAAGAATTGGTCAAAAGCCAATTTCGCCGCAAGTACGTCGGTCGCGATGCCTTTACTAAGCGCTTCGTCTAATTTTCTAACTAGTTCTCCCTCTGCTCTATTTTTCTCTATTGCTAAAGCCTTACTAAATCTAATGGATTCTATTCTAATTGCTCTTTTCAGAGCAAACCACCATTTGTTGTTGATGATGGCCCCTGTCAACGCCCGCTTAACTAATTCGCTAATCCGGTCTCTGTAGGCCTTGCGCGCTGTTAATGACGCGTTTAGCTTCCAGTAGCCGGGTCCCTGTCTATGAAGCCTATCTAAGTCAACCTCACAGATCACAAATTTGTGGTCCGTGTAGTCGACTATTTTGAAATGTGGACAGCCTATGCTAGAACTATCTATTTTCCTACAAAATACCCTATCAAGATATGATCTGGATGACCCGATGCAGTTTGTCCATGTCCACATTGGCACATTCGGGAAATCCAGATGGTACCTATCAGACAGTTGAAATAATCTGACCAGGTTTGCGAGGCTTTTACACCTTCCTCCCCTATCCGCTAATCCCAAACAGTCCCAGCGTGCATCTAAGATCTTGTTCCAGTTGCCCACTAACACTAAAGAACGGGACATGGAGATGGTGTGAATTTTTGGGGTGTTGTGTAGTCTTTTTCTGTGATGCTGATGTTGTGTTGCATGTAGTGTAATAATCGGTTGTTGTTCAAATTTAATACTGTGTAGTGTGTATCGTTTTGGTTGTTTTGTTTTGTTTGCGTTTGTTGTTGGTTTGTTTCTGTTTCGCTTTTTGGTGATTTTTGTGGTGTTGGTGATGGTAGTTGTGGGGTTAATGATGGTGATGGTGTTGGTGATGATGGTGTGGGTGGTGGCATAGCTGTCTTAACTTTGTTTGTTTGCTTATTTGTTTCCCCCTGTGTTTTGCTTTTGGAGAGCGAAGGAAGAGGATTTTTTTCTTTTTTGGGTTCTTTTTTCCTTTTTCTTTTTTCCTGATACCGTTACCCACTCCTCCTCATCGTCACAATCTGTCTCCAGTTACGATAGGTCGGGGAGTGGAGAATCCTCCACAGGCGTTGGTTTTGGTTCTGGCGTGGTAGATGGTGGAGGCACTGGTGCTAATTCTGGCACGGTGGGTAGTGGTGGTGTTGGTTTTGCTACTGTTGCTGAGGTTGTTGCTGCTACAGTTGCTTCTGTTGTTGCTGCCATTTCTGCTGCTGGTGGTTTTGATGGTTGAGTCACTGGGGTGGGTAGGAGAGGTGGCCTCAACTTTTTAGCCTGAGGGGTGAAAGCCTTTAGGTGGGTTCCTTCGCCACAAACGACACACCTAGGCCTTCTACCCTCAACGATTACGGTGAGGTGGCTGCTGTCATTGAGGTCTATCACCTCTGGAATTTCCTCAATGTTTTTTTGGTTCACTTGGATCAGGAGCTCCATCCCAGATCCGGACCAGTTCTCCTGCTTTTCTTTTGTTACCGCAATTATTTTCGTGTTGGCCTCGATGCCGGCGAGGACAGCAGCCATTAGCCAGGGAATTTCGATGGCCAGCGGAACGTGGGTCACCCTGATCTTCACGAGTCTCTGACCACAATAGCTTGGGATGAGTGTGAACTTGTCACTTCTTAATAGGGCCATGGAGTGCTCTCTGGCTTCCTGTAGGGTTCCAAAGAACACATCCACAGTTCCATATTTCTGCCCACGTCTGATGTGGGTTTTTTTCGCCCACACATGTCCCAAAGGTTTTTGTATCTGGGACTCGGATGCCCGTTCCAGTCGGCGTGATTTTGTGTTTATCGTTCGATATGACACGGTGCATAGGCGTCGCTGCTCCATTTTATTAGATGGGGGGGGCTGACCCTGTACCCATCTTTTTTTACCATTCTTTTGGCTTCATTTAATTTCTTCTGGCTTACCTCGATTGTTTCGCTTTTCTGGGCTGCTTTGGCAAACGACACATTTTGTTTTGCGCTGGTGTTGATGTTGTTGTTATTGTTACTTTTGTTATTTTTCGTTTCAGTTGTGGTGGTGGTGTCAGTGGTGTTCGGCGTAGAAGAGTTGATTCTGGGTGAATCCATTTCGATGTCACGAGATAATAATTTATTTTTATTTGTTTCTGTTGTTGCTGTGGTGGTGGTGGGGGTGGCGGCTTTAACACCTGCAGTTATTGGTAATGGCGGGAAATGAATGTCTGCATGTGACAAATTTAAATTATTGCCACAGCTTATATTTTTAGTGTTGGCAAACGTAGTAATGTTTACAATGGTGGTGTGAGGAGTTAGTTTGTGAGGAAGGCTGTCAGCTTTGTGTGGCTGAGAGCCGTCCATGTTTTTTACAAAGAAAGTTTTTGTTTGATAATTATAAAAGTTTAAATTTTCGGCTCAAGGCCCCAAATTTTTTAGTGCCCTTTTCAGAAAGCAATATATGTGAACTTATAAACACTTAACAACAAAAATTTTCCATAACTGGCACTTTTAAACAACTGAAAACAACAAACCTTTGCGGAGCTCACGATAATACAATTTCCTATGTAGGTCGCCAATAATAATAATAATAATAATAATAATAATAATGGTTTCTTTATTGGCCACAAGGGTTAACATGAAGAAAAACATTACAGAGGGCACAGAACGGTACAGAATGATACAAAGTGGGTTTTGGACGTGTAAAAAAGGTTATAACAAGAAGATAGAAATATTTAAAAAAATTCAAACAACGAAAATTCCCCAATAGAGGGGAAACTTCCAAGGGTCACTCGTGGCAAAAACCACAAAAAAGACCACGGCCACCCTGGCCACCAGGGCAAACGCCCTCTCCCAGTTTTCCCACTCCTCAGTCTACAGGCGCATACTCAGAGCGGGCCCGTTCACTCGGACCAGACTCGCCACTTTCACCCACCTTTCAACAAACTTACTGGAAGACAGCGCTTGCCTCTCCACCCTGATTTTCCTCTTCAAATGAAATTTGAAAAAGTTAATCAGGGATTCGCCGAAGAGGAAAGTGTCCGTCTTCAATCCTTTCAACCTTGTCCACCATACAATCTCTTTCGCCATGGCCACCAGGCAGATGAAAACTGCCTGCCCTTCCTCCTCCTTAAAGGAGGACGGCGGGGCTATCTGCACAATGGACTCAGTCGATAACCGGATCTGTCCTACACGTGACAACAAATGTTCGACATAGCTCCACAAGTCAGCAATGCTCGGACACAGAACGAGTGCGTGCACAACGGTTTCGTTGCTCTGTGTGCATCTCGGACAGGTCTGGCTGATGGCATTTCCGTGCCTGTAGAGCTTATCTCGAACCGGCAATGCTCCCCAGTAGCACTACCAGGCCAGGGATTTCTGGAAGTTGTCCATAGGCCCCGGGTTGAAAGTTCTCTTGAAGAGAGCGAACAGTTGATCGTCTTCAACGCCCAGGGTCTCCCCGAGATCGTCGTCACTCTTCCCCTCCACTAGTCCTCTATAGAACGCTGAGGTGGATATTCCACCGATACTAGCATCCAGCTGGTAGAAGGCTGTGAGCACTTGGGGACATTCCAGCTTCCAAGGGTTATCCCTCGGTCTTTTCCTGATCCAGGACTGCAGCTCTGTTAATGAGATGAGCTGGGGAAAAACACGTCTGGCAAATGGTGATCACACCTGTTCCCCGTCAGGGAAGCACCAGAGATGTCGCCAGTTTTTCTCCATTTGGAGGTCTGGACCGAACCAGACCCCGGGCAATTTAACCGGTCCTTCCGTCCAACGCCCTACGACACTGTCAGGCGGCATGGACTTGCCTCTCCACGTGCCGAGCTGCAAGCCCACCGACTTTTCCTGGTTTAGCTTTTCTCCTGTCACTGCTTCATATTCCTTGAGAGCAGTGCTGAGCATCTGGACATATCCGGTGCTTGACACCACCAAGGTGACGTCGTCGATGAAAGCCGATACGGATCTTCCCACATCCCAGTTCACGTGGGACGTCTCTCATCTCCTCCAGTTTGTGCAGTAACGGTTCTAGGGCCAATACGTACAAGAGTGACGAGACGGGACAACCCTGATGGACCAAGCGCATGATGCTGAACGGCTGTGACAGTTGACCATTCACAACTAAGCAGATGTCGTTGTGCATCGCAGCAATCCAACCCCCGAAAATGGACCTAAAACCAGCTGCCTCGAGGACCGCTGCTAGGTACCGATGGTCGACTCTATCAAATGCCTTAGTTTGATCTAAGTTGATCAGGGCCCCACCCGTGCCAGGTTCCTTAACCACCTTCTCTATGATGTATCACATGAGGTGGAGGTTGTCGTGGATGGATCTGTCTGGAATGGCGCATGTCTGCGCCTCTCCTACCAGATTACCAACGATAAGCGCCAATCTCATTGCTAACACCTTGGCCAAAATCTTGGAATCTGTGCTTAACAGAGTTTTGGGCTTGACGTTGTCTATAACGTCCCCTTTGTTCGGGTCTTTTCTCAACAGCGCCACCGCTCCCTGGCTCACAAAACTGGGAATGCTCCCGTTCTGCTGCCAGTTGCAGTAGACGTCTGCCAAAAGATCGCCGAACAAGTCTGGCATGTACGCATAAAGCTTCTAGGGCTGACCATCCAAACCTGGCGATTTACTCCTCAGGCAGTCAGACATCGCTTCCCGTATTTCACCTGCTGTTATCAGCTTTTTGCAATACTCCACTGCGGATGTCGAGAACTGTGGCAGTCCCTCAAGGTATGCACTGAAGTTCATACTCCTATCTGGTCCACCGCCGCTCCCAAACAGTTGGGCAAAGTGCTGCTGAAAAGTTTCAAACATCTGTTCGGGTTCGAGTAACATGTGCCGTTTTGGTCAGGCAAAGATTGAATTGTGGCTTTGTTGCCATGTCGCGCCTCCACCATCCGAGCCCATTGGACAGCTTTTGTCTCCTCTTGTCTCAGAGCACGTGCTCTAGCTCTGACAACGCAGCCTTCGTGCTTTGCATTGAAGTATTGGTCTAGTGCCAATCTCGCCGCAAGCATGTCAGTTACGATGCCTGTCCTAAACCCCTCTTTTAGCTTTCTAACTAGCTCTCCTTCTACTCTATTTTCCTCTATCTTTACTCCTTTGCTAAACCTTATTGATTCTACTCTAATTAGCCTTTTCAGGGTAAACCACCACCTGTTGTTGACGATCGCACCCGTCAACGCATGTTTAACTAATTCGCTTATCCAGTCTCTGTAAACTTTGCGCGCCGAGAAAGACGCGTTCAGCTTCCAGTAACTGGGTCCTTGCCTATGAAGTCTATCTAAGTCGACTTCACAGATCACAAATTTGTGGTCCGAGTAACCAACTACTTTAAATTGTGGACAACCTATGCTAGCCTAATCTGTTTCCCTACACAATACCCTATCTAGATACGATCTGGATGACCCAATGTGGTTTGCCATTGTCCACATTGGCACATTCGGATAATCCAGTCGATACTTGTCAGACAGTTGAAAATGTCTGAGCAGGTTGGTGAGGCTTTTACATCCTCCTCCCTTATTTACTAGCCCCACATAATCCCAGCGTGCATCTAAGATACCGTTCCACTCACCCACTAACACTAATAATAATAATAATAAACCCTTTGAAAAAATTTAGTCTCCTAGATCAAAGGCCAGTTGCAGGCAGAAAGCAGATTGGTACCAAAAGGGTTAATGAGCAGGTAACGCATCTACATAACGGTTTCAGCAGATTGTTTACACTTGCATAAATTTGCCATAACGTGGAAATACATAAATCTAAAGATCTGTTCCATACAAAAATGATAACTATTTTGATATGACATGAAGGTTGACAGCTGCATAAAAAGATGCAGAGTGCTCAAAGTCGATAGAAGCCTTGGAGTGGGGAGACTCAGGAAGACTTGGGATGAGGTGATAAAAGCCGATCTTGCCCAACTGCACTTCTCAAAGGTGATGACTCAGGACTGAGATCTCTGGCGTTACACAGTAATACAAAAGATCAGATTTCCCATGGGTACAAGCCAAAGCTGAAGCATATATACAGTATGCACCCCCACCCCCCCCCACACATCTCCCATGAGGACAGGCCGAAGTATACATCCAGTGAAGCTCCCAGCCCACACTGTAAAGTGGTCTTGTAGGTGTCATGACAAAAAGCACCCAGTCCACACTGTAAAGTGGTCGTGAAGGTGTCATGACAAAAAGCACCAAGTGTTCACTGTAAATGAGGTTGGCATTAGGAAGGGCATTCAGCTGTAGAAACCAAGCCCAAATCAGTTCTGTATGAGCAAGACATGGTCACCTGACCTAGCATTGCCCACAACAGGACAACTTGTCTAACCCATACTAGTGTGGAAAAATGGACGTAAAATGGTGATGATGATATAGGAGCCAAAATATGAAATGAAAATAATCAAAAATGCATCAAATATTCAGTTGCTGGCTTCAATTATGGAATCTTGGTTGTTGACTGATAAACCTAATCATTTCAGTCAAATGTAACTAATATAAGCCACATATTTGCAGGCTTTTCCACAGAATGTGAAAAGTCATCAAAGAAGGTTAGTTGTGATTTTTTTTGGTTTGTATTATTTTTGCCACACACTTGAGAAACTACAGAGATGAGAGAAATGTCATTAAATATAATATTCAAGAACTCAGAGATTGCTTTCTTGTGAGATGAACACAAACTGTGACATCAATACACAAAATCTAATTAACAGTGGAAATATTTGGAGCAATTTACTTGAAGAATTCCAATTATCAATATGCCTGAGCCTGTTATATTTTTTCTTGTTTTATACCAGTTATGAAAATGGACATATTAAATCATTCATCATATCTTTTTAAGTTACACTCCCCTCTGTTACATTCTTCTTCTTCTCCTCCCCCTTTTATTCTTCTTCTTCTTTTTCCTCTTCCTCTTCTTTTTTTTGCCACAGTTGACAGCAGTATGGTAGATAAAGTGATTAAAGATATGAAGGTAGACCCATCAGAGATTGTTACTGGGATGATTAAACTATCTGGCATAGCAGGACACAGGATAGCCACATAGTAAATCAGGTAGTACAGGATGGTGTCATACCCAATGACTGGCATTGCAGCATCAGTATCAATTGCTACAAGGTCAAAGGATGTGCAAAAGATAAAGAGGACCCTTTAGTCATGACAAACACATTCTTAAATATTGGTGCCATGATAAAATGCACTTAGTACTCTCTGTGTAATAGTTAGCGTTAGAATGGACATCCAGTTGTAGAAACCATGCTAAAAATAGAATGTTCAAGGGAGATATGATCCCCGACCTGTCTAGGTGGGCAATAACTTCAAATTAAAATTGACTTAGACTGTGAGGACTTGTCTAACCAATGCCTGCATGGAAAGCAATTGTTTCTGTGGATAGATGGCAGATAGGTCTGCACAGCGATAATTTTGCTCTCTGAAATGATTGTAAAACAAGGGATTAATTAACTACTGCACCTTGTTTTACTCTTCTTCTCTTCTTCTTCTTTGCCAACTTATTTCTGAGAGGGTCATTGGGGCAGAGTCCTCAAACACTCCTTCCAGCGGGTCCTGTCAGAAGGAACCATCTCTTACCTGTTGGTTTTACCCGTAAATTCTGTTCAGCGATTCTTTCCTAGGGCATTCTAACCACATGCCCATAGTATCAGAGCTGTGATCTCTCAATTCGGAGAAGTAGCGGCTCTACCTGAAGTGACTCTGATCTCTGATCGAGTGACATTACTCCAAAGACCCTTTGGAGGAATCCCATTTCAGCTGCTTGTATTCGCAATCATATTCTTTTGGTCATTACCCAAGATTCATGACCATAGGTAAGGGTTGGCATGAATACCAAATTGAAGATAATGAGTTTGGTTTTTATGCCCACCTACCTTCTGATTACGGAATTCTGAAGCTGGCGCATTACTGCACTAACTTTTGCAATTCTTGCACTTAATTCAACCTCATGCTTTCCATCACTCATGAACATGGCCCTAAGATGCTTGACCTTCTCTACCTGCTTCAGTGGAACTCCATTCACATGTAGCATGCCCTGCACAGGCTTCCTTGAAGGGACAACTGTTTCAGTTTTCACAGCATTGATTTTCATTGTCTGACTCTGTAGTTCTAAATACTCCATGACATGAAATAGAATATCACCCTCCTACAAAAACAGATTTCATTTTGCTTTGACATTACATCGAGTTCTAAACTGATTATACATCCTACCGTGATTAGGAAAAACATTAGTGAGTATTTATACTTTGGTGATTTTTAACATTAGGAAAATTTTACAAGTCAAAATAATCACCATTATTTGCAATTATCATCTACCATTGTTTAGAAAGCCATGATTCCATCGCTGTAGAATTCTTCTGGCGTTGATGCAAAAAATTCTGTCAGCTACTGATTTAACTGATCTTCATTGGTGAATGTCTTTGACTGCATTGCATTGCTCATTGATAGAAAGGTGATAGTCTGTAGGCAAATATGGTGGATGAGGCAGAACCTCCCAACCTAGCTCCTGCCACTTCTCACGGGTCAACCTAGATGCATGTGGCTGAGTGTTATCATGAAGGAATCAAACAGGACCATGGCATGGGCACACCTGTGCGATTTTCACTGCTAATCTGTCAAGTTGTTGGTAATAGATGTCAGAGGTTATGCTGGTGGTCAGTGGAAGCAGCTCATAGTGGATAACACCTTTCCAATCCTACCAGATTCTCAGAAGGCCAGCCTTTGCTTGCCATTGTGGTGCACTCTCTTTATCAATCTATGATCGCTTGCATTTGACATTAATGTAATGACAATGAAATGTAGCCAGTTGGTTGTGCGATGGTAGTTGAGCATAGAAGCTGCAACTGCCACCTGACATTCATGATTAGTCAGTCAGATTGTGGGGTACCCATTGGTCCAGCTTGGACACTTTCCCTATTGTATGCAAATGATTGAGGATGGTTGTTTTTGATGCCCCAAGCACTTTGGAGAGCTGATGCAATGTCTGGTGTGGGTTGGCTCCACCAGCTTACATTATGTCTGGTGTGGGTTGGCTCCACCAGCTCATCATTAAAGTCAGATTAACGTCCCGCTCGAGGTCGATTTTCAAGGCTATAATCACCGGAATGGAAGAATATGAACCAGTCACTAGCATTGCATTCACATATGGTGTGTGTCCCAAATGCATTGTTATTGCAGCAACTTGATGCAGCTGAAGTAAACAGCCACAAATAAATGATTTAGATAGATCCATGTGGCTTCCCCTTTGACCACATAACAGAAAATGAGAAATGCACATCACTTCTTATATATGTGTGCATGTGCAACCTTCAACATTTCCAGAAAACTCTACCAAAATAGCTCCTTTTGAAAAACTGCAAACTTTCTATCCAACCCTATAAATATATATAAACACATACATACAAATATGTATGTAATATGTGTGAGTGTTTCATCATCATCACAATTTTATGTTCATTTACCATGCTGGCATGAGTTGGACAGGTTGTCATGTTCTGGAGCATTTATTCCATTTTGGTATGGTTTCTATGGGTGGATAGAAATCATAATGCCAGCATCTTTGTAGCCTGTAATAGGGGCATTTTATCATGACACCTCTACTATCACTTTACAGAATGTACTGGGTGCATTTTATTGTGGCACCAGCACTTATACAAAGAAAAGTATCAGTAACATCACTCTATGTGTGTATCGCATGGTTTAACATTTGCATTTTCCCCTATCTACTTCAATAACAAACCAAATTGCCTCCAATTATTCCCAAGATAACTTACAGTACTATTTATGTATTCCCACTGTCCAACAAAACTTATAATAACAAGATGATACATAAACTTTCTCATATTCAACTATAATTATTCCTACCAAGTAGAGATCATTCTTCGTAGTCCAAGACTTTATGCATGCTGATGGGTTCACTACAAGTTGCACTACTGTGTCATTACAAGTTACACTATTGACAAGTTTTATAATTTACTAGCAGTGGTACCCCTCGTTGCACGGGATAAGGTATTTTGGAACGCGGGTCACCAACAGACGTAATTGTGGAAAAACTGCATGCCTCGACAATATGTAGAGAAAATAAACTGAATATTCTGATGGTTGGATAATCTTTAAGATTTTCCTTGATGAAGCAGGAAAAATGCAGGTTTTCACCTAATGCGGGCCCTAGGGCATCAAGAAAATGAATTTTTTTTATGTGCATAATATGCCTTGAAATTTCGGGAAAATCGGCTAGACGTAACGCCTCAAAATACCCCTAAAAAGCTGAAAAAACAGAGTTTTTCACCTAATGCGGGCCCTAGAGGATCAAAAAGTTGAATTTTTTATGTGCATAACACTCCCTGAAACATAACGCGAGCCACCAACAGACCTAATCATGGGAAAACTGCATACGTGGACAATATAAAAGAAAATAAACCGAATACTCTGATGCAATTAGTATTCCACTAAAAGTTGGATTTTCTTTGCTTACAGTATGAAGAGACTGACTAATACATAGTTACCGGCTTTCATTTTAGTGTTGTGTGAAATATATAACCGCCTTAGCTAAGCTTAATATTTCCACAACCACGGCTTGCAAAGAAGTAAAGGTCTGGTGGTACGTAAGTAAGCAACACTCTGGCTTAAAACGTGAGGAAGAAGTTGTGTGCACTTACCAACTGTTTGGGGAATGAGTGTGAGATTTGTCTTGAGTAAGGGTGGCAGAATAACCGGAGGCAGCAGACAGCCAGACAGATATAAGGGCGCATTCTGGACGCAGATGGAATTGTGGGAGGTGACGTAATGCAGACATACAGACATATATTATAAGGGCGTGATGTTATATGTATGTATCTATCTAAAAAGAGAAAGACTAAGAATTATAGAGAGAGATAGCTAAATCGCCTAAATTTGAATTTTTTTTGCTCAGAACACTCCCTGAAACATAAGTATTACATGTGTAAAGTTTGAAAACAGTTGGTTGGGTGGTTCTTGAATTTTAGGGATTCAAACTCACACACACACAGACAGACATCCTCAGTTTCACATATATATAGACTAGCAGAAAACCACCCGTTGGCTAGTCTATATATCTAAAACAGAGAATGTCTGTCTGTCTGTCAGCTCACTAAAACTTGAGAACCATCCAACCGATTTTTTTCAAACTTTAGACATGTAATACTTATGGTCCTGTGAGTGTTTCGAGCAAAATTTATTTCAAATTTTCAATGCCCTAGGGACCGCATTAGGCGATTTAGCGTTCTCTCTATATAATTCTTAGTCTTTCTTTTTAGATAGATACATAGATATAACGTTGCACCCTTATAATATCTGTCTGTATGTCTGGCTGTCTGCATTACCTCATTATGACGCGCTCAGTGTGTGTGTGTATATATATATGTATCGTAATGCAGACAGCAAGACATAGCTTTCCTTCTCCTCTTCCAGCGTCTCTCTTTCTCCCTCCCGCTATCCCCTTCTTGTAGTCTGTCTCTTTCTTTCACTCTCACTCTCTCTCTATGCGTCGGACAGACAGACAGAAATTGCTGGTTATATATTATAAGGAGATTATTTTACTAATTTTTGCTGGTGTGTTCTGGCCATACTGGAACACTGCCATGAAAGCTACTGCTTTGTTCTGTGGTATTAGGTGAAATAAGGATCTTACACAGTAGTATGCTGAAGGTTATTTCAATGTGTTGATATCAACACCATGTAAATATTTTATGTATTTTCAAGAGAGAATTGAAAGGCAAAGGCTGATATGGTTTGGCATCAGTGTTGTAGCGACTCACTTTTTCCAGCTGAGTGGACTGGAGCAACATCATCATCATCATTTTATGTCCACTTTTCCCTGCTTGCAAGGGTGGGACGGGTCTTATTCAGCACAGCATCTCTCCACTTGTCACGGTCCTTCATCATCTCCACTGTGAGCTTCAGCGATCTGAGGTCTGTTCTCACCACCTCCACCCATGTTTTTCGTGGTCTACCTCTACCACGTCTTCCTTCAACTGGCATTTCCTGGCACTTCTTCACCCATCGGTCATCCTCCATGCGCATCACATGTCCATACCACCGTAGTTTCCTCTCTCGCACACTACATTCTATCCCTCTCAGACACAGTTTCTCTCTCAACACATCCATGCTGGGTCGTTCACGCACATTGACATTGCACATCCATCGAAGCATGCTTGCTTCATTTCTCTCCAGGCTTTGCATATCCTCCGCAGTTGCTGCCCTTGTCTCACTACCTTGCAGCATCGTGCTCCTCACACAGGCATCATATAACTGGCCTTTCGTACGCAGGGAGAAACCCTTCTTTATCAGCAGAAGAAGCAGCTCCCTAAACTTCTTCCAACCCGTCCTTATTCTAGGTACTATGGCCTCGGAACACCCCTCTCCCATGATAATCTGATCACCTAAGTACCGGAAGCTATCAACCACTTCTATAGCACCTGCTTGCATTTGAAAAATCTGTCGATCAATGCAAATTCTACTGTCTAATTTCCCTGTACACCTACTGCATATGTATTTCTCCCTACCTGTTAGTTTTCCTGCTATCTCACTACATCTCTTGTGTACCCAGGATCTGCATTGTGTGCATTTTATTGAATTTATGCCAGTTCCTTTTCTGCATATCGAACATGGCCATTTCCCTAACGGAATCAGAGTTTTGTCCTCTTTTCTACTCATCAACACTTTTGTCTTAGCTAGGTTCACTCTCAGTCCTCTTGCTTCCAACTGCTGTTTCCATAGCCAAAATTTATTCTCTAGCTCCTCTGATTCTGCTATAAGAACCAGATCGTCAGCATAGAGAAGTTCCCATGGACAATCAGTCTTAAACTCCTCTGTTATGGCTTGGAGGACTATAATGAACAAGAGCGGGCTGAGGACCGAACCCTGATGTACTCCTACTTGTATCTGGAATTCCTCACTATACTTCATTCCTACTCTCACTTTACTGACAGCACCCCTGTATATAGCTTGCACTGTCCTTACAAGCCATTCCTCAACACCTAGTTTCCTTAGGGACCACCAGATGACAGATCGGGGTACCCTATCAAAAGGCCTTCTCTAGGTTAACAAAGGCTAAGTATCGTGGTTTATTCTTCTCTAAGAACCTCTCTTGTAATTGTCTCACCAAGAAGAGGGCATCTGTTGTACTTTTCCAAGGCACAAAACCAAACTGCATCTCATCTAGTTTGACCCTTTCTCTAATTAGTTGTGCTAATATCCTTTCTGCCACTTTCATAACCTGATCCATCAGTTTACTACCCCTATAATTGCTCCTCTCCAGAGCATCCCCTTTACCTTTGTAGCAATTTATGAGAATACTGCTGCACCAGTCTTTGGGTATGACACCACCATATATAGCCTGATTGATGATGCGTGCAACCAGTTTAGTGCCTACATCCGCTGATGCCTTCAGCATCTCAGCAACTATCCCCGACGGTCCAGCAGCCTTACCATTTTTCATTTCCTTAATCGCCTCTTGGACTCTATATTCATCAATCTCAATAGTTGGTCCCTCTGTCGGATCTACTGAGGGTAATTTCTCTCTCTCACATTCATTCTCCACATTCATCAGTCTCTCATAATGACATTTCCAGGCCTCCTTTTTCTGATCATTCGTGACACTAAGTACACCGGCATCATTCCGGACACATTTATCTCCAACAACATCCCGATTTGCATTGACACACTGCCTTACAATGTGGAACACCGCACGCCTCTGATCTTCCCGGGGCAGAACATTGGCAAACCTCCTACTCTCAGCCCCCCTGCGTGCTAAGTACACCTGACGTCTAGCTTCTCTCTTAGCGGCTGTATATCCTTCTCTACTGTCACCCTTTTTCCAAGCCTTCCATGCTAGTCTTTTGTCTCTAATGGCCTTATCTACTGTGCTGTTCCACCACCAGGTCACTCTCTCTCTGGTTGGAGCTCTGCTCCAGCCACAAGTTTCATCAGTAGCCTGCAGTAAGTTGTCACGTAAGAAATTCCAGTTATTATCTATGTCATACGTCTCTAAATCGACTTCTTTTTCGTCGTATACATCTTGAAGGGCTTTCCTAAATTTGTATTTTAGTGAAAGGTCTTTTAGCTTCCAGACCTTTCTTCTCCACACCTTCCTGTATGTCTCATTCCATCTCATGCTTACTGAGATATCACTAACGACTAACCTATGGGTATGCCTTGGTATTTGACACCATCTGCCTGTCCCGCGGCCTAACTAGTAAGAAGTCAATCTGGCTTATGTGCTCGCCTGATTTGTAGGTTATTAGGTGGTTGGCAGGTGTCGAACTACCTCTATTGTCTTATTGATCCATCTCTCAGCCAGGAAAATTCCTACTCCCCCTAACCCATCATCCTTACCTAGCCAGAAAAGCTTATACCTAAGATGTTTGCCTGCGGCTAGTCTCGCAGATGCGACATCTTCATATTTTTGTTGTTCGTATATATTTGTTGCTGTGCTCATATTTGTTTTGGCATTGATACGCTGGTTGGATGTAATATACGTGAACGACAAAGCATAAATGAATTGAGAGAGAGACTGAGCATAAGAGGAATCAAATGCTGCGTGCAGGAGAGGCGGTTACGCTGGTATGGACATGTGATACGTATGAAGGATGACAGCTGCATAAAAAGGTGCAGAGCACTAGAAGTTGATGGAAACCGCGGAGTGGGGAGACCCAAGATGACTTGGGATGAGGTGATAAAAGCCGACCTTACCCAACTACACCTCTCAAAGTCAATGACACACGACCGTGACTTCTGGCGTCACGCAGTAATACAGGGTACCCGACCTCCCATGGGTACATGCTGAAGCATATAAACAATATGCCCCCCCCCCCCCCCCCCCGCCGCAAGGTGGTCGTGGAGGTGCCACGGCAAAAAAGCACCCAGCCCACACTGTAAAGTGGACGTGTAGGCGCCACGAAAAAGCACCCAGCACTCACTGTAAATGAGGTTGGTGTTAGGAAGGGCATCCAGCTGTAGAAATCAAGCCAGATCAGTTCCTGTATGAGCAAGGCATGGTCAGCCGACCAGACACTGCCCACAACAGGACAACCCGTCTAACCCATGCTAGCGTGGAAGAACGGACGTAAAACGGTGATGATGATGATGATGATGATGATGCCCTTCCTAACACCAGTTCCACTTTACAGCATGGACTGGGTGCTTTTATTTGTGGCACCAGCACTAGAGAGGATGTCTTACTGGGCTCATGGCCCCTCTCTACCCCTCCATTTTACAGCATGGTCATAAAAAAAAAAAAACCACTTATTGACACTCACAGTACACACACACACTCACTCACACACCAACAGTCATGCATACAAACACACACACGCCACTCACACACACACACACACATACATATATTACCGTCAGTACTGATACAAGATCATGTCAACTGTTGACCTTTACAGTTCAGTTTTTATATAATAATAATAATTGTTTGCTTTACAGCATAGAGCAACGACCCTCCACGCGCCGGGCCCAAAACAAGGCACCAGCAATGCGCTGGGGAAATTGCTGCCCTGTGCCAAGAACAGAATAGTTATTACTATTATTATAGTTGTTTTCTTCTTCTTAAAGCCTGATCGCTGGTGATGGTGTCAGTGATGGTGATGGTGGTGGTGGTGGATGGTGTCAGTGATGGTGATGGTGGTGGTGGTGGATGGTGTCAGTGATGGTGATGGCAGTTGTTGTTGTTGTTCATTTCACTGATCCTGCTGCTGCAGACAATGGTGTTGTTGCTGTTGTTGTTGTTGCTGCTGTTATTGTAGTCGCTGGGTTGAAATTTGGTCGCTTCGCGCGTTATATATATATATATAGCCTGGTCTAATTGATTTTTTTATATGGTTAATTATGCTAATTGGGAGAGGAAATGGTATATATTTTATCTAATAATTCTAAAGACATGATTTATGATATATATATATATATATATATATATATACATACACACACATTCAACACAGACAATGGTGTTGTTGCTGTTGTTGTTGTAGTTGTTGTTGTTGTTGCTGTGTTGAAATCTGGTCGCATCGACTGAGATATATATATATATACATATCACGATAAATTAACGGAGCCATAGACTCGTTATTCCGTCAATAATGTGCTCAAAGGAAAAGGAATCCTGAGCTCTTTAAAATACAATATGTTGAAAAGGTAACACACTAAAGAGAGATAATGCGCCATCAATAAAACAGAGAAAACCACTAGTGTATGGGGTCTATAATCTATGGAAGGCAGGGTAGACACACAATAATTAAAAATATAAATTAAAATGTATATACGCACCTCTATAACTATATAACACACGCGTACAAATCCAAAGAGATCTGTTTCGTGGTTTTGGGCTGCCTTTTCTAGCAGCTCGTCCCTCAGATACCACTGGTTCACTGCCCTAAACACGCTGTGACATCTCTCTGCCGCGTGTAGCTGGACGGTCGCTTTAGATTCTCTTAGAGTTGTCTGGACTGTATAGTCTTGCACGCGCTGATGAACCATAGGCTATTCCATTTCAGTCAACAACTTCCTGGCGAAACAGATCTCTTTGGATTTGTACGCGTGTGTTACATAGTTATAGAGGTGCGTATATACATTTTAATTTATATTTTTAATTATTGTGTGTCTACTCTGCCTTTCATAGATTATAGATTCCATACACTGATGGTTTTCCCTGTTTTATTGATGGTGCACTATCTCTCTCTAGTGTGTTACCTTTTCATATATACACACACTTACATATATATATATATATATACACACACACATTCAACACAGAGAAAGGAGTTAGGAATTTGTCAACAGGTCAGACACCTTAGTGTAGATAGAGTAATGACGTATGTGGTAGTGGTGGGGAGCGAGTGTAGACGTTATTGTGGTGGCGGGGGGCAGTGAGATGTATCAAGTTCATAGTTCACTTGTCCCTTTTCCTCTCATTCAAAATTTGAATTTATGGCCATTTTGCAATGGGAGACAAGAAAATGTAAAATTTAAATAGAGATTGCTCTGGAAAAATATATGGAATATTTCTGTAGCTTCCACAGCTTTTGTCAGAACATTTCCCCAGAGTCCAATGAACAAAAATTTTGTTGTATTTTGATCTTTCTTTCAGAATACGAAAATTAATAAAAACTTACCCCCACGAAAAACAGTGTGTTGTCCGATCTATGAGCTCCCTATATATATGAAATAAAATACATGAAATAAAATATTTTGCTCAAGGACTGAATGCACCACCTGGTCCAGGAATCAAACTCACAACCCTATGATTGTGAATCCACCACCCTAACTACTAAACCTCATGCCTTCACATTACTAGGTTTATAGTTCATACATTTGCATTTTACACATGAGGAGAATTTGCTCATTTGAACTACCTGGAATCTGCTTACCCAAGCATGTATAAAGATTAAAGGAGTTTATTCATAATCTACAACAAATAAAAAGAAAATGGGTGAGATGTTATATGGAACAATGATTTATTATATGCACACAAGCCTTCAGATTTATAAGAGAGGGGAAATCTGCAAAGTGGTCATGTGGGTGTCACGACAAAAAGCACCTAGCCCATACTTTAAAGTGGCCATGTAGGTGTCACAACAAAAAGTGCCCATTCCATACTGTAAAGTGGTTGTGTAGGTATCATGACAAAAAGCACCCAGTACACACTGTAAATGTGGTTGGCATTAGGAAAGGTATCCAGCCTTAGAAACCAAGCCAAAATCTGTTCTCTGTGAGCAAAACATGGTCCTCCGACCTGGCTTGTCTCACAACAGGACAGCTCGTCTAACCTATGCTAGTGTGGTAAATGGACATTAAATGATGGTGATGATGATGATGTCATACAAGTTTTTTCAAAGCATAATATATGAATGAAATGAATAACTGTGTGTTAGTGAAAACCTGTTATTCTTACCTGGATTTATTTGATCTTCTTTTTTGATGAGTCACTTCTTCAAACATGCTTTCAAAAGGATAGTCTTTTTGTAAATTTTCAAAACTCTATTAAAAAAATATAAGGGAAAAAAACCATATGATTATTTAATCTGTCTGAAACCTTTGTGTCTAGGGTTTGACAGTATGTGCAAAGAAAATAACTCAGTGAGATTAGCAAGGTTTCTTAATATCTGGGAGCAAAGGCACTTTTGATGCCTCCATCATGATTAACAGGCATAATAGACCAGAGGAGACTTTGTACCCCTCCAAATCTATTCCCACAAAGGAGGTGAGTGCATTTATTATTCACTTTATGCTATGCCTCTGATAAAAGTGAGTAATTCAGTTCAATGAACAGAGTCAACCCCAGAGGTGATATTCACTTCAAGTTAAATTACTTCACTGATGTTTATACAAGTGCTTAAGATAAGATAGGTGATCTTAGGTGGGTATCAACTTCAGGCTACTGAATCTGTTCACTCAAGAATAAAAACTAAAATTAAAACTTTGTGATAGATACATATATTCAGTGACTAGCTGAGGTACATGGCTTTGCCTGGGATAACAGTTAAGAGAAGACAGATAAAAGAGAAAACGACTGTATTGGATGTGTTGTCTGGTTTACAGTATGAGGTGAGACTGTAATGTGTGTGTATGTGAGAGAGAGAGGGGGAGGAGGGATACAATCATAAAACTTCCTTATTAGGCTGGGTGAGTAAACTGCCAATTAAATGGTAGCATTGGCCTTGGATTTTAAATGTGAAATAACCATAGTCAGTATGATCTTTTTCAGCTCCAAAGGATGTCATCTGAAACGCAGCAATATACTGCATAACATTGCTTCTGAAGTGTTTAGCTTCATTAGTATGGTCTGTAAGCAGTATATGGATAAAAGCTGGAGGCTCTTCTATCAGTGGAAGTCTGACATTTCCTCCTAAGCAACACATACCAAGTGTAATATCCATGCTACCAATCATGACTTTAGAATCATTTCTATAATTCTTTGATGGATCATATGAAAACGCAGCTCTTAGCCAATTTATTCTGCCTTGAAGAGTTGTTTGTGATTGTATCTATCGCTGCATGACAGCCTATCTCTCTCTTTCTTTCTCTCTCTGTTTCTCCCTCTGTGTCTCTCCTTTTGGATGTGTGTGTGTGTTTGTTATGTCAGTCATCACAGAAATGTATGTATACTCAGACACACATACACTCGCATACATATACTTGTCAGTCAGCACATATGTACATGTATGTGTAGATGTGTGTGTGTGTGTTTAATTCTCTGTGCAACTTACTTAGGCCTAACGTATCTAACGAATGTGCAAACACACACACTCACAGACACATACACATTCATATACAAAATGTGACATCTACACTCACATACACTCACACACTTGTCAGTCAACACATATATGTAGATGTGTGTGTGTGATTAATTCTCTGAGGCCTAACGTACGTAACGAATGTACAAACACACACACACTCACAGACACATACATACTCATATACAAAATGTGACATCGTCATGGTGGTGGTATAAAATGTCCTTTAGTTGACTATAGAAAGATTATTTTAGATAAAATGTTATACTGTTTTAATCGAAATGAAAATAAAAATTACATGTTGACACTCCCAGGGTATAATACTATTACTTTCTAAAATTTGATTTGATTTGATCGAGCCATTTGAAAATGCATAGGTAACAGACAGACAGAGAATGATAGGGTACCCCGATCTGTCATCTGGTGGTCCCTAAGCAAACTAGGTGTTGAGGAATGGCTTGTGAGGATAGTGCAGGGGTGCTGTCAGTAAAGTGAGAATAGAAATAGAGTTTAGTGAAGAATTCCAGATACAAGTAGGTGTACATCAGGGTTCGGTCCTCAGCCCGCTCTTGTTCATTATAGTCCTCCAAGCCATAACAGAGGAGTTTAAGACTGGCTGCCCATGGGAACTTCTCTAGCTGATGATCTGGTTCTTATAGCAGAATCAGTAGAGGAGCTAGAGGATAAATTCTGGCTATGGAAACAGCAGTTGGAATCAAGAGGACTGAGAGTGAACCTAGCTAAAACAAAAGTGTTGATAAGTAGAAGAGAGGACAATACTCTGATTCCATCGGGGAAATGGTTATGTTCGATATGTAGGAAAGGAACTGGCATAAATTCCATAAAATGTACGCAATGCAGATCTTGGGTACACAAGAGATGTAGTGGGATAGCAGGCAAACTAACAGGTAGAGAAAACTATGTATGCAGTAGATGTACAGGGAAAGTTGGCAGTAGTAATCGCAGTGATAGACACATTTTTCCAATGCAGGCAGATGCTATAGAAGTGGTTGATAGCTTCCAGTACCTAGGTGATCAGATTAGCATGGGAGGGTGGTGTTCCGAGGCCAGAGTATCTAGAATAAGGACGGGTTGGAAGAAGTTTAGGTAGCTGCTTGCTCTGTTGACAAAGAAGGGTTTCTCCCTGTGTACGAAAGGACGGTTATATGATGCCTGTCCGAGATGTGTGATGCTGCATGGTAGTGAGACATGGACAGCAACTGTAGAAGATATGTGATGGCTGGAGAGAAATGAAGCAAGCATGCTCCGTTGGATGTGCAATGTTAATGTGCGTGAACGACCAAGCATAGATAAGTTGAGAAAGAAACTGGGTATAAGAGGGATAAGTTGTGGTGTGCAGGAGAGAAGGCTGAGATGGTATGGACATGTGATGCACATGGAGGATGACTGCTGGGTAAAGAAGTGCCAAGAAATCCCAGTAGAAGGAAGACGCAGTAAAGGCAGACTACAAAAAACATGGGCGGAGATGGTGAGAGCAGATCTCAGATCTGAAACTCACCGAGGAGATGACGAAGGACTGTGATAAGTGGAGAGATGGTGTGTTGAATAGGACCCGTCCAACCCTTGCAAGCAGGGATAAGCGGACGTAAAATGATGATGATGATGATGATAGATGAGCAACATTAGCAGTTTTGTGTCACAATCAACTTCTACTTATTTGATATATTAATAGTAATGTCAACAATCATAGTTTTCACAGCAGTAATTGTTATAATATACTGTAGTTCTATTAAAGTAAATTAAATACTACTCAGACACTTAATCCCTACTGAAGAAAGTCAGTAGGAATTAAATGAAGTATCCTACAGATACAAGTGAATCTCTTAGGTCTACATTGTATTTCATACAACACATAGAAACAGTAGACAGCTTCTGTTACCTAGGTGACCAAATTAGCAGCAGAGGTAAGTAGCAGTTCTGAAAGTACAGTAAGCAGGGTAAGAACGGGATGGAAGAAGTTTAGGGAGCTACTACCACTGCTAGCTGCAAAAGGCTTTTCCCTCAAAATGAAAGTCAGACTGTATGATGCGTGTATACGAACAGCAATGTTGTATGGTAGTGAAACCTGGGTGCTGTCTGTAGAAGACTTGTGTAGATTAGAAAGAAACAAAACTTGCATGCTCCGATGGATGTGTAGTAGTAATATATGCGAATGGCAAAGCATAAATGAACTGAGAGAGAGACTGAGCATAAGAGGAATCAAATGCTGTGTGCAGGAGAGGAGGTTGCGTTGGTATGGACATGTGATGTGTATGAAGGATGACAGCTGCATAAAAAGGTGCAGAGCACGAAAAGTTGATGGGAGCCATGGAGTGGGGAGACCCAAGAAGACCTGGGACGAGGTGATAAAAGTGGACCTTGCCCAATTACACCTCTCAACAGTAATGACACAGGACCGTGACTTTTGGTGTCACGCAGTAATACAGAAGACCTGACTTCCCACAGGAACAAGCCTATGCCGAAGTATATAGACAATATGCCCCATCCCCTCCCACAACAAAGTGGTCGTGGATGTGTCACAACAAAAAAGCACCCAGCCCACACTGTAAAGTGGTCGTGTAGGTGCCATGGAAAAAAAGCACCCAGCACTCACTGTAAGTGAGGTTGGTGTTAGGAAAGCCAACCAGCTGTAGAAATCAAGCCAAAATCAGTTCCCTTATGAGCAAGACAAGGTCACCAGACAACTGTCTAACCTATGCTAGCGTGGAAGAATGGACGTAAAACGGTGATGATGATGATGATGATGACATTTTGTTTCTATTAAACATGAGTGGAGGTATCTGGCACTGCTCAGGTACTGAATATATATTGGGTTGAGTCGTAAGTAATTTCTATTTTTCAAAAGCAAGCTGTAACTATGCATTTCAAACTTCCAAGGTTTTAAATGCAACTGGAAATTACCTGAGTCTTCATTGGTCATTCTTATTTCATTAGTGAAAGAGTGTGTATCATAATTTAATCTATGATTTCATGCCCTAAAATGGAGGAACTGAAAGTGCATCAACATACATTGTTGTGGGAGTTTAAGAATAACAAAAACGCTACAGAAACAGCTAAACAAGTTTGTAGTGTTTATGGCTAAGGTGTCATTACTGACCGCCAAGTCCGAAACTGGTTTTCAAAGTTTCATTCTGGGGATATGTCATTGAGAGATGAATCCAGACCAGGACGCTCATCAGACCTCGATCAAGATGCTATAACAAAATACTAGTGTGTATGAATGTAACAAGAAGTGGTTTGTGTGTATAATATTTAATAAACAATTTGTGGATACATAGAACAGTAGAGTTGACATGTCAATGAGTAGATGAAAGAATGAAACAAAGTTATTAGTTACCGCTTGGTTGCCAGGGTTACACACGCCTGAGGGAAGACTCCTGGCTTTCGCCAGGAGGCGCCTGACCGAAAAGGCGAATGAGAGAGAGAGAACTTAAAGTTGTTAGTTTTATAGGGTTCTGACCGGAAGTTACAGAAAGGGTTCTACTTCCTGTCTAAAGAGTGTTAATCTATTGGGGTTGTGAGTGTCACAACAAGGGAGGCAACTCCTGCTACATTACTTCCCGCCAGATTTTTAAAATATAAAAATCGAATGAAATATGTAGCAAGTTGGCGAGAATGTTGTAACAGGCATGAAAATTACGAAAAAAAATAATGTTTGCAAAAATCAATGGTAGATATCAAGGTAGCCAACCGTTCTTGGCCAGAGAACGACTGGACATCTATCTATCCATCACCCAAAGATACAATGTAACAAAGTAAGAGAAGAGCTCAAAGTTCAAATGTACAAAATATAGTTCACAGGTGTGCAATCACATGACAACAGGAAAAAAAAGTGTGTTCCAGAGAATGAATGCAGGTGGTTTCTGTTCTGTGGTATATCGTGAAATTTCCAACCTCCGAATGGATTTTCTCACAGGAAGAGTGCTGCAAAAATAAATTCTCTGGCTTGTTCTGCTGGTTTTGGTTGTTGATGAAGCTGTGTTGCTGTTGATGTTGTTGTCTCGCGGAGTGAGCGTATTCGGTGTTTAAATTCACAGTAAAAAAATGAGTTGCGCAAAGTGCTAGAAATAACAGCCGAAGTTGATGGTCGATGTTGAGAATGCGTTGACCTGGAAGGGTCAAGAGGCCAGCGACCAAAGAAATAAGCATTCTGAATAAATGCGCAGTTTTCAACGGCAAATTTACGTGGTAAACCGGCAAATAGGAGAATATAGCTTAAGGCTGGAGAATCCTTGGCGAGAAACGTTATCTCTGGCGTGTGGCTATCTCAGTGAATCGAGAATCGTGCAGCCTACACGTGCCAATACAAGGTTAAGTTGAAAAAATAATATTTCTAATGCGCGAGAAAATGGCGCGAAAATGATAGTGCAACAGGTCGTTGGCAGCCATTTTGAAAAAATTTGTGTGTGAAAGTGACAATGATGAAAAAGAAAGAAAGGCTTCACTTAGCATAACAAATATGGCGAGTTCAATTTGTTTTTTTTTTTATTTTTGGTGTGAACTTTGAAAAAAACTTGAGAAAACGATGAAAAAAAAAAAGGCAATGGTTGAGGTTCATCGAAAATAAATGTTCCTATTGAAATGTTTTAAAAAAAAAAAATCGAATTTCTTTTTGTTTGTTTTTAAAGTGTTCGTTGTAAGAAACGAGAAACATATATATATATACAGTAAAATGCGACAGTTAGTTGATGCGTGAGGGAAAAAGTCTGTCTGTACGAACATTTCACATGTGCGTGTGTGCGTTTCTTTGACTGCGTATTTTCATAGTTTGTCAATAAAATTTTGCTGTGTATTCGTAATGTTACTCACACAACACCAGATTCTGCTATTTTTTTCTTTTTTCGGGGTCACCACTTATAACAATGAACGGCTACGTGTTCATATCACGTCGGGGTCACCACTTATAACAACATACTGGTGTGTATGAACGTAACAAGGAGAAGTGGTTTGTGTGTATAATATTTAATAAACAATTTGTGGATACATAGAACAGTAGAGTTGACATGTCAATGAGTAGATGAAAGAATGAAACAAAGTTATTAGTTACCGCTTGGTTGCCAGGGTTACACACGCCTGAGGGAAGACTCCTGGCGAAAGCCAGGAGGCGCCTGACCGAAAAGGCGAATGAGAGAGAGAGAACTTAAAGTTGTTAGTTTTATAGGGTTCTGACCGGAAGTTACAGAAAGGGTTCTACTTCCTGTCTAAAGAGCGTTAATCTATTGGGGTTGTGAGTGTCACAACAAGGGAGGCAACTCCTGCTACAATGCTTTAAGAGAATTGGTAGAATACAATCCGAGCAAAAGTACTCAATCAAAAATTAGCGCTTGACCTCAACACATCCCAATCCACAATCTGCTGCCACTTGGAAAAGATAGGAAAAGTGAGTAAGCTGGGCATTTGGGTTCCTCATATTCTTAGTGAGAAGAATAAGGAAGATCACATATCCATAGAGACAAGTCTTCTTTCAAAGCAGAGAAATTACCCATTTCTCAAGAATATCATTACAGGTGATGAAAAATGGGTCTTTTATGACAATATTCAATGCAAAAGGCAGTGGATTGACAAGGATAAATCTCCACAGTCTACCCTTTATGGAAGAAAAGTTATGCTGTTTGTATGGTGGGATCACTGCGGTGTTATTCATTTTGAGTTTTTAAACTGCAATCAGACACTCAAAGCAAACAGCTGCAACATGTGCATGAAAATCTAAGAAAATGTCCCACACTTGTCAACAGGAGAAACATGCTTCTCCATGATAATGCAAAGTAACATTCAGCAAGAATCATGCAGGAAAAAATATTGGATTTAGGCTGGTCTGTTCTACCCTATCCACCATATTCACCAGGCCTTGCACCAAGTGATTTTCATCTTTTTCTTCTCTACCAATTACTCTGAATGGCAAAAAAATGTTCTTAAGAAGATCACCTGAAAACGTTTGTGGAAAACATCTTGAGCTCGAAACTAGCTGAAATTTACTTGAGAGGACTCAACAAGTTACCTGATAAATGGCAAGAGGTGATTCAAAATAATGGCAAATATACTATTGATTGAAATGAATTCATTGTTAAATTATTCATGAATAAATTATTTTACTAAAACGAAAATTATTCATGACTCAACCCAATAGAAATTCTTTTTGCATATATTTTTGTTATATAGTAGATACATGTCAAAAGTGTTTCAGGTTTCTATGAGAATGTGATGATTGTTAATAATTTTCATGACCTAAGAAAAATCATATCTTTATTTCTTAATTTGTATGTTATCTTGTAAGTCTACATGATATGCAACACATAAAATAAGTATTTCTATCAGAAATAAGCTTTTGTCAGAAAGAGCTCTGAGACACAATATTTGTTATTCTGTGTTTGGTGCTCTGATGAAAAGATGAGAGCATACAACATAAAGTTAGCCATAAGAGAAACATGAGCCCATGAGTTCAACACTAGCAACCTTAAGAGACCATCACTAACTGTTTCAAAGGATACCTTGGCAGCTAACAACTGATGCAGGTAGTTTGTTCCATGCTTCAGCAACTCTGAGTGTGAACATTTTTTTCCGAAAGTCATAGGAGTGCTGTTTTCTGATTTTGTAGGCATGCCCACGTGTGTTAGACATATGGAATTCAAAAAGGTGCTCAAGGTTGTTGTTCGCAAGATGGTTAATAATTTTGTGGGTGCTTACCAAGTCAGTTGCCAGATGTCGGAGCTTCAATGTATCCATGCCCAGAGAAGCAAGGCGTTCAATGTATAATAGATGCCTGATGGAGGGTATTCGCTTGGTTGCACATCCCTGAACAGTTACCAGGAGGTCAATGTTCTGATAGGGGTTCCAGACTGGTGATGCAAATTCTAAGTGTGGCCGCACCATAGCTACATACAGCTTTAAATAGTTAGCTGGAGAGCGGTTGACAAAGGTCTTGCTAAGTGATGCTATGACACCCTTGGCCTTCTTGACAATTTTAGAGATGTGCTTTGTTCAATGCAAATCGCTGCTGATAGTAATGCCCAGGTCACGTTCATAAGAAGACTTCTTGATATTAGTGTTGTGGAGGGAGTATGTGGGCGCTGGGTTTTTCCTCCCAAAATGCATGGTGGTACACTTGTCCACAGCCAGCTTGAGTTGCCAGTCCATGATCCATTGCTGCATTGTGTCCAGGTCTGTTTGCAGGAAAGATCTATAGTGTTCAGGATCTGTTCTTTTTATCTCAAGGTACAGCTTGATGTCATCTGCATATTTCAGTACTGTGGCATTTTTTAAGTTGGCACCTATGTCATTAATAAATGAAACAAACAAAAGAGGACCAAGAACAGATCCCTGTGGTATACTAGATGACATCTCATACAGTGAAGAATGCTGTCCTAGAACTATGACTACCTCTCTTCAACTGAGAATGAAGGACTTCAACCAGTTAAAAAGATCATCCTTCACACCCATTGTAGAGAGTCTTTTGTGTGGCAGAGAATTAAAAGCTTTAGAAAAGTCAAGGTAAACAACATCCGCCCATGAGTTGCCATCAGTGATCTGGGTGATGTCTTCAAGAAACTCGATAAGTTGATCACAGCAGCTGGAGTTAGGGATAAATCCAAATTGCGAGGGCCGGTATAAGACTGAGAATTCCAGAACTTCCAAAGTGTTTCCCTGACATAGGATTCCATCAGTTTGGCAATGCAGCTAGTAAGACTGACTGAACGATAGTTGACAGGCGACGTGCAGTCACCCTTTTTGAACAGAGGAATGACACTGGCAGTTTTCCACTGCTCCGGAGTAGCACCATCGTTAAGACAGAATTGAAAGAAGAGTGAAAGCTGGTGCAGAAGGAAATACCCACCACGTTTGAGAAGCAGGTACATAACACCATCAAGACCAGGAGAGGCATGGTTGCGTTTATTCTTAAGGTGACGTTGCAGCATTGCAGGTGTAAATTCCATAGTGATTATAGAATTTGATGTCTGAGGTAGTGGAGATGGTACATTTTAGTTTTTAACAGTGAAAATGCCTGCATAGCATTCAGCAATGAGTTCTGCACATTCTTTGGGGTCGTCAGTAATCTGACTTGTGTGGGGATTGCAAAGAGGACCTACTGGAGAGTGAGGTCTCTGCTTTGAATGTACATATTTCCAGAACACCTTACTGTCAGGGTTGGTTGCTATGTGATGTTCAAATTGAAGCACTGCCTTTTTTGTCACCTGCTTGAGATGGTTGGATGATTTATTTCGCTTTTTTCTATTGATATCTGATTTATGCAATTTGTATTCATGTTCAGCATTACAACGTTCTTTCTTGGCAAGTTGGACCACTGCAGTCTCCCAAATTGCATTTTTGGGATGTTTTTTTCTGCTTACGTGGCACTGATGCGCCACATGCTGTCCATATCGAGTTCAGGATGTTCTGAAGTATAGTATTCACATCTCCAGAATTGTAAAATTCAAGCCAGTGTCGGCATTGCAGCTCGGTGCAGTAATAGTTCCAGTCTGCTTTATTCCAGTCAAAGTGAGCAGTTTGGAGATGGTTGGGGTTTTTGTAACTGCTCATAAGAGACAGATTGGAAATGACCATAGCATGATTAGAATCACCTAAAGGTTCCTCAGTAGTAACACTAATAACCGTTTCAGTAGTGGTAAAGAGTAGATCCAAAGTCTTGTCACCTCTTGTTGGGGAGGTGACTACTTGGGACCATTTCGAGTCCAGCACTAGCTCAAGGAAATCATTTGCACTTTGTGGTCAACGAAAGGTTTCCCAATCAATCTCAAGAGCGATTGAAGTCCCCTGCAATAAAAACATAAGTGGCTGTTTTCCTGGCAGCAGCTCTGAGGATATCACAAAGCTGTGTGTCCTGATAGTAATTCACCACGACGATTAATGCGGTCTTTGTAAAACAAGGTGTAGACAGTTATGCTGAAAACCCCATCACAGAGTAAGGAATGTGCTCATGTTTCTGTGACTGTAATGAAATCAAGGTCGATACTTTTGACGTAAGGATCAAAAGGATGTATCTTTTTGGATAGACTACGAGCATTTAAGGACAAAAATTGTACCTTCATTTCAGTTTATGATGATGTGCAGGGGATGGCAGATTGTTCTGATTTAGTTTCCCCACAGTTTTTTCAGTTTTTTCATTGGCAGCTATTGTGGGTACAGTGTGTTAAGACCAGCTGGTATCTCTTTTCCATGTTTCACCAGCTTTAATAAACTTCCATATCTGCCCATCATCACGTAGGCTTATCATGTTGTGCTGAGTTGCGATTTAAGGAAGCTGCAACACGTAGTTTTGCACATACATCAAGTGGTAGGCTAGGGCATGTTTTGAAAGGCAATCCAATTTTCATGCCAAGCTTTATCAGAGTCTAAAAGATCTGAACATGCTTCAGTAGAGTTTGAGAAAGACAGCCTAATTAGTCTGGGTTTCGGACCTGGTTGGCCAAGGCAGAGAGCACCCTTCAGGGGAGCACAGCCTAGGTCTTTGGATGAGCTAGCAGCAAATGCTTGAAGATCAGC
>OZ024743.1:371535670-371597572 GCA_964016885.1 Eledone cirrhosa | reverse complement strand
CGGTTTTGCCATTGTTCAGTAACAATGGTCGAGGAAGACATGTTCGTTGGTTTTTGTTGTTCAGCAGCAATGGTAGAGGCAGACACACAGGCCAGGCACTGAAAGGACCAATTTGGTAGCTGGACCATTTCCCAGAGTCCATCCATCATAGAAGTATGGTGTCTCTTTTTCTGACCTGGGATCTTTCAAAAGTTTGTGGCACATTGAAGGCAAACAGAAACACGACATTTACCACATTCAACCCATCGATTTCGGAGGGAGTTATCAGGTTCTGTACATAGATGACAGATGTGATTTTCTGGGAAATGTTTTATTTTGGAACCTCAACCAGTTTTATCACATACTTCATACATGGATATCACAATAGCAATTTTGTCTGTCTGTCCGTCTGTACAGTAGAACAAAATGTAAACAGATATGCTGCATATGTTTAGCACACTTGTTAACAAGATAAATAAAATGTTGGTTTATGCTTTGTCTTTTTGTTTCCGTTTTCCTATGTATTGTGTGTTTGTATGCAAAAAAATCTGTGCACGTATATATAATTAAAAGGTGTATGTGGGTTAGAAATGAAGTCAATGTTCAGAATGGTTTTATAATGTACGTTAGATTGGCCGGTATAGTGTCTCACATGAAATAGTGTGGTTTCTTTTCACTTTGTGTGTATATGCATGTGTGGTATGTATCTGTATATAAATCTGTGTGTATATTGTTGTTTATAGAGTTTTGGAAGTACTTACTGTGATCCCTAAGGATACAGTGATTTATATTTTTTACATTCATGTCTACACGTGGTTTGCTGGCAAAAATCAGATATACTTCGTTAAAGTAATGTTATGTTGAAACTTGTTCTAATAGTCAGGGAATAGTGAAAATATATTAGGTATTTCCTGTATTAATTTGTGTAAATATTGTTAAATACTTACAGAGTTTTGTTTGTAAATCGAATGACTCTTAGCATCACCACCAGCTGAAATCTTATCGTTAATATAAAGTATTGCTTTTGAATCCATTTTCTCATTCTCTTCTTCTCCATGTTCTTCATAACTGTCAGAATCTGGGTCAGAGAGCTGCAAAAGTAAAATAAATTGACATATATCAACAAATTTCTTGACCTTCATGTCTTTAATTTTTTTTGTATGGAAATGAGGATTAGAGAAAGTCTACCCAGTAGAAATCAATATACCAATTAAAGAAAGAATAGATAATGATTTAACAGTATCCCACTTGTGTTCTTAATTTTCTATAAGATGTTTCATATGATGATAATAATGATGATATTTTGTTAGTATAAAATATGAACAGATAATATAATGTTGATGACCATTCTTACCTCACTAATTCCAGATAATGGTGAAGAACACTCAGTAACCATACTGTCTGGACTATTATTGATCATTGCTGTCATCAGTGAATTTGACATTGTTTTCTTCATTTTTGTAGCTCTTTTCTCACAAGTATCTGAACATTTTAAGGATTCTCTCTCTTCTTGAGAGACATTCCAATAATCCCACTCAATAGAAGATTGCAAGTCATTATCTCCATAGTAAGAAGACATCAAAGATTCATCCTGTTTAAATAAACACTTGAATTTTGAAGATGGTACATTGCTGGATTTCTCACTATTTTTTATTGGGACATTTTTATTCCATTTCAGAACCTTCTCACTTGAATCTGAATTGTCTGACAGTAACAACTTGTGATGATTCATGTCTTTTGTTTTTTTTTTACCTTTTGTTTTCTTTTTACCTTTTGTTCCAAGACTTTTAGGTGTGCTGAAATCATTGGCATCACTTTTGTTGGCTAAGTTTTCTGTGAACACTAAATTCCCCCTGGATCCCTTTTTCTTTGGAGCTTGACAAATCTTTCGAATTATTAACTGACTCATACTTCTTTGTAGTTCTGGTGTTAAAGGATTATTTGTTCTGTCTTCTGCAACAGATTTAGTTAAATCCTCACTGGCTAAGATATTCAAATCCCTTTGGGGACTGGTTTCATCTAATTGTGATGAGCTCCAGTCATGTGCATAATTATATGTTTGAAGTGCTTGCTTCTGGTTTAAGTAACTTTTGCCAACATGTCTTTTGCTTCTTCTTTTCAATTCAAGTACAATAGGTTGAGAAGATCTACAATCTCCATCAGCCCCTTGTATTTTTCTGCTATTTTCTTTTTTTTCTTTGACTGGGGTTACCACAGTTTTCTCATGTGTTTTACTATTCCAGTTTGGTTCATTAATCATGTCAGATTTTAATTCAGTTACAGTACATAAAGATGGCAAAGGAGACACATTAAACTTTACTTTAGCCTTTTGATCTTTTTCTGAACATCTATAAGAAGGAAAATAGAAAATTAATTTTATTTCTTCAATTATAACCAAAGTCTCTGTGTCAGATCTAACTTTCTGCAAAACCCTTACACATTTAACCCTTTAGTTACCAAACTGGCCAAAACTGGCTCTGGTTCTATGAAATAAAATCACCCAGGTTTTCCATTTAAATCAAAATCTTCCAACTTAATTTTATATAAGAACCTTATATGAAGTTACAACCTTGGTAATGAAATAATTAATAATTTTAGTAAATCCCTCAAAATTCTTCATTATATGGTTCTTATATGAAATTATGTTGGAAGATTTTAATTTAAATAAAAACTTTTTAATCCTTTCAGGACCATATTTCTAATAAAAACCACCCTATTTCAATAAATTAATGAAGAATTTTGAAGGACTTACTAAAATTATTAATTATTTCATTCCTAAGATGGTAACTTAATATATTGTTCTTATATAAAACAAGGAAGGTTTTAATTGAAGTATGAACTCTTTAAAATGGCTAGTTTTGTTACAGAACTGGTTTTGACCAGTTTGTTATCAAATCTTCATTGCTAAAAACTGTGTCTTTGGATTAATTTATGTCACATTCCTATCAATAGCACCTATTAATACACCATTCCATTGATACTACTTTGGTTGCAGTTAGGTCTTGTATTGTTGAAACAAGATTTTCTTCTGGTAAAATATGAGACAACAATAAATGAGAAGTGTCAATCACCCCAACCAAATGATTAATCTTATAAAATATGGATATATATTTTTAGTCTAATACAATCTGGGGTTTGTGGACCCTTGGGTATCTGTAAAGATAGAATTGGTGAGTCCATGAGCTAAGTTCAGAACTTTGTTAAAAACATATATACACGTTGGCAAACTTTCTTCAGCTTCTTCCAGAGCTGTATATACTTGTCCCCTAGCTTCTTTCTTAGCCACTTTGTACCGGTCTCTGCTACCTCCATTTTTCCAGGCTTTCCAAGCCTGTCTCTTGGCTTTGATGGCATCATCTATTAACCTGTTCAACCACCAGGTCACCCTCTGACTGGCTGGTGCTGTAGTTTACATGTCAGTAGTTTACAAAAGTCAAACTATTAACCCGCATAGTCAATCAGGTAATAATACAGGACAGTGTCATACCCAATGACTGGCATAGCAGTACTATTGTAAATTACTACAAGGGCAAAGGTGATGCCCTAGGGAGGAGCAACTGTAGAAGAATAAAACTAACAGACCAAGTTATGAAAGTGATGGAAAGAGTTATAGCGCAACTAATTAGAGAAAGAGTCAAATTAGACAAGATGCAGTTTGGTTTCATGTCTGGGAAAAGTACTACAGACTCCCTCTTTTTAGTGAGACAAATACAAAAGAAGTTCATAGTCAAAGGTAAGCCACTATACCTAGCTTTCGTTGACCTAGAAAAAGCATTTGACAGAGTACTATGATCTATTATCTTGTGGTCCTAAAGGAAATTAGGTATAAAAGGATGGTTGGTGAGAGCAGTGCAGCTCATGTACAGAGAAGCTGTCAGCGAAATGGGAGTAGGAAATGAGTTTAATGAGGAATTCAAGGTACAAGTAGGAGTTCATCAAGGTTCGGATCTTAGCTCACTACTATTCATTATAGTCCCCCAGGCTATGACAGAAGACTGGCTGTTCATGGGAACTTCTCTATGCAGATGGTCTGATCCTTATAACTGAATCCTTTAAAGAACTAGAAAATAAGTTCTGAATATGGAAACAGAATTTAGAATCAAAAGGCCTAAGAGCAAACTTAGCCAAAACTAAAGTGCTAGTAAGTAGGAGAGAAGATAGGGTCAAGATTCCTTGAGGGAAGTGGCCCTACACAATATGTAGAAAGGGAGTAGGCATAAACTCTATACAATGTACACAACATAAATCTTGGGTACACGAGAGATGTAGAAGCATAATGAGTAAGTTAACAGGAAAGGAAGACTTTGTTTGTAGAGGATACACAGGGGTAACTGAGGGGAAGATAGCCAGTGATGTAGGCTTATTCCAGTCCCAAGAAGGACCTATAGAAGAGATTGATAACTTCTGCTATCTAGGCAATATAATTAGCAATGGAGGAGGGTGCTCTGAGAGCATAACAGCTAGATTAAGGATAGGATAGAAAAAGTTCAGAGAGCTACTTCCACCGTTGACCACAAAAGGTTTCTCTCTATATATAAAAGGATGACTATATGACGCCTGTGTACGAAGTCTGATACTGCATGGTAGTGAAACATGGGCTGTGATTGCATCTGCTTTTCTCTGCTTGTAAAGGTGGGACGGGTCCTCTTCAGTACAGCATCTCTCCATTTGTCATGGCCCCTCCTCGTCTCCTCTGTGAGCTTCAGCGATCTGAGGTCAGCTCTCACCACCTCTGCCTATGTTTTCGTGGTCTAATGCCTCTTCCACCAGGATTTCTTGGCCCTTCTTCACCCAGCGGTCATCTTCCATGTGCATCACATGGCCATACCAACGCAGACTTCTCTCCCACACACTAGAGTTTATCCCTCTTATACACAGATTCATTCTCAACTTGTCCATGCTTGGTCATTCACACACATTGACATTGCACATCCATCGAAGCATGCTTGCTTCATTTCTCTCCAGGCTTTGCATATCCTCCGCAGTTGCTGCCCTTGCAGCATCACACATCTCACACAGGCATCATACAACTGCTCTTGCAGCATCACACATCTCACACAGGCATCATACAACTGCTCTTGCAGCATCACACATCTCACACAGGCATCATACAACTGACCTTGCAGCATCACACATCTCACACAGGCATCATACAACTGACCTTGCAGCATCACACATCTCACACAGGCATCATACAACTGACCTTGCAGCATCACCCATCTCACACAGGCATCATACAACTGACCTTGCAGCATCACACATCTCACACAGGCATCATACAACTGCTCTTGCAGCATCACACATCTCACACAGGCATCATACAACTGCTCTTGCAGCATCACACATCTCACACAGGCATCATACAACTGCTCTTGCAGCATCACACATCTCACACAGGCATCATACAACTGCTCTTGCAGCATCACACATCTCACACAGGCATCATACAACTGACCTTGCAGCATCACACATCTCACACAGGCATCATACAACTGCTCTTGCAGCATCACACATCTCACACAGGCATCATACAACTGCTCTTGCAGCATCACACATCTCACACAGGCATCATACAACTGCTCTTGCAGCATCACACATCTCACACAGGCATCATACAACTGACCTTGCAGCATCACACATCTCACACAGGCATCATACAACTGCTCTTGCAGCATCACACATCTCACACAGGCATCATACAACTGCTCTTGCAGCATCACACATCTCACACAGGCATCATACAACTGCTCTTGCAGCATCACACATCTCACACAGGCATCATACAACTGCTCTTGCAGCATCACACATCTCACACAGGCATCATACAACTGACCTTGCAGCATCACACATCTCACACAGGCATCATACAACTGCTCTTGCAGCATCACACATCTCACACAGGCATCATACAACTGCTCTTGCAGCATCACACATCTCACACAGGCATCATACAACTGACCTTGCAGCATCACACATCTCACACAGGCATCATACAACTGACCTTGCAGCATCACACATCTCACACAGGCATCATACAACTGACCTTGCAGCATCACACATCTCACACAGGCATCATACAACTGACCTTGCAGCATCACACATCTCACACAGGCATCATACAACTGCTCTTGCAGCATCACACATCTCACACAGGCATCATACAACTGCTCTTGCAGCATCACACATCTCACACAGGCATCATACAACTGCTCTTGCAGCATCACACATCTCACACAGGCATCATACAACTGCTCTTGCAGCATCACACATCTCACACAGGCATCATACAACTGACCTTGCAGCATCACACATCTCACACAGGCATCATACAACTGCTCTTGCAGCATCACACATCTCACACAGGCATCATACAACTGCTCTTGCAGCATCACACATCTTACACAGGCATCATACAACTGACCTTGCAGCATCACACATCTCACACAGGCATCATACAACTGCTCTTGCAGCATCACACATCTCACACAGGCATCATACAACTGCTCTTGCAGCATCACACATCTCACACAGGCATCATACAACTGCTCTTGCAGCATCACACATCTCACACAGGCATCATACAACTGACCTTGCAGCATCACACATCTCACACAGGCATCATACAACTGACCTTGCAGCATCACACATCTCACACAGGCATCATACAACTGCTCTTGCAGCATCACACATCTCACACAGGCATCATACAACTGCTCTTGCAGCATCACACATCTCACACAGGCATCATACAACTGACCTTGCAGCATCACACATCTCACACAGGCATCATACAACTGCTCTTGCAGCATCACACATCTCACACAGGCATCATACAACTGCTCTTGCAGCATCACACATCTCACACAGGCATCATACAACTGCTCTTGCAGCATCACACATCTCACACAGGCATCATACAACTGACCTTGCAGCATCACACATCTCACACAGGCATCATACAACTGCTCTTGCAGCATCACACATCTCACACAGGCATCATACAACTGCTCTTGCAGCATCACACATCTCACACAGGCATCATACAACTGACCTTGCAGCATCACACATCTCACACAGGCATCATACAACTGCTCTTGCAGCATCACACATCTCACACAGGCATCATACAACTGCTCTTGCAGCATCAAACATCTCACACAGGCATCATACAACTGCTCTTGCAGCATCACACATCTCACACAGGCATCATACAACTGACCTTGCAGCATCACACATCTCACACAGGCATCATACAACTGACCTTGCAGCATCACACATCTCACACAGGCATCATACAACTGACCTTGCAGCATCACACATCTCACACAGGCATCATACAACTGCTCTTGCAGCATCACACATCTCACACAGGCATCATACAACTGACATTGCAGCATCACACATCTCACACAGGCATCATACAACTGCCCTTGCAGCATCACACATCTCACACAGGCATCATACAACTGCTCTTGCAGCATCACACATCTCACACAGGCATCATACAACTGCTCTTGCAGCATCACACATCTCACACAGGCATCATACAACTGCTCTTGCAGCATCACACATCTCACACAGGCATCATACAACTGACCTTGCAGCATCACACATCTCACACAGGCATCATACAACTGACCTTGCAGCATCACACATCTCACACAGGCATCATACAACTGACCTTGCAGCATCACACATCTCACACAGGCATCATACAACTGACCTTGCAGCATCACACATCTCACACAGGCATCATACAACTGACCTTGCAGCATCACACATCTCACACAGGCATCATACAACTGACCTTGCAGCATCACACATCTCACACAGGCATCATACAACTGACCTTGCAGCATCACACATCTCACACAGGCATCATACAACTGACCTTGCAGCATCACACATCTCACACAGGCATCATACAACTGCTCTTGCAGCATCACACATCTCACACAGGCATCATACAACTGACCTTGCAGCATCACACATCTCACACAGGCATCATACAACTGCTCTTGCAGCATCACACATCTCACACAGGCATCATACAACTGCTCTTGCAGCATCACACATCTCACACAGGCATCATACAACTGCTCTTGCAGCATCACACATCTCACACAGGCATCATACAACTGCTCTTGCAGCATCACACATCTCACACAGGCATCATACAACTGCCCTTGCAGCATCACACATCTCACACAGGCATCATACAACTGACCTTGCAGCATCACACATCTCACACAGGCATCATACAACTGACCTTGCAGCATCACACATCTCACACAGGCATCATACAACTGACCTTGCAGCATCACACATCTCACACAGGCATCATACAACTGACCTTGCAGCATCACACATCTCACACAGGCATCATACAACTGCTCTTGCAGCATCACACATCTCACACAGGCATCATACAACTGCCCTTGCAGCATCACACATCTCACACAGGCATCATACAACTGCCCTTGCAGCATCACACATCTCACACAGGCATCATACAACTGACCTTGCAGCATCACACATCTCACACAGGCATCATACAACTGACCTTGCAGCATCACACATCTCACACAGGCATCATACAACTGACCTTGCAGCATCACACATCTCACACAGGCATCATACAACTGCTCTTGCAGCATCACACATCTCACACAGGCATCATACAACTGCCCTTGCAGCATCACACATCTCACACAGGCATCATACAACTGCCCTTGCAGCATCACACATCTCACACAGGCATCATACAACTGACCTTGCAGCATCACACATCTCACACAGGCATCATACAACTGACCTTGCAGCATCACACATCTCACACAGGCATCATACAACTGACCTTGCAGCATCACACATCTCACACAGGCATCATACAACTGACCTTGCAGCATCACACATCTCACACAGGCATCATACAACTGCTCTTGCAGCATCACACATCTCACACAGGCATCATACAACTGACCTTGCAGCATCACACATCTCACACAGGCATCATACAACTGCTCTTGCAGCATCACACATCTCACACAGGCATCATACAACTGCTCTTGCAGCATCACACATCTCACACAGGCATCATACAACTGCTCTTGCAGCATCACACATCTCACACAGGCATCATACAACTGCCCTTGCAGCATCACACATCTCACACAGGCATCATACAACTGACCTTGCAGCATCACACATCTCACACAGGCATCATACAACTGACCTTGCAGCATCACACATCTCACACAGGCATCATACAACTGACCTTGCAGCATCACACATCTCACACAGGCATCATACAACTGACCTTGCAGCATCACACATCTCACACAGGCATCATACAACTGACCTTGCAGCATCACACATCTCACACAGGCATCATACAACTGCTCTTGCAGCATCACACATCTCACACAGGCATCATACAACTGACCTTGCAGCATCACACATCTCACACAGGCATCATACAACTGCTCTTGCAGCATCACACATCTCACACAGGCATCATACAACTGCTCTTGCAGCATCACACATCTCACACAGGCATCATACAACTGCTCTTGCAGCATCACACATCTCACACAGGCATCATACAACTGCTCTTGCAGCATCACACATCTCACACAGGCATCATACAACTGACCTTGCAGCATCACACATCTCACACAGGCATCATACAACTGCTCTTGCAGCATCACACATCTCACACAGGCATCATACAACTGACCTTGCAGCATCACACATCTCACACAGGCATCATACAACTGCTCTTGCAGCATCACACATCTCACACAGGCATCATACAACTGCTCTTGCAGCATCACACATCTCACACAGGCATCATACAACTGACCTTTCGTTCACAGGGAGAAACTCATCATTGTCAACAGAAGAAGCAACTCCCTAAACCGCTTCTATCTTGTCCTTATGCTAGATACTATGGCTTCGGAGCACCCTCATCATCATCATTTTACGTCCACATTTCCCTGCTTGCAAGTGTGGGATGAGTCCTATTCAGCACAGCATTTCTCCATTTGTCACGGTCCTTCGTCATCTCCACCGTGAGCTTCAGCGATCTGAGATCTGCTCTCACCACCTCTGCCCATGTTTTTCGTGGTCAAAGCGCATGGACAATGATAGTTGGGTGAAGAAGTGCTAAGAGATCCCAGTGGAAGGAAGCCACAGTAGAAAGAGACCAAGAAAGGTCTGGGCAGAGGTGGTGAGAGCAGAACTCAAATTGCTGAAACCTACAATGGAGATGCTGAAGGTACACAGCGAGTGGAGTGATGCTGTGCTGAGAAGGACCCATCCAACCCATTCAAACGTGGAAAAGCGGATGTAAAAACAATGATGTTGATGAATTATAGGGCAGAACAAATTAGTCACTGAGGAGGTCACAGAATGTATGACAAAAAAGCTTTTACAATAAATAAACAACCATCTGGTTATTAAACCAACCAACTGGAAATTTGTAATAAATTGAAGTGAAAACCAACAGGTGCCTGTGGTTTTATTGGCAGCATGACCCTCCCAAAGATAACAATATACAGAAAAGAGGACAAAACTCTGATTTCATCAGGGAAATGGCCATGTTCGATATGTAGAAAAGGAACTGGCATAAATTCTATAAAATGTACACAATGCAGATCTTGGGTACACAAGAGATGTAGTGAGATAGCAGGCAAACTAACAGGTAGGGAGAAATACGTATGCAGTAGATGTACAGGGAAATTTGACAGTAGTAATCACAGTGATAGACGCACTTTCCAATGCAGGCGGGTTCTATAGAAGTGGTGGATAGCTTCCGGTACCTAGGTGATCAGATTAGCATGGGAGAGGGGTGTTCCGAGGCCATAGTACCTAGAATAAGGACGGGTTGGAAGAAGTTTAGGGAGCTGCTTCCTCTGTTGACAAAGAAGGGTTTCTCCCTGCATACGAAAGGCCGGTTATATGATGCCTGTGTGAAATGCACAATGCTGCATGGTAGTGAGGCATGGGCAGCAACTACAGAGGATATGCGACGGCTGGAGAGAAATGAAGCAAGCATGCTCCGTTGGATGTGCAATGTCAATGTGCGTGAATGACCAAGCATAGATGAGTTGAGAGAGAAACTGTGTATAAGAGGGATAAGTTGTGGTGTGCGGGAGAGAAGGCTGAGATGGTATGGACATGTGATACACATGGAGGATAACCGCTGGGTGAAGAAGTGCCAAGAAATCCCAGTAGAAGGAAGACGCAGTAGAGGAAGACCACAGAAAACGTGTGTGGAGGTGGTGAGAGCAGACCTCAGATCGTTGAAGCTCACAGAGGAGATGACGAAGGACCGTGACAAGTGGAGAGATGCTGTGCTGAATAGGACCCATCCCTCCCTTGCAAGCAGGGAAAAGCAGACATAAAATGATGATGATGATGATGATATATATATATATATATGCCATAAGGTCTCTTGATTCCATCTTATTCAAGATGGAATGTTCTTCTCCATATGTATTTAGTAAATGTTCAATATATTGTATTTTCTCTGGATATATGGTTCTTTCTCTCTCACTATATATATATATATCTTCTATGTTTGACTTATATTAGGCCACCCGTGACCCGTTGGGTCACGTTCACATCTAAATATTTCTTAATAATCATGTTCACTTAAAAATAATGTTTAAATAATTAAAATATTCACATAATTAAAATATTTAATGTGAAATGAAACTGGAAGGCCCATATATATATATATACGTATGTGTATGTATATATATATATATGTGTATGTATATATATATATATGCGTGTGTGTATACATATATATGTGTGTATATATATATATATATATATGTGGGTGTCTGTGATCTATATACACTGGTCATAGACACACACAACACCATCACCAGCTCTCTCTCTTCCATTTTCCTTCTCTGTCTCCTCTCCCTCTCTCTATGTCTCTCTCTTTCAATCTACTCTCGCATAACCACTATCTCTTTCTCTCTCTCAGTTTATGAAGATACACAGAAAACCCCATATCTCGGGAACCCATGCTTCGATTTACACAAAACTTGTTTTATTTCATTTGTATTCCTATTTCAGGGGCAACGTTGTTTCAAAGTATTTTCCCATTATGTGCCCTTTTGGCTATATTACATTACAGACAAGCAAGCAATCACAGAGTTTTTGTAGTATACTAGACCACCCGTGACCCATTGGGTCACTTAAAAATAATTTTTAAATAATTAAAATGTACACAGACATGTATATAATGTGAAATGAAACTGGAAGGCCCATATATATACGTGTGTGTATATATAAATATATATGTGTGTATATACATTTCTCTTTCTTTGTTTATGAAGGTACCCGGAAAAACCCCATATCTCGGGAACCCGTGGTCCGATTTACGCAAAATTGTCTTATTCCATTTGTATTCCCATTTCAGGGGCAACTTCCTTTCAAAGTATTTTCCCATTATGCACCTTTTTGGCTGTATTACATTACAGACAAGCAATCACAGACTTTTGAACTAAGTGAGAAATTAGGAATAAGAGGGATCAGATGCTATTTACTTAAGAGAAGACTACGTTGGTATGGTCACGTGATGCGGATGAAAGATGACAGCTGTATAAAAAAGTGCAGGGCGATCAAAATTGATGGAAGTTACGGAGTAGGTAGACCCAGAAAAAAACTGGGACGATTTGATAAATTCCAACCTTACACGCTTACACCTCTCTAAGATAATGTCACTGGACCGAGATCTTTGGCACTACGCAGTAATACAGAAGTCCCACCTTGCCTATGTTCAAAGTGAATCTACAGTCAGTCTTAACCAAATATACACCCCAACCCACTACCCAACTCCATCCTCCCACTCCCGCCAACATCACCCTTTCTCTGTAAAGTTATGTTGTTACCACAACATCCAGTCCAAACTAATGAGGTCGTGTAGGTGTCAAAACAAAAAAAAACACACAGTCAACGCTGTAATGTGGCCATGTAGGTAACACGATAAAAACCTCCCAGTCCACACTGTAAATGTGGTTGGTGTTAGGAAGGGCATCCAGCCATAGAAAACCTGCCAGGCAGTCCTATATGAGCAAAATACAGTCACCTGACCAATCTTGCTTCAAGTGAGACAATTCCCGTCTAACCCATGCTAGTGTGGAAGATAGACATTAAACGATGATGATATATAACAATGAGTAGCAGATTCTCTTTACTGTTCAGGCAAATATGTGTATTTTTGTATTCTGGCAATTTTATGTGCTAAACAAAGAAGATACTGGAATGGCCATTTCAAATGACAGAAATTGTGAGTACTTCAACGTTTTCATATGATAAGCTGTTAAATTAATAATTCCCCTCTCCTTTATGGCAGGGGCTCCTGGCTGGGAATGTTGCCTTACAATTCATCCTATGATTGTGCTCCAAACGGATTTGTTGAGCAAATTGTAAGCAACGAAATTGAAATCATCACATACTGATCTAAACCCTTATTACTATATATTTATATATATTAGGGACCGGGTAAAACTAGATAAGAGTTTGGGTTTGTGCCAGAAAAAAGCACTACTGATTCTCTCTTCCTTGTGAGGCAGTTACAGGAAAAGTACCTAGCTAAAACTAAACCGCTCTAACAGGCATTTGTCGATCTGGAAAAAGCCTTCGACAGAGTGCCCCGTGCTATAATCTGGTGGGCTCTAGGAGTAGATGAATGGCTTGTATAGTGGAGCAGTCAGCAAAGTTAGGGTTAACAATGACTATAGCGAGAAATTTAGCACACAGGTCGGTGTCCACCAAGGCTCTGTTCTTAGCCCTCTCCTGTTTATTGCAGGCTATAACAGAAGAGTTTAAGACCAGATATCCATGGGAACTTCTGTATGCGGATGATCTTACACTTATAGCTGAATCTATGGTAGAACTAAAGAAGAAATTCCAAACATGGAAGCAGGGACTAGAAAGAAAGGGTCTCAAACTCAACCTGACTATGACTAAGGTCCTTGTAAGTAGACGAGAAAACAGAACCCAGATCCCCTCAGGAAAATGGCCTTGCTCAGTATGTAGGAAAGGTGTAGGTAGGAATTCCATCCTCTGCCCCAGATGCAAACTATGGGTACACAAGAGATTTAGTGGGATCTCAGGAAGCTTAGCCAAGAATGTAGGCTTCACATGTAGCAGCTGCACTGGGACAGTAAGCAGCAAACAGCCACAGGAAACAAGCATTACCAAACTCTGGGAAGGCTCTGGAGAAACAGTGGACAGCTTCTGCCACCTAGGTGACCAAATTAGCAGCGGAGGTAGGTGTTCTGAAAGTACAGTAACCAGGGTAAGAACGGGATGGAAGAAGTTCAGGGAGCTACTGCCACTGCTAGCTGCAAAAGGCTTTTCCCTCAAAATGAAAGGCTGACTGTATGATGCGTGCATACGAACAGCAATGTTACATGGTAGTGAAACCTGGGCGCTGTGTGTAGAAGACTTGTGTAGATTAGAGAGAAACGAAGCCTGCATGCTCTGATGGATGAGTAATAGTAATATACGTGAACGGCAAAGCATAAACGAATTGAGAGAGAGACTGAGCATAAGAGGAATCAAATGCTGTGTGCGGGAGAGGAGGTTGCGTTGGTATGGACATGTGATGCGTATGAAGGATGACAGCTGCATAAAAAGGTGCAGAGCACGAAAAGTTGATGGGAGCCATGGAGTGGGGAGACCCAAGAAGACCTGGGACGAGGTGATAAAAGCAGACCTTGCCCAATTTCACCTCTCAATGGCGATGACACAAGACCACAACCTCTGGCGTCATGCAGTAATACAGAAGACCCGACTGCCCATGGTAACAAGCCGAAGCTGAAGCATATAGACAATATGCCCCCATCCCCTCCCACAGCAAAGTGGTCGTGCAGGTGTCACAACAAAAAAGCACGCAGCACTCATTGTAAATGAGGTTTGTGTGAGGAAGGGCATCCAGCTGTAGAAATGAGGCCAAAATCAGTTCCCGTATGAGCAAGACATGGTCACCAGAGCTAACAGTGTCCACAAGGCAACCCGTCTAATCCATGCTAGCGTGGAAGAACGGACGTAAAACAGTGATGTTGATGATGATGATGATATATATATGTATATTCGAAAGTAAGGTTTTTTAATATATCCCACACAGGTAATAATATAGGAAAAACAAGTTGAAAATGCAATTAGAGCTTTCAAGAAGGTTTATTTACAATAATTTATAACAATAATCAATTTCACAAGTTTCATGATTTTCAAAGGTTAAGAGATATGGAGAGATGTGAGGCTATGCCGACTTGTAACTCACATTTACAAGCCAGCATAGCCACATTTCTCTTCATCTCTCTTAACTTTTGAAAGTCATGAAACTAGTAATGTTTTAATTTATCGGAAACTAGCAAAAGAGCCCGTTGTTGCTGGGCACACCTTTCGCCACTGAAAATAAAGACCCCCCTCTCTCATCAACAAGGCCATCTTTAAATAGCACCTGAACTCTGCTATTTTAGGGGAGAGAAAGATTTACACCATATGCTGACATGCTCTGGGAGCTAAATAACCTGCGAATCAAATTTGAACAAAATCGGATGGAAACTGTGGAAATGCGTCGCCTGCATACAGCCAGACATTTCCGTTTATATATATATAAACCATCTTGGACTCCAATTGCATTTTCAACTTCTTTTTCCTATATATATGTGCGTGTGTGTGTGTGCATCAGGGCTTCATCCTTAGGCTTCTCCTGTTTATTATTTCCCTATAGGCTATAACAGAAGAGTTTAAGACTGGCTGCCTATGGGAACTTCTATATGCAGATGATCCAACTCTCATAGCTGAAACTATGGCAAAACTAGAGAAGAAATTCCAAATCTGGAAGCATGGCTTAGAATGAAAAGGTCTTAAAGTTAACTTGTCTAAGACTAAAGTTATAGTATGTAGAAAGGAAAATAAGGTCCAGATTCCTCATACATTGGAAGTACCATAAAGAGGCTACATTTACAGGTAAAGGAACATGTTACAATGACAGCTGCTGCAGCCAAGACATTGAGGTCTCCATAAAGGTGACTAGAAAGAATATAGACAATTTAAGGATTAAAGAGGCCATTTTCATCAGCTGAATAAAACCAGGACTAAATGATATATCAGAAATGTACAAGGCAGAATAGTTACTGCATGTGTTTTGAAAACACCTAGACCAGTTAGAGAAGAAAACTTTGATTGCTTGTTTTGTTTTGTCTTGGACTGTTTCAGCTTCGCACCGGAAAAGAGGGAAATAGCCCTGAAATATGCTAAAATACCCTGGGTAAAACATTACTTTTTGTTTCATTTGTCATCATTTGCCATTCGTATTTTTCTACTTCATTTTATGGCTTCTAAAAAAAATATTGGTCTTTTACTACATATCTCACAAGGCTTTGTATTAACTACACTACTAAATATATATATATAATAATAATGAAATTATTGTGTACAGTGCTCAGGCACACTACAGAACACTCCCAAAAGGCATATTCCTTCTGTCCCATTGTTCATAAGCATAATCATAATCAGCATCACTATTTTTCCATTATCTCTCTATATATTTAATCACTTCTAAGCCTAACCAACTTGTCTTAAGGTCCTTTTTGAGACAATGTTTGATGGCCTTTCCTGGTGTCAACTTTTTTATTTGCCTCTTATGACATGTGGAGAATTAGTGTACCTATTTTAAACTGGATATATATGAAGAGTGGCCATATGTTGTGTGCAGGGGACAAGATGGAGGAAAGTGGTGTGAGGATGGTAAGAGGAAGATAGGGACAGAAGTACAGTGGAACCTCGGTTCATGAACTTAATTCATTCCTGAAGGCCGTTTGTCACCCAAAATGTTTGTAAACCGAAACTATTTTTCTCATACAAAATGTTGAGAGAGAGACTGTGTGTGAAAGACAGATAGATATCACCATAGTAACTAACTACACAGTAAGTGATGCTTTCCTGCTGATACTCCAAGTTTGTTGCTGGCTTGCATCATTAATTGAGACAGCATTCGTGAACTGAGGTGTTTTATGTTCAGAAAAATTATTTGTCATGAGAGGCATTCGTGAACCAAGGTTCTACTGTACAAGTTTATGTGGTAAAGATATCTGATCCTGAGAATGGTCTTGTGGATGAGGAATATCACTGAAAGGTAGGAAGAAAAACATGAATTACAGAGGATGATGAGAAATAAAACCAGTGATGAATGGAATGAGATGGTTGGGTCATGTGCTGAAGAAGGATGAAAGTGACTAGATAATAATAATAATGAAAATATTGTGTACAGTGCTCAGGTGCACTACAACTCATCAAAAGTGTATGTATAGTACATAGGGTAATGAACAAACGTCAGGAAAATGAACAGTGCATGAGTCATGCATAATATACACGTGTGCATGTGAATGGAAGGGGGACATCAGGTGTAGTTTTGCCGAATTTCGGGAAGCATGAGGGTTTTAAAGGATGCAGTGTCTCGGCAGCTAACAACTGACACAGGCAGTTTGTTCCATGCTTCAGCAACTCTAGATGAGAGGAATATAGCCAATGATAAATGTTGTGAAGAGAAATAGAATGAGGTGGTTGAATCATGAGCTGAGGAAGGATGAAAGTGACTGGATGAGAGGAGTGATGGAAATGAATGTAGAAGAAAGTTGAAGGGGAAAACCAAGAAAGCCATGGCTAAAAATGGGGGAGGAAATGAAAGTTGGTGAGTGTGGATGCAGATGATAGGGGAAATGGAGAGGCTTATCAAAGAGCCTGGTAAGCTACCTTTGCTTTTTCAGGGAAAATGGCCTTAAAATGCTTGATGTTCTCAGCTTAGCCAACTGAGGTGAATATGCTTTACTGATAAGATCTAACACGTTTGAAACAGGTCCATTGCTTTCACCAGTTGAACTCTACTTTGGAGCATGATAAAATTTAGCTTAATACAATGGAGAGTAACTTGGTTTTTGAAGTAGTTGAATAAATGAGGGACTAATTACCTTTTCTTTAAGATCCCCTGCTGTACAAAAGGAGTTTCATCAACTACCACTGGAACAGAATAGTTAGACTGCAATCTGGAATCCATGTATCTCTTTGTATTAATTCTTTGAAATGATGTAGAAGACGATTCTTCAATTGGGCTGGAAACTGTGAAAATCCAGTCATCATTTTCATCAGATGATCCAGATAAATCACCATCATGAAGATTCAGTTCTTTTAAATTGTGGTGTTGATTGTTATTCTCTTGTTTAGTTGGTTTGCTTCTCTTTTGTTTGCAGAACTTTTTTTTTGAGCTGCTCTTTGCTGTTGGGTGATACAGTACAGCCTTGCAGTAGTATTTCTTTTCTGAAGGGCTTAGATCATTCCACTTTTCTCTTAGTTTCTGCTGTATTTGATCCAACGTCAGAAAAGGATAAGCTGTTGTCAGTCGATTTTTATAATCATTACAAAATACAGTAAAACTGGCAACCTTTTTTATTTTACTCATGATGGATTTTCTGAAATGAGATATACATATATACAAACAAACATGTATGTGTGTATATATATATATATATATATATATATATATATATATATATATATATATATACACATATATATATATATATATATATATATACACATATATATATACATGTGTGACTGACTTGTATGTATGTGGATACATACACAGTATACTTAAATTAAAATAAAGGGAAAATTATTTTATTTACAAAACGAAAAAAATATCTGTCTTCAAAGGAAGAGGGCAATGACCATGGACTGAACAGGCACTCATATAAGAATATCAGGTGCAGAGTGTAGGGAGAGAAACACTACCAATGTAAAGTAAATGAATATCCTATAATCAACATAAGAATGGAATCAGCTGGTGAACAAATTATTCCCTAGTTTTAGTGGCACAATTTTTTTATATTCTTAATATTGCTTGTACATTCTTGTTGTAATATATTTCCATGATTTGTATTCTTTACCCACATTTGTGAGGTGTTCCGTTTTTGTGGAAAAAAATCCCTTAAAACAGACTCTTTACTAATTTCTAGCACATCTAGAAATTCATTTGCACTTACTTCCATTGGCACATCATTATGTGTTGCTTCAAAGGCAGTACTTATTTCCATATATTCAGAAATTCATTTCTTTTTAAATCTTTTTAATTGACCAGTCAGCATCGTTTTAATGTTACAAATACCTGAAGACTATCTTAAAGAAGCTCGGAACTTCGTTGATTCTTTATGTTCTATGGTTGGACCTATTTTCTTTTACAGCAGCCACTGGTGGCTTTGGGTTAAAGGATTCATCAAAAATGTTATCTATTTTCATAGATGACTCTTCTTGTGGTTTCTAGAATGTTGTTACCTCCAGTAATAATGATTTCTCTCATTGGCACAAGACCACAAATTTGTGAGAGATGTGCATAATCAATTAAATAAATAAATGGGGTAGGGGTGAAAGGACTTATAGCGTCTAGGTGCGCTTAATCCATAAAAGCCATTTCCATCATAATATATCATCATCATTTTAACGTCTGCTTTTTTTTTCTCTTCTCTCCATCTTACCCCGGTCCATTCATCTATCCATATCATCGTCCAGAATCCAATCTTTGCTTTTTTTCAATGCTATTCTATAATTCTGTCTGATTTTTCAAAATAATCTTCTTGCATTTTAAAATCCCATAATTCTGTTATATGCTTGTTCAATTATGCCCAAAATTCGAGGATTTTATTTAAACCTTCTCGCTAACTACCCCATAACCCTCCCACCCGCCCTACTCGCCACCATTATTACTTGGACCAATCATAAGTCAGCGGCCTATGCTATCACTTCTTAAGTTTAGATCTGGTTGCCTTTCGATATGATGGATGGACAATGCCAAAGATAAAGACAAATTCACCTCATGCTGCCGGACGAAAATGCAAGTACTCCTCCTCTTTATTTCGGCCGTGGATGGCCAACATAACCCCATTTCTCTCACTCCTCCCTGTACCCCACCGTCCCCACCCACCAAACGCAATCCAAAACTTCAGAGTTGGTACCATAAATGTAGGCACGCACCTTAAAAGGTCGCTCTAACAAGGTTGTAGAAATGCTTGAACGTAAGGAGGTTGATGTTTGCTGTATCCAAGAGACCAGTTGGAGGGGTGGGTCTGCTAGATTCATTGTAGGTAAAAAACGATGCTATAAGCTTTTCTGGGTGGGAAATGACAACGGGCTGAGTGGGGTAGGAATCATGCTAGCTGAAAAATGGGCAGATAAGATAATAGACGTAAATAGAGTGAACAACAGAATAATTAAAATAAGACTTGTCCTAAATAGAACTACTGTGACAGTCAGATAGATTATATCCTTACCAGAAGACGTGATAGAGTGTCTGTTGTAAACACTAAATCCCTACCCCATGAAGAATGCACCTCCCAACATAGACTCATAGTTAGCGATCTCATAGTCAGGACAAGACGTACTCGACAACAGAGGGGGGCTATCTTCAGGAGAAAAATATGGAAGCTAAAGGACCCCACAGCCAGTAATAAATTTAAAAGCATATTACTTGATACTTTTGACAGTAAGGAAGAGCAATTAGAGTCGTACAATATAGAGGTACAGTGGGAATTCCTGAAAGCTAACCTGCTGAAGGCGACAGATGAAGTCTGTGGCTGGAGCAGACCTATAATGCATCTGGAACAGTGGAACACACTATGGTCACCCATATAATAAACCAAGTCATACAGAATGGGGTCGTACCGAAGGACTGGCGTAGCAGCATCATCATTAACTGCTACAAGGGTAAAGGAGATGCCCTAGATAGGGGAAACTATAGAGGCATTAAATTAATTGACCAGGTAATGAAGGTCACAGAAAAAGTAATAGCACAACTAATCAGAGAGCGAATTGATCTGGATGAAATGCAGTTCGGGTTTGTCTCAGGTAAAAGTACCACAGACGCTCTTTTCATTGTACAACTACTACAGAAGATAACTTCTACGCCCCATTATCTGGTGGGCTCTCAGAAAACTAGGTGTTGATGAATGGCTTGTGAGAGCTATACAAGCCATGTATAAAGAAACAGTCAGCAAGGTTAGAATTAACAACGAATATAGTGAAGGGTTTAGCGTAAAAGTTAGTGTTCATCAGGGCTCCGTCCTTAGCCCCCTCCTATTTATTATTGCCCTTCAGGCTATAACAGAGGAGTTCAAGACCGGCTGCCCATGGGAACTCTTATACGCTGATGATCTAACGCTTATAGCTGAATCAATGGCTGAACTAGAGAAGAAATTTCAAACATGGAAGCATGGCCTAGAATCAAAAGGCCTTAAAATTAACCTGTCTAAGACTAAAGTTCTAGTATGTAGGAAGGAAAATAGGGCACTGGTCCCATCTGGGAAATGGCCATGCTCAGTGTGTAGGAAAGGAGTAGGCAGAAACTCCATTTTATGTCCCAAATGTAAAGTATAAGTGCATAAAAGATGTAGTGGGATTACAGGTAAGCTAACTAAGAATATAGATTTTATATGTGGCCGGTGCTCAGGTGCAATAAATAGCAGCAAGTGCCCACAGAATACTAGCCCATTCCAGATGGTTCTATAGAAATAGTGGACACCTTCTGTTACCTGGGTGACAAAATCAGCAGTGGTGGAGGGTGCTCTGAAAGTACAGTAGCTAGAGTCAGAACGGGATGGAAAAAGTTCAGACAGCTTATACCACTATTGGCCGCTAAAGGTTTCTCTCTAAAAATCAAAGGTAGGCTGTATGATGCTTGCATACGAACAGCAATGTTACATGGCAGTGAGACTTGGGCATTGTGTGCAGAGGATCTATGCAGAATGGAGAGGAACAAAGCTTGCATGCTCCGTTGGATGTGCAATAGTAATATACGTGAACGGCAAAGCATAAATGAACTAAGTGAGAAATTAGGAATAAGAGGGATCAGATGCTGTTTAATCGAGAGAAGACTACGTTGGTATGGTCACGTGATGTGCATGAAAGACGACAGCTGTATAAAAAAGTGCAGGACGATCAAAATAGACGGTAGCTACGGAGTAGGCAGACCCAGAAAAACCTGGGACGACTTGATAAATTCCGACCTCACACACTTACACCTCTCCAAGACAATGTTACTGGACCGAGATCTTTGGCGCTACGCAGTAATACAGAAGACCCACCTTGCCTAAGTGCAAAGCGAAACCTACAGTCAGTAGGCACCTCTTACCAAAATCCCCCCACCCCCCCACCCTTCGATGTAAAGTTATGTTGGTACCACAACATCCAGTCCTAAATAAATGAGGTCGTGTAGGTGTCACGACCAAAAAAAACAGTCCACGCTGTAATGTGGCTGTGTAGGTAACATGGTAAAAACCTCCCAGTCCACACTATAAACGTGGTTGGTGTTAGGAAGGGCATCCAGCTGTAGAAAACCCGCTAGACAGTCCTATACGAGCATGACAACCAATCTTGCCTCAAGTGGGAAAATTCCTGTCCAAAGCCATGCTAGCATGGAAGATGGACGTTAAACGATGATGATGATGATTTCCCTGCTAGCAGGGGTTGGACAGGTCTACATAGACCAAGTCAGTACTGAAGCAAGGACACAGATCTCCAAGTGTCTTGCTTTATGTACAGTTGACACTACACCGAGTGCACAGGAGGGGTTGTCATGTCTTTGACACAACTGAGGCCCCTCAGTCTATTCTCGCTTCAGTACCGATTGAATGTCATCAATGAAGGATAAAAATCCAGAAACCGGTGTCTAGCATTCTCAGATGCTACTGAGATAGCTGGGATATAATCAGAGCTTAAAATATTCATAGAAAAACTCTCACATGGTTATTATATTGTATATACACCATTATATAGGCTTGCTTTTATTGAATCTGACCACTTCAGCCACCAATTTGGTAATTTTCTTAGACCCATGAAGACTAGGTCTTTTAGAAGTGACCTTTACTCACTGGTTTGTGATAGTTTTTTTGAAAGCCAACAGTGTCATCAATTGCTCCATCACATGGTGGCAGTATTGCTATCCACCACCTGTGACCCATTCTCTAGCAGTCACCTGAGCAATTAAAGCACTCAAATGCAACAAGACCTTTGGGGAGGATGAAATTCGACCCAAGGTTTTAAAAAGCCTTAAATAGACAAGACATGCTCTGCCAGGTAGCCTTGATCTCTGAAAAGGCACCTAAGTAATAGCAATCAGACGTGATAATCCTAATTTTCAAAAAGGGAGGCAAGAGAGACTGCTACAATTATAGAGGGATCTCCTCGTTAAGCCTCCTTGGTAAAGTCTATCCAAAGTGTCTGGCAAAGAGATGTAGGAATATTATCAAGTCCAAGTTAACTGACGAACAGAGTGTGGTTTTTGCCCTGGAAGCAGCACAGCTGATCAGATATTAACACTGCAGCAAGTCTTTGAGAAATTGTGGGAGTATTGCTAATAGGTGTATACTTGGTTTGTAGGCCTTGACAAGGCATATGACTGCATTCCATGGGACCTGTTTTGGAAGGTTCTGCAGCAGTATGGGATCAATGAACAGCTTTTTGATGCCTCAAAGTCCCTATATGAATGCCCTAGTATTTGTGTTCAGATAAATGGTACTTGCTTGGAAATATTGTAGAGTCTATATAAAATTTGCGTGATGATCATGGACACACTGGAAGAGGAAGACCAAGGATAACGTATGTTGATGCCCTAAGGACAGAGACTGGTCTGTTGCAGACGCAGGACATGGCAGTGATAATGAGGGACAGAGACCACTGGAGAGAACTCGTCCATGGATCTCGGGAATTTTACCCGCCCTAGATAGATATGTATATAATGCATCAAGAAAACAAACAAAAAGAGGAAATAGAAATGGAGAAGATTAATATATTTTAAAATATTAAGAGATTAGTTAGAATATATTTTAGCAGTGTAAAATCTTCAGTGTCAACATTGAAGTTTTTATTTTTTTTCTGTTTTTGTCATGGTCAGAATTATTATTTAAAAAGATGCATGGACTGTTTGCAACATTTTGTTAGTTGGATGGGAAGAAACAAATGTAAATCTAACTTAGATGGTGACAATGAATATTTTACGCTGCTAAAATATATTCTAGCCCTTTCATGGCCATATAATGAAATACACTCTATTTTAGTTAGTTAATGAACAATTTTGAGGGATTTACGAAAATTATTATTACACTAGGATTTCTTTCAACACGCTGACGCATGTCTATATGTATAAGTATAAGTATATAAATGCGCAAACACAGGCACACTTACAAAAATACACATACATAGCAAATGGAACACCAGTTGCTGTTTTGCTATAGTGTTTTCACTATCCCTTCCTTTCTTTTACACACCCACACATTCACACACTGTATGGCAGACAGATGGAAGTTGCTCAAATTTATATATAGGCTAGCTAATTGTAATATCTATACTTAATATATAAAAAAGAGATGTTTATCAGTTAGTTGGTTCCTTCCTACTCACTCACTCAAGTGATACAAACACACAGCTGTGACGAATCTCAGTCATCTCTAGTGTGTGACGGACAAATACACAAGGCTGTTATATTAGTAGATTACTAAGATAGCTTAACTGATGAACTAGGTCATAAGGGCCCTCATGTCCATAATTCCAAATGCTGCTTCTCTTTAGTAGGTGATATCCTTTCATTTCCAGCATGAATGGACTAGTTCCATCAGGGAGATGAGTGAAGCTTTACTACAGTGGAGACAGCTAGATTTGTCAATTCATGATACTGACAAGGATAGACTGAAGCAGAGAGAATGGGACAATCTGCATTTGAGTGACACCTTTAACTCTTTCTTTGATCAATCTGATCAATTTTCAAGGTGCCGCTTACTTTCTGCAAGCACAAAATTCTTGAGGGAATGGGTTGATGCCCAGCCTGTGGCCAATATTGGTGGTCTTCTTGGTCTAGACAAGCTCTGCATCTTCATTGCACCGATGTCTGTGGGTATCTGAGATGTCACTGTGGCAGGTCCCTTGACTCCAAAAGGCCTCCGTGGCTTGTCTTGCTGCTTGAATGCAGGTTGCTTCGCTCACCACACCAAATTAAACCTAATCATTAAGCAGGCTCTAGCTTGGGTATGTATCCTCCCAGTTCAGGAGCCGGCTGGATTATCCAGAATTGATGGGAAGAGACTAGATGGCCTTACCCTTTTCCCTGGGTAAGAGGCAGGTGTCTCATCTGCGATGTCAGTCAGTGACTGTTTTGCTTCCTCCCACATCATGGATGATGCAGTAAATGTGAGGGTCACTGCTTCCATTGCCAAACAGAATAAAATCCCCAAATCCCGGAACTATCAAATAACTATTTTTTCTGGTGGAGCTGGGCCACTGACAGTGAAATTCTTGTCATCGTTAGCAGCTCACCTTACTGAGGTGTCAGGTGATGTCCGTAAGGGTGCCTGGTTGTTTCAGTGCCTTAACCTCGCCATTGCCCACAGTAATGCTGCAAGCATGTTGGCTTACTTCAAAATTTTCTGTTGACCCGTGTGGTGTGTGGCCAATTGGTGCACTTGGTGGTGAATTGATGGCTGTTTTTGTTTTTTTTTTTCTCCCGTTTTGATATTTTTTAACATTATATTTGTGAGGTTCCTAATAATGCACTGGGTAATTGCTGGCCTTGTGCCTAAAGTAGAAACAATTATATATTTTAATTTTGTAAGAATTATTAACAATCTGTTATTTATACAACTGAATAATAAAAAAAATCTACACATATAGCTCTTTAAAAGTGGTGGTTTTTGTTTCATAGTAACAGAGCCAGATTAATAGTATCAAAGGGATTCAAGAAAAGAAAGTATTATTATAGAACACCCCTCCCGAAGGACTCCTCCCCCCAGAATAAGGTGGGGAAGAATGTGGAAACCTCGGAATCCCCGCCGGAGTTTTCTTTATCATTTTTTTTTTTTTTATGTTATATTATTCGTTTTTTAGTTAACCGTACCTGACGATAAATGTCGGATGGGTTAGGGTTGGTGTTATGATTAGTGTGTTTGGAGGTCAGATTCGTCGATAACTCGTTAAGAAACTATTTCCCACCAAACGCGTGGGTGGCGTAGATCTGAAAATTCTGAGGACACTCCACTTTTTTTTTTTTTACAAAGCTAGTCGTTTTTTTTCATGTTATCAACGGAGGTCAGATTAGTTGATAACACATGAAAAAAAAAACGTTTTAATGCTAATGAAAACTTGGGAAGGGGGAGATCTGACCCCCCACCCCTGCGCTTTCCGAGTAAAAAAGGGCCTTTAAAGACCTTTGAAACATGTTTTGAGGTCAGATTAGTTGATAGCATACAGAAAAAAGAAATAGGAAAAATAATTATTACCCACTGAAATCGAGGAGTGTTCTATAAATTTACCGAAATGAATAACTGAAAATAAAGTTATTAAAAATATAAGCCAGAACTTAGTACAAAAGTCTTAAAAAACACAACAAAATAAAAAATAAATAAAAATGTCAAATGAGCGTTTATTTTCAGCGAATTCTTCCGTTGTATCACGACGCTAATTTGAAGATTTAATGGGGTGATATTTCGCTTTGGTAACGGTATATATAAAATAACAGACAATAAAATGATAAGTGAGTGAAAGTGTTATCAGAGCTTTAAGCAAGATGTTTTCTTCTATGGGACCAATACCTATTGCATCGCCGGGCAGCAAATACAGTAAACTGCCAAACGAAGCAAAATTAAAGAAATTATTACTAACTACACTTGAAGAAGGGGAAAGAGACGATTCAACTGAAGCCTTTGAGATTATTAATGTAAAGGAACAGATCGATAGGTGCAACCTTTCCCCCCAGCTAAATAGAAATGAAGTGAGAAGGAATGAACACAAATTAAAGAAATATGCAAGAACTTCGAGACATTTGGTGGAGTTGGGCCACTGACAGCGAAGTTCGTGTCATCGATGGCGGCTCGCCTAATTGAGGTGTCAAGTGATGCCCGTGAGGGTGCCGGGCTGTTTCAGTGCCTTAGCCTCGCCATCACCCATGGTAATGCTGCGAACGTATTGGCTTGCCTCAGTTAATACTTACGATGTGATATACGGCCGATTGTTGCACTTGGTGGTGAACTGATGGTCGTTTTTGTTTTTGCTCCCCCCTTCTTTCTTTTCTTTCTTTTAAGCGTTTATATTTGTGTTTATCAACGACATTATATTTGTAATGTTATTCTGAGCAATTAATAATGTTATTTATGTATATATTTAAAACATATTGGTAATGTTGTTTATACAACTGTAAATAAGTTCCATCTAAAAATATATATATATTAGGGGAAATGTCTTTTCTCAAAATGTGGTGGAACATTTTGCCAGAAAATACAATATACACGACTTCCATAAATAGTTTAAGAAAACCTATGGTAAACTGTTGATTCTATGACATTAAATATTAAACTTGGAGATTAGCTAAAAGAGGCGAGCAAATCTCATTATTTTGGTTAGGCGAAGATTTACAACGAAAAAGTAGGTACCATTTTTGTGCTTGAGGTTTTATACTCAAGGTGAAACATTCCCACAAAATATATTTTAAAAATTGAATATTCGCAGCACAATTTTCTCAAAATAAAAATATATAAAAAGGGTATACCAAAATTTCTGAAAATTTGTTTCAGATTTCAATTAATTTATACACACAGAAACATGCGTGTATACAAACATACATAAACCGTATATACTCGTGTGTTTTCCCACACAAAAAAAAACGTGAAAAACCAGCATGCGACTTATACACGTATATGGTGTATGTATAGTTTTTTTTACTTAGGTTTCAGTCGAAGTAAGACATTGTTACATCAGAGAGAAGTGCCCAGTTGGGAGATACAGATGTTATCAGAAAGATTTTTTTGAAATCATTTTTTTTTTTTCCATATTTTCACTCATTTTATGGTATTTTATATCTAATTATAATAGAAAATATATTTAAGAAAAATTATTGTTTCGGAATAAATTCAAATAATATACCTACTTATATAATATATAAAACTATTTTTAAAATACGTGATAACGGAAAGAAAAAATTATTAAATTCATTCCGTTTATTTTAAGAATTAAATTAGCCTAAATAATTTTTGACTCTTAAATCACAATAAAATGATTTTTCTGTCCAATGTGTATAAATGTATAAATTGGAAAATAATACAATTTAAAACCATGATGTTTTCAAACAATTACAAAAGAAAGTAGGAAGTGTGTGTGAACTTAAATCATAATACGAGCATTTTTCTAAACAATTTTCAACTGAAACAAAACATTGAAACAACCATTGTCTTTCTGATATATTACAAACCTTACAGTTTTGTAATTTCCAGAATCTTCGGAAGATGAAAAACTTTCAATTTCAATCAATTGTGTTTTGGTACATTATTGATTTTTTTTTTAATGCAAACAGATTAAGACTTTCAATTTTGAAGCAGAGTTTAAAACTTCCAAGCGAAATAGGGTTTCAAATATATAAAAATATAAAAGCTATGAAATATTAATGGTGCAGTGTGTCTATAATGTTACCTAACTATTTCACTGTCCAGTTTTAATAATTTATCATGCTGCGTCCCTTCTCAAGTATTTTCGAAACGAAAAAGAAAAACATTTTGTGGCCAACCATCCATCTTTATACAAGTTTAAACAATAGAGTAAACCCCAATTGACTCTGCAATAAATGTTCCTTTTTTTTACGACGATAGCAAATAGATTGAAGACAGTTTTGGTAATTTTTAATAGCTGGTGTGATCGCCAATAAAGCTCCATCTATTTTATAATCAAATTCTGACAAACTTACAAATAACTGTAGACTTTATTTTATTATATTTTTATAATGAGACATGAAAAGAAAATCAGAAAAAAAAGTACAGCGGGAAAATACATACATATTCAATTAATCATCACAGCAGGGAATGCAGGTGTTTCCTTCTAAAAATGTTTGAGGCACGCCATGACACAGTATTGCTACGGTTGATAACGAGGCTGAGACACTGGAATAGTCAAGTACCTTCACCAGCATTACCTGATACTTCAGAAAGAAAATCCGCCAACAATTACAAGAACTTCATTGTCTGTAATTCAGCTCCCACGTACGTCTTGAATATCACAGATTAAAAAAATAATTGAGTAATGGTCATACTGAATCATATACGAGGGTGGGCTGAAAAGACCATAGGCCAACTATAAAGGAGTGATGCTAGAGTTTGAAATCTTGCATGCATTAATTTCAGCTCTTCTTATTAATATCTACATTAGTCTCTTGAAAATGGACAAAATTTGGCATCATGGTGTTATCAAGTACCTGTAGGAAAAGGATTTAGCTCTCAAGGACATTCATGCTGACATGGTTGCTACATTAAGAGATGATGCTCCAGCTTTATCAACAGTGCAAAAGTGGGCAGCTGAATTTAGGAGGGGAAGGGAGAATCTTGAAGATAGCCCAAGGTCTGGACATCCTGCAATTGCCACCACCGAGGAAAACATTGATTGTGTTCACCACATTGTGATGGATAACAGGTGATAAATCAAATAGCCAATGCTATTAGCATATCCTGTGAGGGGGTTGAGAATATTCTGCACTATGACCATGGCATGATGAAGGTTTCTGCTTGGAGGGTGCCATGTATTCTTGTAGCGAAATCTGCCCACACCTTGAACCCTGGGTGATACAGAAAGGTCAAATTCTGGGTCACCTCCTTTTCAGCGTAAACAAGTTCATGCGTGGGCGATCCCTCGAGGCGGGAAACAGATAACGACAGGTAAATACCCTGTATCAGACCAAGCAAAAGGAGATCGGAGCAGTATGTGAGAGAATAGCTATGCAAAACATTCACCTCTAACTACAGGCCCCTGGGGGTCTACAGACTTCTACAGATCTTTACTCTCTCTGCTGGTCTACAGACTTCTCACCTCTGGCCACAGACTACACCAGCATAATGGAGCAACGTCAAAAACATCTTCAACTGTTATAACTCTTAATAACCTATTCTTTGTTCATTTATGAAGTGAAGTAAATCTTTGCGTGTTTCTATACATTTGGAAACCTTAAGCAAGAATATTTGTATGAGATGAAAGAATGGTATTTAACTAATGTATTAGTACACGATGGGGCCCACCCACAGCCACAGTGGACAGAATGGAGAAGGCGTTTCCCCGGAGGACGGCAAGGGAGACGCGCTGGAAAAGCCACTCCAACTCGCGGGACTCACACCTACGGCTGGCCAGCTCAGCGCCTATGGTGGTGAGTAAGGAGGTAGCCCTAGGGCCGAGGACACCAGAAGTTTCCACTGCCAGGGGAACGACCGCAAACCTGTCGGAGAGCGACCGGTATTTGAGGAGTTTAGCCCCCTCAGCCCGATGTGCAGCAGAACCTGGGTCAGTCGCAGACTGCACCAGGTTGCGGCTGCAGAAAGTGTTGGTGCAAGTGGCATCCCAGACGAGGGGTTTGCCACCGCGGAACGGGAAGATAGTCATGCCATCTGGCCTTTTGCCGTCCCCTCGATCCAGCCCCACCGGCTCGAGCTGGGAAGGGAAGCCTGCAGCGTCCAAGCCATGCTTAATGACCTCGTTGAGGGCAGTATGGCGTGGAATGCAACCGGCAATGTGGCGACAGGAAAGCGGGTGGAGGCCGAAAGAGTCCACGGTGGAACCGCAGCGTCATTGGTGTGGATGGCAGGTCCGGAGGCCGAGCCTCAGGGAAACACCAATTTGCAGGCTATGGTTGTCTAGCTGCGTGCCAGTGGAGAAGGAGGGCAGAGCATGGAGCCAGGCACCACTGTGGGGTTTGGAGGCTGCACGAAAACAAGCAAGGCGGTGCTGGTCGAGCTGGCGCGTGAGCCTGTCTGAGGCCAGGCTGCACTGGATGGCATCCCAAGTGCGTTGGGGGGACTTGACGTCAACAGAGGGAGAAGGAGGAGGGGCGTCTACTGGGCTAAGTCCCAGCCGGTCCCACGTCTCACAGACGGCCTCACGTTCTCTAAACACAGAGGGTTCTGTTGTGTTTTGAAGAACCCTGCTGACGAGGACGCGGCACGAGGTTACCGACGAAAGATACGCCGGCAAAGCTAGAGAGATCGGGGACCAGAGGCCTAGGCCGCCATACCTGACCGGTAAAGTGGCTTGTGGCCACCCTATGTCGTCAAACTTGACGTTGCATATCCCCTCAGCTGCTGCTCGGATACAAGTATCGAGGTCAGCGAGGAGAGATGTCTGGGTGTAGCATGGAGCACTGCGGAGTGTGTGGAGGAGCTTCGGCATGGCGAAGCAGTTCCTCAGCAGAAAGAGAGCTGGGTGGCCGTCAATCAAACCCAGTCGTGAGAGTCTGGAGCTGTTGAAGCCTGGACCTGATGATGGAGCGGATGGCCGGCGGGTGGATTGGTGACCCGAGGATGAGGACATCCTCATTGGGGGGGTCACCTGAACCTGGCAGAGAATGGACCGCACGTCCAAGACAGAGGCTGCAAAGCTCACAGCATCGAGGCTGACGTTCACCACCTCCAACTTGGCCGAGTTGACCTGGAGGCCAATTCCTGCCAGGGCAGGAATCACCGATTGAAGGTCTTGGCAGACTGTCCGTACGGGCCCGCCCAACGTAGCATCATCCAGATACCAAACGTTGAGAGGGGCCATGATACTCCGGGCGATGTGGTCAATACCAAGGGCGAACAGGAGGGGTCCCAAAGGGTCGCCCTGTTGGACCCCAGTAGCCGAGGGTATGACCATATCAGCAGCTAGGAGCATGCTCGGGGCTCCATATGACAGGTAGGCCAGCGAGTAGGCAGAGGGGGCTCGGCTGAGGCAGGCCTCGAGCAGATGATCCCAGCGTAAAGAGTTAAAGGCATTCCTCATGTCAAGCTTGACCATGAGGTGTCTGGAGTCCCTGGATGCCGGTACCGATGGGCAGCTGCTGCTGATTGCATGAGAGGCTCCCTCACAGCCACCGGACACGCCGACACCCAGTTGCACCGGATTTAACTCCTCACCCAGTTCGTGTGTGACGGACTTGCAGATCACTTTGGCAGCCAGCCTCCGGAAGACATTGCCCACAGCAATGGGGGCGTATGCCACCCGCTTTCTTCCTGAGAGCGGTGAGGCTGGCCGAAAAAAAGAGGCCTCGAGCGTAAGGGTTGAGGGCACCATGAATGAGCCTATTGGTGAGCGCCACAATTGCACTCAGAATGTGGCGCCCGGCCTCAGCGGAGAGGGGGCTTGGTCGGAGACCATCAACACCTCCGCAGCTGCTAGCTGGGAAGGACCTGATGGCGGACATGATATCTGCATCAGTAGCCACAAGGAGCAGGTGGGGGTATGGATCTGAGATCAGTGGGTGGCTCAGGGTGTTTGAGCCGCAGAGCAGCCAGGATCTCCTCGGTGGGTTGGAGGACAGTGTCCTCTGAGGCAACAACTCTGACTGCGGCCGAGACATCACCCATGATAAGCTTTACGTTTACCTGGTCACGCAAACGCTTGGCGCTGGCCTCGGGGGTAGAGGATAGGGGGTACCTGAGGGTGGGGTGTGTGGCGTCCCTGGGCACGCTTGGAATGGGCGCTCGCCCAAATGACGAGACATTGGCCTTGACGAAGGCTGCTGTTGACCAGCCGCCCCGGTCAGCACCAGAGCTGGGGAAGCCGAGGGCGAGTGGGGCGAAATAGAACAGTACTCCCAGTCACTGGCTCGATTGGAGTCCAGGGCGCTCTCAATCGAGGAAGCGAGGGCATCGGCTACCGGCACCGGTGCCGGTCTCGGGATCCTGAGTGGGATCTTCCGGAGCCGCCTGAGCCAAGCGATGTTGACCAGCGAGGCTCGGGCGTCAGGCAAGCTCGCTGTCCCATCTGGTGGCGTGCCAGACGGCCGTGGCTGGGAAGACATGGGGAAGAGGCACCTCCTGCACCTCCACGCTGCGAGGGCATTGGAAGCTCGACGAGTCAAGCCAACGCAGGTGAGGTGGTGGAAGCAGCCACACCCCAAACAGTTCCGCCCTTCTTCCGTTTGTTAGTAGTGCCGCAAGTGCTGCAGGTGTCGATTTGGAGGGGTGGGGGATGGGCGTGGGGCCGGGGACTGGGGCACCGAGCGGCATCAGGGGTGGGTGGCTGGTGTGTGTGGTTGGAAGGGAAAGTGCTGGTAAGAGGGCAGCATAGCTTACCTATATATATATATATGGAGGTGCCAGAAAACGAGAGCGAAAAGAATGGCAGTAAATGAATGAGTGAATGGATGGATGTACACACACAAAAAAAGGGGGGGGGACAAGGGGTTGTTCCCAGCGGAAAGACCCAGAATTCAGCACGCACACATGCGAGCAACTGAGCAGTTTCTCAAAGACGATATTCTCAATGGACGCGCTTACAATATTTGAATATAACTGAACCGTTGTGTCATTTAATTTGAAAAGTGGAGCAAAGTAAAAGGAAAATATTGATTTTGGAGTGTTAATCCCTTGCGATTTTTTTTTTTTTTTTTTTCCAATACTGGACTTACAGTTTTCCAGGATTTATTATTTATTTATTTATTTTTTCTTCAAAAGGATGGAGGCGTTTTATCTCCTCATGAAACTGACATTACTTAATGGTGTTCGTCATCTATGGCTTATTCATATGTATTATTTCATAACTCTATAGAACTATTAGAATGTTTGTGCAGTGTTCTGTGTCCAGCCAGGTTTGTACAACAGGTAAGAAAAATGATGATTCGGTGACGGTTTCTTCTGATAGGAGCCTCTTCCACGTCGGAAGATCGAAGTGTGTTTTCTTGTCTTCTTCAATACTTTCATAAACGGCTTCGGAGATTTAAAACTTATGTTTCAATTGGTGCTTCCATTTCAACACGGTTCTATTGTCTTATTTACAAAAATATATATTTCTATATATTTCTTTATTTATTTCTCTTCTTTTAGTATAATATAGCGAGTTGTCACACGACATGAAAACTATTGCACAATTTTTCCTACAAATATTGGGAAAGTGAATCTTTAAGTAAACCAGCTATTCGTGTTATTTCTTCTAATTATAACTACTAACCAGCTTCGCTTCATTCTGACACCTGATCAAAAGCACAACAGGCTGATCACATCACAGGAAAATCTGACATTGTTTGAGGCAGATCCAGCTGCTTTCCTTAAACGTTTCCTAACCCAAGGTTGGGTGTATAGTTTATTACTTTGAGCCAGAGACTCAGAGACAATCCATGCAGTGGAAACACCCCCTACTCATTTGCTCCAAAAAAGGCCATGGTTGCTTCATCTGCAAGGAAGGTGATGGCCTCATTTTTGGGGGATGCAAAAGGCATTGTGTTTATTGACTATTTTCAAAAGGACCACACCAATGGAGAGTACTATGCCAATTTGCTGAGGCAGTTATGAAAGGCTATCAAGACCAAACACCCAGGAAAACTGACAAAAGGGGTTTTGTTTCATCAGGATAATGCTCCAACACACAAGTCCTTGGTTTCAATGACTGTGGCTTTGAACTGGTTGATCACCCTCCCTATTCTCCTGATTTGGCCCCATCTGACTATCATCTGTTCCCCAATATGAAAAAGTACTTGACTGAGAACCAGTATTGCAGTGATGATGATGTCATATCTATGTTGATGACTTTTTTTTACCAACAGGATAAAAGCTGCATTACAACACTGATGGAAGAAGTGTGTGGACTGTAAGGGGGACTATGTTGAAAAATAAACCTTATTTGGTCACATTCCATGAGAGTATCTTAGTCAGCCTATGAACTTTTCAACTGACCCTTGTACAATAAACTACTGTATGTGTGTGATCCCCAACTTTAGACGAATGTATGGCGTATCTGGGGAGATGGATATGTGTCAGTCACACCCAGATTTTCGACTGGCTACCTTGCATGACTGAGGCTAACAAGACAGCAAAATATTGGGAATCTGGACTCCTACTCTTCTTCAATTGTTGACATGAAAATATTCACAAAAACAAGGGGAAACATTGATTGATAGATACATAAGCTTCTTTTACTTTACTTTTTTGTTCTGACATTTCAACTTTTTGACAAATTTAACAACATACTACACTAATTTACATACATTATGATCATTGATTTCTCCACTTTATTTTTATTGCCGATGTTTGTTTCAATATATTTTAGTTTGTCATAATCTTATTTCTAAACACCTGTGAATCATTGGACTATGACTTCTCCCACAGAAACTTGGCAACTAGGGAATGAAATGGTGTCATGGATAGAAAACAAACTCTAAAAATTAGTAGATTCCTCTAATGAACCCAAGATTCTGTAGCAAGAGTTGCCTCCCTTGTTATGACAATCACATCACCGCTCTCTAGACAAGAAGTAGCTGGAGTTACTTCCCGTTGGGGTGGCAGAACCCTTTTTGTCACTTCCGTCCGGAGACCCTATAAAAAGGACAGGTCAGGGCGATCTCACTCTCTCGCCTCCTGAATCCCAAAGTGTTAACAACACCTGCAACCTTGTCATGAGATGACTCCTCTCTCATTTCCTTCGCCATCAAGAAGAAGAATTCCTCCCTCATTTCCTTCGCCACTCAAGAAGAATGCCACCGGCAGCCTAAGAAGATGTTAATACCTCCAAGAGAAGATCTCTGTTCTTCTCCACACACTTCAGCCTAGGAGTTGTGACCAACGGGTAACCATTTATTTATATTAATCCATTTGACTTCTGTGAAGTAAAACCTTGTCACAACACACACCGGCATTTATTGTCATTTCTGATAATGCATATATGTACACCGATACTAATCTCCTAAAATTCAATAGGAATTATATGAATTTTTTTTTTCTTTTTACTGAACTCCTGATGATTTTATTAGTATATTTTATTTAAAATACTAGCTGATGTATCCAGCTTCACCCAGGTAAAAAGATGATAAGAGAAGACAGATAGAAGAGAAAATGACTATTGTCTAGTTTACAGTATGAGGCGAGACTGTGATGTGTGTGTATGACAAAACAAAAATAAAATCCCCAAAACAGTAAAAAAATCATCCACATATACCAGATTTTTTGTTTTACTGTCAGTGCATAGTATATGAAGATTTCTAGATGTTCCCACTCGTGAACAACCTACATTTAACTCTCCATGGGTAAAAATCGATTCTCTTGTATTCAATTCTACAACTTTGAAACTAATCCACCTGACAGTTAAGCGTGTGCCATTGCAGAGATGAAGTGGGTCCAGGTTTCTCAAAAGGATGATGGAAGTTCCAATCTTTTATCATCATTATCATTGTTTAATGTCTGTTTTTCATGCTAACATGGGTTAGACGAGTTGTCCTGTTGTGAGATAAGCTAGGTCAGGTGACCATGTCTTGCTCATACAGAACTGTTTTGGGCTTGGTTTCTATGACTGGATGCCCTTCCTAACGCCAACCACAGTGTATACTGGGTTCTTTTTCTCATGTCACCTACATGACCATGTAGTGGATAGATGCGTTCTTTGCAGGTTGAATGATAAGAAGAATGATGCCAGAATTGTGATGTTGACAATGTTTATTTTACAATAACAAAATTCACTTGTTGGTACATTGAATATCGAGTAATAAAATCGTGACAGCAATTAAAACTACATTAATTTCTTACTAGCTTCTTCGAACTAGTGTAAATGCATGTATCACAAAAACAATATAGTAAAAGTTGTAGAAAATTGACAGGAAGACGAAAGAATAGATAAAGTGTAGAAGTGAACAATATAATGAAACCTACTGGGTGTGTGTGTGTCTATCCTTACCATACATAGTTCTTGTAGTAGTGGTCAATCTGTCAAGCTGGTATGAAATGTGAGAGCATAGTAAACATAAGACTGTATTCATGAAGAGAAATTTCATAGCATTAGTGGAACTTTCTTCTCTCGTTTGTGTTATCACTATGTCTGCTTCCTTTCTCGAAGCCATTGTATTTATAATAACACTATAGCTAGAAGGATGTGTATATGGGTTGATTTAGTAGCAGCCATGTGTTTCATCTGTCAAGTACCTGTGGTCACAGGTCAAGTGGTATATACGTTTATCATAGTTGTCTCGTCTCTTGACAGGACAATGGTGGCAACTCCCAACAATAGGTGGTTTTAGAGGCGAGAAATTTTAGATTTGGTTTCGAATCTTTGCCAAGTAAAACATAGTTGAATTCTGTTAGAGTAACCCCCCCCCCCCTTCTAGTGAGAAAGGTAAAGATGGAACGATCTAGGTGTATGTGAGGTTAAGGTATGTATGGCTTGACACACGTTGTTGAAGAAAATGCAGAAAAAAGTACATAAAGTCATTTACAAACAGGCGAAATGACAGAATATGCAAAGCAAAACAAATTTACATGCAGGAAAATGTACTGGGGTGCTATATAAAATTTTAAATGTATTTAGTAGAAAGATAATATTATGCCGTGTTGGCATAATATTAATAAGAAGGAATATAAGTTATTATTGTTGTTTTGTTGATAGCACATGAGGAGTTGTCCAGCTAATTGTTATAACATAACAGTTGAAAATAAAATGTATGTTTGAATTAGAGAGGAATGTAAGAAGTTGTAGGTTTTGTAGCCACAAAAGAAGTACATCTGTTGCTGTAGTGATAAGAACTCTGGAAAGGATTTTTCCATATCACATTTAAAGGCTATGGCTATGGTAAAAATATTACAATACCTTATAATATTTTACAAGTTTTATTTACAACCGATTACAAAATTTAAGCTGGGTTGACATGTCAAACAAAAGAACAAACAACATTAAGAGTTTTAAGCAGAGGAAGGACCGAGGTGCCGGCCAGGCCGAATCTGTGTTGTTATAACATAATGGCTAGTGGTCGATCATCAAGGATAAAAATGGTGTTTACCTTTTCACGATTAAAGCAGCAACTCTTTTGTGAAAACAAAAGAAGCGGAAAAATCTTTGTTTGGACGGAAATTGAAATATATATCCATGCTCAGTCACGATTGGTTTAACTTAGCCAAATCACGCACGGATAGATTATTGATACACGCCATACAAATAGCTCTGCTACATGTACATACAAAAAGTTTGTTGAATAAAAGTTCATTCATTTCATAGAAATGAAAAATGTTCTTTAGTTTGTTGATGTGTATTGTGCACAGAGTCAATTGATTTCTGTGTGTAGCAATTGTTCATAACCAAGAAAATTGATCGATTCGTTGAAGTGTACAAATTAGTCAAACAGGTGGAGAATTTGCACTTACCCAAAAAACTTGATTTGATGTGTCGGGGTTGTGCAGAATTCGTAGTATTTGTGTTGGGTAAAGTTGTTGGTGAGTCTGTTGGAGAAATGGTGGAAACTGGTGGCAGATCCTGTTCCATAAATGCTTTTTTTAATCGGTCAATGGAGACAGTGTTTGGTTATCCGTTCATATCGAGAACAAAATACTTTGATTGTTTGTTTATTATTTTATAGGGCCCAGAATACGTTGGACGAAGTTGAGATGGGAAACCGTCATTTCGGACGAAAACATGCGTCCAAGTATTGATGTCCTTTTGCACATGTGAAGTGACATGCTGTTGTCTAGGGACTGGAGAGGACGAATGCTACATAGATGACCATAAATGATGCACATATTTTGCTAGACCTGGAAGTTCCTGTGGTGAAACAGAGGCGATCATTTGCCCAGGTAAAGTGAGTGCTGTGCCATAAACCAGTTCAGCCGGAGTATGTCCGATTCCCTCCTTAACAGTTGAACGAATACCAAGACGAATGAGTGGAAGGTATTCGAACCAGTTAGCGGAGTCTGGGTAAGCCTTGATGGCTGCTTTTAGTTGACGGTGAAAGTGTTCAACCATGCAGGGTGGTAAGCTGTTGTATGGATGTATTTACATCCAAGGAGACGAGTCAGCTCAGTAAAGAGGTGAGAATCGAACTGACATCCTCTGTCTGTAGTGATGGTCGTGCGTGTACCGAAACGCGGAACCCAGTGAAACACTAGCATTTTGACGACAGTTTCCAGGGAAATATCCATCAGGGGAAAAGCTTCTAGCCAGTGAGAAAATCGGTTAACACGGGTGAGAAGATGTGTGTAGTTGTTGCAAAAGAACCGATCGGAGATTTAATGTGCTGGTGAATTTTCGCCTTTTGACACACAATATAGTTCCTAGCCCATTCACAGGTGTCCTTGTTGATATTAGGCCACACAAAGCGGGCAGCTATCAGTTTTTGTATGGCACGGACACCAGGATGTGCTAGAGAATGCAGTACTGAAAAAACGTAGTGTCGATGTTTCCGGGGCACGTATGGGCGTTCATGACTGGTGGAGATGTCACACCAAATCTATCCTGAAGTAGAGGGCAGCGGGCATTCTTGCAATTTCAAGGATGAATTCCAGAGCTGTAGCAGTTCCTCGTCATCCTGTTGATCAGCTGCAATCTGCTGGAGATCAATAGTGGCAGTGGTGTGGATTGCGTTAAGCTCCATGCGCGACAGAGCATCAGCTGCTGAGTTGGTTGCACCTTTAATGTGCTGAATGTCAGTTGTGCACTGGGAATGAAGTCTAGATGTCGGACTTCCCTGAGTGAGTGACGATCAAGCTTGGTGTTGAATGCGTACACTAGTGGTTTGTGGTTGGTGTATATGGAGAACACGCGACCTTCTAGCATGTGTCAAAAATGCTTGACAGCAAGGTATGCTGCCAATAATTCACGACTGTATGTACTGTGCTTAGTCTCAGCAGGTTCACAAACACTTGGAGAAAAAAGATACAGGTTGCCAAATACCGTCAGTGAGTTGTTGCAACACGCCTCCAACTCCAGAATCGGATGCATCAGTCAATACACACATTGGGGTGTCAGGTTTGGGCTAACTCAGCATAGTAAGCTCAGATAACATCTTCAATTCAGCGAAAGCGGTACATTCTTTTTCGCTGAGATTGATGTTTGTGTTTTTGCTTGTACACTGTCACAGCAAATCCGTGACAGGTTGGGCTGTCTCTGCACAGTGAGGTATGAACCTTTGATAGAAGTTCACCAGGCCAAAAAATTCTCGCAGTTTGCGGAGAGATGTGGGTGGTAGAAAACCCACGATGGATTTAACTTTCTCCTGAAGTGGGCGAGTGCCATCTTTATCTATGATGTGTCCGAGAAAATGAAGGGACACAACTCCAAACTCACACTTGCTGGGGTTGATGACGATACCATAATCTCGTTAACGTTGGAATAGCAGGTGCAGGTGCCTCTCATGTTCTTCATCGGAGCTGCTGGCCACCAGTAAGTCGTTGATGTATGCATATACGAAAGGCAGACCTCTGGTGACTATATCGATGAACCATTGGAATGTCTGCGCTGCGTTGCGTAAACCGAAAGGCATGCGCAGAAATTCGAACATTCCAAAGGGTGTTGTGACGGCGGTCTTCAGAATATCTGCGGGTTCTACAGATATCTGATTATAAGCTCGCACAAGATCGATTTCCGAAAATATGCGAGCTCCATGCAGCGAGCTAGAGAAATCCTGCAGATGAGGCATTGGATATGAGTCAGGCACAGTGCACCAGTAATCACCACAGATTCGCCAGTCATTTGATGACTTCTTGGGGACACAGTCTATGGGCGAGGACCAGTTGCTGCTGGACTGACGTATGATTCCGAGGTCCAACATGTGTTGAAATTCTCATTTGACGGACTTAAAACGGTCTGGTGGTAGCCTTCGAGGTCGTGCAGTGACATGTGGGCCGTGTGTTTTGATGTGGTGGGTGACGCCGTGATTTAAAGGGCAGGCGTTAAATACTGGTCAAGCTACGTCTGGGTATTCTTTGAGTATAGAGCTGTGCCGGGTTGTTGTTGACAATTGTAAAATAACTGGACTGACTGTGGCTGCCCGAGCGACTATATCGAGCAGTGTGACCAGCGGAGCTGTCAACGAGTCATCGATGTTTTAGGTCCACTAAGAGAGAGAAGTGCTGAAGAAAATCAACTCCTAAAATTGGGGTCGGCAGCTTAGCAACAACGAATACCCACTGGAAGGTGAGGCGTAATCCTAAATTCAGTGTCAGGGACTGTTCCCCGTATGTTGGAATTGGTGATTGATTCACCGCTTGGAGCCAGGCTGGTGTTTCTTTCCTTTTGCCAGGATAATGCTGATTTCAGCACCGGTATCGACCAGAAAACGCGGATGAAAAACAGGTGATCTTGGTTATTTGGGTCAGAAACGTTCGTCGCATTCAGTTTCTGGCTGTGTTGTTTCTCTTGTAGTGGATAAACGTATTCTTTTCAGGATGAATGATAAGAATAATGCCAGAATTGTGATGTTGAAAATGTTTATTTTACAATAACAATATTCACTTGTTGGTACATCGAATATCGAGTAATAACATTGTGACAGCAATTATCACTACATTATTTGCTGACTAGCTTCTTCGAGCTAGCATAAATGCATGTATCACAGCAAACGATATAATAGGAGTGAAATAACAGGAAGACGAAAGATTAGTGAAAAACATAAGTTAACCTACTGCGTGTGTGTTTGTGTTTGTCTATCCTATAGTTGGTCGATCTACCGAGCGGGTATGAAATGTTAGAGCCTGAGGCCAGGAGAGAGAAAGAGTAAAAGGTCTTCTACATCGTTAACCTTCACGGACTGCTGCTTTGTGTCCCTCTGGTGGATTCCCTAAGTACTTGTATTTATAATAACCCTATAGTTAGAAGGATGTGTATATGGGTTGATTTATGAGTAGCCATGTGTGTTTCATCTGTCAAGAAGCTAGAGTCACAGGTCAAGTGGTATGTATGTTTATCATACTTGTCTCTTGACAGGACAATGGTGGGAAATTTCCAATAATGGGTGGTCCCAGAGGCGAGAATTCTTAGATTCGGCTTTGAATCTTCGCTGGGTAATTTATAGGAGAATTCTGTTACACCCTGATTCAACGTCGACACAAATGAACATGGAGTGCTGCACTTGTGCGCCCGTCTTCCAACACATTTTTGGCAAATTACGGGATGCACTCGGACTTCTGGAGCGACCACCAAATCGCCGAGTTCAACTACTAGATCGGTGCGGGGAAGGGTTACCTAGTGACATGGCCTGAATTTGTTGCGTCAGGGCCTGTATTTGGTGTTGTTTGCTGTGACAGTAAAGAGCAGAAATCGGGCATCTCTGTGGCACTGGAGGACTGAAGGAAAGGATTGGTGGAAGGAACGGCTAGCGTCACATTCGTTAGAACAACTTGTGTGGCAGAAGGCAAACGTTGGAGGAAGAGTTGTTTAAAAATTTCATCTGGGAGGGTATATTCTCCCAGAAGCTGCTTCATTTGCCGTAGGCGTTGCATCGGCTTTTTGTCTCCTAATTCTTCCACTATAAGGAGCTGGTGTAGGTTCTTTTGGTGCGACTCCAACGTCCTCTTAATTAGTGTTGCTTTGAATGTGTCATATGACACAGAGCCGGGTGGTGCTAAAATCAGATCTCGGACAACGTTCATGATCTCCGGAGACATCGAACCTGTAACGTGAGTTAGACGAGCTGCCTTGCTAACAATCCGGTTTGATGCGAACTGTACTTCTAAGTGTGCGAACCATAGTATTAGGTCATGTACCCAGAACGGTGGTATTCTCAACATAATTGCTGCCTGAACTGCCATACCTGCAGTGGACGAGACGTACGTTACAGACATCGATGAGTCGTGAAGTCTTGCAATTCAGCGAAGAATGTGATTTGTAAGCGTCGACAGTTGAAGTGAAGGCTGTGTTACTTTAGCTCGGGGTCACCATTATGTAGTGAATAGATGCATTCTTTGCAGGATGAATGATAAAAAGAATGATGCCACAATTGTGATGTTGACAATGTTTATTTTACAATAACAAAATTCACTTGTTGGTACATTGAATATCGAGTAATAAAATCGTGACAGCAATTAAAACTACATTAATTTCTTACTAGCTTCTTCGAACTAGTGTAAATGCATGTATCACAAAAACAATATAGTAAAAGTTGTAGAAAATTGACAGGAAGACGAAAGAATAGATAAAGTGTAGAAGTGAACAATATAATGAAACCTACTGGGTGTGTGTGTGTCTATCCTTACCATACATAGTTCTTGTAGTAGTGGTCAATCTGTCAAGCTGGTATGAAATGTGAGAGCATAGTAAACATAAGACTGTATTCATGAAGAGAAATTTCATAGTGTTAGTGGAACTTTCTTCTCTCGTTTGTGTTATCACTATGTCTGCTTCCTTTCTCGAAGCCATTGTATTTATAATAACACTATAGCTAGAAGGATGTGTATATGGGTTGATTTAGTAGCAGCCATGTGTTTCATCTGTCAAGTACTGTGGTCACAGGTCAAGTGGTATATACGTTTATCATAGTTGTCTCGTCTCTTGACAGGACAATGGTGGCAACTCCCAACAGTAGGTGGTTTTAGAGGCGAGAAATTTTAGATTTGGTTTTGAATCTTCGCCAAGTAAAACATAGTTGAATTCTGTTACAACCACTTTACAGTGTGGACTGGGTGCTTTTTATATATATATATGATATGTGTCTAGTATATGTGAACTCTTAAGGTAGTTCTCAGGAAGATTCAGCATGACACATTTGAATTACAGATACTGTAGTTGCTACTATTGTTATATCTGAGGCTGTTGTTGTTGTTGTTGTTGCTGCTACTGGTGTAGTTATTGATGCTGTTCATGTTGCTGTTGTTGTTGCTGCTGCTGCTGCTCATGTTGTTACTGGTGCTGCTGCTGCTGCTTATGCTGCTACTGGTGTTGTCACTGTTGCTGCTTATGTTGTTGTTGTTGCTGCTCATGTTGCTACTAGTACTGTTGTTGTTGTTACTGCTGCTGCTCGTGTTGTTACTGGTGCTGCTGCTGCTTTCGAACCATCAAAGAAGTGATAAGTGTTGACATAGCTGCTGTAACAGTTCCTTCGGCTCTGTGTGTTGCGGGAAAACCTTCAGTGCCTTCGGTACAGCATTGTAACTACTTTGCTGATCATCCAGCTTCTTATTGAGTGCAGCGTAGTTGTAGTACGGTTCGAACATGTGGAGAGCCAGAACAAAGGCAGACTGATACATGACCTTGCCATTTCTAACTGTCCCCTTTTCAACTCAATAACACCAAAGTTGTTGTAGGCCTCAGCATGGTCGTTGTTATTGGACACGGCCATTCTGAAGCACTGGTGGGCCAGATCAAGTTCTCCAATTCCTATTGCTACATGTCCAACATTGTACCAAATATCTGCCAGAACAAGATTGTTGTCAGCCAAAGCAAGGGCTTTATTGAAGCATATCATCAACATGTCAAACTGCTGGGTGTAGAAACAGCACAGGCCCATGTTACAGAACAACTCTGACTTGTATACACCTGTCTGATACACAATATGGCCGATTGAATTTGCGTGTGAATAGTTCAGATATATTAAATATATATATATAGCCATCACATTAAACATGTCACCTTTTGAGAGAATGCACCTGATGTTTTATGCTTTAAGTAACTTCAGACGAAGAAAATTCAAGAAATGCGCGGAATTATGTACTAGTATTCTGGAAAAGACACCTTATGACGAGGCCACTTGATCTTTGAAGAAACGGGCCTTACACAGCAGGTTTATGTTGAAGCTGACCTGGAAGAGGAAACTATCACTGAAGGCATTCTAAATGAAAATCTTGCTCAGAATGTCTGCCCTAGTACTTCAGTGCAGACAAATTTATGGGAATCCACGCAAGATGGAATAAATTCTGCCATCAGACCAGTGACACAGTTTGGTCGTCCAGGGACTCAGTCCAGTCATGGAGTCAACACTTCAGACTGCCTGCACTGCACAGACAGCTCATCCTGTCAGCTCAACTTCTAGGTATGTCCGGGTGGGGACAGCATCTATGGTTTCCTCTCACGGTAGTGCTTTTATCAATTTGACATGTTTGAATTTAAATAAGTACTCACTTTGTCCAGAGCTGGCCAAGTCTCTCTTTGAATATATTTTCTACTGCAAGAACGACATTCAAACAGTCCCAAGATTTGCAAAGATGGCTTTAAAGGACAACAAATTTCCATTATGCTAAGTTTGCTACAAAATGGGTCTGTATCGTGATGCTGAGGTATACCTGAAGCAGGCATTGAGTGAACAGGAGACAGACGATCTTTACTACTACATCAATAAAGTTTACATCAAACTTGACCAACCTCTCAATGTCCTTGACATGTAAAAAACCGAATTGAGCAGGTTTGCAGGGGAGGTAACTCTGCTTGTCGGCATTGCCAGAATTTATGGAAGTCTGAACCAGCTGGAAGAGTCGGTAAGCTATTATCGTAAGGTGCTGGAACTGGACAGCATGCAGGTGGAGACCATTGCTTGTATTGCTATGAACTACTTCTACAACGACCAGCCTGATGTGGCACTGAAGCACTTCAGGCGACTTTTATATTATATGTAAATATAGATACAGATAATTATATGTAAATATAGATATAGATAATTATATATAAATGTGTGTGTGTGTGTGTGTAAACGAGCGTTCGAATTGGAGACGCTGGCCGCGAAACACGATCATCGCTAATAACAAATGCGCAGAGAGAATCCCTTATGAGAAATAGCAGTCGGGTTGGTTTACATACCTGGGATGTTTTTCTTCTTTGATGTTATAAAATTAGTATCAATAAACCTTCCTGGGTATACCTTATTCCATTGCTGTACTTACTTTTCAATTGTCACTTTTCGTTTTTGTGTGATGAGCAAAGAAACCAACCATAGTGAAGCTACTAGCTTGGTGTATTAATAAGTTATTCGTGCGTGATTTGGCTAAGTTAGGCCAACCGTAAGCTGCGCACGGATATATATTTCAATTTCTGCCCAAACAAAGATTTTCCTGCCTCTTTTGTTTTTCACAAAAGAATTGCTGCTTTAATCGTAGAAAGGTAAACACCATTTTTATCCTTGACGTTCGACCACTAGACATTATGTAACGACAACAACTTCACTTCGGCCTGGTCAGCGACATGTCGGCCAGTAGACCATGCCTTCCTCTGCTTAAAACTCTCAATTTTGTTTGTTACTAATTGTTTGGCATGTCAGCTCTATTTTGTACCGGTTGTAAATAAAATATGTAAAATGCCCTGAAGTCTTGTGATGCTATTTCCACAGCCATAGCCTTTAAATGTGATATGGAAAGATCCTTTCCAGAGTTATTATCACTGCAGCAACAGTCCTGGGACTTAGAGCCGAACCTCAATTCAATTAACATTGCCTTCTCTCTCACATATAACAAACTGTTACATTTATTGATACTTCAATACCTTGTGTACAATCATCTATAATATAATACCTCTTATTATTATTATGCCAACACAGCATAATAAACTTTCTTATTAATATTATGCCAACATAGCATAATATTATTTTTCTGCTGCAAAGGGACGTAACCATGCTTTCTAGCATGGTTACGTCCCTTTACAGTCTGAGTTCAAATCCCGCCGAGGTTAACTTTGCCTTTCATCGTTACGGGGTCGATAAAATAAAGTACCAGTAATGTACTGGGTAATTTCTGGCCTTGTGCCTAAAGTAGAAACAATTATTTTTCTGCTAAACAACCAACAAACATCTTTTATATTATGTAAAGATTACAAGAGTGGTTTTGTGTTGTCTACTGTTTAATGAATGCTAAGATTTAATCTTGGGGATAATAGCTCCACACCTTGTCTAACAATTGCACTTTGGGGTGAAATAGACTCCCAAGAAGAGAAAAATTTAACGAGCTGTTGCTAGTTTAGATTAATGTATACTCCAAGGTTAAAAGAAACATAGTTATATAATGACTGAGACTTCACATTGTGCAGAAATTGTGGTGGGGATCTCATTGAAGAATACTATTCAAGAAATGTAGAATCGGTCTGCTACAGGTGCTGAACAAGGAATTACAAAACTATATAAGATTCAAAATGTCGCACATAGAAATCTGGAATTTTTTCATCTCCTGCATGGTTGCAGGAATTGTTCAACCATAACTGGGGATCGTAAGTGACTTGCCTTTATAATTTGTTGAGGAAAATTTGACAGCTATTTCTAAAGCGTATGGCAACCACAGAGGCTATCTGGTTGTTGAAGGGGCTCATAAAGCAAAAGAAAAGACTAAGAAGTGTAAGTTTAAAAAAAGCAAAAAACATTTATATATGTTATAGTGGCCACCCATATTCATTTAAGGTGGGTGAATGATGGATGAAAAATACTTATTGTTTTACAATGTAGTACCTAAGTACAACATAAAGACACTGGCAAGGAGAGAAGCAGAAAAGGAAAAGTTTAAGCATGTTTCACAATGTAGGGACCAAAAGCGAGAGGTGTCCAGGATTGTGAGACAATGTGTCAGGGAAAACCGTGATGTTATCATGGAGAAGTGCATCCATAACAACAGTGACACACTTGTCTTCACTGACACTGAAAAGAAATTTGCATGGAGATGCTATTATGATGAATGAGGAGAATGCATAGGAAGAAGACCAAATGAATCCAACAGAGGGACTATCTGTACAAGTCAGCAGCAACATAGTAAGTTAGGCAATTAAGAATATGAAGACAGGAAAGGCAGCTGAGATGCTGAAAGCATCTGGGATGGTAGGGTATATCTTAATCATCCACGTCGTAAATCAAGTAATACAGAATGGCATCAACTGCTATAAGAGAAAAGGAGATGCCCAAGAGAGAAGTAAGTACAGAGGCATCAATGTGATAGACCAGGACATGAAAGTTACAGAAAGAGTCATCACGCAACTGGTTAGAGATCGTATATACCTAGAATAGATGTAGTTTGGATTTGTGCTGGGAAAAAGCACCACAGAGGCCCTCTTCCTTCTGAAGCAACTGCAGGAGAAGTACTTGGATAAAAGCTAGACCTTCTACTTAACATTCATGGATCTAGAGAAAACATTTGGCAGAGTCCCCCAGTTCATAATCTGGTGGACCCTCAGAAAACTAGGGGTAGGTGAGTGGCTTGTGAGGGCAATACAATCCATGTACAGAAGGACCACCAGCAAAGTCGAAGTTAACAATGAGTATAGTGAGGAATTTAGTGTGCAAGTGTGGGTTCACAAGGGCTCTGTTCTTAGACCCCTCTTGTTCATTATTGTCCTACAGGCTATAACAGGAATTTAAGACTGGTTGCTCATGGTCTTATATGCTGATGATCTGACCCTCATAGCTGAATCTATGACAGAATTTAGAGAAGAAATTTCAGACATGGAAGCATAGCTTGGAAACAAAAGGCTTTAAAGTCAACTTGGCAAAGACCAAAATCCTAGTGAGTAGAAACCGGGCCCTTATCCCCTCAAAGAAATGGCTCAGAGTGCAGGAAAGGAGTAGGTAGAAATGCCATCCTGTGTCCCAAATGCAAATTATGAGTATACAAGAAATGTAGCAGGAACTCAGGCAAGCTAGCAAAGAACAAAGATTTCATATGTGGATGTGGTACAAGAGCAGTAAGCAAAAACCCTCAGGAAACAAGCTCTTTTAAATGCACAGAGGACTCTGTAGAACCAGTTGATAGTTTCTGCTACCAGGGAAGCCAAATCAACAGTGGAGGTGTGATCTCAGAAAGTACAGTTGCCAGAGTAAGGATGGGATGGAAAAGGTTCAGGGAGCTGCTACCACTGCTAGCTACAAAAGGTTTCTACCTCAAGATAAAAGTCAAGCTGTATGAGGCTTGTGTGTAAACTGCAATGATATATGAAAGCGAAACCTGGGCAATATAGATTGGAAAGAAATGAAGCTTGCATACTTTGAGGAATGTGTAACAGTAATGTGCATGAACGGCAAGGTATAAAGGAAATGAGAAAGAAACTGGGTATAAGAGGGATCAAATACAGGAGAGAAAACTGTGATGGTATGGCATGTGATGTACATGAAGGATGACAGCTGTATAAAAAGGTGCAGGGCATTCAAAGTTTTAGGGTACCTTGGAAAAGGAAGACCTAAGAAAATGTTGGATGAAATGATAAAGATTGACTTGGCACAGCTGAACCTCTCGATGGAGATCGCGCACAGGACAGAGTCCTTTGGCACTACGACGTATGACAAAAAACCCAAGCCAACAACTCAGTCCAGCCCACTCTGTAAGCATGATCTGTGCTTAAGAAGGGCATCCAACAGCTGTAAAAAAAATCCAGCCAAAACCTGGTCCCACTAATGTGCATCCAGCTGTAAAAAAACAGCTAAAATACAGTTCCATTTGAGCAGGTTATGGTGTGGCCAACAGGCCAGAACCTCCTCATAACAGGATCGCCCACGTCCATACTGTAAATGAGGTTCATGTTAGGAAGGGTATCCAGGTGTAAAAAAAACCCAGTCAAAATACAGTTCTGTTTCAGCAAGACTTGTTTCATAACTTGGACAACCTGCCTAACCCATGCAAGCATGGAAAAATACAACATTAATTGGTAATGATGATCATGATAAAGACACACAAGCACTATCTCATTAAAGATAATCCATACACACAGATAGAACAAGTGTAGGAAAGAGAGAAAAGAAATAAATAACTCAATGTATAAATAAACAAATAAATTAAAACACACACAAGCCCAGATATAACGCATATGCAGCCCAAGTACACACCCCACAAAAACTAGATGATGTAAGACAGAACAAAGGGTAGACACAAAGTAGCACAAAAGTAGTTACTGAGGCGGTCACAGAATGTGTGACAAAAAAGCTTTGGCAATCAACATCTAAACAACCATCTGGTTATTAAACTAACCGACTGGGAAAATATCATAATAAATTGAAGTGAAATCCAATAGATGCATGTGTTTTTTTATTGACAGTATGATCCTCCTAGATTGCAACAATATCTGTTTCAACAAACATTTTCTGATAAAAAAATCTTGCAAAACAAATACAAAAAGGAAATATATATACATCATCACCATCATTATCATCATTTAACGTTTATTTTTCACAATAGAATGGGTTAGTCGATTGGTCCTATTTGAGGCAAGGCAGATCAGGTGACCATGTCTTACTCATACAGAACTGTTTCTATGATTGGATGTCCTTCGTAATGCCAACCTCATTTACTGTGTGGACTGGGTGATTTTTGTTACGACACCTACACGACCACTTTACAGTGTGGTTAAGTGCTTTTTATCGTGGCACCATAAGAACCATGTTACAGTGTGGGCTGGGTGCTTTTTCTCATGATACCAAAACGACCACTTTACAGTGTGGATTAAGGCTGGGGTGGGGGTAAGGGTGTAAAGGCGTGGATGAAGGGTGAAGGGTGGCATGTTTGGATATGGGTGGAGTGTTAGGGTGTGGAAGGTGTATGGATGAGGGGAGGGAGGAGTTAAGCAGTGCATTCTAGAATGTTTGCTTTAACCCGTGCACATGGGAAGACAGGTCTACTGTATTACTGCATAATGCAAAAGATCTTGATCCTGTGTCATCACCTTTTAATGATGCAATTGTGCAAGGTCAACTTTGATCACCTCATCCCAGATCTTCCTTGGTCTTCTATCAACTTTGACCACCCTGCACCTTTTCATACAGCTGTCATCCTTCATACTCATCACATGACCATACCAATGCAATCTCCTCTCCTGCACACTGCACTGTTCCCTCTTATGCTTTCTCCCTCTGTTTATTTACGTTTTGCCGTTCATGTACTACACATCCATCGAAGCATGATGGCTTCATTTCTTTCCAATCTTTGCAGGTCTTCTGAACACAGCACAAAGGTCTCACTATCATGCAACATTGCTATTCATATACATGTATCATTCAATCTGCCCTTCATTTTGAGGGGAAAACATTTTGCAGCTAGCAGCAGTAGTAGCTCCCTTAACTTTCTCCATCCCGTTCTCACTCTGGGTACTATACTTTCAAAACAATCTCATCTACTGCTAATTTGGTCACCTAGGTAACAGAAATAGTTGACTATTTCTACAGACCTCAGAGCATTTGAGGGAGCTAGTATTATGTGGGCTCTTCTTACTTACTGCATCTGTTCATCAGCCACATATAAAACCTATGTTCTCTTGTGTACCCTTAGCTTGCATTTGGGACAGAGGATGAAATATCTACCTACTCCTTGCCTGCAAGGTCATTTCCCTGAGGGAATCTAGGCCTTTTTTTTTTCCACATACTAAGACTTTAGTCTTTAACCCTTTATCCTTTACATTACTCTATGTTTACTATTGTAATAAAAGGCTTTATCTCACATAACAATCTCACATAATATTGAATCTATGAGATTTTGATGTTACTTATTTTGCCAACAATACCTTAACATCAGTAAGGTTATAAGGAACTGGTTATGGCTGGTTTGAACAGAAAGAGGTGAGAGAATTCTGGTCAGATACAGCCGTTTTAAACGCTAAAGGGTTAACAAGTTAACTTTAAGATCTTTTGATTTTAGGCCATGCTTCAAGGTTTGTAATTTCTTCTCTAATTCTGTCATAGTTTCAGCTATAAGGGGTAGATCATCTACTTACAGAAGTTCCCATGGGCAGCCAGTCTTAAACTCATCTGTTATAGCCTGCAGGGGAGGACTAAGGATGGAACCCTGATGGACACCAACCTGCATGCTAAATTCTTCACTATAGCCATTGTTAATTCTAACCTTACTGATTGTTCCTTTATGCATGGCTTGTACTGCCCCCACAAGCTACTCGTAGTTTTCTTAGAGTCCACCAGGTAATGGAACATGGGATTCTATCAAACGCTTTCTCCTAGTCAACAAATGCCAAGTAGAGAGGTTTACTTTTAGCTAGGTACTTCTCCTGCAGTTGCCTCACTAGAAAGAGAGCATCCGTGGAACATTTACCATGCACAAATCCAAACTACATTTCATCTAGGTTAACTTGGTTTCTGGTCAGCTGTATTATAACACTTTCTTTGACCTTCATGACCTGATCAACCAACTTAATGCCTCTATAGTTTTCTCTGTCCAGAGCATCTCCTTTGCTCTTGTAGCAATTGACGATGATGATGCTCTGCCGATCATTGGGTATGACACCATTTTGTATTACTTAGGTTACAATACGAGTAGCCATGGTGTTCCCATCAATCCAGATGCTTTCAGAATTTCAGCAACTATCCTTAAAAGTCCAGCTGCTTTGTCTCTCTTCATATCCTTGATTGCCTTACCTACTATACTACTGCTAACTTGAACAACCAGTCCCTCTGTTGTGTCAACTTCGGGCAAACTATCTTCATCACATTCATTCTCCTCATTTAGCAGTCTTTCATAGTGGCACTTCCATGCTACCTTCTTTTCAGCATCAGTGAGGGTGAGTACTCCTTTATCATCACAGATATATTTCTTTCTATCAACATCACAATTTTCTCTGACTCACTGTCTTGAGATCCTGAAGACTTCACGCCGTTGGCCCTCACATTGCAAAATGTGCTTGAATTTTAAATTTTCCATTTCCCTTCTTGCAAGGTATACTTGTCACCTAGCTTCCCTCCTAGCATTCTGGTAGACTTCTTTACTACCCCCATTTTGCCATTCCTTCCATGCCAGTCTTTTGGCCTTAATTGTCACATCTACCTTACTATTCCACTACTAATTCACTCTCCTTCTTCCTAGAGACCTACTCCAACCACAGATTTCATTTGTTGCCTTCAGTAAGTTATCTTTCAGGAACTCCCATTGCTCCTCTATATCGTATATCTCTATTTGCTCTTCCTTACTGATGACAGCATCAATCATCATACTTCTAAATTTGTTACTGGTCTCTTAACTTCCATATTCTCTTAACTTCTGTTGCCAGGTACTTCTAGCCCTAACTATCATCATCATCATCATCACTGTTTTACGTTCATTCTTTCACACTAGCATGGGTTAGGCGGGTTGTCCTGTTGTGGGAAATACCAGGTTGGGTGACCTTGTCTCACTCATATGGGAACTGATTTTGGCTTGATTTCTACAGCTGGATGCCCTTTCTAACACCAACCTCATTTACAGTGAGTGCTGAGCGCTTTTTTTCCATGGTGCCTACACGACCACTTTACAGTGTGGACTGGGTACTTTTTTGTTGTGACACCACCACGACCACTTTGCAGTGGGAGGGGATGGGGAGATATTGTCTATATGCTTCAGCTACGGCCTGTTCCCGTTGGAAGTCGGGTCTTCTGTATTACTGCGTGATGCCAGAAGTCACGGTCCTGTGTTGAGAGATGCAATTGGGCAAAGTCGGCTTTTATCATCTCATCCCAGGTCTTCTTGGGTCTCCTCACTCCATGGCTTCCGTCGACTTCTAGTACTCTGCACCTTTTTATGTAGCTGTCATCCTTCATACGCATCACATGTCTATACCAACGCAACCTTCTCTCCTGAATACAGCATTTAATTCCCCTTATGCCTAGTCTCTCTCTCAATTTGTTTATGCTTTGCCGTTTGCGTATATTACTATTACACATCCATCAGAGCATGCAAGCTTCGTTTCTTTCTAATCTACACAAGTCTTCTTTCTACACACAGCGCCCAGGTTTCACTACCATGTAACATTGCTTTTTGTATGCACGCATCATACAGTCTGCCTTTTATTTTGAGGGAAAAGCCTTTTGCAGTAACAGTGGTAATAGTTCCCTGAAAAGGTCGCTAACTATTTAGTTATGTTGGGAGGTGCTTTCTTCACCAGGGAGGAACTTTGTGTTCACAACCATCACTCTGTCTCTTCTTCTGGTAAGAATAAAATCTATCTGGCTGGTGTGCTCATCTGATCTATAGGTTTCTTAAGTAGTTGTCTCATTTTTGAAATTTGTGTTACAGATAGATAGGTCATTAGCATTGCAGAATTCCAGGAGCCTGAAACCTTCCTCATTCCTTCCTCAAACTCGTAACACTTATTGATCTCATATAAGCCATCACAGTGTTGCCCGACATGCCCATTAAAGTCACCTACAATGATTAGGAGGTCGCTGTTGTTTATTTGGGAAGTAATATGCATTATGGACTCAATAGAATCTGTCTTTTTGTACGTCTAAGAGTCCAGATTGAGGTAGATATAATTGTCGTGGTTGCTCTATTTAGTACAAGTCAAAGTTTAATTATTCTGTCATTCACTCTATTTACAGCAATTACTTTGTTTACCTGTCATATCTTGCTCAGAACATTGACCGCCTGGAAACTGTTCAGAGACGTGCGCAACCAAGCGAATACCCTCCAGCAGGCATCTACCATACTTTGAGCGCCTTGCTTCCCTGGGCATGGATACATTGAAGCTCCAACGCCTGGCAACTTACTTGGTAAACACCCACAAAATTGTTAACCATCTTGCCAACAACAACCCTGAGTACCTTTTTGATTTCCATGTGTCTAACACACGTGGACATGCCCACAAAGTCAGAAAACAGCACAGTTCCCATGACTTTCGGAAACATTTTTTCACGCTCAGAGTTGCTGAAGCATGGAACAAACTACCTGTGTCAGTTGTTAGCTGTCGAGACACTGCATCCTTTAAGGCCTCCATGCTTCCCGAGATCCGCCAACACTACAGCTAATGTTCCCCCTTCATACTCATACACACATGTATACCATGACTCATACACTATTCACTTCCCTGAAATTTGTGTATTATTCTATGTACTATACATACACCTTTGAGGAGTTGTAGTGCACCTGAGCACTTTACACAATAAATTCATTATTATATTCCCCTCCATCACAGTCCACATCAATTTTCTTTCATTCAAGCATCTCTACAATCTCTCCAGATCTTCCATTCATCGTGCCTATGCTGATGGTGCCAGCTCTGAAGTTATGGAGTTCAATGGAAGAGTGAGAGGGAGAAGGTGAAAACTTGGTAGAGGGTGTGAAATATGTGATGGTGTTGGTTTTCAAAGTCTGAAATAAAGAAGAGAGTTTGTATGGTCATCCAGAGAAGGCTGGTGGGTCATATTTATCGCTAGGATGCTCCGGCTTTGTATTCCATTTGCCATACAGAACAACATTTAGCAATAGTACTTTTGCTGTTGTTCTATATTGGTAGCAGAGATTATATCCTTAAAGAAGATATATTGTAAGGCTGCATGTTTATGTTTCATGGTTGAGGAAAGGATCAGATCAGAAGGCATAGTTAAAACATAATAAAGGTTTATTTTCTTCTTCATATTAATACAAGTACAAGGTGAGTGAAGAACTGTAAGCATAACGTATAATCAAGTTAAATGATAAATGTAATTCCATGTAATGGCAAATCTCTTAAAGGCATGCACTTTGGAACCAAGTTGTCGGTTACGGTAAATCTCCCAAAAGCCGTCTAATGAAACTACTCTCATTGTTAGCGAGATCAAAGTCACAGGAGTATGGAAGCCATTACAAGCTGCTGGTGTCGATGAAAACAAAAAGAGCAACTGTTAGCTAGTTTCGAAAGATGGTGCCTCGACCAGGAACGCCATTTGTGAGCTGCTGGTGTCTACGAGTCCAAAACGCAACTGCTAGCTAGAACTGAAAAAAAGCGCAAAGCAACTGCTAGGCAGAAGTTGTCTTTTGTATTCATGCGCCATCAACCCTAAGGGCTGGCGAGTAAAAAAGCATAACCAAATTACTCTGCAGTGATAAAATAGTGTCATTGCTTGCTACATTTACCCCTCTGCAGACAGAATGTTGTTACAATATAAAAAAATGGAAAGCAAAGGCAAATATATTTACACAAAGAACATGTTCACAAGAGTGTAAGAAAAGGCAAAACACTGCATAACATAACTGTTAGTAAAAATTTCAGGACCAGCAAGGTGAGACAAATTTCAAAATTACAGAAAACCTGTGTGTTGGTTAATGTAGTTGAGTTAGTAGTGGCAACAGAAGAAAAAGTTGAGGGTAGCTGTGGCTAGCGCTAATGACATAAGCATGACAGTGTAGCATGTTGGCACGTTGTCAAAGACATCAAACTTTGTCTATTAATTACATGACCGACCAGGGGTCCAATAGAGGCAAGTTGCATCTGACAAGGGTGCAGAGAATATGAGTGAACATCCAACATAAAAAAGTGTTGAGCAACAGAGCTCAAAAGGCACAGACATGAGACATTGAGACAAGGCTCAAAATTAAGGCAAGACTGTGTGTTGGTGAATGTATAGTTGAGTGAGTAGTAGCAACAGAAGAAAAAATTGAGGCTAGATGTCTGGCGCTAATATCGTAAGCATTTGCTAACGTTAGCAAGGACGACCATGTAGCATTTTGGCTCATTGTCAAAGACAGGAAACTGTGTCTATTTATTATGTGACTGACCAGGGGTCCAATAGAAGCAAGTTGCGTCTGACAAGGGTGCAGAGAATATGAATTAACATCCAATGTAGAAAGTGTCGGGCAACAGAGCTGAAAAGACACAGACATGATAAAAACTACTCAATAAAGTTACAAAAAATGTGGTGCAACGTATGTGTGCATGTTGCAAAAAATTTATCCAACAAATACAGAATATTTACAAATGTAAACACTTGGAAAAACGGTCCTGAAAAGTTGAAAAAGGAATTACAATTGAAATATATTAGGCGCATGCCTAGAAAAGTAAAAAATGCAATACAATAGAATGTTAGACGCCCGTGTGGCATATTGACGCGTTGTCAAAGACAGGCAATTTTGTCTATTTATTATGTGACCGACCAGGGGGTCCAATAGAAGCAAGTTGTGTCTGACAAGGGTGCACAGAAGATGCGTTAACATGTTATTCAAGTTGTTGTTGTTGGTGGTGGTGGTGGTTTAATTATATAACTGCCGCTCTTGCTTTTGTTGTTGTCGTTGCTGTTGGTGTTGTCCGTGGTGATGCTGTTGGTGTTGTCATAACTGTTGGTGTTATAGTTCTTGTTAGGAATATCCTCCGGTCAAGCTTAGAAAATACCGTACATCCGTATAACAATTGTGGTGAACCGGAAAAATTAAAGAATACACCACGAGGTTCTGCTACCAAAAAAACAATTTTTTTTTTTTAGCAAGATGGCTTTAGCTGTTGTCTGTGTACTAGTAGCAGAGATTATATCCTTAAAGAAGATATATTGTAAGGCTGCGTGTTTATGTTTCATGGTTGAGGAAAGCATCAAATCAGAAGGCATAGTTAAAACATAATAAAGGTTTATTTTCTTCTTCATGTTAATACAAGTACAAGGTGAGTGAAGAGCTGCAAACATAATGCATAATCAAGTTGAATGATAAATGTAATTCCATGTAATGGCAAATCTCTTAAAGGCATGTACTTTGGAACCAAGTTGTCGGTTAAAGTAAATATCTTAAAAGTCGTCTAATGAAACTACTCTCATTGTTAGAGAGATCAAAGTCACAGGAGTATGGAAGCCATTACAAGCTAGTTAGAACTGAAAAAAGGTGCAAAGTAACTGCTGGGCGGAAGTCGTCTTTTGTATTCATGCACCACCAACCTTAAGGGCTCTCTCTCTCTCTCTCTCTCTCTCTCTCTATATATATATATATATATATATATATATATATATAGCTGGGCATTCGGAGATAGTTGCTGAGATGTTGAAGGCATCTGGTATGGTGGGACACACTACGGTCACCCGTATAATTAACCAAGTAATACAGAATGGGGGCATACCGAAAGACTGGCATAGCAGCATCATCATTAACTGCTACAAGGGTAAAGGGGATGCTCTTGATAGGGGAAATTATAGAGGCATTAAGTTAGTTGACCAAGTCATGAAGGTCACAGAAAGAGTTATAGCACAACTAATCAGAGAGCGAATTGATCTAGATGAAATGCAGTTTGGATTTGTGTCAGGTAAAAGTACCACAGGTGCTCTTTTCCTTGTACGACAACTACAAGAGAAGTACCTAGCTAAAAGTAAACCCCTCTACTTAGCATTGTAGACCTGGAGAAAGCCTTTGACAGAGTCCCCCATTCCATTATCTGGTGGGCTCTTAGAAACTAGGTGTAGATGAATGGCTTGTGAGAGCTATACAAGCTATGTATAATGAAACAGTCACAAGGTTAGAATTAACAATGAATATTGTGAAGAATTTAGTGTAAAAGTTGGCGTTCATCAAGACTCTGTCCTTAGCCCCTTCCTATTTATTATTGCCCTTCAGGCTATAACAGAGGAGTTCAAGACCGGCTGCCCATGAGAACTCCTATACGCAGATGATCTAACGCTCATAGCTGAATCAATGGCTGAACTAGAGAAGGAATTCGAAACATGGAAGCATGGCCTAGAATCAAAAGGCCTTAAAGTTAACTTGTCTAAGACTAAAGTTCTAGTTTGTAGAAAGGAAAATAGGGCACAGGTGCCCTCAGGTAAATGACCATGCTCAGTGTGTAGGAAAGGAGTAGTCAGAAATTTCATTTTATGTCCCAAATACAAAGTATGGGTACATAAAAGATGTAGTGGGATCACAGGTAAACTATCTAAGAACATAGACTTTATATGTGGCCGATGCTCAGGTGCAATAAGTAGCAAGTGTCCACAGGATACTAGCTCCTTCTATTGCCCAGATGGTTCTATAGAAATAGTAGACATTTTCCGTTACCTGGGTGACGAAATCAGCAGTGGAGGAGGGTGTTCTGAAAGTACAGTAGCCAGAGTCAGAACGGGATGGAAAAAGTTCAGAGAGCTTATACAGCTGTTGGCCACAAAAGGTTTCTCTCTAAAAATGAAAGGCAGATTGAATGATGCCTGTATACGAACAGCAATGCTACATGGCAGTGAGACATGGGCATTACGTGCAGAGGACCTGCGCAGACTGGAAAGGAACGAAGCATGCATGCTCCGTTGGATGTGTAATAGTAATATACGTGAACAGCAAAGCTTAAATGAACTAAGTGAGAAATTAGGAATAAGAGGGAGCAGATGTTGTTTACTTGAGAGAAGACTACGTTGGTATGACCAGGTGATGTGCATGAAAGACGACAGCTGTATAAAAAAGTGCAGGGCGATCAAAATTGATGTGTTATGGAGTAGGTAGACCCAGAAAAACCTGGGATGATCTAATAAATTCCGACCTTACACACTTGCACCTCTTTAAGACAATGTCACTGGACCGAGATCTTTGGCGCTATGCAGTAATACAGAAGACCCGCCTTGCCTAAGTACAAAGCGAAACCTACAGTCAGTAGGCACCTCTTAACCAAATATACACCACAATCCACTACCCCTACCCTATCCTCCCACTCCCACCAATACCACCCTCTCTCTGTAAAGTTGGTACCACAACATCCAGTCCAAATAAATGAGATAATGAGATAGAAATTGTGTACGTGTCACGACAAAAAACACACAGTCCACGCTGTAATGTGGCCATGTAGGTAACACGGTAAAAAGTTCCCAGTTCCACACTGTAAATGTGGCCGTAGAAAACCTGCCAGATAGTCCTAAATGAGCGAGACATGGTCACCCGACCAACCTTGACTCAAATTGGGACAACTCCCGTCTAACCCATGCTAGCGTGGAAAATGGACGCTAAACGAAGATGATGGTGATGATGATGATATATATATATATAGAGAGAGAGAAAGAGAGAGAGAGAGAGTGAGGAAGAGAGAGAGAAAGAGAGAGAGAGAGCATAAGTTTGGAAACAAATAAAAATGCTTTTAATAACAAAACTACTAACTTTATTGACCAGCAACATATATGTAATTATACATAAATATCTTTAGAATGTAATGTTTATTTCAAAATGTAATGTTTTATTCAAAATGAGCCCCTCATTTAGCAATAACAGCCTCTAACCTCAGTCGAATATCTTTCACTGAAGCATGCAACATTTCTTGGGGAATTTCTTTCAAAGTGCTCAGTAAAATGCCTTTAAATCATTGACTGTCTTATGGACTTTTGAACAGGCTTTTTCATCAAGGATAGACCTTACTGAAAAGTCTGTAGAGTTCACGTCAAGTGAACAAGGAGGCCATATTTCTTTTGAAAAGAACCTCAGAAGATGGTCTCTGCACCAAGCTTATGTGACATTTGCTGCAGACGAGGTGACTCCATCCTGTTGGAAGGTCCACAGATAATCATTGCCAAAATGATTAGTTGCAGAGGCAAGCATAGGCTCCTGAATACCGTTTATGTAAGATTGGAAGCTGATTTTTGTCCTTTCTTCCACAAAAATGAGAGGAGACTTCCAAGCCACCCAAACCATAACAGAAGCTTGTTTCATTGAATGGGATACAGATGTTTGGAATACAGATTGAATGGAATACAGATGCTGATGCTTTTTCTCCAGTGACTCAATCATTTCTTCGGTCGTGTGTCTGCTCAACAGTGAAAATCTTTTCATCTGACCAGACAATTTCCTCCGCCATGCCATGTTTCTTTTCTTTAAGAAAATTCTTGCTTCTCTCCAGCCTTTTTTGTTTTGTATTTTCAGAAAGGGTTTGTCTCTTCTGAAGGAAGACATTCCCAAGTCATCATTGATGATCCTTCTCATTGTCCTAGGGCTTACTCGAACCTCTTTTGCCATTTTTATAATGGACCTTTTCAGATTTCTTCTTATCCTTTCTCAAACGGCTTTAATGAGAGTAGGAGTCTGTTTAGTTTGTGTTCTTCCACTTCTTAGTCTATCCGACAAATCTCCTTTTTCTTTAAAATGCTTCACAGCTTTCCAAACTGTAGATCTTACTACCAAAAGTAACTTTGCAATATTTGAAACTGACTTCCCTGCACGATGAAGTTTGTGTATCATTTCTCTATTGGATAACATATTCAAATTCTTTAAGAAATTCAAACAAAGTCCAATATGTTTACGTAGACTAATGTTTTAACATGAAAATAAAAGAAGATTAATGATATACTTACAATACTTTTAGAAATCAAACTTCAAAAATTTGCTTCCGAACTTATACTCCACCCTAGCACTATAGCACAGTTCAATGAAAAAGGAGAACGCCATCTTGGAAAATTAACCACATTACCTACACACCCCCACATGCCAAATATCGCTGACTGAAAAATAATATTCATAATAAACAAGGTCAAGATGGAAACACCCAGCACTCATGGCATCCAACACCTGAATTGAGGATCCACTCTGGTCCCTCCTCAGAGTGGTGTCACCAAGTCCCAGGTTCACACAACGTGGGTTCGTACTGAGAAGGGTTTGCTGCATGGAGAGCGACTGGCTTCAAAACTGGGGTGCCATTGTGAGAAGGGTTCAGCACAGCCAACTGGCCTGCTCCCTTTTAGTGATGTCACATGTGGTTTCGTATATGAGAAGAGTCCATATGAGTTAGCTTGCACTGCTCCAAAACTGGGGCACCACTGTGAGAGGGGTTCATTGTGGCCAACTGGTCTGTCCCACCAGTGTCATCCAGCTCTAGGCTGCGAGAGTCCGGTTTCATATTGAGAAGTGTCCATCGAATGGAGAGTGCCCAACTGGGGTGCTACTGTGAGAAGGGTTCAGCACAGCCAACTGGCCTGTCCCTCCTCAAGCTTCAAATCCCCTATGATGTTCAAAGGTTTTCAAGATGGACTTATGTGCATTACTCTCAATGAAGATAACCTTTAGGGGAGTTTCAAGTCTCAAATCTATGATGTTACATCAAGCACTTTGGGTCTCAAATCCAAGAAAGTGGCTTATTGGTTTGCTGATAATGACACTTGGAAGTGTCCAGACTTCTGCATGAAAAACAAGAGTTGTGCAAGCACATTCAAGGAAAGTCTGAAAATTCCATCAAAAACAGTAAGTATAAGGCTATGTAATAAAAATTCAGAGCAGTCTTCAGCAAATGAAAGCCAATGAAGCACAAGCAGCTGCAAACTACAAATACTCTAAAACCTTCTTTTCATATATAAAAGAGGTATTTGGTCCTAGAGCAACAGTGATATCTCCTGTGAGATCTATTGATGGACAACAACTCTTTACTGATGTCATATCCATACAGAAATGTTGGAGGCAACACTACTCAGATCTGTTTAACAGGTTATCAAATGTGAATATGGACCCAATTGAGAGAATGGACAACCTTCCAGTCACTGAAGAAATGTTTTCTGAGCCTTCAGTAGATGACACCACCGTAGTTGTGAAGAAGTTAAATAACAATAAGTCTCCCGTA
>OZ024743.1:371515670-371530670 GCA_964016885.1 Eledone cirrhosa | reverse complement strand
TTAACCATACAATAGATAAGAATACACAGACTAACACCAATAGTATAGATGATAATAATAAGAAACGTATTAGAAACAATAAAATAAACACACAAACTCTTTAATCCCCGCATAAAACCAGCAACCCAAAATAATATGAACACTGAATATAAACAACCAAAAACCAGTGGTATATCCACACACAGAATTAACCAATATAATGATATAAAGATAAGCTAAAATAACAGCAATAAAAGAAACTACAGGTGGTTAAACACATTTTTTAACCTAGCATTTAATTAAAATATATCCACTAATATACCTAAACTCTTCTTCTTTATAATAGATAGGAACTTCCCACCTGGGCATATATACTATAGATCAGTGGTTCCCAAAGTGGGTTCCGCGGAACCCTAGGGTTCTGTGAAGCAAGGCCAGGGGTTCTGTATTTTCAAGATATGCTAACACGAAAACTTCATATCGAAGCAGAATGGATGCCACACCAGATATGAGAGTTCAATTATCCAGCATTGTACCAAATTTCAAAAGGATACTGATGTCCAAGAAACAGAAGCATTCTTCCCATTAGACATTCATTCTATTTCAAAAAATTATGTACAACTTAGATATTAAGTAGAGGTATGTCCGTTTAAAATAAACTCATTTTTCAATATAATATGTTTTATTTTAGATAAGGGTTCCATTATTTTTAAAATAATGTCAAGGGGTTCCACGATAAAAAAAAGTTTGGGAACCACTGCTATAGACTAATTAACAAGAATGCAATTAAAATCTCTTTCTCAACTACACCTAATATAGCCACATAATTGGATTTAGTAACAGTAGGAAATTAAAAAAACATACTAAATCATTTTAAATGAATAACACACAGCTATTAAATACATCTAACCAAAATAACCAAAATAACTCTTCAAATAATAATACTAATAACCTAATACTTGAAAATATGAATAACATATAAATTACATCAAACTCTTTCAATAATATTAGCACCCACAGCAACAGTAATATTCCAGTTAATAGCAATATCCTAAGATCTACAACCCCCCACACTAACTCTATTAGTAATTCAAACTGTAACTATAGAAACAAGACATTATGCCCACTTAGCAGTAATTGCTTAACTAACAATATAGTATATAGGTGCACAGTTAACATCTCTTGGCATTCTAAATTTTACATAAGAGTTACCTCAAATAGTTTCAAATCAAGATTTAATTCCCATCTTCATTCTTTAGAAAACCTAAATTAAAATATATGACATCATTAGCTAGTTTATAACGGGTTTTAGGGTCAATTCTTAATATACATAATAGAGATCAGAAGGCATTTAGAACATTGACTAAATCCATTATCGATGTTGTAACTCTATTTATTAGTTGTACATGTTGAACGGATACATTAGGTACAGGTCGTATCTACATGTGTAGGATGTAGTTTGGTCCGCTTCATTGCAAGATGGAGATGTTGTTAGCAGCGAGGAGTGTAGCCTGGTCTTGTCGATAAGAGAGGTGCGTGTAGACTAATGTCTCTCTTGGTCACCTCCGCTCACACTGGTGACGTAGTTCTGGACAGTCGACTTAGTGCACCGAAGGTTTCGATTGGCTCACACTTCAGCCAACTTACCTCCGTAACACCATTCCGCCGCAGAAGGAAAATACATTTTATTCACTGCTACATCACCCCCTGCTTAGGCTTACAGCCGACAGAGAAATAAGGGTAGCAGTTGAATGAAAGAAAAAGTACTATATAATAGTAAACACAATAAAATATATCACTGATAAAGAAATGTTCATATTACAGGAAAGTCAGAAATAGTGTAATGTTCACCTTAGTTCATACATTTAATACAAATACAAGGGCGGAGCAAACTCCAAGAAGATTGCTGTAAATAACATAGTTCATATATAAAGAGTCTTGCAAAGCTTCTTGGGCCAATGTACCCGCCGACCGCTACGTGTGGTGGTGACATATGTAGGTGTGTGCGATGTTATATGTGTATTGTGGCTTGGCTGATGCCAGGTGTATGTGGGGGGAAAATGGGGCTCTTGTGTGAGAGTGTCTGTATAGGCCCGTTTTACCCTATCAATGGACACAGTCTCTTTTTTACCCCCAATGTCTAGGGTGAATAGCTTATCTGTGCGCTCAAGCACGCGATAGGGACCGGTATAAGGTGGCATGAGAGGAGCTCTCACGGCGTCCTTTCGTAAAAAGACGTGGGTCCATGAAGCAATGTCTTTCGGGACCGAAGCTTTGATTGTCTGTTGGCGAGGGTGCATAGGCGGAAGATTGCTGAAATATGATTGCAGTCTGCTCACATACAGAGCTGGGTCTGTTGCTGGTAGGTCCAATGGAGCTAACATCTGACCAGGCAGAGATATAGGCACTCCGTAAACCAACTCGGCGGGGGAGTAGCCTAGATCTTCCTTGATGGCTGCACGACAGCCCAGGAGGACAATTGGTACATATTCGCTCCACCGCTGCTGATCCGGATAAGCGCGCAGTGCGGCTTTCAATTGGCGGTGGAAGCGTTCAATCATTCCGTTAGAAGCTGGATGGTAGCTGGTCGTTCGAATGCGTTGCATTCCCAGGATCCTTGAAAGCTCTCGGAAAAGGTGTGACTCAAATTGTCCACCGCGGTCAGTGGTGATAGTGGCTGGAACTCCGTAACGCGATATCCAACCCGATACTAGAGCTCGCGCTACAGATTCCGCCGAAATGTCACTTAAAGGAATGGCTTCAGGCCAACGTGTGAAGCGATCTATGCAGGTCAGGAGGTATGTAAATCCTCGGCTGACCGGCCATGGTCCGACAAGATCTATATGGACATGGCTGAACCTAGCGTCTGGAGTGCTGAAAGTTCCAAGTGGTGCGCGGATGTGTTTGTGCACCTTTGACTTTTGGCAGGATAGGCAGGAACGTGTCCAGGCAGTGATGTCACGCCTCATATTAGGCCAGAAGAATCTAGCCGAAATGAGCTTCACTGTGGTCGATATTCCAGGGTGTGCCAGACCGTGCAAGGTGTCGAAAACTGCTCGACGATGAGTCACTGGCACTAGAGGGCGAGGTGCATCTGTCGAGGTGTCGCAGATAATCTGTGTGTCCGAAGTGGGCACAGGCAGATATGCAAATTTGCCAGTTGCAAATTCAGAAGACGAGAGGTCCAAAGTATCCAGAGGTGGTTGTTCTGTGGCCATTCGTTGGAGGTCGATTTCCGCTGGCGATGACAGGGAATTAATTGGGAGGCGAGACAGTGCATCTGCCGCCGCATTCTGTCCACCAGAGATGTGTCGGATATCGCTGGTAAATTGCGAAACGAAGTCCAAGTGGCGAGTTTCGCGAGGTGAATATTTGTCCGGCTTAGAACGCAGTGCGAACGTAAGCGGACGGTGGTCAGTGTATATAACAAATTGGCGACCCTCCAGTGAATGCCGAAAGTGTTTCACTGCAAGGTACATAGCCAAGAGTTCACGGCCGAATGTGCTATACCGTGTTTCTGCAGGCTTCAGCTGTTTAGAAAAGTAGGCAAGAGGTTGTAACTGTTGTTGGTGATGTTGTTGCAGTACTGCACCTACAGCTGTGCCTGATGCATCAACAACCAGTGAAAACTGGGCACCAGACACAGAATGTGCAAGCAGTGATGTCTCCGCAAGCTTCCGCTTCACTTCGTCGAAGGCTTTTAGCTGATTCGTGTCCAATGAAATGGAATCGTTCTTCTTTTTCCTGTTACGTAACAGGTCGGACAGAGGAGACAGGAGATCCGTGCAGTGTGGGATAAAGCGCCTGTAATAGTTCAGTAGCCCAAGGAAATGTCGTAGTTGACGAAGTGAAGTGGGTGGTTGGAGGTCTTGTACCGCTTTCACTTTATCAGGTAGTGGCGCAATTCCTTCTGGGCTGATGACATGGCCCAAGAAGACAAGTGAGGAAGCACCGAAAACACATTTTGCCGGATTAATTCTCACTTGGTATTTTTGAAATCTCTCGAACAGGAGACGGAGGTGAGTGACATGTTCCTCAGGTGAGGCACTTGCCACAAGAATGTCGTCGATGTAGTTGTACACGAAGTCTAAATCGCGCACAACTTCATCCATAAATCGTTGGAACGTGCTGGCTGCGTTTCGCAAACCGAAAGGCATGGTCAAAAATTCAAACGCTCCAAATGGAGTTGTTACTGCAGTTTTAGGTATGTCTGCCGGGTTCACCGGGATTTGGTGGTATGCTTTGACCAAATCCAATTTGGAGAATATGTTGCATCCATGCAGCGAAGATGCAAAATCCTGTATGTGTGGTATCGGGTAGCGGTCGGGTACCGTCATTGCATTTAACCGGCGAAAGTCCCCAGTGGGACGCCAATCACCGGAACGCTTTGGTACCAAATGCAAGGGTGCGGCCCACGGGCTTGAGGATGGGCGAATGATCCCGAGCTGCAGCATGTGATTGAATTCAGCCCTTGCGGCCTTCAGTTTCTCAGCAGAGAGACGGCGAGGGCGCGAAAACACAGGAGCTCCGGATGTTTCAATGTGGTGCTTGGTGGAGTGAGTAGGCTCACTCATCACAAAATTCAAATTTGTTAATTCCGGGAAGGAATGCAAAAGTGATTGGTAAGGATCTTCTGTAGCAGCGATAAAGAAGACCGGGCTGACCGACGAGACAGTCGATCTGGTACTCGGCACAGACAGTTCTGTGTTGGCATCCAACAACCGGCGTCTGCGCATATCCACTATCAAGTTATAGTGGTGCAGGAAATCTGAGCCTAGGATGGGGTAAGGCAGATCAGCAACAGTGAAGATCCACGTGAAATCTCTACGCAATTCCAGGTTCAAAGAACGAGAAATCTGACCGTACGTGGGGATCGGTGACTGGTTTACTGCTTGCAGAGAGACGGTTGAGAGTTGGGGCTTCTCTTTGAGAAGTTTTAGCGGCCAAATGCTACAAGCCGCGCCGGTGTCGATCAGACAACGTGCTTGCGACTCAGTGTCTGTGATGAAAAACACACGGTTATTAGGGAGGGTCAGAGGAGACTGTGCCGTGCTCAGGTCTCCTGAAATCTGTTTCCCTGGTCTGAAAATGTACAAGGCTGTTTACAGGAGCGTGCTGCTGCGCCAAAACGGCTGTGGTAGTAACACAAACCTGAACTGCTTGTGTGACGGCGTCGTGGCGAGGGTGAACGGCTCTGGAAACGGCGTCTGGGCGAATGAGCCCTGTGAGTGCTTAGTTTTCTCACTTCCTTGGTTAGCTGCTCTATTGCTTGCAGCATTGCTGCATTTGCAAGTGACTGGTCGGTATAACTGGCAGCCGCTGGAGTGAAGGAAGCGACCGCAGTCGGCGGCTGGGATACATTGAAGGAGACAGGAGCGAACGGATTGACCGCAGCCGGTGGCTGAGGTGCCTGGAAGGAGGCAGGAGAGAACGGATTGACCGCAGCCGGTGGCTGAGGTGCCTGGAAGGGGGCAAATGAGGCTGGGTGTCCGATGACACTCATAACCCTGTCGGCCGAAGCCGCTAGCTGGTCGACAGGAGCAGCCTCCATCATGGGCGCTAAGATCGCCTGAACTCCGGGGGTAGCCTTGAGACAAAAAGCTGTCTAAGGAGGGCACTGTCAGCTGGGGCATCTTCCGCCAGCTCTCTCATCCGACGCAGTAGTTGTGTGGGCGTCCGATCACCCAAATGTTCGTCATTGACGAGCGTCTGAAATTTTTTTTCTGCGGACAATGTGGTCCGCCGCAACACTTCGAGCTTCACGCTCTCATAGGAGGCCCCAGGGCGAGGATCGGTAATTAAGTCTTTGACGACCGACGTCAATGACGCTGGAAAAGCGCTTAACAGGAGATTTAACTGTCTGTGGTCACTGGTGATGTTATTCGCTGTGAAATGTGCTTCTATCTGGGCGAACCAGACAGTGACGTCACCGGTAAACGGTGGCAATGAAGTGCTACCCATTGTGTATACTGATGTAAAAGCAAAGGGCAAAGAAAGGACAACTCTGCACTTGTCACCGAGACAAAAGTGAACATTCAGGCCAAGAAAAAATATAATCCGAGTGAAGGACAGAAAAAGAAAAATATATCAAAAACAATGTTGGAGGGGAAAACGTCAAGCTTTAAAAAAAAAAATTATGATTTATCTTCGTCCTATTATTATTTTTTTTTTTTTTTGTGTACTTTTCAAAATGGCGTTGCCTCCGTCATTTTGGCGGGAAAACAGCTGAAGAAGACGGAAGTCGGCCATCTTGCTCTGACCGGCTATCAACGCCAACAGTTTTTTTTTTAGTTTTTTTATAGCGTCGCCCAATCAGAAATTTAGAGTATTTAGATTTTTGTATTAACGCATGTGTTCGGTGATGTTAGAAAGTGAAGGTGTGATGTGCAGATTTAGTAACAATAAGACAATATATCAAATACATATTAGGACTCACGCTAATCGCGTACATACCCCGAGAAAAGGCGAGTGGCTTTGTTTTTTTTTGGGGGGGGGGGGGGGGGGGGGGGCGAAATGTTGATGTGTTCGTTGCAACGGAAAGATGTGGTTTCTTCTGTGTTGATGTCCTTAAACGTTCGGGTCACCATTTATAATGTGATTTGTTGTATCGTATCACGTCGGGGTCACCATTTATAACGGGTTTTAGGGTCAATTCTTAATATACATAATAGAGATCAGAAGGCATTTAGAACATTGACTAAATCCATTATCGATGTTGTAACTCTATTTATTAGTTGTACATGTTGAACGGATACATTAGGTACAGGTCGTATCTACATGTGTAGGATGTTGTTTGGTCCGCTTCATTGCAAGATGGAGATGTTGTTAGCAGCGAGGAGTGTAGCCTGGTCTTGTCGATAAGAGAGGTGCGTGTAGACTAATGTCTCTCTTGGTCACCTCCGCTCACACTGGTGACGTAGTTCTGGACAGTCGACTTAGTGCACCGAAGGTTTCGATTGGCTCACACTTCAGCCAACTTACCTCCGTAACACCATTCCGCCGCAGAAGGAAAATACATTTTATTCACTGCTACAAGTTTATCTGGGAATTAAAAATAAGAACATCCCATATACATTAAAGTAGGATCCAGCCCATCGGTCCATTCATTCATATTGTTCTAAATAATCTTCTCTTTGCTATCGGTCCATTCATTCATATATCCGTATTATCGCCCAGAATCCAATCTTTGCTCTCTCTCAATGCTATTCTATAATTCTGTCTGGTTGTTTCTAAATAATCTTCTTGTATTTTAAAACCCCATTATTCGCTTATTATTACTGTTATATCCTTCTCCAATTATGCCCTCCAAAATTCGAAGATTTCATTTAAAACTTCTCGCTAACTACCCCATTTGTTCTAAATAATCTTCTCTTTGCTTTTCTAAAATAACAATCTTGTTTGTTTAATTTTGGCCGAAAAATGCTAGGGTTTATAAAATGGCCTCAATGTCCCTCTTATCCTTTACCCCCCGTCCCCACTATAGCGTATTACGCGCTGGCTAGTTCACCCTTTCAATCACTCCCTTCTCTCACCAAATATAAATAAACCTGTTGCGAGGTACGAATCTCAGAATTTGTCAACGCTTAAAAATGGTCAGACCTCGTCCCTGCGAAGTATAATGTAAATGCCATTTTTCTTATCTCTCTCCAGCCTATCGGTCCATTCATTCATATTGTTCTAAATAATCTTCTTGTATTTTAAAACCCCATTATTCGCTTATTATTACTGTTATATGCCTCTCCAATTATGCCCCCCAAAATTCGAAGATTTCATTTAAAACCTCTCGCTAACTACCCCATTTGTTCTAAATAATCTTCTCTTTGCTAACTACACCATACCTCTCCCTCCCGCCCCCACTCTCCACCTTATTATTTGGACCAATCACAAGTCAACGGCTTATGCTATCACTTCTGGCTGTTTTTCGATATGATGGATGGACTAAGGAATTTCTGGAGAGTCTGAAGAATCTGGACACTCGATGACAATGCCAAAGATAACGACAAATTCACCTCATGCTGCCGGACGAAAGGGCAAGGCCCCCTCCTCTTTGTTTCGGCCGCGGATGGCCAACATAACCCCAACCCCATCCCCCTCACCCATCCCTGCGCCTCATCCTCCAAACACAATCCAAAACTTCAGAGTTGGTACCATAAATGTAGGCACCTTAAAAGGCCGCTCTAACGAGGTTGTAGAAATGCTTGAACGTAAGGAGGTTGATGTTTGCTGTATCCAAGAGACCAGGTGGAGGGGCGAGTCTGCTAGATTCATTGTGGGTAAAAAACGTTGCTATAAGTTTTTCTGGGTGGGAAATGACAATGGGATAGATGGGGTAGGAATCATGTTAGCAGAAAAATGGGTGGATAAGATAATAGATGTAAATAGAGTAAATGACAGAATAATTAAAATAAGACTTGTTCTAAATAGAACTACTGTGACAGTAATATCTGCATACGCGCCCCAATCCGGACTGCCTGGCGCTATAAAAGACAGATTCTATGAGACACTGATGCTCACTACCTCTCAAATAACCGACAGTGACTATATAATTATTGCTGGCGACCTAAATGGCCACGTTGGTCAACATTGTGACGGCTATGACGGAATCCACGGAGGCTATGGGTTTGGTACTAGAAACGAGGAAGGCTCCAGAATCCTGGAATTCTGTGATGCAAATAACCTAACTATCTGTAACACTAACTTCAAAAAACGAGACAATCACTTGATCACCTACAGATCAGGGGAACATACCAGCCAGGTAGATTATATCCTTACCAGAAGACGTGACAGAGTGTCTGTTGTAAACACTAAATCCCTCCCCCATGAAGAATGCACCTCCCAACATAGACTGATAATTAGCGACCTCATAGTCAGGACGAAACGTACTCGACAGCAGAAGAGGACTATCCTCAGGAGAAAAATATGGAATCTAAAGGACCCCACAGTCAGAAATAAATTTAAAAGCATATTACTTGATGCTTTCGACAGTAAGGAAGAGCAATTAGAGTCGTACAATATAGAGGAACAGTGGGAATTTCTGAAAGCAAACCTGCTGATGGCGGCAGACGAAGTCTGTGGCTGGAGCAGGCCTGTAGGCAGGAGGAGAGTAACATGGTGGTGGAACAGTAAGGTGGAGGAGTCAATTAGTGCCAAAAAGCAGGCTTGGAAAGTATGGCGGGATGGGGGAAGTAGAGAAGACTATCAAGTGGCCAGGAGGGAAGCTAGGAGACAAGTGTACTTCGCAAGAAGGGAAGCAGAGGAAAGAAAGTTCAAGCATGTTCTACAACGCGAGGACCAAAAACGTGAGGTGTTCAGGATTGCTAGGCAATGTGTCAAGGAAAACCGTGATATTGTCGGGGAGAAGTGTGTACTTAATGATGATGGCGTACTCGCCATCACTGACGCTGATAAGAAGGTAGCTTGGAAGTGTCACTACGAAAGGCTACTAAATGAGGAGAATAAATGGGAGAAAGACAGTCTCCCCCACATCGACCCAATAGAGGGACCAGCAGTGTTAGTCGAAGGTAGTATAATAAGTAAGGCAATCAAAGATATGAAGACGGGTAAGGCGGCTGGGCCTTCGGAAATAATTGCTGAGATGCTGAAAGCCTCTGGAACGGTGGGACACACCATGGTCACCCGGATAGTAAACCAAGTCATACAGAATGGGGTTGTTCCGAAGGACTGGCGTAGCAGCATCATCGTTAACTGCTACAAGGGTAAAGGAGACGCCCTAGATAGGAGTAACTATAGAGGCATTAAATTAATCGACCAGGTCATGAAGGTCACGGAAAAAGTAATAGCGCAACTAATCAGAGAGAGAATTGATCTAGATGAAATGTAGTTCGGGTTTGTGTCAGGCAAAAGTACCACAGACGCTCTTTTCATTGTACGACAACTACAGGAGAAGTACCTAGCTAAAATTAAACCCCTATACTTAGCTTTCGTGGGCTCTTAGAAAACTAGGTGTTGATGAATGGCTTGTGAGAGCTATACAAGCCATGTATAAAGAAACAGTCAGCAAGGTTAGAATTAACAACGAATATAGTGAAGAGTTTAGCGTAAAAGTTGGTGTTCATCAGGGCTCTGTTCTTAGCCCCCTACTATTTATTATTGCCCTTCAGGCTATAACAGTGGAGTTCAAGACCGGCTGCCCATGGGAACTCCTATACGCAGATGATCTAACGCTCATAGCTGAATCAAAGGTCGAGCTAGAGAAGAAATTCCAAACATGGAAGCACGGCCTAGAATCAAAAGGCCTTAAAATGAACCTGGCTAAGACTAAAGTTCTAGTTTGTAGGAAAGAAAATAAGGCGCCGGTCCCTTCCGGGAAATGGCCATGCTCAGTGTGTAGGAAAGACGTAGGTAGAAACTCCATTTTATGTCCCAAATGCAAAGTATGGGTACATAAAAGATGTAGTGGGATCACAGGTAAGCTAACTAAGAACATAGATTTTACATGTGGCCGGTGCTCTGGTGCAATAAGTAGCAGCAAGTGCCCACAAAATACTAGCTCTTTCAATTGCGCAGAGGGTTCTATAGAAATAGTGGACAGCTTCCGTTACCTGGGTGACAAAATCAGCAGTGGGGGAGGGTGCTCTGAAAGTACTGTAGCTAGAGTCAGAACTGGATGGAAAAAGTTCAGAGAGCTTATACCACTATTAGCCGCTAAAGGGTTCTCCCTAAAAATGAAAGGCAGGCTGTATGATGCCTGCATACGAACAGCAATGCTGCATGGCAGTGAGACCTGGGCATTGAGTGCAGAGGATATACGCAGACTAGAGAGGAACGAAGCTTGCATGCTCCGCTGGATGTGTAATAGTAATATACGCGAACGGCAAAGCATAAACAAACTAAGGGAAAAATTAGAAATAAGAGGGATCAGATGTTGTTTACTCGAGAGAAGGCTACGTTGGTATGGTCACGTGATGCGCATGAAAGACGACAGCTGTATAACAAAGTGCAGGGCAATAAAGATAGACGGTAGCCACGGAATAGGCAGACCCAGAGAAACCTGGGACGAGCTTATAAACTCCGACCTCACACACTTACACCTCACCAAGACAATGTCACTGGACCGAGACCTTTGGCGGTACTCAGTAATAGAGAAGACCCCGCCTTACCTAAATACAAAGTAAAACCTACTACAGTCAGTAGGCATCTCTAACAAAATACACCCCCGTCCCACCACCCCACCCCATCCACACCGCCCCTTTCAATGTAAAGTTATGTTGGTTCCACAACATCCAGGCCGAAATAAATGAGATCGTGTAGGTGTCACGACAAAAAAAACACACAGTCCACGCTGTAATGTGGCCGTGTAGGCAACACGGTAAAAACCTCCCAGTCCCACACTGTAAATGTGGTTGGTGTTAGGAAGGGCATCCAGCTGTAGAAAACCCGCCAGACAGTCCTATGCGAGCAAGACAACCACTCTTGCCTCAAGTGGGAAAACTCCCGTCCAAACCCATGCAAGCATGGAACACGGACGTTAAACGATGATGATGATGAGATCCTCTGCATATAGACGTAACAATACAACATGTAAACTATGCTTCCGTAAAATCTGTCCAGCAATTCTCTCCTGAGACATTCTAACCACATGCCCATAGTACCAGAGGTGTGATATCTCAATTTGGAGAAGTACCGGCTCTACCTGGAGTGACTCTCTGATCTCCGAGCTACGCACTTTCTTGAGTAACATTACTCCAAAGACCCTTCGGAGTAATCCCATTTCGGCTGCTTGTATTCTTTCAGTCGTTACCCAAGATTTATGACCATAGGTAAGGGTTGACACAAAAACCGAATTGAAGATAGCAAGTTTGGCTTTTACGCCTACCTCCCTTCTTCTGATTACTGAATGCTGAAGCTGGCACATAACTGCACTAGCCTTTGAAATTTTTGTACTTAACTTCTTCAGTGTCATAGATGAGATAACACACCCTGACATGTATGCATTCCAGTGCCATGGACAAGATAACTTGTCCAAACATGTTTGAACTTTTTTTCAACAGCCATAACTTCAAAGTTATGAACTTGTTTCCAACAGTTTATAACTTCAAAGCTAGATGGGGTTACTAGTTTATTGATGTGACGTTTGTCAATCATTTAGATATGTGTTGTTAATAAATGTTTGTTTTAAATGATTTTTACGGGGTTGATAAAATAAAGTACCAGTAATACACTGGGATAATTGCTGGCCTTGTGCCAAAAGTAGAAACAATTATTTAAATATTCACTTCTTCAAAATTTTCAAATGTCAACACTTCCGGTTATACGATATTGCTAACGTCTTCACGAACCAAAGTATCACCTTCCTGTTTTCTTTCGATTGCAACATTTTTCGAAATATTTACTTCTGCGTTCACAGATTGATTTTTTTTAGTTTCAGAAAATCCCGTTAAGGGTGAAAGCAGCGATTCTTCGCTTAAACTTTAATCTGTTATTTTAATATATATATATTTTGTGTACAGATATTTTTGCATACACAAAAACAAAATATAAACAAATATATTTATTTCACGAAAGCACAGACGGCTTATCGTCATTGTTACTGCCGATATGCCACCCAAAAAGTCCCAGCCTGGCCACAAGATCAGATTTTCCAGAAGAAAAAATGTTATAACAAACGTATTTATTTTACGAAAGCACAGACGGCTTATCATCATTGTTACTGCCGATATGCACCCCAAAAGTCCTAGCCTGGCCGCAAGATCAGATTTTCCAGAAGAAAAAATGTTACTAGAGTAACAGAGAGACTAAGGTCAAGGTCAAACCCTAAAAGTGGCTGGCCTTCATCTGGGAAAACCATGGTCAATTGTATGTAGGATGCTCTAGGGTGAGCTCGCCAAACAACCTCTTCATCTTTGCTCCCGAGGGCCGAACAAAAAATATTGTATACTCTGAGGCTCTCTCAATGTAATTTATGTATTTTCTGTTATTTGGAATTTCCATTATGGTTGTACAAATTATTGTAAAGTTTGTTAAAAAAATGTGTTCTCTGTTCAACCTTTATTGTTGTAACTATCAATTTTCTTTTCTGAGAAAAGAAACCTACAATGAAAGAACATCTTAAAGTTTACCTATGACAAATGTTGTCTTTATTAACATTTCTATCTGCAGGTTCTTAGCAAGCTTACTGGCACGGTATTCAATTCTCATATCGTTTTTGATTGATATGGTGCATATATCGCAGCTATTCATATGTTTTAAACATTAGATAATGATTGCTGGTGTATATTGTACGACAGAATTAGTTGAAAAATATAAAGGAGAGATATTTGTTGGTTGGTTCCTTCGCGTATCACATGAAAAAAAACGAAAAGCGACAATCGGAAAGTATGTAGAGGATTGGGATAAGAATATATCCAGGAAAGTTTTTTTATACTAATTTTATAACACCTAAGAAGAAGAAAGACATACCACGTATGCTAACCAACCTGACTGCTATTTCTAGCAGGCTGGGAATCAACCATAAGGGATTCTCTCTGCGAGTTCGTTGTCAGTGATGATCGTGTTTCACGGCCTATGTCTCCGATTCCAACGGTGGTTTACACACACACACACATACACCAACATGCACACACACTGTAAACAAGACAATGCATTCAATACAGACGTTTTCTCTTCACCGGTCTTCTCTTATCATTTGTTAACCTTGGCGAAGCTGGGTACCTCAGCTAGTAATATATAAGGGCGGTGCCCCAGCATGGCCTCAGCCGGAGTAAATTAACTTAAAATATTATTTATCCTGGTATTAAGAACGTAGTATTGGAATAATGTTTAGATAGAAACACATTCATATACTGTAAAATATAATTGTTCCTGCTTTTGGCACAAGGCCAGCAAATACCCAGTACATTACTGGTACTTTATTTTATCGACCCCGTAAGGATGAAAGGCAAAGTTGACCTCGGCGGGATTTGAACTCAGAATGGAAAGGGCCGTATTTCTATGCGTCAAAGCATGACGTCCGACCCTCTACCGATACTGCCAATCCACCGCCCTAACATGACGTCCGACCCTCTACCAATACTGCCAATCCACCGCCCTAACATGACGTCCGACCCTCTACCGATACTGCCAATCCACCGCCCTAACATGACGTCCGACCCTCTACCGATACTGCCAATCCACCGCCCTAACATGACGTCCGACCCTCTACCGATACTGCCAATCCACCGCCCTAACATGACGTCCGACCCTCTACCGATACTGCCAATCCACCGCCATATACTGTAACATATAATGATACAGAATTAACAAGTTATATTATTATAATTGACTAATTTTATTAAAAAAACCACACACGTATATAGAGGCTATATGTATAATAACACTTAAATAAGGGTAATTGCTTAACATATTCATTCAAATATATGCACCCAGCAATATTATTTGGATAAATAATTATCTACTTTGTAAATCTAACATCGGCTCAACTCATTAAATTACCTTCCTTTAACCTCCGAAATAATATTCTGAAGCATAATTATTTATATATATTCTTAAACATACTCATTTATTTATATTAATACTAATATACTTTTATCACATATAGTTAAATATTATTCCGTTCCATAATTTTAAATAAGATAATTTCTTAATTTGTGGTATTATTCTGTCTAAAATATTCTTGCTAAGTCTGCCAAGGTCCGATTTAGATGGTGCAATTAATCTGACTGGTAAATCAGTTTCAAAGTTCCTTTTGTGATCCTTCATATTAATTTTAGGTTTCCTTGGCATGAAGGGTTGTGTCTTATTTTCAATGCCTAGTTCATGCATTATATAAGAGGCATCTGTATTCAATTTTTCAAGGTCGTCATTATTTGTTACTTTGTATTTCTTCCTTAATTCCTTTAATATAAGATCGTTATAAATGTCCTTTTGTATACGATATGTTAATATCGTATTTTTACTCCAATTATTTGTTGAGTGCTTTATATCAGTTATAAAAATATTTGCTTGTTGTATCCCAACAATTTAAATAGAACTTTTACATATATAAATATATATATATATTAA
>OZ024743.1:371278170-371510670 GCA_964016885.1 Eledone cirrhosa | reverse complement strand
GCACTCTCTCTCCCCACTGGCCGTTGTGGTGGCGTGCACGGGTGCCGCCACTCGTATCTGAATACTGCTCTGTGTGGCACCGATTCCTCAACCTGTCCCACCCGAGGGGACATGTTGCACCAGAACACTGCCTCCATTGTTGAGATGTGGCTCCGCTCCGCCATTATTTTGATCGTCCGGTGGTGTCGCTCCACGATTCCATTTCCGCTCGGCCTGTACGCTGCTCTGAAGAAACGGTCCACCTTCCATCCATCGAGCATCTCCCTCAGCGCCTCCGAGCGGAACGCTGCGCTGTTGTCCATCAGCAGTTCGTCCACATGGCCCCGCTCGTTCGCACTGATCTCACCCATCCGAGTCGGTGCGTATCTCGATGGTGCGCAGTCCCCACCTCAGGGCGCGGTTCACCCCTCTCAACACCGCGTCCAGTTCGGCCACAATTGATGTGGTTGCAGTCGTCCTTCTTCCTAAGCCAGGCTGCATCCTCGACCTCAACAACTCCTATCTCCAACGTGACACCCAGCGCTATGCTGCTGGCATCGCACCATACGGTCCCGCTCTGCGATTTTGGAACATACCAGCGTCCCCATACTGGGTCGTCGGTCTTCACCCTCTCCACAATCTCCTGCATCATGGCCACCGTCCTCTCTCCCACTCTGTCACTCCAAGTCACCCCTCCCGCTCGTCTCTTGATATAGCTGCATGCCGTCCGGAGCCACCCAGCAATCGGGTAGTGACCCACCAACTTTCCACACACCGAGAAAAGCTCCCGCCTACTCATACTTGGGCCCAGTTCTGGAACTTCATTTCCCCTCTGGAATACTAAGACGCCCGTCCTGTCTCGCCGTAGCCTAAGTCCCAGCGCGCCTCCTCCCTCCAACGCTTCTGATGGCTTCGCAGCCAGTGCATACCCCTGTAAATGGCTCGTGACCTCCGCCGCCGACACTACAGACACGTCCACTAGGATGTCGTCAATGTAGGAATTAGTGGTCATCTTCATCTTGTCGGCTTTTCCTAGATGGGTCTTGAGGACCGCCGCCATGATCTTCGGTGCGGAGCTCAGCCCGAAACCGAGCCTGGTCAGCCAATATGTCCGGCCCTTATACCTGACCAGCTGATACTGCCAGAGCTTCTCATCTGTATGCAATTGCAAGTATGCCGACTTTAGATCTACGATTGCGGAACCCCCGTCATGCGTCTCCCTCCACTCACGCAGGGTTTCCCCACAGACATCCGTGACCTCACCACCCGTGTGGCATGACACGTGCTCGTTCAGCTCCCGAAAGTCCAGTACCGGCCTCACCTTGTTTTTCGTGGGTTGCGCCACCGCCATTAACGGCAATACTCCGCACTTCACCTTCTCTTTCCAGGGAAGCAGTATGCCCTCCTCAATCCATCTTCCTACCTCTCGCTCCTAATGTCTCCCTTCAATGTGTGTTGATAGCAGCCCACTTTGGTCTTCAGTGTTGGTGGTTCTCCCTTCCAGTACCACTCAACAACCCATCTCTGCCCATCGAACATGGCCTTGAAGTCTTTGTCCTGCACAGTGTAAGCGGGGTATTTCTCCTCGTGGGCCTTCTGGTTCTCCTGTCGCGTACTCACAGCGCATACCGATGAGGCGCCGCCAAAAGACACACCGACGTTGTTCACTGTGACGCCTCCTAGACGGCCAATTGCGTCTATGTCCATAACCACGCCGATCCCATCCACCACGTTGTCGACTACGGTGGCAGAAAGCCTTATTTTCTTTCCCCGTACCGCCATTTCCACTTCGCTGCGACCTCGGCATCCAATTTTCCTACCGTCGACTGCCCTTACGCTGCTCTTCCCTCTCCACCTCTGCGCCACCCCCGCGGTCACCAGTATCGTCGTACAGCCCGTGTCCACGAGGGCTCACTGTGGCTTTCCCCTCATGAAGACTTCCACCACGGGCAGCGCCTCTACTCGTAAGGGGCAACTACCGGCGCAGTAGTTCCCCTTGGATCGTTTCCCTGGTCGCAGTTAGTAGCGATGTGGCCTGGTCGCTTACACCGGTAGCATATTAATTCCGGCCTTGACTCTCTACAGTCTCTCGCCATGTGCGGGCCCTGGCACCTAAAACAGCGACCTCTAAACGTTCGCGGGCGACCGCGTGCCGTGGTTATCTCCCTTTCACCATTTCGCTGCCAGCTGTCTTGGGCCTCTGTAGTTGCCATCACCGCGACTCTTCTTGGCATCTTCTGCTATGATGTAGGCTTGCTCCACCAGTGCACGCATCTCCATTTCTTTGTAACCCCGGACTTGCTGTAGTTTCACCGCTATGTCGTCTGGAAATCCATTTATGAACGCCAACCGCACCGTGAGTTCGCATTCCGCCTGATATCCAGCCAACATGGCCAGTCGCCGTATTTCCGCTGCGAAAATGTCAACGCGTTCATCGTTTCATCTAATTCTTGCCAGCTTAACAAAAGCGGCTAACGGTCCCTCCGCAAACGCTTCCATCATGCGGCTCTCGATCTTTTGCACATCCTTTTGGCTGTGTTCATCCATTTCAAGGAAGAGTACCAACGTGTCCCCCTCGAGGTACAGTGCCATGAGGCCAGCCACATCTTCAATCTTCTGTAAGCTTGCGACCAGCCGGGCTTTTCGCAGCCAAGCGACAACATCGCCTTCACCGGTAAATGCCCTAATCGCTTCGCTCGTTCGTAGTCTCATCACCATCCTAATTTGTCTTGCGGTACGTAATAAAAAAAAAAACAACAGACTCCTCTCTGTTTTTCCAGTAGCTTTGTTTTCGAGAAAGGTTATTTTTTTTTTTATCAGATTTCAGTTTCCAGTGCCGAAATAGCTTGTGGTTAGAAAAAGCTACCTCACTTACCGCTTTTCACAGGCGCGGCTAGATCCTATCGCTGGGTTCTCCTCTTCCACGTGCGTACGATCCAAATCATTAACACCGGTAGCTGCCAAACTCGCGTCCACCACGTTCCTCGTCACCGCTAGAGAGAGGCCGACCTGCTGGCCCTTCCGGTCGAGCACCCTTCCGGCCAAGCACCCTTCCGGTCAAGCACCCTTCCGGTCGAGCACTCTCCAGCTTCCGGCCACCGCAATAAATACATTCAATAATTTAGTTATAAAATTCAAAGTTAGAAACATTATTAACTAACAAAGGACGCTTTCCAGCATAGTTACGTCCCTTTACGATCTGAGTTCAAATCCCGCCGAGGTTGACTTTACCTTTCATCCTTACGGGGGTCGATAAAATAAAGTACCAGTAATGCACTGGGTAATTGCTGGCCTTGTGCCAAAAGTAGAAACAATTATTAACTAACAAAGGGCGGTGGATTGGCAGTATCGGTAGAGGGTCGGACACCATGCTTTGACGCATAGAGTTACGGCCCTTTCCATTCTGAGTTCAAACCCCACCGAGGTCAACTTTGCCTTTCATCCTTACGGGGTCGATAAAATAAAGTACCAGTAATGCACTGGATAATTGCTGGCCTTGTGCCAAAAGTAGAAACAATTATTAACTAACAATGATGCTTACAAATATAGTAAATAAGTATACGAGTAATTAACTTAATTTACTTGGATATTAGCATCTGTATATGCATTTTATATAATGTTTAGAAATATAAATATTATAAACAATACTATTTAAATCAATATTTGTCAATTACATATAGGATTAATTATTAGTTATAATTACTCTTGAGAGTATTATTATTTCGATTCAACCAAATCTTACTCTATTCAATACTATAGATCAAGTTAAATACAGATTATTAATCAATTTGGATAAACGAAACTTATACACGATAAATGTAAACAATAGTTCCGTACGACGTATCTAAACGTTTAAATTAATTAAACGGTTTGAAAGCCTGAAGATATTACAGATCACAAATTTAGAAAATTCAAGTCTTAAAAAGAGGATTCAAACTCAAACTAAAGGTATTTAATCAATCAAGAGATTAACCTACTCTATAAAAGAACCGATATGCATTTCCTAAGGTGAGGTAGAACATTATACATAATACCAATAATAACCATAATAACAATGATAATAGGATTACAAGAATTATTAATAAGAGTCAATATCTTTTCTCACTCAGTCAATGTTTCTTCCTAAATTTATATGATGCTTGAAATGTTTTTGTAGACTTATGGAGGCAATTTGAAAATAATTCACTTTTTTTATTAATTAAATTACCATAATTAGCAATTATTAATAGAGTCTCTAGATTGCAAAGATTGCAGTTAGGTGAGATGGAATTATTCCGATATGCTTCACAGTTTCGAAGTTTAGTCCAAGAGATTGAGTATTTTATATTTTTCTCTTTTAAATACCATAGAAGTAGAAAATCTTTTTTCCTGGATTAGAAAAAGAATGTTTATGATTGGAAAATCTCAGTTTAAAGTTCGATGAAGTTGCACCTATGTAGTTATAAGTAATATATATACTATTGTATTTTCATGGTAAAGACTTTACCTCACATAACATTTACATTACTCTATATATACTATTGTATTTTCATGGTAAAGACTTTACCTCACATAACATTTACATTACTCTATATATACTATTGTATTTTCATGGTAAAGACTTTACCTCACATAACATTTACATTACTCTATATATACTATTGTATTTTCATGGTAAAGACTTTACCTCACATAACATTTACATTACTCTATATATACTATTGTATTTTCATGGTAAAGACTTTACCTCACATAACATTTACATTACTCGATATATACTATTGTATTTTCATGGTAAAGACTTTACCTCACATAACATTTACATTACTCGATATATACTATTGTATTTTCACGGTAAAGGCTTTATCTTATGTAATTATCTCACATAATATCAAATCTGTGTGATTTTGATGTTATATATTTTGAAAACAATACCTTAACATCAGTATGAGGCGAGAGAATTCTGGCCGGTTACGATCGGTTTAAATGCTAAAGGGTTAACGTAGAGGACTGTAAAGCATCTTATTCACTGCTTTACAGTCCGCTTCATTCTGGTTTCAAATGAAGTGCCGAGGTTGACTTTGCCTTTCATCCTTACAGGGTCGATAAAATAAAGTACCAGTAATGAACTGGGTAATTGCTGGCCTTGTGCCTAAAGTAGACACAAATATTATTATTTGCTTTAATGGTACATTTATATACTAAATTCTTATCTAGGCAGTTATTTTGCAAAGGGCATTCAGATTTCCTTCTACAGTTACAGTTCGATTTCATGTTATTTCTATAATCTAAACTGTTCGCGTTATCATTGTTAATATTTGTAGGTGTTCTACTATATGTGCTTAAATTATTGTTATTGTTATTCTCAATAACCATAGTATTATTATTATTATTGTCATTATCGCTAATTATATGTTGGTTAGAACTAAGAATTCTGCTATTTATTTTTGCAATATTTTTAGCCATATTCATAGTTGTTGAGTAAGAGAGTTTAACTGTGTGTTTATTGAAGTTAGAGTAATATTTATGTGTTCTAGGGAAACATTTATCCAAGGCTTTAAAAAATAAATGTGTTAAAGGTGTTTTAATAGCTAAAGATGCTGGTGGTGCATACCAAATAATAGATCTAGTTCTAATTTTTTTTCACTGATTTATTCTCGAAATTGCTATTTTTATTTATATTTTTATTTTTATTTTTATTTTTATTTTTATTTTTATTTTTATTTTTATTTTTATTTTTATTTTTATTTTTATTTTTATTTTTATTTTTATTTTTATTTTTATTTTTATTTTTATTTTTACAGTCAGTTTTATTTATATTATTCCTATTATTATGAATATTTTGTTTATAATTACAATTATTATTTTCTACATATTCAATATTATTTTTATATCCTGTTTTATGTAACGCTTCATTATAATATCCAGCTTTACTAATAAAAATGGATTTGTTAGCAGATAATCTAGTTAAACGTTGTTGAACACTATTGACTATTGCATTTTTAACACATTTAGGATGATTAGAATAAAAACTAACATAGTTTAGGTTTTCATTGGGTTTATGGAAGGGGTAGTATAGGCCTGAGTTTAAATTAAGGGTTACGTCTAGGAAGTTAACTATTTTACTGTTACTTTCTACTTCTAATTTCAGGTCGTAATTTTTAAAGAATTCTATAATTATTTTCTTTACTCTATTTAATTCACTATTGCTATGTTTAACTACAGTAAATAATATATCATCTCTATATAAACCACCGGTAATCTCCGGCAGTTTTCTATTTATCATATTAAGGATAAAAATTCCCAGAAGATCGGTAACTTGCGCAGAGTCGGACGATCCCATGGTAATGTCGAAATTCTTCTGTCTATCCGAACGAGTCCAAAAAATCATTATTAAAGTTAATCAAGGTTCGCCTAGCCGTTAAAATAATATTAATCTCCTCACTAGATAGATCAGTGTGTTTATATGCCTTATTCAATTAGCTCGCTATGTCCATTTGAATAAATTTATGATTTTTCTTATTTTCAATGTTCCTAAACCAATCTATGACTTCACTAGTGTCCTTCCATAAGTTAAGCCTTGACCTCAATTTTAATGTTGGCAAAATTCTCTCTATTATGTTTTTACTAATTATTCCAATGTCTGACTTAGAAGGTGCGATAAGTCTAACAGGCAAGTCCTCTTCGAAATTTCCTTTATGGTCTTTAAAATTTATCCGCGGTTGCCTTAGTATGAAAGGTTCGATCTTCCTTTCAATTTCGAGATCGGTGATTATTTCAAACGCATCATTATTGATATCTACTAGATCATCAGCCGGGGCTTTTCTGTAATTCTTTCTCAATTCTTAATAACTCCAGAAAACTTTTCTGTTGAGTGCTTCTAATCTATTGTAAAACTATATTCATTGATTAATCAATGAACCTTGTTTAACTTTTGGTATATATATATATATATATATATATATATATATTAGAAAGTGAGGTTTTTTTTTTTTACAAAATGAAAAATAACCGAGGTGTCCTACACGAGTGAAAGTATAAAGAAAAAGAGATGAAATCGAAAATGCAACTGGAATCTTATTTTTTTTTTTTTTTTTAAATATATATATTTATTTGGTTCCTTTACCGGTTTCGCAGTTCTTTTGCTTTTCAAAAGGTGAGTTGAGATGGAGGGTCTGTGGTTTTTCTCACATCTCAACTCGCCTTTTGAAAAGCAGAAGAACTGCGAAACCGGTAAAGGAACCAAATAAATATATATATTTAAAAAAAAAAAAATAAGACTCCAGTTGCATTTTCGATTTCATCTCTTTTTCTTTATATATATATATATATATATATATATATATATATATATATATATATATACACATATACATACATAGAAATATACACACACATATATATACAGTACAAACATAAACATATACACAGTTAAGTGTATACATACAAACATACACACACACACACACATATATATATATATATATATATATATATATATATATATATATATATATATATATATATATATATATATATATATATATATACACACACATACACACATATACATACTCACATGCATACACACATACGCACGCATATACTCTCAACCACACGTATAGGTACATATACACAAATGTAGGTGTATATACATATATCAAAAAGTATAAAACATTCACACATATACACGAGAAAAAAATACATTTGTAGCAACGTGGTTAGTCAGTCTAGTCACTACTTTTGATCAGATCTGAGAATAGCCCTTAGAAAGACTCTTATCGCATACGGTCTGATCAGATCTGAAGATAGCCCTTAAAAGGACTGTTGTCGCATATAGCCCTTAAAAGAACTGTTGAGGATGGACAGACGAAAGCACAAGTTGAAAGGACGAAGCAAGGCGAGATGTAAATTCGATCAGCTATTTATTTTCACATGAAGCGACGATACGAGGTACAAGGCGTGTGAGTGACAAAGCGTGGCAGAGGCGAGGAACAACGATGCGTTAGCTGACTCTGCCAAAAGTCGACTAGCGAAGTGTTGGGAACCACTCTATTTATACAGAAACAATCGTTTGATGTTTAGCCGATGTGTAGGCGTTTATTCTGGTAGGTTTTAAGGGTTCTTTTGTTTCACGTTGAAGTAGCTAGCTAACAGGTAGATGGCGCTGTATATTTCACAGATGTTATTTCCGGTGGCTGTACATTAGCCCCCTGCCAGTTCTTTTGTACAACAAAAGAGCGAAATATCGTATAGTAATGGGCCAGTGGTGCATTTGTCATGACAATAGCCCCAGAAGTGTCCAGCACGTTGTGAAATTTTGTGATCATCGAGTACAGGACAGAGTCGATGTAGAGATGATATGGCAAGATGTGTGTGTCAGGAAGAGAAAAAAAGAAATAAACTATAAAATGACTTTGACCAGATTTATGCAGGCGTGATGAATGAGCCTGTTGCAATTTCGGTTGAGCTGCCTGTGAATTGCGTGACAAAAAGTCTAACTGGGCAGTGAAGATAACCGTAATGTGTGAACTGAATGGCCGTAAGCATGCTGCCTAAAAGTAACAGTTTGCTCCACAGCATATGACTTGAGCGAATGCTGGTGGTAAAAAAAATAGCGAGGCATTCTCGAGCTATTGAGGGAATGTGTACGTGAAAAAAGAAGGCCAGTGTTTTGAGGATGCGATTTGTGAAATGCGTGATCAAAGAGAAAACATTTTGTAGTGTAAGAGTTAGAGGGACACAAATATCTATTGCTCAGTGTATGAACTAAAAGGTGAAACAAACGTGGTTTTGTAGTGTGCATGAAAAACAGGATATGTACACGCCTTGTATGTATATAAAAGTTATGGCAATTACACAATCAATGTTACAGAACAAGAAAAATACAAATTTTGCAAAACAAGAGAGAGAAGAAAAAAAAATGTTATACACAATGATATACACAATGTTTGTTCTTAAATAGTGTTTGTAATAAATAATGTTCATAATAAATAATGTTCTTCGTGACATGAGCACATGGTCACTAAAAGTTGCAATTGGTCAAGCAGATAGTTCATTGTATTTGAAACTGGAAATAGTAAACACAAGAAAAATGGAAATGTTTTGCACGAAGAATGATTAAGAAACTCACATGAGGTTAACGGTAATTCACATATTGTGCCAACTTGGCGGACCAATGGACGCGTCGTCCACTTCTCGTGACTGGAGATGAAACAGGTGGCTCGCTGGGACAGCAATCTGTTGGAGTTTCTGGTGTAGAGACCGTAACAGTATCCATGGTGGCTTTTTTTAATCTGTCCACGCTGACAGAATTCTGTTTACCATATAGATCGAGAATAAAATATTTCGGATATTTTTTTAGAACACGATAAAGGCCAGAATATGGAGGTCGAAGATGAGCTGAGATGGTGTCGTTTCGAAAGAAAACGTGTGTCCAATCTTTAATGTCTGAAGGTACGTGTGTGGCCGTGTTCTGTTGACGGGTGCTTGCAGGAGCAAGGTGAGACATATATTGTCGAAGACGGTGTACGTATGATCCTGGGTCTGGAACATCCTGAGGAGAGATGGGAGCAACCATCTGACCAGGTAGAACCAGGGTGGTGCCGTACACTAATTCTGCAGGTGTGTGTCCGGATTCCTCCTTAACGGTGGATCGAATGCCCAGAAGGATGAGTGGCAGGTATTCAAACCAGTGTGTCTTGTCTGGATATGCTTTTATTGCAGCTTTCAATTGGCGATGGAATCTTTCCACGAGACCATTAGCTTGCGGGTGATAAGCTGTCGTGCGGATGTGTTTACATCCTAACAGGCGAGTCAGTTCCCTGAAGAGGTGGGAGTCAAACTGGCGTCCTCTGTCCGTTGTTATCTTCGCTGGGGCGCCATAACGTGATACCCAGTGTAAAACCAAAGTTTTAGCGACTGTTTCCGCTGAGGTATCATTTATGGGAAAAGCCTCAGGCCAACGAGAAAATCGATCTATGCAGGTGAGCAAGTGTGTGTAGTTCTGTGATGGTGGTAGAGCTCCGACGATGTCGATATGCACATGATGAAAACGGGCATCAGGTTGCGCGAATGTGCCGAGTGGAGTTTTGATGTGTCTGTGGACTTTGGCTTTCTGGCAGGCAATGTAGCTCCTGGACCAGTCGCGCACGTCCTTGTTAATGTTAGTCCACACAAAACGAGCAGAGATGAGTTTCTGTGTAGCCCGGATTCCCGGGTGAGACAAGCAGTGTAAAGCAGAAAAAACTTGTCGACGATGCATCTGTAGTACGTACGGTCGTTCATGACCGGTAGAAAGGTCGCACCAAATTTGTCCCGGAGAAGAAGGAATGGGAACTTGCTGAAACTTGAGGGATGGCGAATCTCGGAGTTTGATAAACTCTTCGTCAGTCTCTTGGTCAGCTGCGATCTGTTGAAGGTCGATGCCTGAATGCACATGTATTGCGTTCAGCTGGATTCGGGACAGGGCGTCGGCTGCTACGTTGTCTGATCCCTTGATATGCCGAATATCAGTTGAATATTGGGAGACAAAATCCAGGTGTCAGAGTTCTTTCGGTGAATGTCGATCAGGTTTGGTACGGAACGCATAAATTAATGGTTTATGGTCCGTGTAGATCACCAAATCTGATCCTTCAAGCATGTGCCGAAAATGCTTAACCGAAAGATAGGTTGCCAAGAGTTCGCGGCCAAAGGTACTGTATTTCGTTTCTGCCGGTTGCAACCGCTTAGAAAAGAAGGATAAGGGTTGCCACACGCCGTCGACATGTTGTTGTAGAACGCCTCCAACCCCCGTGTCTGATGCGTCCACTAGCAGCGAAAGAGGAGCGCCAGACCTGGGGAAAACGAGCATGGAAGCGTTTGCCAACATTTCCTTCAGGCGGTTAAAAGATTATTCTTCCTCGTTTAGAGTGATCTCTTCGTTTTTGCGAGTCCGGTTACGAAGAAGGTCCGTGAGGAGTCTGGCTGCGTCGGAACAATGCGGGATGAACCGCCTATAAAAATTCACCAGACCGAGGAATTCACGCAGTTTCCGAAGTGATGTAGGTGCAGGAAAACTGCGGATAGCTTCTACTTTCTCGGGAAGTGGGCGAATGCCGTCTTTATCGATGATGTGCCCGAGAAAGGACAGTGAAGGAACGCCGAGAAGGCACTTGCTGGGGTTGATGATGATACCGTACTCAGCCAAACATCGGAAAAGGAGATCTAAGTGCTTCTCGTGTTCATTCTCGGAAGCACTTGCTACCAGCACGTCGTCAATATACGCGTATACGAAGGGTAGATCGCGTAACACGGTGTCAATAAACCGCTGAAAAGTTTGTGCAGCGTTGCGCAGACCGAACGGCATTCGCAGGAATTCGAATAAACCGAACGGTGTTGTGATTGCCGTTTTCGGAATGTCTGCAGGCTCCATAGGTATCTGGTTATATGCACGCACCAAATCTACCTTGGAAAAGATGCGTGCGCCTTGCAGAGAGGCGGAAAAATCGTGCAGGTGAGGTACAGGGTAATTATCGGGCACTGTAGAATTGTTAAGTGCACGATAATCCCCACATGGTCGCCAATCATTCTCGTTTTTTGGGGGGAACAAGGTGTAGGGGTGCAGACCAGTTGCTGGAGGAAGGGCGAATGATTCCGAGGTCTAGCATGTGTTGGAACTCCTGCTTGGCGATTCTCAATCGGTCTGGAGGCAGTCTCCTTGGTCGGGCAGCTGTGGGTGGTCCCTTTGTCTCGATGTGGTGTGTGACACTATGCTTAATAGGACCATCCTTAAATACCGGGCGAGTGATGTCTGGGTATTTCTGGAGAATGCCGTTGTACCGTGAAGACTCTGACTGGCAAATTACAGGGCTCACTGTGGATTGCGTGGTATATATACCTCTCACAGTGAGGTTTGTGGTGGTGTCAATAAGCCTCCGGTTCTTCATATCCACCAGAAGGTTGAAGTGGTGGAGAAAATCGGCTCCTAGGATCGGGGTCGGCAGGTCTGCCACGACGAACACCCATTGAAAACGCCGCCTCAGGCCTAAATTGAGGGTCAGAGACTTCTCCCCGAAAGTCGGAATTGACGATTGGTTCACTGCCTGCAGAAAGGACGGGGTTGGGTGTCTTTTGCCCGAGATTGGTGAAACAAGAATAACACTAACCTGGGCTCCTGTATCCACGAGGTAACGGATGCCTGTCGCCTGGTCGTTAATAAAAAATAGACGACTTTTCTTTTCAGTACCAGAGGTGAACGTCGTCGCCAGGCCCTGGGTGGCATTCCGGAAAGAGCACGGGGCTTTGCACTTAGATGCCCGAGCGCCGAATTCCTCGTGATACCAGCAGAGGTTGCCAGACACACGATTTTGACTGGGACTTCTCGATCTTTGACGGTGAAAGGGTCTGGACCGACTGTTGCTATGCCGCCGGTGTGTTTGCAAGGTCAGGCTTTCTAATTGGTTTGAGAGGGCTTTGATTTGACCAGCCTGCTCTCTGATCATAGCCCGCAGCTCTGAAGTCTCGGAGGTGGAGTCCGAGGACGCTACGTAAGGGTTCGTCCGACGATCTACCTGTGCTACTGAGGCAAAAGGGTTTGATACCTCAGCGATCTTATCTGCGACACTCGCCAGTTCCTCTGGGGTTGCTGACTCGTTAGTCGACGCCAGAATGCCCTGCATCGATAAGGGCAAGCGCTGTATGAACAACCGTTTCAGCAGATCTTCTGAAAGCGGCTGGTCCTCCATCAGCTGTCTCATCTTTCGCAATAGTTGGGACGGTTTTCTGTCCCCCAATTCTTCTGCAGACACGAATTGGTTGAGTCGTCTCTGCTGTGACGCGGTCGTCCGCTTGACCAATTCCTTGCGGAATGATTCATATGACACCGTGCCTGGCGGTGCCATGACGAGGTCCCTTACCTCAGCCAAAACTTCTGGCGGGACAGATCCAATGATGTAGGTGAGCTTTGCAGAATCGCTCTTAATTCTGTTCGCGGTGAATTGCGCTTCTATGTGAGCGAACCACAGAGTCGGGTCGTTAGACCAAAATACGGGGACTTTCAATGGCCGATTTAAGGAACGTTTCCTGAACCACCAGTCTACCTTCAGGTACCCGGACAGACGTTCATCCACGAAACTCGCGAGCCACGTATGGTCCCTCAAGGACTCAAGTATAGACTACTCCATTCAATGGAAAGCCATCACTAAGTCCAAGCCATACGCAAGGGGAAATCCGACGTGTGGCTTATGTATTGACGAAGGAATAACTATTCTAAAGAGATTACGCAATAGTGATTGCCTAAACACGAGAAATGAATTTTTCATACGTTGTCCACACGTCGCCAAACACCTATTGCATAACTACAAGGCTCCGGACTGATTCTTTGTAATTTTATTTTCAACCTAGAAACTTTTCGGACTTTCGCAGTTATCTCCCGTACACCTCTCGCACGCAGTCTACTATTGCCTGTGTGAAGTGACCGGGTTTCTGCGCATGCGCGTTCATACGGTTGTCCTTCCTGTTTCTATAACCATGCCCATTCCGAGCTGAGGATCCGTTAAGGTGAAACAATTGTTCTCGGTATGGTGAACTAACTGTTGTGTAACCACTTTTACTTAACTCCTCCCATGGGCTGAGTGCTCTACCACTACGGATATTACCTTCCAGTGTTCCACCACTATATATATATATATATAGAGAGAGAAAAATACTGCAGGTAGCACATGGATAACATGTAATAAAATGAGTCCCTCATCAGTGATTTGCCGACGATCATAGATATTTCATTGCATTAAAAATCATATACCTCACGTCGGTGCAATAATAACTAAAATAAGTTATTAGGACAATTGAAACGCGTAAAGCGAGTGAGACAGGAGAACAACAAAGAGTATAGCTAACCGTAGGGGAAAGAAACAAGCTTCAAAATTATTCTGTTTAGCATAAGCTAGGTGAATATATGAGCGCTTTTAGAAAAAAGACCTGACACGAACGATGGCCATGTGAGAAGAGAGAAAAATAGCCTTCGTGGTGTACAGGATGAAATGAAGAGAAGAGAAACAGTGAGTGAGTGAAAGTGTGAGGAAGAGTTAACTGACATGACAGAGGGGGAGAAACAGAGAGAATGGGGGAGCAGTAAGAGAGAGAGAGAAAAAAACACAGAATCGCAGTGGTAAATATATGTAATAAAATATAGAGGAAAATACTGCAGGTAGCACATGGATAACATGTAATAAAATGAGTCCCTCATCAGTGATTTGCCGACGATCATAGATATTTCATTGCATTAAAAATCATATACCTCACATCGGTGCAATAATAACCAAAATAAGTTATTAGGACAATTGAAACGCGTAAAGCGAGTGAGACAGGAGAACAACAAAGAGTATAGCTAACCGTAGGGGAAAGAAACAAGCTTCAAAATTATTCTGTTTAGCATAAGCTAGGTGAATATATATATATACACACACACACACACACATATATATATATATATATAAATGAAGTAATTCCATCGGAAAAGTCCAGGAAAAAAGAGTGCTCTATGTAGGCAACAGAGCTTAATTATTATTATTATGTAATAAACAACATAAGGCAATTATTCCATTTACCAGTGGTTTCTTAAAAGCAAAAGGTTTTGCTTTCAATCATCAGAACGGAAAAAGCTGGTTTGTTTATTGAATTTGGATTAGAAAACCAAAAATGCAATCTATATGAAAGTGAGGCTGGAGAAGGGAGAAGGAAAGGAAAAATAAAATAAAACTACGCATGCAAACACACACACAAAAAAAAACCCAAAAGCATACTTACACACACATACATATATACATATATATATGTACGCATACATATATACATATACACATATATATAAAACGTACACTTACCTACACAGACACATATATACACACATATACACATACATACATTAATACATATACACACACGCACACACACACACACATACACACACGCACATATCCACACACATATATATATATGTACATATATATATATATATATATATATACATATATATACATATACACACATACACATACACACACATACACATGTGTGTGTACAAGCATACACATACACAAACATAGCCATACACACACACATATATATATACACATACATACATTCACACAAACATACAAAACGTACATACATACACATACATGAATGCACTCCTCTACATATTCACACACGCAAATAAATATAAGAAAAAAAATATATATATATATATATATATATTTTAAAAATGTTTGACAGCGATACATGACCCAGCTAACAGGACAGACACGCGTGGTAAGTAATACACACAAAAAAGCACGTATACATACGTACGAAATAGTAAACACATACACACACTCTCATACATAAATATACATAAACAAATACAAAAACACATACATACACAAACACGCACACGTATACATATTAAACACACACACATATGTATATGTAATTATATACACACACACACACATATACATATATATATATATATATATATATATATATATATATATATATATATATATATATATATATATATACACATATACATATATACACATATATATATATATATATATATACAAAAATATAAAAATATAAACGCACACACACACACACACACGCATATACGTAAACACACATATACATACATAGCTAAACAATTATACACATGCAAATACGTATATATCAAAAAGTAGGATTATTCCTTCTCCACACACTCAAAGAGAAATTTCCGTCCCATAATATCGGTTTATACCGTGATGACGGATTAGCAGTTTCTCATACCACCAACGGCCATAATCTTGATAAATTCCGTAAAGATTTAATTAGTACTTTTGCTAATCTTAACCTTAAAATTACTATAGATACGAACCTTACTAATGCTAACTTTCTTGATATTAATCTTGATCTACTTACTGCCTCTTTTAAACCCTATCATAAACCTAATGAAAATCTTAGGTATATACACAAAGAGTCTTGCCATCCCCCTATAGTTTTTAATAATCTTATTCCTAACATTAGCCGTAGGATTTCTACCTTATCTTCGTCTATAGACATTTTTAATAAAGCCGCCCTTTATTATAATAAAGCCCCTAAGAACAGCGGTTTTACAGAAAATATTTCTTATTTACCTACTCCCCCCCCCTAAAACTAACCATAATAACAGGAAAAGGAAGATTATTTGGTTCACACCCCCCTTCTCTCTAAATGTCAAAACTAATGTAGGAAGGAAATTCCTTGAACTATTAGACAAACATGTTCCTCCTATTCATAGATATTATAAGATTTTTAATAGGAATGTAATTAAGATCAGCTACTCTTGTTGCCCATCCATGAAGTCCAAAATCACCAGTTCAAACCGTACGAGGATAAATCCAGGATGCAGTTGCAGGAAGCCGGATGGATGCCCATTGCAGGGTAAATGTAACACAAAATCTGTCGTTTATGAGGCTAAGATAACGCCAGTTATCAACAACCAGCCAGCCAGGAGTGAGCGATATGTCGGTATGACCCAGGACAGGTTTAAAACCAGATTTTACTCACATGTCGCTTCTTTTAAGCACTCTGATAAACGAACATCAACGGCCCTCGCAAGTAAGATATGGGATCTCAAGGATAGTAATATCCCGTACTCTATTGATTGGTCTATATTAGACCATTCGAGAGAGTACCAAAGGGGTACAAAGAATTGTTCTTTGTGTACCACAGAAAAGTATAGGATTTTGCTAAACTTGAGAGCCGCTTCCGCTTGCCTTAACTCAAAGACTGAGATCTTCAGATGCTGTCCTCATCTGAAATCGCATCTGATCTGTAACTGGATTGACACTCCTATGATAAATCAACCGCCTTGAACTCCTTTCCTGCTCTTTACTTCTGCTTCTGTACTCTTGTATATTTAAAAAATTTTTCTCTCTTACCTCCTCTTATATTTTTACCTCCTCTTAGCCCCCCCACCATATATTCTTTTTGTTTTGCCCTTCACATACCTATGTGTATGTGTATGTATTTTTGTGTGTATATATATGTGTGTATATATATATATATGTATATGTGTATGTATATATGTGTGTGTATATATATATATATATATATATATATATATATGTGTATGTGTGTGTTTGTGTATGTGTATATATATGTATATTTGTGTGTGTATATGTATGTATATGTGGATAAACCAGGTTTTTTTCACTTTTTTTCATTCTGAAGACTGAAGGAAACATTTTTTGCTTTTAAGAAACCTCTGGTGAATGGAATAATTGCCTTATGTTGCTTTATTACCTTACTACTATATATACGTTTATGTAAGGTTCATTTGTCTTTTCTAATACTGAGTTTTACACATACACACATGTATATGTGTGTGTGTATGTGTATGCACTTGTGTATATGTACGTATGTGTGTGTATATATATATATATATATATATATATATATATATGTAGATAAATCTACCAAAAGTTTACGGTAGTGTCCAATCCGTATGAAGAACTCAATGTAATCCGGATATCATGGAAAGAAGAGATCACTTTCGGTGAAAGATAAACGGAATACAGAGTCAAGATAAAATATTTAAAAAATAATGAATAAAACAATGAAACAGTTCCTTATATTAAACAAAAAAAGTTCATTATTTAACGATCGTTTCTAGGACATATATGTGTTAGAATTGGCATGCATATTCAAAAGATCTATGTACAAAATTATACAAACTATCAAAGAGAATATACATACCAACACATATATATGCTGTCTTCAGAAAAGACAGCATATATATGTGTTGGTATTCAGAGAAGACAGCATATATATGTGTTGGTATGTATATTCTCTTTGATAGTTTGTATAATTTTGTACATAGATCTTTTGAATATGCATGCCAATTCTAACACATATATGTCCTATAAACGATCGTTAAATAATGAACTTTTTTTGTTTTATATATATATATATATATATATGTATATATATATATATATATATATGTATATGTATGTATGTATATGTGTGTGTGTGTTTATTATTTTTTTATGTATATGTGTGTGTGTGGTTGTGTGTGTGTGTGTATGCGTGTGTGTATTTGTTTTTGGTTGTGCGTGTTTTTGATATATACGTATTTGCATGTGTATAATTGTTTAGCTATGTATGTATATGTGTGTTTACGTATATGCGTGTGTGTGTGTGTGTGTGTGTGCGTTTATATTTTTATATTTTTGTATATATATATATATATATATATGAGTGTATATATGTATATGTGTATATATATATATATATATATATATATATATATATATATATATATGTATATGTGTGTGTGTGTGTATATAATTACATATACATATGTGTGTGTGTTTAATATGTATACGTGTGCGTGTTTGTGTATGTATGTGTATGTATGTGTTTTTGTATTTGTTTATGTATATTTATGTATGAGAGTGTGTGTATGTGTTTACTATTTCGTACGTATGTATACGTGCTTTTTTGTGTGTATTACTTACCACGCGTGTCTGTCCTGTTAGCTGGATCATGTATCGCTGTCAAAAATTTTTAAAATATATATATATATATATATATTTTTTTTTTTCCTTATATTTATTTGCGTGTGTGAATATGTAGAGGAGTGCATTCATGTATGTGTATGTATGTACGTTTTGTATGTTTGTGTGAATGTATGTATGTGTATATATATATGTGTGTGTGTATGGCTATGTTTGTGTATGTGTATGCTTGTACACACACATGTGTATGTGTGTGTATGTGTATGTGTGTATATGTATATATATGTATATATATATATATATATATATATATATAATATAAGATCAAAAGTTGGTTAAAGGAGTTGCATGTATTTTATTATGCGCATTTCAAAAACAAACATCATCATGCAATAATATTTGTGTTTTCATCAGATAAAACAGGAGAACATGATATGAAGGCTAAAAAACACTTGTGGATAGTGCAGTTTTAAATCAACATATGAAAAGTGGTTTTAGATTGATGTGTGATATTGGGAAAAATATTTTATTTAGAGAGGGGGGGTGGTGGAAGGGATGAAAAAGGGGAGGAGATGAGAGGGAGAGATGGGTGATAGAGAGAAAGAGATAGTTTTTATAACTGAGAGGAGATATATTGTTTTACATAGAGAGGTTGAAAACCGTTGGAAGATAATGTATAAATTAAAAGAATTTGAAAATTAACGAAGGGAGTATATGTGCGAGGAAAAAATATTTTATTTAGGGAGGGGGGGGGAAATGATGAAAAAAGGGGGAGGAGATGAGAGTGAAGGTGGAGAGGGAGAGATGGGTGATAGAGAGAAAGAGATAGTTTTTATAACTGAGAAAAAGATATATTGTTTTACATAGAGAGATTGAGAACCGTTGGAAGATAATGTATAAATTAAAGGAATTTGAAAATTAACGAAGGGAATTTATGTATGAAGATAGAGAGAAAAAAAACAATAATTGTGGATGAATATTCTAACGTCAAAAAAGTGTATGTTGATAAGTATTGTGGCAATTTCAAAATTAACGAAGAGAAAATTCCTCAACTTGTGTCGGAAAATTCCTCAACTTCGCGGTGGAATTTATCGTGACGATGGACTCTTTACTATCCTAAATTGCAATATAGTTAACCTTAATATTATTAAGAACAATATACGTAATCTCTTTAACCAACATAACCTAAAAATTGAATTTGATAATAGTATCAAACTAGCTAATTTCTTGGATGTATCTCTTAATCTTGACACTGGCCTATATTACCCTTACCATAAAAACAATGAGAACCTAAATTATGTTAACTTTAAATCTAACCATCCTACCAATATCAAGAATGCTATAGTTAGTAATATTGGAAAAAGAATATCTAACATATCCTCTAATAAAAACATCTTTGATGCTAACGCCAATTACTATAATAACGCACTTTCTAAAGCCGGCTATCCAGATAAAATCAAATATAGTAAAGAAACAAATTCTAGAAAAACTTACAGTAGAATAATTAATCATGATCATTCCAATAATTTTAATAAAAGACCTAGATACAAAAACATAATCTGGTATAATGCTCCTTTCTCCATCTCTATTAATAACAATATTCCTAAATTATTTTTTAGTGCCTTAAATAAATGCTTCCCTCCCTCACATATCTATAGTAAAATATTTAACAAACACACCATCAAATTTTCTTATTCTACATCCTCCAATATTTCCAACATCATCTCTAAACACAAAAATAAAATACTAAATACTAAATCTCTTCCTTCCAATATTGAATTTCATAATAACAGTAATAGTACTCCCGACGTCATTGTAAACCCTAGGCTAACTTCTGTAAACCCAAATACAACGTCAAACACAACTTCGCTAAATGTTCATAATCCAACTCTAAATCAAGAAACTATTATTCCTATTATTCCTATCGCAAACAACTTCTCCAATCCAATTCCTTCTATAGATAACACTAGGTCACTCATTAATAATCTCTCTAATTGCAACTGCCGCATTAAAAATAAATGTCCTCTCAACAACCATTGTCTCGATAAAAACTTAATTTATGAATGTAAAATTATAACTAGCACCAATTCCTTCACCTATTTTGGCTCCACTTCCACCTCTTTTAAAGCTCGTCTCTATAATCATCATTCATCTTTCAAATACAAACTTAAAAGAACCAACACTGCTCTCTCAGAACTCATATGGTCCTTAAAAGACAAAAACATTAAATATACCATCTTTTGGAAGAAGGTTTCTTCTGCATCCTCATACTTGAACAGCTCTCTATCTAAAATCTGTAATCTCTGCCTAAATGAAAAATTTACCATTATCTCTAACCTAGATTCTATAATAAATAGACGTACAGATTTGTTTTCTATCTGCCTGCATAAATTCCATGGGACTTTTCACAAAGTATACAGTTAATATTCAATTCTTTATCAATTTAGAATCTTTTCTCAAAGGCACATATACATACACCTCTTTAAAATATACCCATCTTCCTACCTTACTTTAAAGGGCATTATACACTCTATAATACTTGTTTACTCATTACCCTCATTCTATCTTCACCTTGTAAAATCCTTCATAACATATACATTTGTTTTTTTGACGTTAGAATATTCATCCGCAATCATTATTATTTTTTTCTCTCTATCATAAATCTTTTTAATCTCAATTTCATCCTTAATTTATTATTTTTTTCTCCCCATCAACGAACTCATTCTTAATACATATTAACTCTTTATTCGCATATATTATCAATTCCTTCAATATACAAACTTTAACTTCACATTATTTTTCTCAAATCCTTCTACACACAAACCTTAATAATTTTTCTCTTCGTTAATTTTGAAATTGCCACAATACTTATCAACATACACTTTTTTGACGTTAGAATATTCATCCACAATTATTATTTTTTTTTTCTCTCTATCTTCATACATAAATTCCCTTCGTTAATTTTCAAATTCCTTTAATTTATACATTATCTTCCAACGGTTCTCAACCTCTCTATGTAAAACAATATATCTTTTTCTCAGTTATAAAAACTATCTCTTTCTCTCTATCACCCATCTCTCCCTCTCCACCTTCACTCTCATCTCTTCCCCCTTTTTTCATCCCCCCCCCCCTCCCTAAATAAAATATTTTTTCCTCGCACATATCCTCCCTTCGTTAATTTTCAAATTCTTTTAATTTATACATTATCTTCCAACGGTTTTCAACCTCTCTATGTAAAACAATATATCTCCTCTCAGTTATAAAAACTATCTCCTTCTCTCTATCACCCATCTCTCCCTCTCATCTCCTCCCCTTTTTCATCCTCCCCCCCCCCCTCTCTAAATAAAATATTTTTCCCAATATCACACATCAATCTAAAACCACTTTTCATATGTTGATTTAAAACTGCACTATCCACAAGTGTTTTTTAGCCTTCATATCATGTTCTCCTGTTTTATCTGATGAAAACACAAATATTATTGCATGATGATGTTTGTTTTTGAAATGCGCATAATAAAATACATGGAACTCCTTTAACCATCTTTTGATCTTATATTATGTATACTCCAGTCCTACAAACTGTAGAGTGCTTCTTATCCGATATCTGCATTGCTTTATTGTACTACAATAAAACTCACCTCCTACATATATATATATATATGTACATATATATATGTGTGTGGATATGTGCGTGTGTGTGTGTGTGTGTGTGTGTGTGTGTGTGTGTGTGTGTGTGTGTGTGTGTGTGTGCGTGTGTGTATATGTATTAATGTATGTATGTGTATATGTGTGTATATATGTGTCTGTGTAGGTAAGTGTACGTTTTATATATATATGTGTATATGTATATATGTATGCGTACATATATATATGTATATATGTATGTGTGTGTAAGTATGCTTTTGGGGGTTTTTTTGTGTGTGTGTTTGCATGCGTAGTTTTATTTTATTTTTCCTTTCCTTCTCCCTTCTCCAGCCTCACTTTCATATAGATTGCATTTTTGGTTTTCTAATCCAAATTCAATAAACAAACCAGCTTTTACCGTTCTGATGATTGAAAGCAAAACCTTTTGCTTTTAAGAAACCACTGGTAAATGGAATAATTGCCTTATGTTGTTTATTACATAATAATAATATATATATATATATATACATATATATATATATATATATATATATATATATATATATATATATATATATATATATATATATATATATATATATATATGTATATATATATATATATATATATTCGTTAACTACTTTTCCCATCTTGACGTTATAGTCGCATATATGTTATAGAATGCCGTTAGCTTCTTGCTAAAACAATCTCTATACCTCTCATTTATATTTATACTCGGATTCTTTTCCTAGAGTGCTTAAACTATCTGTGACTAATCCCGGTTTTTTTCATAAAAACTGTGATAATTATTGCTATTTTGCTGAACTCCTTTGTAGAGTTTTTTTTCAGAATGTATTTGACTGCTATTTCTTGTAAATAAACATTCACTTCCATCCTGACGTCACTAGCCCCGTTTTTTCCTCATGTGCTTTTTCATAAATACACATGAAGGCGAACTAGCCAGTTTTAGAATTCCCCTTTTCGGACTATATTACTGTGAGAGCCCTGGTTTTCTGTTGAGCTCTGCTGATGAATGAAATTCCAACCGTGACCATCTCCACTGAAAGTTTTCATGAAATAGTCTTTTAAGACTATACAGAGCATTTGATGTTATTCCAAATTGAAGGATAAGTGTTTCAAACTTTATTTTATCATGAGTTAAAGGTCTATAGATTTTTCCCTGGATTTTACTAAATTCTGTGGATGAATTTGTATCCTGATTCTCTTTTGAGATGAGTTTGAGTTATTTTTCCTAAATCTTTCGTTAACTACTTTTCCCATCTTGACGTTATAGTCGCATATATGTTATAGAATGCCGTTAGCTTCTTGCTAAAACAATCTCTATACCTCTCATTTATATTTATATACATATATATATATATATATTACCGACCAATCAAAATTGTTTTGACCACAAGAATTTTTGCAACACCAAAGTAACGCTGGAGCCACTTTTTTAACATAAAAACAGGTAGAATTCCCAAAACTAATCAGATCAGAGCAAACAGCACGGACACTCTATCTCAAAATTATTTTTGAAAAGCATTTAGAAATGCGCAACCGGTAAAAACTTAAAAACTTAAAACCACAACTGAATACTAACCCATACAATCACTAATACTCTTTTATTCCTAATTAAACCATTTTTCAACTGTGAACAATTTGTCAGCATTTTCTATTCCGTTTACCAATATATAATAACTTGTGTGTTACACCTCTATTCTTTTAACTATATATATATATATATATATATATATATATATATATATATATATATATATATATATATATATATATATATATATATATATATATATATATATATATATATATATTAGGTTTTGTCATCTGAAGAGCTTAGGCTATCATAACAGATAGTCCTCAGTGAAATATGTATAACGCAGTTTTAAATAAACCCGAATCAACTGAATATGGCCTCCGATCTTTTATTAATATATGTTGTTTATAAGTAGTTGTTACATTTTAACTTCATGAGGATAAGCCAGTTCGAGCAATCTAAAAGCACTTCACGTCAGTAGTTTATCCCAGGTAGGTGTTGGTGATTAGGAGTGACGGAGTAATCATTTATCAAATAAGAGTAGTTAAGGTGGGATTAATTCACCATAATTGTTTATTGCATGATATATATTTCTGTTACATCGTTATTCATGTGACTTCATCAGATGCTTGTGCAATCATAAGTGCAGTTATGCAATCATGGGGATATGCAGCTGGTCATGTATAACTATCCTGTAGTGATTGCAGCAGGCATATGAATCACTTATCTGTTAGGTTCTAGTGGATGTGTCCGTTTTCTGATTGGTTGATTTTGTAGTCTCTGGGTATAGTTCTAATACTAATTATTGACACTAACAGAAAAAAACACCCTTCGGGTGGTTTTCTGCTAGCATGTGTAGTGTGTATATTGATATTATACGCAGGTATATATACATGTAGATATGATACATCAAATAAAATCGTAATTGACAATATATAATACATAGAAATTGAACAAAGACTGCGTTACACTGTTTTATGTAATCAGTAACGTAATCAATGATACATTAAAAAAGACGATATTATATAGAAACTGCATTAGGAGAAAATTAGTGACAGAAAATTAGTATGTTTATTTAAGCGATGGCCAACCGGAAGTGTTGACATTTCAGAAATTTTAAAGAAGTGAATCTTTAAATAAACAAAATATATTTAATCAACAGCCACGAAATTTAGTAGATAAATTATGTAATATTCATTCATTATTTATTCAAAGTAATCCAACTTATTTTACTAATGGGATAAAAAATTATAAAACGTACGCAGTCCCGCGCTCCTTACTTTATTATAGTTTAGATGTTTACCACTAAATCTCAGCAAGTGGTCCATCATTTCTTCCACTTTCTTTAGTTCCTTTGTGCTTGGTTGGACTGGCGTCATTAAGTCTAGTGATTAAGACAAGTGATGAAGATGGTTTTAAAGCTTTCTTTCATGATTTCTGTCCAGCCGCTGATTTAGTGTGACAATCATTATTATTGACTAGCAGAAAAACCGCCCTTCATGCAGTTTTCTGCTAGCATATGAAGTGTGCATATTGGTTTTATACGCAAATATATATGCTTATAGATATGATATGTAAATTGAAAAGTAAATTGACAATATCTTCTTCTTTGCCCACTTATTTCTGAGAAGGTCGTGGGGGCAGAGTCTTCCAGTGAGTCTGTCAGAAGCAAACAACTCTAACTGATCCAGCTGGATCCCAAAACGTGACCAGCCAAGCTCATGGATGTTATCCAACTATCTTGCTCGGGTCTACCTCTGGGACTCTTGTGGTTGGTTTTGCCGGTAAAATCTGTCCAACGATTCTTTCCTGAGACATTCTAACCACATGCCCATAGTATCGGAGCTGTGATCTCTCAATCCGAAGAAGTAGCGGCTCTACCAGGAGTAACTCTCTGGTCTCTGAGCTATGCAGTTTATCGAGTAATGTTACTTCAAAGACCCTTCTGAGGAACCCCATTTCTGCCGTTTGTATTTGCAATTGTATTCTTTCGGTCAATACCCAAGATTCATGACCCTCAGTAAGGGTTGGCAGAAATACCAGGAAGACAGCGAATTTGGCTTTTACACCTACCTCCCTTCTTCTGATTACTGAATGCTGAAGCTGGCGCATTACTGCATCTTAATTCAGCCCTTATACTTGCACTTAATTCAGCCTCCTGCATTCCATCACTCATGATACTTGAACTTCTCCTGCTGCTTCAGTGGAACTCCATTCACATGTATATAAATTTGAGCAACTTCTGTCCATCCATCCGTCACAAAATGGGTGTGTGTTTGTGTGAATGTATGTGTGTAAAAGGAAGGAAAGAAGGAAGGAAGGGGATACACACATATGTCTCTAACTTATTCACAGTGACACACACACACATATATATATATGACACACACACACATCTCTAATTTAAGAATGCTGACAAACTCATGCGCGCGCACATACACACACTGTTCTATTACCACTGAAGAGCTTTGGCCCGAGCAAACATCCCCTCAATTTTGAAACCGTCTGGGTTGTCCAGAATTGATGGGAAAAGACCTGACGGTCTTACCCTGTGATCCTGGTCAAGAGGCAGATGCCTTATCTGGGACATCACAGTTAGTGACTCTTTTGCTTCTTCCCACATCCTGGATGCAGCTAAATTATTTATTGACAGCAATGATGCGAGATATAATACATTTGGAAAGTTCTAAAAGACAATAAATTTACTTTATATTTTTTTTATTCCAACGTCTATGTTTTGTTTTTTGTTTATTTGATATAATAAATTCTTTTTAAGCTTATTTTTTTTATACCTGAACTTTATTTGAATATATAAAATTTAATTAGAATTTAATTTAATTTAATTAAAATTTTACTTATGTGGTAGGGCCCGGGAAAGGCACGATACGCAATACTAACATGCTCCAACAAATGTTGGTTTGTCCCCCTCGCAATTTTAAGGCAAATGAGACCCATGTATGTACACACACACACACATATATATATACACATATATATACATATATATATATATGAAGACAATGATTTAGTAGTTATCATTAGAAGTAAGATAAAATAATGTTGACGACAATTTGTAGTTCGTTGTAACAGAATTTATTAACAATGTTTAAGGTGAGAAGGGGTGTATTAAGCTTGGTTGGTTGGCATGCCAAAATAAATGAACAAACAAATTAAGATCTGTAGAGAAGACACGGTCCAGTGGCTGAAGTGAGAAGCCAGGCCGCGGTAATGTTTTGTAGTTACATATTGGAATGTTTGCGGAGCGAAAGAAGGATTGGTGTTTATCTTACCGCAGTTCACGCGCTGGTTTACTTTTGATATAAAAGGTTTACTTCACTTCCCTTCCTAAATGAACAAAGAATAGGTTATTAAGAGTTATAACGGTTGAAGGTGTTTTTAATGTTGCTTCATGATGCTGGTGTAGTCTGAGACCAGGAGAGAGAGAGTAAAGGTTTGTTGTTGTCTGTAGTTAGTGGTGAATGTTTTACATAGCTATTCTCTCGCGAACTGCTCCGATCTCTGTTTTTGCTTGGTCTCATACAGGCTATTTATAGGTGTCGTTTTCTGTTTCCCGCCTCAAGGGATCGCCCACGCATGAACTTGTTTACGCCGAAAAGGAGGTGACTCGGAATTTGACCTTTCTGTGTCACCCAGGGTTCAAGGTATGGACAGATTTCGCTACATTAGTTCCCTACCCAGATCGATGCAGGAACAGTGATCGATTACAAAAGGGATAGCGAAATCTGATTCCAGAAGCGTGTCCCAAAACACACAAAATGTGGGTACTGTACCCGTATTCCGAGTGCAGATAAATTTGGAGAGAGAAAAAAAAATCGTATAACTGTGTATGCATGTGTGTGTGTAACATTTAGAAGAAACTGTAAACATACAGAGTTGTGATCATGTATTTCGAACTGTTGTGTATGGATGGCTGAATGTTTGGGGTTGCGGTATGGGATTATGATATGATAATACAGAGGACTATTTCTCTCGATGTATTATTATAAGTAAGATGCTTCTCCAGTGAGTCGAGGTTTACGCTATGACATGAGTGTGTGCAATTTTGAGTTGCGTACCTGAGTGGGTCCAGGCGAGTTTAGTCCCAGTGTGGGTGAGTTTCATGTGTCGATAGCTGTTGCCGTACCTCAACCAGGTGAAAGGTGATCTCGCAGAATCCCCACACGAATCAAGAACATACATACAGGTAACAAACTGTTTGTGTGTAAAAAGAGAATGATGTGTATTTGATGTTAAACATGTATGTGTATGCAGGCATATACAGTAGAAAAAAAAATGAACGTTCATATACATGTAAAAAAAATATATATTCATATAATTGTTCTTTACAAAAAGTTCAGTTTTTCTTTTCTTTATGTGTCTGAGTTTTTTTTTAAATATTTTTGGTATAAGAATGTTATCGTTTCTTGCTTGGAAGCTAGTAGTATTGTCTGTTGTTGTTGTTGTTGAAGGAGATTACGAAGCAATTTTCTCGGTGTGTAGCACGTGGTGAAATGTTTTGTAACGAATTGAAGCATCGAAGCGAAGTCACTGTAAATATTCCGTAGAATCGAAGTTTGGTGAATAATTTGAAGAAGTTAAGTTTTATCATATCGTACCATATAGATGAGAAGCTTGGTAATTATAGAATGCTGAGAAAACTGCATCAGATTGAATTCGCATTGATCCAGTAAGAAAACGCTGAAAGAGAGCACATCAATGAAAAAAATTGAACAAAAGAATGCATACAAGAAGAAACTTATAAGTGAGGCGCTAAGGGCCTTGTTAAGCCGCTGTGTCAAATGACTAGCTGTTTTGCTATTTATACGTGACCACCCGGGGTCTAACAGAAAACGAGTAAAGTCTGACATGGGCGAAAAGTTGCTGTTCTTGCATTAAATGTTAGTTGTTATGGTAATCGTTTTACCAGTATCTGTTGTCAATATTTTACTCAATGGAAATGTTTATGCTGAAGTGATCATGCACTATCCAGAGCTTGATGAATTTTCTGTGTCACCCAGGGTTCAAGGCATGGACAGATTTCACTACATATATATATATATATATATATATATATATATATATATATATATATATATATATATATATATATGTCTGTTGTTTTAACCTGATTAGTTCTTTCGTTGTTTTGGTATTGTATGGTTGGGTTTTGCCTACCGCAATTTTCAATTTGTCAAGCTATTTAAACGTAATGTTATTACTCTAAGGACCTACCCTTATTGAGTGCTTTGCTACTCATTCCATATTGTAGGTCGACTTTGCTTGGCCACAGCCAAAGCTTCGATTTTACTAAGCTTCCTCTTGTATATATATATATATATATATATATATATGAAGGACGTAAAATAAGAAATTTTAGTAAGTAAGTTAATTTTTTAAATCTTTTAAATCTTTTAAAAAATGTTCTTATTTTACGTCCTTCATATTATTGTTCTGCATCCTCCTGCATTGAACCACCTAGGTACTATGACATAACTTATGTATTTGCTAGCATTAGCGTACATCTGTACGCATATGTTAGTAGATATACTAAATTCTCTCTCTATATATATATATATATATATTTATGTGAAAAATATATCGTTTTTACAAAAACGATATAAAAAATCGGAAACATAGGTGGCGAAGTTAAAACAGCTCAAAATATAGTAATATATTATAATAAACAGTACAAAGGGCTTATGTTTCATACTTCTTTGAAAGATTTTTTTAAACAAGCATATGTACAAAATCCTATTGTATTAAAAATAATAATTACGCTCCAAGCAAATTATTCATTAAAGTAATTACCAAATACATTTTTACATTAAATATTGATTTCATATCACCTTGTGTTTGAAGTAGGTGTTGTTGATGCGCAAGCTGTTGATACACAAAAGAGCTACAGTCTCTCGCCGTTGTCCGTGGTGGTTGCAGCAGAACTGAACGGCACAGTAATCTATTTCAGTCCCTGTCTGTTGCAGTCAATTTGAGCATTGAAATCGCTGATAAATAGTTTGATGTTGTGGCTAGGCAAGTTGTTGAACGTGTCCTGCAGTCGTTCGTGGAAGGCATCCTTGTCTATGTCAGCGCAACAACCAGCATTAGTGGTCCTTGATGTGCAATGTCAGAATGTACCGAGGTGCTGATGTGGGCTCAGACCACCACCTACTGAGTGCCAAACTACAGCTACGCCTAAAGAAACGGACACGACCGGAAAGACCGAAGCCGTATGCAGTGGAGAAGCTGAAGGATCCCGGCCAAGCGTGACTGTACCAACTGGCTCTGCAAAACCGGTTTAAGCAGTTGAATGAGGCTGCAGATCTGGAAGATCAATGGGCGATGCTTGCGAAGGCAGTGACTGAAGCAGCACAAGCGATTGTTGGCCGAAGGCGAGGAATGAGGAAAGAGCAATGGATTCAGGAATCCGCATAGAACCTGATCGATGATTGATAGAAGGCAAAATTCAAACGAGATTCTACCAGATCGGAGGAAGACCAAGGGAAAATAAATGCTGCATACCGCCAACTCAACCAGCTAGTCAAGTGAAGCTACTGGCAGGACAAATGAGTCTGGCTGGAGAAAAAAGGTGGTGAGGTGGAGGAAGCTGCTGGTCACAATGACACAAAGACACTGTTCCACATTGTGAGGGAGTTGATGGGAGTGTCAAGCAGTGCCAACATGCCAGTGAAGGACAAAAGTGGCAAGATATTGACCACTGGAGCAGAACAGAACCAGAGATAGATGGAGCACTTCCAGGAGATGCTGAACCAACCAGATCCAGTCGTCCTGATAGACTTAACCACAGAGATTCCAGCAACCGCTGCAGTACTCAATGTCTGCTAGGACCAAATCACCAAGCAGGGAATGAGAGATGCGACCAGCGACTTGAAGAACGGCAAATCAGGTAGACAGGATGAGATCTCTACAGAGTTGCTCAAATTCAGTGAAGATAGCATAACGGCGTTGACAAACTTGAACCTCTTCTGGCGGGTCGGTCATGTTTCTCTTGAGTGGCAACACGGTGTCATCGTCAAACTGCTGAAGAAGGGAAACCTGGCCGACTGCAACAACTGGCGCAGCATCATATTGCTGTCAGTCCCAGGCAAGGTATTCTTCACTGTGCTGCTGCATCAACTCCGGCAAGCTATGGACTCTGTGCTCCAGGAAGAACAACCCGGCTTCCAAAACAACCGATCTTGCACCGAACAGATCTACACACTATGCAACATCCTCGAACAATGTGTTGAGCTCCAGCAACCTTTGGTGGTCAACTCCATTGATTTCCAGAAGGCATTCGACAGTGCTGCATGTGGACTGAGTCTGGTGTGATGGAGTTCTTTGACATTGTCTCTGGAGTAGACAGCGCTGCATTCTCTCTCCCCTGTTGTTCATCTTGGCAGCCAATTTCGTTCTAAGGCAAACAGATGAAGGACCCGGTCGAGGAATCCCATGGAGAGGCCAGTCGAGGCTGAGGGACCTGGCATTCGCCAACGACATCGCTTTGATCGCTGAAGACAGTGTAGATCTGCAGGCTCTAACAACATCCCTGCAAAAGAGGGTGGAAAAGATCAGTCTGAGAATCAACACCAAAAAGACCAAGGTGATGAGGACAGCCAACAACACAGGTCCAGCAATCAGAGTCAACCAACAAGACCTGGAAGAAGTTGATCACTTCACTTGTCTGAGTATCATCCTGGCAAACAATGGCAACGTGGAGATCAACAATAACTGTCAAATCAGCAATGGAGCCGCAGTTTTCCAGCGGTCGTCTTCATGCATCAGCAGCAGGATCGAGCTGCGCCTGTACAACAAATGAATCTCGAAACCAGCGTTGAAATTGACTCCACCAGGCGGCAAATGGGAGCAGGGTTGCCCCAGGATCACCGGGTGATGAATGTTCCAAAAAGACCTGATGACAGCCAACATCACTTGGCACAGACGTGAAAAAACCACTGCTGATTGTGACCGTTAGCGACTACTTATTGCTCGATGTGTCGAAAGGCGCAGAAGTACCTTAGACTAAGACTAAGATATATATGTGTGTGTGTGTGTGACTGTATAATGTCTGATTATAATGTAGTATTATTTCTAGCATCACTATCATCGTCCTAAATATTGTAAATAGTGCTGTTATTGTTGTTATTGTTGTTTTTGTCGTGGTGGTTGTTGTTCCTGTTGACCAAAGCAGCGGCTGGACAGATATCATGAAAGAAAGCTTCGAAACCATCTTCATCACTTGTCTTAATCACTAGACTTAATGACGCCAGTCCGACCAAGTACAAAGGAACTAAAGAAAGTGGAAGAAATGATGGACCACTTGCTGAGATTTAGTGGTAAACATGTCAATAATTAGTATTAGAACTATACCCAGAGACTACAAAATCAACCAATCAAAAAATGGATACATCTACTATTAGAACCTAACAGATAAGTGATTCACATGCCTGCTGCCATCACTACAGGATAATTATACATGGCCAGCTGCATATTCCAATGTTTGCATAAATACACCTATGATTGCGTAAGAGTCTGATGAAGTCACATGAATAACCATGTTACAGAAATATATATCATGCAATAAACAATTATGGTGAATTAATCCCGTCTTAACTACTCTTATTTGATATATATATATCATCATCATCATTTTACGTCCGCTTTTCCCTACCTTCAAGAGTGGGACGGGTCCTATTCAGCACAGCATCTCTCCACTTGTCACAGTCCTTCGTCATCTCCACCGTCAGCTTCAGCAATCTGAGGTATTCTCTCACCAGCTCCGCCCATGTTTTTCGTGGTCTTCCTCTACTGCGTCTTCCTTCTACTGGGATTTCTTGGCACTTCTTTACTCAGCGGTCATCCTCCATGTGTATCACATGTCCATACCATCTCAGCCTTCTCTCCTGCACACCACAACTTATCCCTCTTATACACAGTTTCTCTCTCAACTCATCTATGCTTGGTCATTCACGCACATTGACATTGCACATCCAACGGAGCATGCTTGCTTCATTTCTCTCCAGCCGTCGCATATCCTCTGTAGTTGCTGCCCATGCCTCACTACCATGCAGCATTGTGCATTTCACACAGGCATCATATAACCGGCCTTTCGTATGCAGGGAGAAACCCTTCTTTGTCAGCAGAGGAAGCAGCTCCCTAAACTTCTTCCAACCCGTCCTTATTCTAGATACTATGGCATCGGACCCCCCCCTCCTTTGCTAATCTGATCACCTAGGTACCGGAAGCTATCCACCACTTCTATAGAACCTACCTGCATTTGAAAAATGTGTCTATCAATGCGACTTCTCCTGTCAAATTTCCCTGTACATCTACTGCATATGTTAGTTTGCCTGCTATCCCACTACATTTCTTGTGTACCCAAGATCTGCATTGTGTACATTTTATAGAATTTATGCCAGTTCCTTTTCTGCATATCGAACATGGCCATTTACCTGGTGGAATCAGAGTATTGTCCTCTTTTCTACTTATCAACATTTTAGTCTTTGCTAGGTTCACTCTCAGTCCTCTTGATTCTAACTGCTGTTTCCATAGCCAGAATTTATTCTCTAGCTCCTCTACTGATTCTGCTATAAGTACCAGATTGTCAGCATAGAGAAGTTCCCATGGGCAGCCAGTCTTAAACTCCTCTGTTGTGGCTTGGAGAACTATAATGAATAAGAGCGGGCTGAGGACTAAACCCTGATGAACTCCTACTTGTATCTGAAATTCTTCACTAAACTCCACTCCTACTCTCACTTCACTGACAGCTCCTCTGTACATAGCTTGCACTGATGACCACCTGATGACAGATTGGGGTACCCTATCAAAGGCCTTCTCTAAGTCAACAAAAGCTAAGTAGAGTGGCTTATTCTTCTCTAAGAACCTCTCTTGTAGTCTTGTAGTTGTCTCACTAAGAAGAGGGCACCTGTTGTACTTTTCCCAGGCACAAAACCAAACTGCATCTCATCTAGTTTGACCCTTTCTGTAATTAGTTGTGCTAATATTCTTTCTGCCACTTTCATAACCTGATCCATCAGTTTTATACCCCTATAATTGCTCCTCTCCAAAGCATCCCATTTACCTTTGTAGCAACTTATGAGAATACTGCTGCACCAGTCTTTGGGTATGACACCACCATATATAGCCTGATTGATGATGCTTGCAACTAGTTTAGTGCCTATGACCCTGATGCCTTCAACTATTCCCGACGGTCCAGCAGCCTTACCATTTTTCATTTCCTTAATTGCCTCTTGGACCCTATATTCGTCAATCTCAATAGCTGGTCCCTTTGTCGGATCTACTGAGTGTAATTTCTCTTTCTCGCATTCGTTCTCCACATTCATCAGTCTCTCATAATGACATTTCCAGGCCCCCCTTTTTTGATTATTCGTACACCGGCATCATTCCAGACACACTTATCTTCAACAACATCCTGATTTGCACTGACACACTGCCTTGCAATGCGGAACACCGCACGTCTCTGATCTTCCCGTCGCAGAACATTAGCAAACCACCTACTCTCAGCCTCCCTGCATGCTAAGTACACCTGACGTCTAGCTTCTCTCTTAGCGGCTGTGTATCCTTCTCTACTCCCACCATTTTTCCAAGCGTTCCATGCTAGTCTTTTGTCTCTAATGGCCCTATCTACCGTGCTGTTCCACCACCAGGCCACTCTCTGTCTGGTTGGAGCTCTGCTCCAGCCACAAGTTTCATCAGTAGCCTGCAGTAAGTTGTCACGTAAGAAATTCCAGGTATCATCTGTCATACGACTCTAAATCATCTCCTTTTTCGTCATACACATCTTGAAGGACTTTCCTAAATTTATATTTTAGTGAAAGGTCTTTTAGCTTCCAGACCTTTTTTTTCCACACTTTCCTGTATGTCTCATTCTGTCTCTTGCTTACTGAGATGTCACTAACGACTAACCTATGATGGGGGGGTACATTCTTCTGTCTGGCTTTTGTGCTCACCTGATTTGTAGGTTATTAGGTGGTTGGCAGGTTTCTTGAAGTTAGTGTTGCAAATGGTTAGTGCACTTGCATTACAAAATTCAAGAGGCCTCACTCCTTCTTCATTTCTTTAGCTGTAACCGTGACCACCATGTACCCCAGTGTATCGATCATGGAGCTGTCCAACATGACCATTGAAGTCCCTTGCTAGCATAACGATGTCTCTGTCCTCTGTCATTGCGGCTGTTTGTAAAAGTTGCCCGTAAAAGCAGTCTTTTTCTTCTTTACCTAGGCCTGCCTGGGGAGCATAGGCAGAGATGATTGTCAGCAGTCTCTTGCCTACAACTAATCTAAGCTTAATTATTCTACTACTAACTCTAACTACCTCTATTGTCTTATCGATCCATCTCTCAGCCAGTAAAATGCCTACCCCACTTAACCCATCATCATTACCCACCCAGAAAAGCTTATAACTAAGATGTTTGCCTGCGATTAGTCTTGCAGAGGCACCTCTCCATCTCTTGCATGCAGCACACATCCACATGCCTTCTCTCCAGCATCTCCACTATCTCACCAGATCTACCTGTTAGAGTGCCAACATTAGGTGTGGCAACTCTGAGATGCGACATCTTCATATTCTTGTTCTTGTTCCTGGTGAGTGATTGGTTGATGACGGTCGGGGGGTTCTCACATATCAGCCACCCCACTACCGTGCGCAGCCCTAACATGGTTAGTGTTATTGCTGTTTATGAAGTTGTTGCAATTCTCATTTGTTGTGCTCATAGTTGTTGGATGCCCTTCCTAACCCCAGCACCAGTTTACAGCATGGACTATGTGCTTTTATTCGTGCCACCAGCACTAGATTGGTTGTCTTACTGGACTTAGGGACTTTTCTACCCCACACCAATTTATTCGGAGTGGTAGCTCTCCTAGACGGGTTGCCTACACTACGGCTTACGGAGCCTCCATCCGCCCCTTGTCTGTTCTATGATATATTCACGAGGGAGTGGTTACCATACAGCGTCAGGCATGTATACCGAATGTGGTGGAGGTGGGACGGGTGGGTGGCAGGTGAGAACGGAAATGGCGTATACATACATATTTATACAATTAACAACAAAGAGCGCTTAGAACATAGGTATATCTTTAATTGCTGACAATGTTTCGTCCACACTAAAAGTGGGACTCTTCAGAATATAATGTGGGGATATCATAAGGATATCATATTTATATCATATTTATCACATACAAATCGCATATATATATATATATATATATATATATATATATATATATATATATATATATATATATATATATATATGAGAGACGTAAAATAAGAAAATTATAAAATTAACTTACTTACTAAAATTTCACTCCAACTAATTAGTTTCTGAAAGGGAATAAACATATTTTCCGAAGAAACGTACGGAGAAGCCTTTCGTCATCAGGGAAGTCTATTCTCAGCTAAGTTTCCAGGCAATACGTGGACACAGGGAACTTATACAAAAATAATTCAGTGGATGGAAAAAAGCAAAGCGTGGACTAAATTCCAAACCATTGAAAAAATCACTGCCTACTGCGTCGGTGGCAAATTCAAAAGAATCAGTCACGTGACATCGAGGTCAATCAGTGAAGAGTGGTTTGTTAAGAAGACAGCAGCCGGACCGTTACTATAGTAGCAGTTTTGGCAGTTTTAGCTGAGAATAGACTTCCCTGATGACGAAAGGCTTCTCCGTACGTTTCTTCAGAAACTATGTTTATTCCCTTTCAGAAACTAATTAGTTGGAGTGAAATTTTAGTAAGTAAGTTAATTTTATAATTTTCTTATTTTACATCTCTCATATTATTGTTCTGCATCCCCATGCATTGAACCACAAAGTTACTAAGACAAAACCTATATATTTGCTAGCATAAGTATGCATCTGTGTATATATATGTTACTAGATATACTAATTCTTTATAATTATCTCCAAATTATTTTGTCGAGCAAAAATTGGCCAAAACTGCTACTATAGTAACGGTCCGGCTGCTGTCTTCTTAACAAACCACTCTTCACTGATTGACCTCGATGTCACGTGACTGATTCTTTTGAATTTGCCACCGACGCAGTAGGCAGTGATTTTTTCAATGGCTTGGAATTTAGTCCACGCTTTGCTTTTTTCCATCCACTGAATTATTTTTGTATAAGTTCCCTGTGTCCACGTATTGCCTGGAAACTTAGCTGAGAATAGACTTCCCTGATGACGAAAGGCTTCTCCCTACGTTTCTTCGGAAACTATGTTTATTCCCTTTCAGAAACAAATTAGTTGGAGTGAAATTTTAGTAAGTAAGTTAATTTTATAATTTTCTTATTTTATGTCTCTCATATTATTGTTCTGCATCCCCATGCATTGAACCACAAAGTTACTAAGACAAAACCTATATATTTGCTAGCATAAGTATGCATCTGTGTATATATATGTTACTAGATATACTAATTCTTTATATATATATATATATATATATATATATATATATATATATATATATATATATATATATATATTAGTGATATCTCAGTAATCAAGAGATGGAATGAGACATACAGGAAGGTGTGGAAGCTAAAGGACCTTTCACTAAAATACAAATTTAGGAAAGCCCTTCAAGATGTATATGACGAAAAAGAAGACGAATTAGAGACGTATGACATAGATAATAACTGGAATTTCTTGCGTGACAACTTGTTGCAAGCTACTGATGAAACTTGTGGCTGGAGCAGAGCTCCAACCAGACAGAGAGTGACCTGGTGGTGGAACAGCACCATTAGAGACAAAAGAATAGCATAGAAGGCTTGGAAAAAGGGTGGGAGTAGGGAAGAATATACAGCCGCTAAGAGAGAAGCTAGACGTCAGGGAGGCTGAGAGTTGGAGGTTTGCCAATGTTCTGCGACGGGAAGATCAGAGGCGTGCGGTGTTCCACATTGCAAGGCAGTGTGTCAATGCAAATCAGGATGTTGTTGGAGATAAATGTGTCCAGGATGATGCCGGTGTACTTAGTGTCACGAATAACCAGAAAAAGGAGGCCTGGAAATGTCATTATGAGAGACTGATGAATGTGGAGAACGAATGGAAGAGAGAGAAATTACCCTTAGTAGATCCAACAAAGGGACCAGCTATTGAGATTGACGAATATAGGGTCCAAGAGTCGATTAAGGAAATGAAAAATGGTAAGGCTGCTGAACCATCGGGAATAGTTGTTGAGATGCTGAAGGCATCAGGGAGGTAGGCACTAAACTGGTTGCACGCATCATCAATCAGGCTATATATGGTGGTGTCATACCCAAAGACTGGTGCAGCAGTATTCTCATAAGTTGCTACAAAGGTAAATGGGATGCTTTGGAGAGGAGCAATTATAGGGGTATAAAACTGATAGATCAGGTTATGAAAGTGGCAGAAAGGATATTAGCACAACTAATTAGAGAAAGGGTCAAACTAGATGAGATGCAGTTTGGTTTTGTGCCTGGGAAGAGTACAACAGATGCCCTCTTTTTAGTGAGACAATTGCAAGAGAGGTTCTTAGAGAAAAATAAGCCACTATACTTAGCCTTTGTTGACCTAGAGAAGGCCTTTGATAGGGTACCCCGATCTGTCATCTGGTGGTCCCTAAGGAAATTAGGTGTTGAGGAATGGCTTGTGAGGACAGCGCAAACTTTGTACAGAGGTACTCTCAGTAAAGTCAGAGCAGGAATGGAGTTTAGTGAAGAATTCCAGATACAAGTAGGAGTACATCAAGATTCGGTCCTCAGCCCGCTCTTGTTCATTATAGTCCTCCAAGCCATAACAGAGGAGTTCAAGACTGGCTGCCCATGGGAACTTCTCTATGCTGACGATCTGGTTCTTATAGCAGAAATCAGTAGAGGAGCTAGAGAATAAATTCTGGCTATGGAAACAGCAGTTGGAAGCAAGAGGACTGAGAGTGAACCTAGCTAAGACAAAAGTGTTGATGAGTAGAAAAGAGAACAAAACTCTGATTCCGTCAGGGAAATGGCCATGTTCGATATGCAGAAAAGGAACTGGCATAAATTCTATAAAATGCACACAATGCAGATCCTGGGTACACAAGAGATGTAGCGGGATATCAGGCAAACTATCAGGTAGGGAGAAATATGTATGCAGTAGATGTACAGGGAAATTAGACAGTAGAGGTCGCATTGATAGACACATTTTTCAAATGCAGGAGGGTGCTATAGAAGTGGTGGATAGCTTCCGGTACCTAGGAGATCAGATTAGCATGGGAGGAGGGTGTTCCGAGGCCATAGTATCTAGAATAAGGACGGGTTGGAAGAAGTTTAGGGAGCTGCTTCCTCTGTTGACGAAGAAGGGTTTCTCCCTGAGTACGAAAGGCCGGTTGTATGATGCCTGTGTGAGGAGCGCGATGCTGCAAGGTAGTGAGACATGGGCAGCAACTGCAGAGAATATGCGACGGCTGGAGAGAAATGAGGCAAGCATGCTCCGTTGGATGTGCAGTGTAAATGTGCGTGAATGACCCAGCATGAATGTGTTTAGAGAGAAACTGTGTCTAAGAGGGATAGAATGTAGTGTACGAGAGAGGAGATTGAAGTGGTATGGACATGTGATGCGCATGGAGGATGACCGATGGGTGAAGAAGTGCCAGGAAATGCCAGTTGAAGGAAGACGTGGTAGAGGTAGACCACGTTGAAGCTCACAGTGAAGATGGCGAAGGACCGTGACGAGTGGAGAGATGCTGTGCTGAATAAGACCCGTGCCACCTTTGCGAGCAGGGAAGAGCGGTCGTAAAATGATGATGATGATGTTTCCTCAGAGCGTAATCAATAAAAATATAGTGCTGAATATAAGCTCTACCAAGCTTAGTCACCAGAACAGTAGAGAAGCAGTACAGGATAGCATGAGGGAGATTGGATATGTGAAGGATGGAGAGAATGCGTACTGGGTCAACATTATAACAAACCATGATAATACAATAACACAGGCAGATTTTCCCACAAGAGACTGGGGCATGTGAAGGCATACAAAAGCAATCTTAAGCACTTAAAGATAATTAAAAAACTATATATAATTTCTAATTTTTTATTTTTATTTTTATTTTTTTTATTTTTTATTTTTAGGTTTTAAAATTTTTTAAATTATTTTAAAATATTTTTACTTATATTTTTGTAATTTTTAAATGTTTTAATTCCTTTAAAATTTGTTTTAAGTTTTTTTTATTATTTTTAATTACTCCCAATTATTTTTAATTATTTTTAATTATTATTTTAAAATTATTTTTCTTAAAATCCTTTTTTTATATAGTGTTTTAATTATCTTTAAGTGCTTAAGATTGCTTTTGTATGCCTTCACATGCCCCAGTCTCTTGTGGGAAAATCTGCCTGTGTTATTGTATTATCATGGTTTGTTATAATGTTGACCCAGTACGCATTCTCTCCATCCTTCTCATATCCAATCTCCCTCATGCTATCCTGTACTGTTTCTCTACTGTTCTGGTGACTTAGCTTGGTAGAGCTTATATTCAGCACTATATTTTTATTGATTACACTCTGAGGAGTCCTGCCCTACGGTATGGATGAAACATTGTTAGCGAATAAAAATTGTATAAGTATGTAGGCGTTCTTTGATTTATTTTATCTATAACGGCTCTGTTTTTGTACATTAAGGTAATACCATACTGTGACAAATATGACACTGTATAGATGTGCTTATGTACATATGATCCGTTGTCTACGTAAATAATATATATATATATATATATATATATATATATATATATATATATATAGTAATAAGAATATTTATATTTTTATATATATATATATATATATATATATATATATATATATATATATATATATATATATATATATATATATATATATATATATATATATAGTAAAAAGAATATTTATATTTATATTTATATATGTTTAATACAATTATAAATATGGAGGTTAGTACTACGTTCTAGCCGGTTACCGGTATGACAAAAGGCTCAATGCAAATTATCAAGTGATTTACAGAGCCGAGATACAAAGTGTTAAAACGATCAAATTTTAGTTTAGAATATTTATTTGCTGACAATTGTTTCTTCCAGAGGGAAGTCTGGAATCATCGGAGCATGGGGAATGTCAAAACATGTGACTAAAATCCTAGTCATTCAGAACATTTAGGATACATAAGTGTTGTTAGTGTCATAGACATCATGTGGAGAGTCAGGAGTTAAAAAGATGTTATGCTTGAGAGAACACAATTACAGGCAGCGCTGGTTGAAAGTGTAAAAGGTATAAGCAAAAATTACCGGCAAAAAAATTATAAGCAAGGAAAAAGGTGGGATAGGGTAGACATAAGATATCATAACATTGGAGAACAGTTAATGTTATAGGTGTACAATGCAGGAGTTAATACAATCAATAAGACATGTATGAGGAAAGAGTTATAATACAGTTGAAATAAACATATTTTGTGTGGGATGTTAAAGCATGTTATTGGTGTTACAAATGTTTAAGATAGCGTGCTATATGTTAGAGAGTCATGTGGTGATAATGTAGGTGTATGTTATGTGAGGTGTAATGCAAAGCACGTGATAGAATTGGATAGGTGATTTTCACTCAAGTGTTTTTGTGTTGGAGTTCGTATGCATGTGTATATGTTGGTTGTAACCCACATCTATTAACCATGGAATTATTTTGAGTCGTTTATAGTTAATAGGTGTGTGTTTGTTAAATGTAAATTCCACCGAATTACAGGCCTTATTGTTATTGTAGGTATATTATCTTATGCATTTTTATCTACAAATTATCTTTTCTAGGGTTTGTATTAACCGTTATTAAGTTGTTGGTAAAACGTTAGGTTGTTTAATTTTATGAATTTACACAGGAAGTTGTAAAGGGGGTTAATAACAAAGGGAGGTAATTAAGGTTGTTGACAAATTGAGGGTTGTTTTGTTATTGTAGTAGTGTTATAAATTAATCTTTATAGAATATATAAAATATCATTATTGGTTATTAATTATATAATTGTTATCTTTTCAACTTGTGTGGAGGGAGTTAACATTTTTTAATTATTTTAGATAGTTTTTTCCTAATTAGTATATGTATATATAATTGTTTCTACTTTTGGCACAAGGCCAGCAATTACCCAGTGCATTACTGGTACTTTATTTTATCGATCCCGTAAGGATGAAAGGCAAAGATATAATATAAGATATATATATGTGTGTGAGAATGTATATATATACAGGTTGTGCAGAGAGAGTTGAAGTTTTTTATGACAGGATAGACTCAGACTCAGAAGCTCCCGCGTCTTGCGACGCATGAGGCAATCATAGTGTTCCATCGCGTTCGGTCAGCAGCCAATTGCACAGCGTCCCGCCATCGTCTATTTGTCGCTCGCAGGTCCCTCTCAACTGTCTGGCGCCAGTTCATATTGGGTCGCCCTCTCCGCCTGCTTCCCTGCGGGCCCCATTTAAGTACTTGGTTCGCCAGTCTCTCCGGGGGAAGTCTCAAAGCGTGTCCAAACCAGCCCAGGCGTCGCTTGCAGATGGTAGAAGAGACTAGCTGCTGGTTGGTGCGGTTCCTGACTTCCTGGTTTGTTACATGGTCACTCCATTTAATCCCCAGGATCTTTCGCAGACACCTGGAATCGAATGCGTCCAACTTCTTCTCTTGGCTGGTCTTAAGGTGCCATGTTTCACTTCCGTACAAGAGTGTGGACAGCACGTTGCTGTTGTAGAATCTCATCTTTGTTTTGAGGGTGAACTTCCTACTCTTCCAGATCTTGTCAAGCTGGTTAAATGCTGCTGAAGCCTTTCCCATTCTACATTGCAGTTTACTGTCCACGGTGCTCTCATTGTTAATGGAGCTTCCTAGGTAGGTGAAGTTGTCCACTATCTCCACCTCCCCTGTTCAATAAAGACACTAGTTGGTGATGGGTGTGTCCCAGATAACATGCTTTTGGTCTTCTTAGCACTGATATTGAGACCTAAGCTTCCTGCTTCGACATTGATATTGTTCACAATGATTTGCAGGTCAGCTGTGCTCTCTGCAAGTGCAACAATATCGTCCGCAAAGTCCAGGTCAGACAACTTTTGCTCTCCCACCCAAGATATACCCTGGTCTTTAGACGCTCTTCTTAGTACTCAGTCAATGGCTATGGCAAAGAGAATTGGAGAGAGCGAGCAACCTTGACACATGCCAGTAACCACTTCAAACCAGTCACTGTAACCATCCTCTGTCCGTATGCAGCACTTGGAGTTTGCGTAAATCTGTTTGATTGCCGAAATGACTTTCTGGGGCAGACCATACTCATGCATGATGCTCCAGAGTGACGGTCGATGAATGCTATCGAATGCTTTGGAGAAATCGATGAAGCTGATGGCGAGGGGCCTCTGGAATTCGTTGTACCTCTCAATGATGCGGCGTAGCGTAAAGATCTGCTCTGCACAGGAACGCTTTGGTCGGAACACTGCCTGTTGTTCTCGCAGTTCCCGGTCTACCATGCCACGTATGCGGTTCAGGATCACTAGACAATAGAGCTTCCCTGGTATGGAGAGAAGTGTCACTCCCCTCCAGTTGTCACAATCGGCAAGGTTGCCATTCTTGGGGATACAGACAACCGCTCCGTTTCTCCAGTCTTCTGGGACTTCACCCGTGTTCCACACAAGATTACGTAAGTAGCCCATCCACTTGACCATGCTTTCGCCTCCTGACTTCAACATTTCAGCAGAAATGCCATCCATACCTGGTGATTTGTTATTCTTAAGGGTTTTGATGGCCATGCGGACTTCCTTCTCGGTGAAGTCATCAGTATTGATAGGTAACAAACTAGTAGGTTCCTTAGTGTCTGCTGGCATACGTGGCTCCGGTAGGTTGAGGACTTCCTTGAAATGTTCAGCCCATCTGACTAACTTTTCTTCACCCTTGGAAAGCAGCGTACCATCTTTCGCTTTCACCGGGCCTGAGTTAGCTCTAGAGCTGCCGGTGATTTTCTTGGCAATTTGGTACACAGAGCGCATGTCATTGCGTGCTGCAGCTGCTTCTGCCTTCTCTGCCTTACTCTCAAGCCACATTCGTTTGCCCTTTTGGGCGCTGCGTTTCACCTCCTTGTCCTTCTCAACATACTGCTGATATACTTTGATGGCCTCTGGAGTAGTGGCATGCCTCTGCTGGTGTAGGGCTTTCCTTTCTTTAATCAGCTGCCAGGTGTTGTCGCTGACCCAAGCTTCTCTGAGGGACTTCCTATAGCCCAGGATTTCTTCCCCTGCAGCTTCCATGGTCTTCTTCATTTCCTCCCACCAATTGACCGAGCCTGGTGCAGACTCCTCAAGGACAGCAAATCAGTTCCTCAAAGCAGCCTCGAACTGTGCTTCTGTGCCACCGTTATTCAGCTTGGTAGTGTCAAAACGCCTTGTAGTGGGTGCTTTCTTCTTCTGCTTCCTCAGTCTGATTTTAAGTTTGGTAGCAGACAGATAGTGGTCACTGCAGACATCTGCGCCTCGGTAGACTCGGACGTCCTGCAGGCAAGGAGTTCTTCATCTTGAGCCAATTGCAATGTAGTCTATTTGCGTCTTGGTCCTGTGGTCGTTCGAAGCCCATGTGACCTTGTGGATGTTCTTGTGGTCAAATAGTGACGAGCCGATTTTCATATTGTTTATGGCACAGAACTGGACAAACCTGTCCCCGTTGTCCGTGCGGTTTCCATAAGCATGGGGGCCAAGGACATGTTCAAAGCCAGCCCTGCTTCCCCCAATCTGTGCGTTCATGTCTCCCATGATGATCAGAATGTCATGACGTGGGGTTTTGTTGACAACATCTTGTAGTTGCTGGTAGAAAGCGTCCTTGTAATCGTCGTTATGTTCGTTGGTTGCAGCATAGCACTGAGCTATGGTGACCTTTGCATGTGATGTTATGAATCTTGCTGTCATTAGGCGTTCGTTGATAGGAGTCCACTCCTCAAGGGTACTACTGGCAACCCTGTCCATGATGATTGCAACTCCATCTCGGTGGGTCCTGTTCTGACAGCCTGAGAACAGGATGGTCTTGTTTTCATGGACAAACTGCCCAGAGTCAGTCCAGCGGACCTCGCTGAGGCCCAGGATGTTAATTTTGTAGGCCTCCATTTCTTCGATGACTTGAGCAAGTTTGGATGGTTGGTACAGAGTCCTTATGTTCCAATATCCAATACGTGTGGTTGTTTTTGTAGACAGAATTCTGGTCCTCAGGATGTCGGCTTCCTCATCGAGACTTTCGCCGACACCCATCACACAATTTGAATCTGATGCACTATGAATCGTTTTTGTAGCAGGAGAGTTTTTCCGGGAATAGGTCGCTGACCTGAAGCCCAACCACTGACATTTAGTAAAGAGACAGTAAGTGGAGTAGTCTCTGGTAGAACTTCAAACCGATGGCCACGGAATATGGTGTGGGTCGCCTTCAGTCCTGACAGGATAGGGAGTTGCATAATATATACTGGAGTAATTGGTGTTATATACACAGTTGTCTGCTATTTAGTTGGTGTTGTATATTGAGAGTATATTAGAGTGTCTATATTATTTAATTATTTTAATTGTATAAGGTAAGAGATCAAACAATGGGTTTATTGACAGTATATAGGTTAGTGTGGTCTTTTAATTAAGGTGTAGTCCTATATTTATGAAGATCTAATTGGATAAATTTAAAGGTGGTGGTCTAGTATTACCTCCGACATTGGCTTTTATTTTTATTATTATTATTATTATTATTAGTTACTAAAGAAATCAAAAAATCAAAAATCAAAATCAAAACAGCACAGCAGCAACGAAAAACGTAAAGAGGAGAAAAACAAACAAACAAACAAACAAACAAAAAAACTAAGTCAGACATTCAAACATTACATTACAATGAAACTTATGCTTATTTTTTAAAGTTTTTACCTATTTATTTGTTTATTTATTTATGTTCGTCTACAGCGTGATAGTGCCATGCTAAAATCACCAGGGGTGATCAAATCACTCGGGATGATGAAATCACCGGTGGTTATGTAACCATACATTCACCAATCCTCGATATGAGTGTTTAAATGTCGAACCTAAACAGTTCGAATAACGGTGAAGTGGAGACTGGAATGTCATGTGACAGACTCTCACCCAGCAGGTGCTCCCTGGCCCAGCAGCGGGGACCTGGCTGTCATCCAAATACTGCTGGTGTTGGAGGAGGAAGAAGAAGAAGAAGGAAAGGGACCAGAACCAACTGGACGAAATAATTGAATAAAACTGTTATGCAATGTTACCTGAAGAGTAACCCCAAGGAAAAAGGCTATAGGAAACGGATGCATAGCATCCGAAGCAGACAATGATCTGAATGCTGAAATAAATAATACCTGGAGCAAAGATACAGCCATTGAGGAAATGAATGCTGACGGGCTAGGACAAGATTTGGTTGATATCCTAAACTTAGTGGTAGATGAAATGAACAATGATAGTGGGAAACCTATGAACCTAATATTTGTAGACAGGAAAAAGTTAAAAGAAACAACAGCTAAGGTAAACAAAGTCATCCCATACCTTAAGGCGAGGAACCTTCACCAGTGCAACAATATCCTCAAAGCAACAACAAATGCGGTGAGGAAATAACTTGGCATAAAAGCGAGAGGAAACAACAAACAAGAAAGATCAGAACCTTGGTGGAAGAAACGACTGAATGGTCAAATCAGGGAAATGAGAAATGACATTGGAAAGCTTGAATCCCTACTGAATGGGACACTAAAAAACATAGACACTAAAAATAGACTGGAAATAAAGTACAAAACTAGGAGGAAAAAGCTAAATATTATCATAGAGGAACTGAAGCAACGCATTGTAGCAAAGAGCGCAAAGATTAGGCGATACGAGAGCAGAGTCAGTCAGTATAGACAGAACCGCATGTTTGACAACAACCAGAAGATGTTGTTTGGACAGCTTGAAGGGAAAGAAAGAGGCAACGACTTGATCCCTGAGGCGGAACAAACTAAGACATTCTGGAGAGGAATATGGGAGCAGGATGTTAAACATAATGATCAGGCAGTGTGGATTGAGACAGTACAAAAGGAGATTAGTGAACAGGCACACCAACAAACTGATTTGAGTATCACAGTTGAAACTCTTAAGGGGCAGGCCAGAAAACTAACCAACTGGAAATCACCAGGCCCAAATGGTGTGCAGGAGAACTGGATTAAAAATATAACATCCTGCACCCGAAACTGACAACCATGTTCAATGACTGCTTGATGTCAGGTGAGGTACCAGAGTGGTTGACAAAAGGTACCACAGTTCTGGTAATGAAAGACCGAACCAAGGGTAATGATGTTACCAACTATAGACCTATCACATGTCTGTCCGTAATGTGGAAACTGTTAACAAGCATTGTGTCTGAGGAAATCTACCATCACCTCCACACAAACAACTTGTTACCGGATGAACAGAAAGGATGCCGAAAGAAGTCCTGTGGTACAAAGGACCAGTTACTTATTGATAAGATGGTAATGAGGAATTGCAGGAGGAGACACACTGGTCTTGCCGTGGGATGGATAGACTACAAAAAGGCATTCGACATGGTACTTCATTCTTGGATAACCAAAAGCCTAGAGATCTTCAGGGTGGCAGATAACATCAGACAGTTGTTGAGCAAAAGTATGAAGTCCTGTAAAACAGAGTTAACATCGGGCGGAGAATCCTTGGGAGGCGTGAAGATCAAGAGAGGTATCTTCCAGGAAGATAGTTTTTCCCCACCGTTGTTTGTCCTTGCCCTGATCCCCCTGACCATTATACTGCGAAAAGTGAGAGCAGGATACAAGTTGGGAAAGGGAGAGCTTACCATCAATCACCTCCTCTTCATGGACGATCTTAAGCTCTTCGGGAAGAATGAGAAGGAGTTGGATGTGCTTGTTGACACTGTCCGTATTTTCAGCAATGATATATGTATGCAATTTGGTATTAGTAAGTGTGGAGTCCTTGTGATGAAGAGGGATAAATTGAGCAGAAGCAACGGAATCCAGGTACCAACAGGTGAGATGATAAAGGAAATTGATACTGAAGAGGGATACAAATATTTAGGTGTTCTGGAGGCTGATGACATCAAGAACAAAAAAATGAAGGAATTGATAAGATCTGAATACATTCGGAGAGTAAGGAGCGTATTAAAGTCACATCTGAACAGTAGGAATGCCATAAGTGCAGTAAATTACCGAGCTGTGTCTGTTATTAGGTACAGTGCGGGAATTCTGAGATGAAATGTTGCTGAACAAAAAGAAATGGATAGGAAGACTAGGAAGCTATTGACTATCTACAACATGTTCCACAAGAGGAGTGATGTCGATAGACTCTACTTAAGGAGATCTGAAGGTGGAAGAGGTCTTATCAGCATAGAGGACTGTGTTCAGATGGAGAAAAACAACCTACACAAATACGTGACTGTTAGTAGGGAGCCAATGCTCAGAATTGTACTGAAGGAGAGGACAATAGACCAGGGGATGTCCAAGGAGGAAATAACAACAAGGAGGAAGAGCAACCTTCATGAAAAATCCCTTCATAGTACCTTCTTTGAGAAAACTGAATTTAGAGATCCACAGACATGGAACTGGTTGAAAAGAGGAGACCTTAAAAAGGCTACAGAAGGAATGCTAATGGCTGCGCAAGAGCAGGCTCCCAAAACGAAGTGGCTGAAACACCATATTTACAAGGAGGAGGCTAGCCCACTGTGTAGGATCTGTGGAGAGAGAGAGGGGAGACTGTGGCTCACATTGTATCCGAGTGTAAACACCTAGCCCAGACTCACTATAAAGGCTGGAGATATGATGTGATGGGCAGGGTGATCCACTGGCACCTATGCAAAGTAAACAATTTACCACATTCTGAGAAGTGGTATGAGCATAAGCTAGAGTCGGTGATGGAAAACGATCAGGTGATGGTGCTGTGGGATTTTGGGATACTGACGGACAAGAAACTGGAACACAATAGACCTGACCTGGTGGTTTTGGACAAGGGAAAAAGATCGTGCCTGATTGTGGATGTAGCTTGCCCATTCAACACGAGAGTGCAAGAGAAGGAGAGGGAGAAAATTAACCGATACCAGGACTTAAAGTGGGAGGTAAAAAGGATTTGGAACTGCCATGAGGTCAAAGTGGTCCCGATTGTCATAGGCGCACTAGGTACTATCTCAAAGAGTTTCCAAGGATGGTTAAAGAAAATTGGTCCCGCGCCGCTTTTTGGAACACTTCAAAAGGCATGCTTGCTGGGAACAGCAAGAACCCTCCGATATGTCCTGAATATCTGAGGCTGCAGGTAGTGGCTTGATATTCATTTCAACAAACTTTCCAGTTAAATAACATCAATGACTGAGACTCAAAGAACAATAATAATAATAATAATAATAAAAACCAATTTCGGAGGTAATACTAGACCACCACCTTTAAATTTATCCAATTAGATCTTCATAAATTTCGCTCTACATGGCTGAATACAATAAATGTAATCTGAGTTTTTCGAATATTAATAATTGTTTCTACTTTAGGCACAAGGCTAGCAAATCCCCAGTGCATTACTGGTACTTTATTTTATCGACCCCGTAAGGATGAAAGGCAAAGTCAACCTCGGCAGGATTGAATACAATAAAATATTAATAATAACATTCGATTCGTTTGCAATTTTGCAAACAAGCCTCAATTTTATAGCCAGGTCAGGAGAATGAACACTTCATTCTTGCTCTTATGTTGGCATGCGAACAGAACTGCAGACATTGCAAAATTGCAAACGAATCGAATGTTATTATTAATATTCGAAAAACTAAGATTACATTTATTGTATTCAGCCATGTAGAGCGAAATTTTCTTTTTTATTTGAACTTGGCAAAGCCGGCCATTTATCGCTCATATACAGGAGACTGACTGGCCAGTCTGCTGATATGCAAATCTGGCTGATCAGAGGATCTGCTAATATGCAGATCTGACTGATCAGCCAGTCTGCTAATATGCAAATCAGGCCGATCAGTCACTGTGTATTTTTGAAAATAGCATATATTTGCACTAGCTCTAACAGTTTGGCAAGTGAACAGCAAGCTGTACTGATGAAGGGTGATACCCAGAAACATTAGTGTCTGCAGTTCTGTTCACATGCCAACATAAAAACAAGAATGAAGTGTTCATTCTCCTGACATGGCTATAAAATTGAGGCTTGTTTGCAAAATTGCAAACGAATCGAATGTTATTATTAATATTCAAAAAACTCAGATTACATTTATATATATATATATATATAGTGTTAGTATCATAAATAAGAGACAGTTTAATTTGTACATTTTATTACAACATTCCTTTATACGTATATATACATACATAAACATGTTATTTACAGTTGTATAAAAAAGAAGTATAATTGTTTCTACTATTGGCACAAGGCCACCAATTATCCCAGTACATTACTGGTACTTTATTATATATAATACGACATTCCTCTCTCTTTCTTATTCTGTCTTTTTAGATAGATCTTAGTCTTAGTCTCAGATTCTTCCGCGCCGTTCGGCGGATCGAGCAGTAAGTACTCGCCAATGGTCATGATCAGCGGCAACTTTTTCGAGACCGTGCCAGGTGATGTTGACTGCCATCAGGTCCTTCCGGAACGTTCGTCGCCAGGTGATCCTTGGGCAACCCCGCCTCTGTTTACCGCCAGGCGGAGCCCAGTTCATTGCTGTTTTCGAATGCCGTTCATTTGGCAGATGCAAAATATGGCCAGCCAGATGGCACCGATGCTCCGTGACCACTCTCTGTAGCGTCCACGACTCAGCTCTCCGCACTCCGTTTCGCACTCGGTGTCGCGCCAGGACACACGAAGGATCTTTCGCAGGCACCGCTGGTGGAAAGCGTTCAGCCGTCTCTCTATTTTTCCCGTACTCTTCCATGTCTCGCTCGCATAAAGCACTGTCGGCAGCACGATGCTCTTGTACAGGCGGAGCTTAGTCTTGGTGTTAATGCATGAAGACGACCGGACTGGGCACAGCCGCTGGAAAACTGCGGCTCCTTTGCCGATCCGACAGTTGATATCGAGCTCCGCGTCGTCACTGCTTGTCAGAATGCTGCCCAGATAGGTGAAGTGATCGACTTCCTCGAGGTCCTGTTGGTTGACTCTGATCACTGGACCTGTGTTGCTGGCCGTTCTCATGACCTTGGTCTTTTTGGTGTTGATTCTCAGGCCGATCTTTTCCGTACTCTCTTGTAGGGATGTTGTTAGGGCCTGCAGATCTGCACTGCTTTCAGCGATCAAAGCGATGTCATCGGCGAATGCCAGGTCCCTCAGCCTCGACCGCCCTCTCCATGGGATTCCTCGACCGAGTCCTTCATTTGCCTTAGTAGATACATGGCTATAATGTTGCGCCCTTATCATATCTCTCTGTCTGGCTGCCAGTCTGTATTGACTTCGCTTCTAACCAACTTTTAATTAATTATATATATATAATTATATATATTTTCAACAATACTGTACTACATATTTTCAACAGTAATACTATACTATACTATATATTTTCAACAGTAATACTGTACTACACTATATATTTTCAACAGTAATACTGTACTATATATTTTCAACAGTAATACTGTACTGTACTATATTTTCAACAGTAATACTGTACTATATATTTTCAACAGTAATACTATACTATATATTTTCAACAGTGATACTATACTATATATTTTCAACAGTAATACTATACTATATATTTTCAACAGTAATACTATACTATATATTTTCAATAGTAATACTATACTATATTTTTTAACAGTAATACTGTACTATACTATATATTTTCAACAGTAATACTGTACTATACTATATATTTTGAACAGTAATACTATACTATATATTTTCAATAGTAATACTATACTATATATTTTCAACAGTAATACTGTACTATACTATATATTTTCAACAGTAATACTGTACTATACTATATCTTTTCAACAGTAATACTATACTATACTATATTTTTCAACAGTAATATTATACTATATATTTTCAATAGTAATACTATACTATATATTTTCAACAGTAATACTGTACTATACTATATATTTTCAACAGTAATACTGTACTATATATTTTCAACAGTAATACTATATAATACTATATATTTTCAACAGTAATACTGTACTATATATTTTCAACAGTAATATTGTACTATATATTTTTAACAGTAATACTATATATTTTCAACAGTAATATTATACTATTTATTTTCAACAGTTTACTATACTGTACTATATATTTTCAACACTAATACTGTACCATATATTTTCAACAATAATATTATACTATATGTTTTCAACAGTGATACTATACTATACTATATATTTTCAACATTAATACTATACTATATATTTTCAACAGTAATACTATACTATATATTTTCAACAGTTTACTATACTACACTATATATTTTCAACACTAATACTGTACCATATATTTTCAACAATAATATTATACTATATGTTTTCAACAGTGATACTATACTATACTATATATTTTCAACAGTAATACTGTACTATACTATATCTTTTCAACAGTAATACTATACTACACAGACGGCTTATCGTCTGTTTATCCAAGCGAAGCTAGGTATGTCAACTTTAAATATATATATCTGGATGCCGTAAAACACGCCAATGGTAGCCAGGCACCAGCCGGATGGGCCAGCTAGTATATATATATATGCGTGTATAAATATATATATTTATATATATATATATATATATATATATATATATATATATATATATATATATATATACACCGTATTTCCTGGCATCGAAGACGCTGCTTTTTTCACAAAATAAGTCTCAAAAATCTACCATGCGTCTGGAGGCTGAAGGTTGTTTATTAATTTTTTTTCAAATTTTTGGTTGTCAAAATTAGGGTGCGTCCTCGAGGACGAAGCGTGTTCGGCACCAGAAATACAGTATATGTATATATATTTATACACACACACACAGACATATATTGATTTTTCTTATTTTCTGTTTTTTGGTCTGTTATAAGAACTGTGAAGGCTTAGTAGTTAGAGCATTGGGCTTGTAGGCAGAAGGCTGTGAGTTCGATTCTGGGACCGAGTTGTAACAGAATTTTACTATGTTTTACCTGGTGAAGATTCGAAACCAAATCTAAAAGGTCTCGCCCCTAAAACCACCTATTTTAGCAATTCTCACTATTGTCCTGTCAAAAGACAACTATGATAAACGTATATACCACTTAACCTATGACCCCAGACACTTGACAGATGAAACACACATGGCTGCTACTAAATCAAACCATATACACATCCTTCTAGCTAGAGTATTATCTATATATATAAAGCTGTGGTTGTCTGTCTGTCTATCGATTTTTGGCACACATCTCCTCTTAGAATCTCTGACGGAATTGCACCGAAATTGCTATACTTGTACATTGAGCCCTAGCGAAGACATCGGAAAAAAAAATTTCAAATTGACCCACCCTATGTGACGAAATCGAATCTAATGTATCGATTTTTGAGCGTAAGTGACGAGTTATTTCCCTTTGTTCTGTTTACATTGAGCGTCTTACGTTGTTTTTCTCTGCGTTGCAGTGTTTACATTTTCGATCTTTGTTAATAAATAACCAGTGCAGTTTTTATCCCCAGCATCCTCTTTTGTTATAACATTCGGGTTATCGTTATGTTTTCTTAACTTCATAAGGCATATTGTTGGTTGAGGGAATATTAATCAAAAACACCACATGCAAGTCTGCACAGTAGACACTACAGTTTTTAAGCCAAAAAAGAAACTTAACATTGTAACTTTAACACAGCTACTGAGCGACCCCGAGCAACGCCGGGCTTTACTGCTAGTTATAAATACAATCGCTTCGAGAACCGAACCAGAGGGTACGGAGCAGCAGTCCTTGAGAGAATAACAATGTAAAACATTCACTTTCTACAGATGTCTACAGACCTTTAACTCTCTCTCTCTCTCATGGTCTTACAGGCTCTCACCTTCTCGGCCACAGACTACACCACCAGAGATAGTGATAACAGACTACAGAAGAACGTTCTACTAACACTATGAATTTCTCTTCATGAATACAGTCTTCTACCTACTATTCTCTCACAAATACCAAGCTCGACAGATTGACCAACTACAGGATCAACATATGTTAAGGATAAATACACACACAGGTTTCCTTATATTGTTCCCTTCTACACTTATCTATCCTTTAGCCTTCCTTGTTATTTCTCTACTACTGAAAAATATAACACAACTTCTACTGTATCGTTTTATTTGATACATGCATTCACACTAGCTCGAAATAGCTAGTAAGAAAATTAATGTAGTGATAATTACTGTCACGATTTTATTACTCAATATTCGATGTACCAACAGGGACATTTTATTATTATAAAATAAACATTGTCAACATCTCAATTCTTATATCATTGATCCTGCAAAGAATGCATCTATTCACTACATAATGGTGATCCCCATCACTACAGGGTGATGCATTTTGTCCTTCAGTAAGACACTTTATTCCATGTTGCTCCAGTTTACTCAGCTGTAGAAATGATTCACCGTGTATGTCAAGCTGTATCAACCATTGCTTTTCCTTTGGACATCATCAGTGGCATGGTGAGGGGAGGTTGGTATGCATGGGTGACTGCTGGTCTTCCACAAACAACCTTGCCCAGACTTGTGCCTCAGAGGGAAACTTTCTAGGTGTAATTCACATGGTCATTCATGACTGAAGGGGTTCTTTACCCTTTTAAGAACTAAACTTCTTGTTTTTTTTTCATTTTGGATTCATTTTGCTTATTTATTTAATGGCTTGGGTATTTTCTTTATTATTATTTTACCTGTATACTTTAATACATACACACACATGGACAGACTCATACATAAACATACACACATCCACCCTCACACACATGTACATAACATATTTCCACTACTGACCAAACACATGTTTTTCTTTCTGTTACTGCTGGAACAAAAGGATGACGTGAGTTGTCTTGAACACATGACGTAATGAGGCTGTTTGATAGAAACAAACCGAATATTAGAGAGTTGGACACCATGCTTTGCAGCATACTTACGGCCCTTTACGGTCTGAGTTCAAATCCCACTGAGGTTAACTTTGCCTTTCATCCTTACAGGGTCGATAAAATTAAGTACCAGTAATGTACTGGGATAATTGCTGGCCTTGTGCCAAAAGTAGAAACAATTATTATTATTCACTCACGAATGCATATATATGTCTAAAAGTAAATATATATATATTTAATTACATAATAAACAGCACAATATAATCATTCCATTAGCGAAGGAATCGAGAAACTAGATGATTCTTACAGGAACGTCCAGTTCATTCGTCAGACAAAATAATTATGTTGACCTGTTGTATTGTAATTGTACTTTTAGATGAAACATTGTGTAAGAAATAAATCTTGTTTTTAAATATATTGCCTTCTCCTCCATATATTTTTGTTTACATATATATATCATCATCATCAACACCATTTTACGTCCATTCTTCTATGCTAGCATGGGTTAGACGGGTTGTCCTGTTGTGGGCGATGTTAGATCGGATGACCTTGTCTTGTACATACAGGAACTGATTTGGACTTGATTTCTACAGCTGCATGCCCTTCCTAACACCAACATGCTGTCTCTCGGTCAGTTCGTTTATGCTTTGCTGTTCATGTATATTACTATTACACATCTATCGAAGCATGCAGGCTTCGTTTTTTTCTAATCTATCCAAGTCTTCCACAGACAGCGCCCAGGTCTCACTACTATGTAACATTGTTGTTTGTATGTACGCATCATAGTCTGCCTTTCATTTTGAAGGGAAAGCCTTTTGCAGTTAGCAGTGGCTCCCTGAACTAGTAGCATCCTGTTCTTACCCTGGTTACTGTACTTTCAAAACACCCACCTCTGCTGCTAATTTGGTCACCTAGGTAGCAGAAGCTGTCTACTGTTTCTACAGAGCCCTCCCAAAGTTTGCTAGTGCTTGTTTCCTGTGGTCATTTGCTGCTTACTGTCCCGGTGCAGCTGCTACATGTAAAGCCTACATTCCTAGCTAAGCTTCCTGAGATCCCACTACATCTCTTGTGTACCCATAGATTGCATTTGGGGAAGATGATGGAATTCCTACCTATATACTGAGCAAGGCCATTTCCCTGGAGGGGGATCTGGGTTCTGTTTTCTCATCTAGCTTCGAGGACCATAGTCTTTGTCAGGTTGACTTTGAGACCCCTTCTTTCTAGTCCCTGCTTCAATGTTTGGAATTTCTTCTTTAGTTCCACCATAGATTCGGCTATAAGTGTGAGATCATCTGCATAGGGAAGTTCCCATGGGCATCCGGTCTTAAACTCCTCTATTATTTGCCTGCAATACTATAATGAACAGGAGAGGGCTAAGAACAGAGCCCTGGTGGACACCGATCTGTACACTAAATTCCTCGCTATACTCATTGTTAACCCTAACTTTGCTGACTGCTCTCCTATACGTGGCTTGTATGGATTACACAAGCGATTCATCTACTCCTAGTTTTCTAAGAGCCCACCAGATTATAGCACAGGGGACTCTGTTGAAGGCTTTTTCCAGATCGACAAATGCCAGGTAGAGCAGCTTATTTTTAGCTAGGTACTTTTCCTGTAACTGCCTCACAAGGAAGAGGGCATCAGTGGTGCTTTTTTCTGGCACAAACCCAAACTGCATCTCATCTAGTTTTACCCAGTCCCTAATCAATTGTGCTATAACTCTTTCCGTTACTTTCATGACCTGGTCTGTCAACTTTATACTTCTATAGTTTCCTCTATCTAGTGCATCTCCTTTACCCTTGTAGCAGTTGACAATGATGCTGCTGCACCAATCCTTTGGTAATACACCCTCTTGTATTACCTGGTTAACAATACGTGTGGTTATGGTGTAACCTACGGACCCAGATGCCTTCAGCATCTCGGCAGCTATACCCAATGGAACAGTTGCCTTCCCAGTCTTCATATCTTTAATTGCCTTACTTACTACACTGCTGCTGACTTGTATTGCTGGTCCCTCTATAGGGTCCACTTGGGGTAGAGTCTCTTTCTCCCATGCATTCTCCTCGTTTAGTAACCTTTCATAATGGCTCTTCCATGAAACTTTCTTCTCGGCACTTGTGAGGGCAAGCTTACCCTTATCATTCCAGACATACTTCTCTCCAATGACATCACAATTTTGCCTCACAATCCTAAACACCTCTATACCGTCGACTACACGGGGATAGCACTTTACTCCAGTAAACTCGATGGCTGGGAAAGCCTTTCAGGAACTCATATGTCTGCTGGACGCACGAGCAGAAGAACGTACAACAACAAATGCATGAATTACATCTTGATTACATGGGAAAACCGTTGAAATAATTATAATGAATAAATGATTTATGTAACATCAGCATCTTTATTAATGTTATTATTATATTGGCAGTATCGGTAGAGGGTCGGACGCCATGCTTTCCAGCATAGTTACGTCCCTTTACGATCTGAGTTCAAATCCCGCCGAGGTTGACTTTGCCTTTCATCCTTACGGGGTCGATAAAATAAAGTACCAGTAATGCACTGGGTAATTGCTGGCCTTGTGCCAAAAGTAGAAACAATTATTATATACAGGGTGCGGACGATATTTGTTCGCAATTTTCAACTGCTAATTTTATGCAAATTTTTTTTTACGTCCGTTGTCACTCTTGTCTTCATAAAAACAGTGACTATATTTCCAATATTTATTTTCAGAATAATTGATTATAAATAATTTTGAACCTCCAAATTTGTGGAAGAGACACGGAGTTCTTCTTGGAATCCACGCTGGGAGGACAAATAAGACCAGAAGATCAACTCCCAGAACAACAGGTGGCTCGCTGTCTCATCCAAAGATGTGCCCAGAGTCATGCAGACAAAGTTTCCAGCGACAACATTGGTCTTAGGTGTCATCAGCAGTCAAGGTGACGTCATGCCACCTCACTTCTTCCCTGAGGGCCTCAAGCTGAACACCGATGGCTACATCCACGTTCTGAGCAAGGTAGTAAAGCCCTGGATCGACTAGGTAGCTGCAAGTAGGCCGTACGTGTGGCAGCAAGACTCAGCGCCCTGCCATACCAGCTGAAAGACCCAAGCCTGGCTTCATCGACCACACTTCACCTGACATCTGGCCTCCCAGCTCGCCTGACTGCAACCCCCTCGACTTCTTTGTGTGGGGCGCAGTGGAACGAGACACCAACAGATCTAGCTGCAATATGAAAGACGATCTGAAGGCCAGGATCACAAGTGCCTTTAGGGGCCGAAGTCGGGGGACAGTGACAAAGACCTGTAGCCGGTTCCGAGGCCGCCTTGAGGCCGTCATCAAAGCCAATGGCGGGTTTGTTGAGTGAGATCAAAAGAACAAGTCATGAAGACAAACTGCCCCAAGTTTGATAAATATATCTTAAAAAATAAAACTACTGTGTTATTTTTTCCTAGACAGTAATCTTGGGAACAAATATCGTCCGCACCCTGTATATGTGTGTGTGTGTGTGTGTGTAAAAATAATAACAAAACTAACAAAACAAACGGTACAATATATGGAAGAAATATATTAATTTAACACTTGAAATAGCAGGCAGAGAATAGTAACGTTTCGGACACTAGTCCTTCATCAGAAGATAGAGTAAAAAATAAAAGATAAATAGAAAGTAAAGAGTGGTATGAGGAAGGAACATGGAAAATGAGAAAAAACTGAGGAGAAACACACGTGCATATTCAGTCAGCAATCTTGGAAAATGGCTGGTGAATGGTAAATAGGGAGATAACCAATGTACAATGAACATGCTTGCGTGTGTTGGTGTGTGTGCGTGTGTGTGTGCACGTGTAGGTGTGTTTGTATTTTTGAAGGAGAAGCCTTGAAGTATGACAAGCTGGCTGCTGAGAGTGTGTGTGTATGACAATGTAGCTACTGAACAAAGTAAGGGTGTGTGTGTATGATTGTATAGGAATGTCAATATATATGTACATACACCGCAGCAGCCGAGAGGGTAGTGAAAAAGCAGTGGACAGTATATCACATAACCCGGTATGGTTGTAAGAGAAGTTGTGTAACTTCACATACAATGGTACTGTGGTACAACTGTAAACGGCTAAGCTGCAAAGTGTGAGATCATTACATGTGTGGATGGAGTAAATGTTAGAAAAATATTCACCGCTGACGGCGCCACAGCCATGGATATACCGAGTAGAGAATTTTTATTCAGTAATTTAAAGTTGCATCATGCTGCAGTAACATGTAGTTTGGAAGCAGTATCATTATATGATATATATATTCAATTAGTTGCTTTGGGTAGATATATATACGGCAATTCAATACATCTTGTTCATATATAAGATCTAGCAGGTTAGCGCTTGATATAGCAGGAAGAGGATCTTAACGTTTCAGATGCTAGTCCTTCATCAGAAGAAAGAATGAGAAATAAAATAGATTTAGATTGAGACAGTTTACTTTGTAGAGTTATATATTAATTAATACGTAAATAAATATATATATATATATTATCCCCAGTAGATCCGACAGAGGGACCAGCTATTGAGGTTGACGAATATAGGGTCATCATCATCATCATCTTCGTTTAACGTCCATTTTCCACGCTAGCATGGGTTAGACGGGAGTTGTCCCACTTGAGGCAAGGTTGGTCGGGTAACCGTCTCTCGCTCATATAGGACTATCTGGCAGGTTTTCTACGGCTGGATGCCCTTTCTAACACCAACCACATTTACAGTGTGGAACTGGGAACTTTTTACCATGTTACCTACACGGCCACATTACAGCGTGGACTGTTTTTTGTCATGACACCTACACGATCTCAATCTCATTTTTTCGTGCTGTTGGTGGGAGTGGGAGGATAGGGTAGGGGGAGTGGATTGGGGTGTATATTTGGTTAAGAGGTGCCTACTGACTGTTGGTTTCGCTTTGTACATAGGCATGGCGGGTCTTCTGTATTACTGCATAGTGCCAAAGATCTCGGTCCAGAGACATTGTCTTAGAGATGTAAGTGTGTGAGGTCGGAATTTATCAGTTTTTTCTGGGTCTACCTACTCCATAACTAGCATCAATTTTGATTGCCCTGCACTTTTTTATGCAGCTATCGTCTTTCATGCGCATCATGTGACCATACCAACGTAGTCTTCTCTCAAGTAAACAGCATCTGATCCCTCTTATTCCTAATTTCTCACTTAGTTCATTTATGCTTTGCCGTTCACGTATATTACTATTACACATCCAACGGAGCATGCGTGCTTCGTTCCTTTCCAGTCTATGCAGGTCCTCTGCACGTAATGCCCATGTCTCACTGCCATGTAGCATTGCTGTTCGTATACAGGCATCATACAATCTGCCTTTCATTTTTAGAGAGAAACCTTTTGTGGCCAACAGCGGTATAAACTCTGAACTTTTTCCATCCGTTCTGATTCTGGCTACTGTACTTTCAGAACACCCTCCACCACAGCTGATTTCGTCACCCAGGTAACGGAAAGTGTCTACTATTTCTATAGAACCATCTGGGCAATAGAAGGAGCTAGTATCCTTTGGACACTTGCAACTTATTGCACCTGAGCATTGGCCACATATAAAGTCTACGTTCTTAGATAGTTTACCTGTGATCCCACTACATTTTTTATGTACCCATACTTTGCATTTGGGACATAAAATGGAGTTTCTGCCTACTCCTTTCCTACACACTGCGCATGGCCATTTCCCTGAGGGCACCTGTGCCCTATTTTCCTTTCTACAAACTAGAACTTTAGTCTTAGACAAGTTAACTTTAAGACCTTTTGATTCTAGGCCATGCTTCCATGTTTCGAATTTCTTCTCTAGTTCATCCATTGGTTCAGCTATGAGCGTTAGATCATCTGTGTATAGGAGTTCCCATGGGCAGCCAGTCTTGAACTCCTCTGTTATAGCCTGAAGGACAATAATAAATAGGAGGGGGCTAAGGACAGAGCCTTGATGAACGCCAACTTTTATACTAAATTCTTCACAATATTCATTGTTAATTCTAACCTACTGACTGTTTCATTATACATAGCTTGTATAGCTCTCACAAGCCATTCATCTACACTTAGTTTTCTAAGAGCCCACCAGATAATGGAGCGGGGGACTCTGTCAAAGGCTTTCTCTAGGTCTACAAAAGCTAAATAGAGGGGTTTACTTTTAGCTAGGTACTTCTCTTGTAGTTGTCGTACAAGGAAAAGAGCATCTGTGGTACTTTTACCTGACACAAACCCAAACTGCATTTCATCTAGATCAATTCGCTCTCTGATTTGTTGCGCTATAACTCTTTCTGTGACCTTCATGACCTGGTCAACTAACTTAATGCCTCTATAGTTTCCCCTATCTAGAGCATCCCCTTTACCCTTGTAGCAGTTAATGATGATGCTGCTACGCCAGTCTTTCGGTATGGCCCCATTCTGTATTACTTGGTTAACTATACGGGTGACTGTAGTGTGTCCCACCATACCAGATGCCTTCAACATCTCAGCAACTATCTCCGAAGGCCCAGCTGCCTTGCCTGTCTTCATATCTTTGATTGCCTTACTTATTATACTACCTTTAACTTGCACCGCTGGTCCTTCTATTGGATCAATTTGGGGCAGACTATCTTTTTCCCATTTATTCTCATTTAATAGTCTCTCGTAGTGACACATCCAAGCCACCTTCTTATCAGTATCAGTGAGCACAAGTACACCATTATCATTACAGACACACTTCTCCCCGACAATATCACGGTTTTCCTTGGCACATTGTCTAGCAATTCTGAACACTTCACGTTTTTGGTCCTCACGTTGTAGAACATGCTTGAACTTTCTATCCTCTGCTACCCTTTTTGCAAGGTACACTTGTCTCCTAGCACTTGATAGTGCTCTCTACTTCCCCCATCCTGCCATACTTTCCAAGCCTGCTTTTTGGCCTTGGTTGTCTCCTCCACCACCAAGTTACTCTCCTCCTGCCAATAGGTCTGCTCCAGCCACAGATTTCATCCGTTGCTTTCAGCAGTTTCACTTTCAAGAATTGCCACTGTTCCTCTCTCTATATCGCACGTCTCTAATTGCTCTTCCTTATTGTTAAAGGCATCAAGTAATAAGCTTTTAAATTTGTCACTGGCTGTGGGGTCCTTTAACTTCCATATTTTTCTCCTCAATGTAGGCCTCTTCTGTCGTCAAGTACGTCTATTCCTGACTATGAGGTCACTAACTACTAGGCTATGTTGGGAGGTGCATTCTTCACGGGGGAGGGATTTAGTGTTTACAACAGACACTTTGTCCCGTCTTCTAGTAAAAGGTGATTAAGGAAATGAAAAATGGTAAGGCCGCTGGACCGTCGGGGATAGTTGCTGAGATACTGAAGGCATCAGGGGACATAGGCACTAAACTAGTTGCACGCATCATCAATCAGGCTATATATGGCAGTGTCATACCCAAACACTGGTGCAGCAGTATTCTCATAAATTGCTACAAAGGTAAATGTGATGCTCTGGAGAGGAGCAATTATAGGGGCCTAAAACTGATGGATCAGGTTATGAAAGTGGCAGAAAGGATATTAATGCAATTAATTAGAGAAAGGGTCAAACTAGATGAGATGCAGTTTGGTTTTGTGCCTAGGAAAAGTACAACAGATGCCCTCTTCTTAGTGAGACAACTACAAGAGAGGTTCTTAGAGAAGAATAAGCCACTATACTTAGCTTTTGTTGACCTAGAGAAGGCCTTTGATAGAGTACCCCGATCTGTCATCTGGTGGTCCCTAAGGAAACTAGGTGTTGAGGAATGGCTTGTGAGGAATGGCTGTGCAAGCTTTGTACAGAGGTGCTGTCAGTAAAGTGAGAGTAGGAGTTTAGTAAGGAATTCCAGATACAAGGAGTACAGCAGGGTTCGGTTGTCAGCCCGCTCTTGTTCATTATAGTCCTCCAAGCCATAACAGAGGAGTTTAAGACTGGCTACCCATGGGAACTTCTCTATGCTGATGATCTGGTTCTTATAGCAGAATCAGTAGAGGAGCTAGAGAATAAATGCTGGCTATGGAAACAGCAGTTGGAAGCAAGAGGACTGAGAGTGAACCAAGCTAAGACAAAAGTGTTGATGAGTAGAAAAGAGGACAACATTTTGATTCCGTCAGGGAAATGGTCATGTTCGATATGCAGAAAAGGAACTGGCATAAATTCCATAAAATGCATACAATGCAGATCTTGGGTACACAAGAGATGTAGTGGGATAGCAGGCAAACTAACAGGTAGGGAGAAATACGTATGCAGTAGATGTACAGGGAAATTTGACAGAAGTTGCAGTGATAGACACATTTTTTAAATGCAGGTAGGTTCTATAGAAATGGTTGATAGCTTCCAGTACCTAGGTGATCAGATTAGCATGGGAGGGTGGGCGGGGGGGGGGGGTGTTCCGAGGCCATAGTATCTGGAATAAGGACAGGTTGGAAGAAGTTTAGGGAACTGCTTCCTCTGCTGATGAAGAAGGGTTTCTCCCTGCGTACGAAAGGCCAGTTATATGATGCCTGTGTGAGGTGCGCGATGCTGCATGGTAGTGAGACATGGGCAACAACTGCAGAGGATATGCGACGGCTGGAGAGAAATGAAGCAAGCATGCTCCGTTGGATGTGCAATGTCAATATATGTGAAGGACCGAGCATGGATGTGTTGAGAGAGAAACTGTGTTTAAGAGGGTTAAGTTGTAGTGTGCAGGAGAGAAGACTGCGATGGTATGGACATGTGATGCGCATGGAGGATGACCACTGGGTAAAGAAGTGCCAGTTGCAGGAAGACACAGTAGAGGAAGACCACAAAAAACATGGGCGGAGGTGTTGAGAGCAGACCTCAAATAAGTTCACGTCAGAGTTCATTTCCCTATATATATATATATATCAGGACTCTTTCCCTATATATATATATATATATATAGGGAAAGAGTCCTGACTCTTTTCCTATTACCCACTCTACTACCCAAAGTATCGAGTACTCTGGTGCGTTATAGTCCACCTGGTTCCTTACCACACTTCCTTCGTTACATATATATATATACAACCGGAGGTTGGCACAATCTTGTCAGGCGGTGTTATTAAGTTAGACATGGCTTGGGTCAATACTGGCCAAAAGTTATATATATATATATATATGGGATCCATTGTACTCTGTGCAGAGCCATCTACCTTGGTCAAACTGGCCGTCATCTGGCCAACAGATTTGCTGAACACCTTTGGGACATCCAGGTCAGCAACCAAACTCCAATCCCCTGACATTTTCGATTTGCCAGCCACTCCACACACCACCTCAGTGTCTTCGGGCTCGCACATTGTGCTGGACCCCCTGACTTGCACTGACGTAGAGAACAACAACTTATATTTTCTTTACAAACCTTTCGCTCCCCCTAACCTTAATGCCCCACCCAACTTCCTATAGTCTCCCATATACTCTCTAACACACACTAAACTACGTCCTTTATCCTATGACACAAACTCGTTAATACATACATGCTTACATTCAAATCACAGTTAGATACTTTACACATACACATTATAAACTTCAACATACATACACACGTTAAAATTTAATCATTCACACACACATACAAATCCACACATCTCACGGACATACCCTAACACTGCCAGACTCTCTCACAGCAAGCACTCTATGCACAGGCAGAGAAAAAAACGAAGAAGCTTCGTTTACATGTATATGTACACATATTTCTTTTATACATAGGTGCAACCGATAGAGATTTTAAATCCTGTTTCTACAACCGTGCCTGCTCCTTCCAACATCAGCATAAAAGATCACAAACCAATCTGTCCAAGCAGGTATGGTGGCTTAAGGATGGTAACATCAACTTTAGAATGAAATGGTCCATCATAAGATGTCAATCCCCACTCTATTTAGGAGGCAGACACTGCCAATTGTGCCTTTCAGAATCTGTTGAAATAAAGCTTAAAGAACACGGAATCAACTTGAAAAGTTTGTATGCATGCATCATACAATCTACCTTCCAATCTGAGGGAAAAACCTTTTGTAGCCACCAGTGGTAGTAACTCTCTGAACTTCTATTCCGTTCTTACTTTGACTACTGTACTTTCAGAACACCCACCACCAGTGCTAATTCGGTCACCTAAGAAGCAGAAGCTGCCTACTGTTTCTACAGAGCCCTCCCAGAATTTGGTAGCGCTTGTTTCCTGTGGTCATTTGCTGCTTACTGTCCCAGTGCAAATGCTACAGTAGTTAAAACGAAAAAGGAGAAAATGATATTAGCAACAGAAATATAATGTTATGATATAACAATGCAAATATATGAACGTTTATATATGATATATAAGCAATGTGATATAGTGATGAAAATATAGTGTATGGCGAAGTGTTATGATGTAACAAGTGCTAACAGAAGTTTTAACATTTGAAAATTTTAAAAGAAGTGAATCTTGAAATAAACAATACATTATCATCATCATTGCTTAACGTCTATCTTCCACGCTAGCATGGGTTTAGAATATATGAATATTTATGTTTAATCAAGAACTAAGAAATTTAGTAAATAACGTACATAATATTCATTCATGAGTTATTTAAAGTAATCCAACTTATTTTAATAACGTGTTGTGAAAAAATAAAAAGGATACAATCCCGCAGTTCTCAAATCATTATATTTAAGATAGAAGAATATTTAACTTTGAGACCTATTGATGTTTTTTAAAAGTAAGATGAATGATTGAAATAATTCAAAGAAAGCAGAATAGAATAACTATAAAACATTTTTATTGGTCTTGTAAGAATCAAAGCTAAAAAGTGAGCCTCTACCTGATCGCTCAACCTGTTAGTAATAACAGCCAAATCTCTCTCAAATTATATCCTACTGTCTTGAAAAAGGAAGGTTACTTTGAACAGTGATGTTCTAAATATACCAAATGATGGGATAGTTATGGCTGGAATATCTTGGATTATAGCCTTCTTGATTGGGATTAACATGGGAGGGATTAAACAACAAAACAACAATGATAATACATTGTCCAGGACAGGGACAATATGACCCCCTCTCCCTTCTAGTCATGACTGACCAAAGATGTACACCTGGAAAGTTTCTCTCTAAGGCATAAGACCAGGCCATGTTTTCCTGTGAAGGACCAGCAGTAGCCCCTACAACGTATTCAATCATGGATCCGAAAATATTCAAGAAAATTCTTCCGGATAATCCTAGTGAATCCAATTATGCCTATTGGAAGAGAAATGTTGGCGATCTATTTGGAAAACTTGTCTGTTCCTGACGAAAGTAAGCTGTCAGTCCTTCTGGTTCTTTGCGGAGCCAATGCTTATACTCTCATTGATGAAGCAACATCATTCGATGAGGCGTTATCCATTCTTGATAATAAATTTCAAAAGAATAATGACCCGACATAAACTACGCAACCATCGTCAACAAGAAGGGCAATCATTTGAGGCCTACATGACTGAATTAAAAGCCCTCGCAAAGAAATGCCCCACTAAACCCCTAACAGGGGAACAACATAGACAGATTTGTGATGCGTTCGTGTCGGGTGTTCAATCCGCCACCATAAAACAACGACTTCTGAAATCACCTGACGAAAATCTAGATAAAATATTCCAAACCGCTCTCACATTAGAACTGGCAATAGAAGACGCACAAAATATCTCAACAACAATACAACCGCCGTCACAACCCCTATTCGCTGCTTCTTCATCAAAATGTTTCTGGTGTGGTGGTTCATATCACCAAAAATCAGAGTGCCCTGCAAAAAATTCAACTAGCAATTTCTGCCACAAGAAAGGCCACTGGGCAACAGTATGTTTTGTTAAAAATAAGAAGGTACTAAAGATAAAACACGCAGCAGTCTTGAATCATAACGAGGGCCCCGATGAAGCCTATGATGGCAGTAATCTTGCTGCCTGTTATAAACTTGCTTCCGTGAATCATAATACAAACCTTTTAACAATTTATGTCAATTCTCATAAAACAGGTTTACTTGACACAGGCTCAGACAAGTCTTTCATTGACATGAACCTCTTGTCAAAATAGCAAAGTAAATTCAAGAAAACTAAGAATAAGAGTGTAATTTTAGCCGACAACAGTAAACTCATAATACGAGGTACGTTTGAAACATTAGAATGGGAGGGTCGAGTATACCACATCGATCTAATGGTGGTTGACAAACTCTTTGCTCCAGTAGTTATGGGTCTTGATATACTTAAAAGGCATAAGTCTTTAACAATAAAATATACGGGCGACATGATACCAGTCACGATATATACGTCAATGCAAACTCTGAATTGTGAAGAATATGATTTAATGCCTGGTATCGATACTACAAAATTAAAACCATTATCTATACCTCCTCAAAAATACAATAAAGACCAACAATTCATTAAAATGGAAATCGACAGAATGCTTAAAGCTGGAATAATTCAACGGAGCAGAAGCCCATGGAGAGCGCAGTGCTTCGTAATTGATCAGGAAAACAAAAAACGTCTTGTCATAGACTACTCGGGCACTATAAATCGTTACACACCATTAGATTCATACCCTAATGCCATAATCGAAGACCTACTCAACAAAATTTCAAAACACGTATTTCTCGAAAATAGATCTAAAGGCGGCTTATCACCAAATACCCATCAAATCTTCCGACTTTAAGTTGACTGCATTCGAGGCCTGTGGCCGACTATGAATTTACCCGTCTTCCGTTTGGATGCACAAATGCTGTTCCAATTTTCCAACGAATAATAGATACTTTCATAGACAATTACAACTTATAAAATGCCTACTCATACCTTCACGACATTATTATAGGAGGAGACACAGTCGAAGAACATAACCATAACCTAAAGCAATTCATGAATGCAGCTAACAATGCAGATATGCAATTGAATCGAGACAAATGCAGCTTTAATCAAAATAGAATACATTTCCTTGGACATGTCATAGAAAAAGGTAAATTAAGACCGGACCCTGAAAGGTATACAGCCCTTATTGACATGCCGTTCCCAAAGACGTTAAAAGAGTTGAACCGGGTAATCGGTCTTTTTGCATACTATGCTAAATGGATTAAGGGCTCTTCTAACCTCTCAGTCGTTCTTACAAAGGCAAGAAACACCATTGATAAACAAGGTCTATCAAACGAAGAAAAATCTACTATTAATAAGATGAAGAAAGAACTCATAAAGGCATCACTGTGTTCATCCGATTTCATTGCACTATTTACAATCGAAACCGACGCATCAAATATTGCCATTAGCGGAACTCTATCACAAAATGGTCGTCCAATTGCTTTTCTTAGTAGAACCCTAAATAAGTCAGAAAGAGGACATTCCATCATCGAAAAGCAAGCTTGCGCAATTATAGAATGTTGTAGAAAATGGAGGCATATGATCAGCGCTGTTCCACATTGTAATATCATAATAGACCAACGATCGGTTGCATTTGCGTTCAACAAAAAACACACTTCCAAGATTAAAAACGAGAAGGTAGCCCGCTGGCGACTAGAGTTAAGCGATCTTAACCTTACCTTCTCATATAGACCTGGTTCATTAAACCAAGCCGCAGACGCCCTATCACACTGCTGCTCTACTAAGACGGAACACAAATGGGGTCACCAAACTTCTACACTATTGTAAATCAATGAACTTGGCATATTCTATTAATGAAATAAGAGAAGTTATCGCCAATTGCAAAATATGCCGTGAATGTAAACCACAATTCTATAAACCACCCAAAGGAAGATTAATACATGCCACAAGACCCTGGGAAAGACTATCAATGGACTTTGTGGGTCCCATGGCTATCTCAAACGGTTTTCGATTTATATTGACTATAGTTGACGAGTACTAACGTTTTCCATTCGCCATTCCCTGTAAAGAGATAACAACGGACGTAGTAATTAAACATCTATTGGAGATATTCTCTATATTTGGAAAACCCAGTTAGATTCATAGACAGGGGGCATCAATTTGAATCACAAAATCTTATAACAAGAATTGATGTGGTGTGTGACAAACATGTTGGATTGTAGCAGTTTTATTAATCACCGTTTAGCAGTTATTTAGATGTAGTAATGTAGTTGTTTGAGGAAATAATGTAATTGTTATAACCCCAACAAGAAAATTGTTCGTGAAATGAAATGTATATTTAATTTTGTTTGTTAATTTGTATGGTTGAAGTTAAACATAAAAAAGGTTACAAAAGGATTGTGCCAGGCTGGCAGGCCAAAGTGCAAATCTCACCGTTACATATTGTACGTGTCGGTCCTTTGGCGTTGAAGCAACAAGAGACCAAGAGGTCTTTACATTACCATGTTCAGGTTGCGAGAGAGAGATTCTTCAAATACTTGCGGGGAATTTCTCCCTCAGGGCGCGTAGGGATACATTCTCTTCTGCTGCCACTGATTGGCTGAGCTGAGCCAAATCACGCACGGAGAATGTACGTGAGCCCGCGGAATGTAAGTCACTACAAACTCAAAGATTTCTTATAAAGTAATAACATTATAAAAAGCCACACCACGCCATATCGACCCCAAACTAACGACATAATATGCAAAGCGATAAGTCTGTCATTGAAGACAAATAATCTCAATAAAAATGAATGGAGTAACATGATTCCAATCGCTCTGTCGTCTATCCGAGGATTGCTTTGCGCTGCTACAAATGTAGCAGTGAATGAAATGTATTTTCCTTCTGCGGCGGAATGGTATTACGGAGGTAAGTTGGCTGAAGTGTGAGCCAATCGAAACCTTCGGTGCACTAATTGGACTGTCCAGAACTACGTCACCAGGTGAGCGGAGGTGACCAAGAGAGACATTAGTCTACACGCACCTCTCTTATCGACAAGACCAGGCTACACTCATCGCTGCTAACAACATCTCCATCTTGCAATGAAGCGGACCAAACTACATCCTACACATGTAGATACTACCTGTACCTAATGTATCCGTTCAACATGTACAACTAATAAATAGAGTTACAACATCGATAATGGATTTAGTCAATGTTCTAAATGCCTTCTGATTTCTATTATGTATACCAAGAATTGACCCTAAAACCCGTTATAAATGGTGACCCCGACGTGATACGATACAACAAATCGCATTATAAATGGTGACCCGAACGTTTAAGGACATCAACACAGAAGAAACCACATCTTTCCGTTGCAACGAACACATCAACATTTCGCATCCCCCCCCCCAAAAAAAAACAAAGCCACTCGCCTTTTTTCGGGGTATGTACGCGATTAGCTTGAGTCCTAATATGTATTTGATATATTGTCTTATTGTTACTAAATCTGCACATCACACCTTCACTTTCTAACATCACCGAACACATGCGTTAATACAAAAATCTTATTTTTTCCTCTCAATTTCTGATTGGGCGACGCTATAAAAAAAACAAAAAAAAAAAAAACTGTTGGCGCCGATCCCAGTCAGAGCAAGATGGCCGACTTCCGTCTTCTTCAGCTGTTTTCCCGCCAAAATGACGGAGGCAACGCCATTTTGAAAAGTACACAAAAAGAAAAAAAAAAAAAAAATAAAATAATAGGACAAAGATAAATCATAATTTTTTTTTTTAAAGCTTGACGTTTTCCCCTCCAACATTGTTTTTGATATATTTTTCTTTTTCTGTCTTTCACTCGGATTATATTTTTTCTTGGCCTGAATTTTCACTTTTGTCTCGGTGACAAGTGCAGAGTTGTCCTTTCTTTGCCCTTTGCTTTTACATCAGTATACACAATGGGTAGCACTTCATTGCCATCGTTTACCGGTGACGTCACTGTCTGGTTCGCCCAGATAGAAGCACATTTCACAGCGAATAACATCACCAGTGACCACAGACAGTTAAATCTCCTGTTAAGCGCTTTTCCAGCGTCATTGACGTCGGTCGTCAAAGACTTAATTACAGATCCTCGCCCTGGGGCCACCTATGAGAGCGTGAAGCTCGAAGTGTTGCGGCGGACCACATTGTCCGCAGAAAAAAAATTTCCTTCACTCCAGCGGCTGCCAGTTATACCGACCAGTCACTTGCAAATGCAGCAATGCTGCAAGCAATAGAGCAGCTAACCAAGGAAGTGAGAAAACTAAGCACTCACAGGGCTCATTCGCCCAGACGCCGTTTCCAGAGCCGTTCACCCTCGCCACGACGCCGTCACACAGGCAGTTCAGGTTTGTGTTACTACCACAGCCGTTTTGGCGCAGCAGCACGCTCCTGTAAACAGCCTTGTACATTTTCGGACCAGGGAAACAGATTTCAGGAGACCTGAGCACGGCACAGTCTCCTCTGACCCTCCCTAATAACCGTGTGTTTTTCATCACAGACACTGAGTCGCAAGCACGTTGTCTGATCGACACCGGCGCGGCTTGTAGCATTTGGCCGCTAAAACTTCTCAAAGAGAAGCCCCAACTCTCAACCGTCTCTCTGCAAGCAGTAAACCAGTCACCGATCCCCACGTACGGTCAGATTTCTCGTTCTTTGAACCTGGAATTGCGTAGAGATTTCACGTGGATCTTCACTGTTGCTGATCTGCCTTACCCCATCCTAGGCTCAGATTTCCTGCACCACTATAACTTGATAGTGGATATGCGCAGACGCCGGTTGTTGGATGCCAACACAGAACTGTCTGTGCCGGGTACCAGATCGACTGTCTCGTCGGTCAGCCCGGTCTTCTTTATCGCTGCTACAGAAGATCCTTACCAATCACTTTTGCATTCCTTCCCGGAATTAACAAATTTGAATTTTGTGATGAGTGAGCCTACTCACTCCACCAAGCACCACATTGAAACATCCGGAGCTCCTGTGTTTTCGCGCCCTCGCCGTCTCTCTGCTGAGAAACTGAAGGCCGCAAAGGCTGAATTCAATCACATGCTGCAGCTCGGGATCATTCGCCCATCCTCAAGCCCGTGGGCCGCACCCTTGCATTTGGTACCAAAGCGTTCCGGTGATTGGCGTCCCACTGGGGACTTTCGCCGGTTAAATGCAATGACGGTACCCGACCGCTACCCGATACCACACATACAGGATTTTGCATCTTCGCTGCATGGATGCAACATATTCTCCAAATTGGATTTGGTCAAAGCATACCACCAAATCCCGGTGAACCCGGCAGACATACCTAAAACTGCAGTAACAACTCCATTTGGAGCGTTTGAATTTTTGACCATGCCTTTCGGTTTGCGAAACGCAGCCAGCACGTTCCAACGATTTATGGATGAAGTTGTGCGCGATTTAGACTTCGTGTACAACTACATCGACGACATTCTTGTGGCAAGTGCCTCACCTGAGGAACATGTCAATCACCTCCGTCTCCTGTTCGAGAGATTTCAAAAATACCAAGTGAGAATTAATCCGGCAAAATGTGTTTTCGGTGCTTCCTCACTTGTCATCTTGGGCCATGTCATCAGCCCAGAAGGAATTTCGCCACTACCTGATAAAGTGAAAGCGGTACAAGACCTCCAACCACCCACTTCACTTCGTCAACTACGACATTTCCTTGGGCTACTGAACTATTACAGGCGCTTTATCCCACACTGTGCGGATCTCCTGTCTCCTCTGTCCGACCTGTTACATAACAGGAAAAAGAAGAACGATTCCATTTCATTGGACACGAATCAGCTAAAAGCCTTCGACGAAGTGAAGCGGAAGCTTGCGGAGACATCACTGCTTGCACATCCTGTGTCTGGTGCCCAGTTTTCACTGGTTGTTGATGCATCAGGCACAGCTGTAGGTGCAGTACTGCAACAACATCACCAACAACAGTTACAACCTCTTGCCTACTTTTCTAAACAGCTGAAGCCTGCAGAAACACGGTATAGCACATTCGGCCGTGAACTCTTGGCTATGTACCTTGCAGTGAAACACTTTCGGCATTCACTGGAGGGTCGCCAATTTGTTATATACACTGACCACCGTCCGCTTACGTTCGCACTGCGTTCTAAGCCGGACAAATATTCACCTCGCGAAACTCGCCACTTGGACTTCGTTTCGCAATTTACCAGCGATATCCGACACATCTCTGGTGAACAGAATGCGGCGGCAGATGCACTGTCTCGCCTCCCAATTAATTCCCTGTCATCGCCAGCGGAAATCGACCTCCAACGAATGGCCACAGAACAACCACCTCTGGATACTTTGGACCTCTCGTCTTCTGAATTTGCAACTGGCAAATTTGCATATCTGCCTGTGCCCACTTCGGACACACAGATTATCTGCGACACCTCGACAGATGCACCTCGCCCTCTAGTGCCAGTGACTCATCGTCGAGCAGTTTTCGACACCTTGCACGGTCTGGAATATCGACCACAGTGAAGCTCATTTCGGCTAGATTCTTCTGGCCTAATATGAGGCGTGACATCACTGCCTGGACACGTTCCTGCCTATCCTGCCAAAAGTCAAAGGTGCACAAACACATCCGCGCACCCCTTGGAACTTTCAGCACTCCAGACGCTAGGTTCAGCCATGTCCATATAGATCTTGTCGGACCATGGCCGGTCAGCCGAGGATTTACATACCTCCTGACCTGCATAGATCGCTTCACACGTTGGCCTGAAGCCATTCCTTTAAGTGACATTTCGGCGGAATCTGTGGCGCGAGCTCTAGTATCGGGTTGGATATCGCGTTACGGAGTTCCAGCCACTATCACCACTGACCGCGGTGGACAATTTGAGTCACACCTTTTCCGAGAGCTTTCAAGGATCCTGGGAATGCAACGCATTCGAACGACCAGCTACCATCCAGCTTCTAACGGAATGATTGAACGCTTCCACCGCCAATTGAAAGCCGCACTGCGCGCTTATCCGGATCAGCAGCGGTGGAGCGAATATGTACCAATTGTCCTCCTGGGCTGTCGTGCAGCCATCAAGGAAGATCTAGGCTACTCCCCCGCCGAGTTGGTTTACGGAGTGCCTATATCTCTGCCTGGTCAGATGTTAGCTCCATTGGACCTACCAGCAACAGACCCAGCTCTGTATGTGAGCAGACTGCAATCATATTTCAGCAATCTTCCGCCTATGCACCCTCGCCAACAGACAATCAAATCTTCGGTCCCGAAAGACATTGCTTCATGGACCCACGTCTTTTTACGAAAGGACGCCGTGAGAGCTCCTCTCATGCCACCTTATACCGGTCCCTATCGCGTGCTTGAGCGCACAGATAAGCTATTCACCCTAGACATTGGGGGTAAAAAAGAGACTGTGTCCATTGACAGGGTAAAACGGGCCTATACAGACACTCTCACACAAGAGCCCCATTTTCCCCCCACATACACCTGGCATCAGCCAAGCCACAATACACATATAACATCGCACACACCTACACCTACATATGTCACCACCACACGTAGCGGTCGGCGAGTACATTGGCCCAAGAAGCTTTGCAAGACTCTTTATATATGAACTATGTTATTTACAGCAATCTTCTTGGAGTTTGCTCCGCCCTTGTATTTGTATTAAATGTATGAACTAAGGTGAACATTACACTATTTCTGACTTTCCTGTAATATGAACATTTCTTTATCAGTGATATATTTTATTGTGTTTACTATTATATAGTACTTTTTCTTTCATTCAACTGCTACCCTTATTTCTCTGTCGGCTGTAAGCCTAAGCAGGGGGTGATGTAGCAGTGAATGAAATGTATTTTCCTTCTGCGGCGGAATGGTATTACGGAGGTAAGTTGGCTGAAGTGTGAGCCAATCGAAACCTTCGGTGCACTAATTGGACTGTCCAGAACTACGTCACCAGGTGAGCGGAGGTGACCAAGAGAGACATTAGTCTACACGCACCTCTCTTATCGACAAGACCAGGCTACACTCATCGCTGCTAACAACATCTCCATCTTGCAATGAAGCGGACCAAACTACATCCTACACATGTAGATACTACCTGTACCTAATGTATCCGTTCAACATGTACAACTAATAAATAGAGTTACAACATCGATAATGGATTTAGTCAATGTTCTAAATGCCTTCTGATTTCTATTATGTATACCAAGAATTGACCCTAAAACCCGTTATACAAACGCCACACCACATGAAAGAGTATTTTCATTCACCAGATCGACAAACAACGGTACAGAAATACCAGAGTTTCTAAATAAACCGGGCACAATCGTGTTACATCGACGTCACATAAGGAATAAAGGTGATGGTCTCACGGAAAACGTTCAACTCATCGAGACGATCTCACCCCACTTTGCCAAGGTACAATTTAATAGTGGAAGAATAGACAGTCTCAACTGCAAATCTCGCACCAGCAGCATCACCACAAAACAATGGAAATTCAACAACATCGAAGTGTCAGAATAATAACTCCCCAAAAGGCGCCAATTTAACTCAACCAACAGCAATATCTACACCTGTGGTAGTTGGGAACGAAAGTATGACATCTACCGCCGATAACAATCCTACAAAGAGTGCTGAATTTGACAACGATGAATCTTCTGACACATTCTTAACCTCGAATAACACACCCCAACAACAAAGAACACGCCGAGGACGCTTAGTAGTGAGGCCAATGCGATACAACGATTAACGCTAGAGGGAAAGAATGTGATGATATGATTTGTTTTATAGCATCACTTTCTTCTCTTTGATTTGATTCCTTTTTATTCTTATTCATTGTATTCGTTCTGTTCTTGTTTGTTATATTGTTGACCCATACTAATTTCTTCTCTTATTGACTCTTTCTATATTATTCTTAGATTGAAAAACCTTTGATTTGGTACAAAATATTACAACAACTATAAAACATTTTTATTGGTCTTGTAAGAATCAAAGCTAAAAAGTGAGCCTCTACCTGATCGCTCAACCTGTTAGTAATAACAGCCAAATCTCTCTCAAATTATATTCTACTGCCTTGAAAAAGGAAGGTTACTTTGAACAGTGATGTTCTAAATATACCAAATGATGGGATAGTTATGGCTGGAATATCTTGGATTATAGCCTTCTTGATTGGGATTAACCTGGGAGGGATTAAACAACAAAACAACAATGATAATACATTGTCCAGGACAGGGACAATATGACCCCCTCTCCCTTCTAGTCATGACTGACCAAAGATGTACACCTGGAAAGTTTCTCTCTAAGGCATAAGACCAGGCCATGTTTTCCTGTGAAGGACCAGCAGTAGCCCCTACAACATTGTGGTCACCTGCACCAGGTGGAGTATTGATGGTATATCCAAGATAGAGACTTAGATGAGTTGATCTAGAGCCCAATCTTTGCCAGAGCAAAAAAAAAACCCAACCAGAGATAAAAGCAGACAGTATGCAGGTGTCTGCCTGTCACAGAATCATCCAGATACCACATGTCGAATGCAACCATATCTACCCTGATTGTGAAAAGGAGGCGGCCTAAAGGATCATCTTGTTGAATGTTGGTGAGAATGATACAACTTTATTTGCATTGAGGAACATGCTTGGAAACCCATATGACAAATAGGTGAATGTGTAGCTGGATGGGGCATGACTGAAGCAAACCTTGAAAAAGTGGTTGTGGCACAGACAGTTGAAGGCATTTCTCATGTCAAGTTTGACAATGAAATGCCTGGTGGACAGTCAATAAATTAACTAGTGATGTGGGCAGCCCCCTCACACCTGCCAGCCATGCCAACTCCTAGTTGTACTGGGCTTAGTTCCTCACTCAGTTTAGAGGTGATGCACCTGCAGATGACTTTGGCAGCCAGCTATCTTAAAATTGCCCACAGCAATACGGCATATACCACAATCTTTCTTCTTAAGAGTGGTAAAGCTGGCTGAAAGGAAGAGGTCTCAGGTATAATGGTCCAGAGCATTGTGAAGAGGATGGGTCTAAGGGAGAAATTTGAGAGACAAGCAGCGGAAATATCATTGAAGATTATGAAATGTTGAAGAAAATGTGAATGTTATGCAACTGGTAAGTGGTAAAGACCCATCCTCTACTTGATCTTCATTCACTACATGTGGCCTCCAATGAAGACATTGGAGGTGCTGACGGTCTTCGAAATGGTCACCTCAAATACTTAATGTCTGCCTTCACTTCTAAAGCCAAGTGACACCTGTTGAGTGCAATTGTAGTACTCACTAATGGATTCATTCTGCATAACACTCACATTTTCTTTAAGATTTCATAATCTTTAATATTTCCACTGCTTGTCTCTCAAATTTCTCTACAACCCATCCACATTATCTGCCAAATTCTATCATACTACTGTTATTTAACATTCTAGAATGAAGAGGAAATTTACTTTTGTGATAATTATTGACAGGGCAGGTACCTGGATATTTTGCACTCTAAAATGTGCATCCCATTTTTCTAAATACAGTAATTTCAACATAAAGCTTGTCAAGCTGATAAACCTAGTTTTTGACACTTCTTACTCTGGCCACTTTAAGAAAATTACAAAGTCCACATTAAATCCTGTGAAGAGTAATAAAACCATACGACCCTCTCTACCACTTTGGATATTTCAAGTGTAGCGACATGGCAAAGATATTTAGTGATTAATTGATTGATAGCAGGAAATCATTATATTATATATCTCATTTGGTAGTATTATCACTTTATCTGATATTGTGCAATCAACTAAACGTTCAACTCGTGAATTAACTTGTTGTAAGTGGTGAAGTATTTCACCGACATGTCTACCCTTAATGTAATTTACAAGCCAAATCAAAGCAACACAATACTTGAATTCCAAGTACAATCCATCCGATGGGTTTCCATGCAGTTTCCAAGAATCTGGTAAATCCACATAGTTGGAGCAACTTCAACAATTTATGATTGTGAAGCAAAACTGTTAACCATTCAGCCATGCCTGCATCACAAATACTGTAATACTAGATTGGTAACTACAACTTTAATGTTGTTGCTTTCCCTGGTGAATTAAGAGTAGCCTCTCATGGTTTAACTTTCAGTGAGTGGTTTTAAAGATGCATCTTTCACTATCATAGAGAAGGATATACAATGGACTTGGCATTTCTATGACACTCTTGTAGAAGGAACTATAATAACGACTGTAAAATATCTAAATATCTACGATCTGTAAGTCTGATAAGTTTTTTTTAAACAATTTTTTCAAATATTTAGTTCTTTTTGGGAGTTCTTTTTGTTTTAAATTTTTTGAAATGCACATGCCACATGCCATTGTGTGTGTGTGTGTATATATATATATTATGTAGTAATACATGACCCAACCCCTCTCATGTGCACAGGTTGAAGCATACATCTAGTACACACTACTTTCCCTTACCTCCCCCTCTCATCACCTTCCATGTCCTAACACTCCACCCCCACTAGATCTACCTCTCCAATCCCCATGCACCTCCCTCACCCCAGCCCCCTGTCCACACTATAAATGTGGTTGGCATCCAGCCATAGAAACCAAGCCAAAATCAGTTCTGTATGATGATGAGATATATATATATGCTTCACTGGTATATTAGACCTAAACAGAGAATAAAACAGAAATCGGTGGAAATTATCCTTTAACCCTTTAGCATTTCCCATTTAAACCGGCCATAACCAGCTACTCATACTTACAAAATAAATATCAAAAGCTCCTAAATTTGATATGTGATATAAAACCTTTACTGTGAAAATACAATAGTAAATATAGAGTAATGTAAATGTTAAATGGTTAATATCAAGATGATTATTGGTAGTCACTTTATAAAATGTTTGGGTTGTTTGTCAATTCTGCTCATTCAAATCTGAACATTCAAGATATTTCAAACTTCAGAATGGTCCAACAGCACAATAAACATATCACAAACTGTTATGTAAAATGAAGTTTGGCAAGTTTCTATCCATTTAAAGTGTTGCATTCATTGTAAGTTCATAAGTTCAATTCCCAGACAAAGCAGTGCATTGTATCCTTGTGCAAGACACTTTTTTCATATTATTCTAGTCCACTGAGTTGTGAAGACATTGATACCAAGCTGTATTAGCCTTTACCTTTCTTTTGGTCATGAGTCATATGGAGAGAGGAGAATGTTATGCACAAAACCTTGTTTTTGAGAGGAATTTTCTAGATGCAAACCCATGGTCAGTCATGAGTGATAGAGGCCCCTCATATATGAAAGATACCATGATAGGCAATGCTTTTCATTTAGTTTTTGTAGTCAAAAGAAATGTTTTCTCTGCTCTGCTGCTAGGAAAGTGTGGACACAGCATAATCGAAGGATTAGGCAGTTCACTTGACAATCATAAGGTCCTATGTTTGATTTCACTGTGAATCATCTTGGACATGCATCATCTATATTAATAAAGCTGACGGCCGTATGTATGTAACAAACATTTTGCCAAACGGCGCCAAATTTGCACCATAGATGTAACTTTTTCCAAGTGAGAAAATGAGGGTATTTTTGTCTACTAAATTTTGTTAAAAGATTAAAGATATTTTATTGTTTATTTAAATATTCACTTCTTTAAAATCTTCAAATGTCAACACTTCCGGTTATACGACATTCCTCTCTCTTTCTTAGTCTGTCTTTTTAGATAGATACATAGCTATAATGTCGCACCCTTATAATATGTCTCTGTATGTCTGCATTATGAAAACCATTCTGTACATTGACTTCGCTGTGTGTGTGTATATATATGTATATATATAGTGTGTTTATATATAATATAGTGTGTGTGTATATATATATATATATATAGTGTTAGTATCATAAGTAAGAGACAGTTTAATTTGTACATTTTATTACAGAATTCCTTTATATGTATATATACATACATAAACATGTTATTTACAGTTGTATAAAAAAGAAGTATAATTGTTTCTACTTTTGGCACAAGGCCAGCAATTATCCCAGTACATTATTGGTTATATATATATATTACTGGTTTTATATAATATATATAATACGACATTCCTCTCTCTTTCTTACTCTGTCTTTTTAGATAGATACATAGCTATAACGTCGCGCACTTATAATATGTGTTTGTATGTCTGCCTGTCTGCATTGACTTCACTTCTAACCAACTTTTAATTAATTAATTATATATATATATATGGAGAGTGGAAGGGAGAGAAAAATCTGGACGCCCAGAGCGAAAATGCCAAAGTTAAAGTCAAATTCACCTCGTGGACGAGAATGCGAGCACTCCTCTTTGTTTCGTCCGCGGATGGCTAACATAACCCTATCTCCTCCCGCCCCCCACCACCCCCACCCTCCAAACGCAACCCAAAACTTCAGAGTTGGTACCATAAATGTAGGCACCCTAAAGGGTCGCGCTAACGAGGTTGTAGAAATGCTTGAACGTAAGGAGGTCGATGTTTGTTGTATTCAAGAGACCAGGTGGAGGGGTGGGTCTGCTAGATTCATTGAGGGTAAAAAACGATGTTATAAGCTTTTCTGAGTGGGAAACGACGATGGGCTGGGTGGAGTAGGAATCATGGTAGCAGAAAAGTGGGCAGATAAGATAATAGACGTAAATAGAGTGAACGACAGAATAATTAAAATAAGACTTGTCCTCAATAGAACTACGGTGACAGTAATATCTGCGTACGCACCCCAATCCGGACTGCCCGGCACTATAAAAGACAGATTCTATGAGACACTGTTGCTAACTACCTCCCAAATATCTGACAGTGACTATATAATTATTGCAGGCGACCTAAATGGTCACGTTGGACAACATTGTGACGGCTACGACGAAATCCATGGAGGCTATGGGTTTGGTACTAGAAATGAGGAAGGCTCCAGAATCCTGGAATACTGTGATGCAAATAACCTAACTATCTGTAACACTAACTTCAAAAAACGTGACAATCACCTGATTACCTATAGATCCGGGGAACACACAAGCCAGGTAGATTATATCCTTACCAGAAGACGTGACAGAGTGTCTGTTGTAAACACTAAATCCCTCCCCCATGAAGAATGCACCTCCCAACATAGACTGATAATTAGCGACCTCATAGTCAGGACGAGACGTACCCGACAGCAGAAGAGGACTATCCTCAGGAGGAAAATATGGAAACTAAAGGACCCCACAGCCAGAAATAAATTTCAAAGCATATTACTTGATGCTTTCGACAGTAAGGAAGAGCATCTAGAATCGGACAATATAGAGGGACAGTGGAAATTTCTGAAAGCAAACCTGCTGTTGGCGACAGACGAGGTCTGTGGCTGGAGCAGGCCTGTAGGCAGGAGGAGAGTAACATGGTGGTGGAACAATAGGGTGGAGGGGTCAATTAAGGCCAAAAAGCAGGCTTGGAAAGTATGGCGGGATGGGGGAAGTAGAGTAGACTATCAAGTGGCCAGGAGGGAAGCTAGGAGAGAAGTGTACTTAGCAAGAAGGGAAGCTGAGGAAAGAAAGTTCAAGCATGTTCTACAACGCGATGACCAAAAACGTGAGGTGTTCAGGATTGCCAGGCAATGCGTCAAGGAAAACCGTGATATTGTCGGGGAGAAGTGTGTACTTAACGATGATGGCATACTTGCCATCACCGACACTGATAAGAAGGTAGCTTGGAAGTGTCACTATGAAAGGCTACTAAATGAGGAGAATAAATGGGAGAAAGACAGTCTCCCCCATATCGACCCGATAGAGGGACCAGCAGTGTTAGTCGAGGGGAGTATAATAAGTAAGGCAATCAAGGATATGAAGACTGGTAAGGCGGCTGGGCCTTCGGAAATAGTTGCTGAGATGCTGAAGGCATCTGGCACGGTGGGACACACCATGGTCACCCGCATAGTTAACCAAGTCGTACAGAATGGGGTTGTTCCGAAGGACTGGCATAGCAGCATCATCGTTAACTGTTATAAGGGTAAAGGAGACGCCCTAGTTAGGAGTAACTATAGAGGCATTAAATTAATCGACCAGGTCATGAAGGTCACGGAAAAAGTAATAGCGCAACTAATCAGAGAGAGAATTGATCTAGATGAAATGCAGTTCGGGTTTGTGTCAGGCAAAAGCACCACAGACGCTCTTTTCATAGTACGACAACTACAGGAGAAGTACCTAGCTAAAGGTAAACCCCTCTACTTAGCTTTTGTCGACCTGGAGAAAGCCTTCGACAGAGTCCCCCGCTCCATTATCTGGTGGGCTCTTAGAAAACTAGGCGTTGACGAATGGCTTGTGAGGGCTATACAAGCCATGTATAAAGAAACAGTCAGCAAGGTTAGAATTAACAACGAATATAGTGAAGAGTTTAGCGTAAAAGTTGGCGTCCATCAGGGCTCTGTTCTCAGCCCCCTACTATTTATTATTGCCCTTCAGGCTATAACAGAGGAGTTCAAGACAGGCTGCCCATGGGAACTCCTATACGCAGACGACCTGACACTCATAGCGGAATCAATGGCCGAGCTAGAGAAGAAATTCCAAACATGGAAGCACGGCCTAGAGTCAAAAGGACTTAAAATTAACCTGGCTAAGACCAAAGTTCTAGTTTGTAGGAAAGAAAACAAGGCGGCGGTCCCTTCTGGGAAATGGTCGTGCTCGGTATGTAGGAAAGGCGTAGGTAGAAACTCCATCTTATGTCCTAAATGCAAAGTATGGGTGCATAAAAGATGTAGTGGGATCACAGGTAAGCTAACTAAGAACATAGACTTTACATGTGGCCGGTGTTCTGGTGCAATAAGTAGCAGCAAGTGCCCACAAAATACTAGCTCTTTCAATTGCGCAGAGGGTTCTATAGAAATAGTGGACAGCTTCCGTTACCTGGGCGATAAAATCAGCAGTGGGGGAGGGTGCTCTGAAAGTACTGTAGCTAGAGTCAGAACTGGTTGGAAAAAGTTCAGAGAGCTTATACCACTATTAGCTGCTAAAGGGTTCTCCCTAAAAATGAAAGGCAGGTTGTACGATGCCTGCATACGAACAGCAATGTTGCATGGCAGTGAGACCTGGGCATTGTGTGCAGAGGATATACGCAGACTAGAGAGGAACGAAGCTTGCATGCTCCGCTGGATGTGTAACAGTAATATACGTGAACGGCAAAGCATAAACGAACTAAGGAAAAAATTAGAGATAAGAGGGATCAGATGTTGTTTACTCGAGAGAAGGCTGCGTTGGTATGGACACGTGATGCGCATGAAAGTCGATAGCTGTATTACAAAGTGCAGGGCAATAAAGATAGACGGTAGCCACGGAATAGGCAGACCTAGAAAAACATGGGATGAGCTGATAAACTCCGACCTTACACACTTACACCTCTCCAAGACAATGTCACTGGACCGTGACCTTTGGCAGTACTCAGTAACAGAGAAGACCCGCCTTGCCAGTAGGCATCTCTAACAAACTACACCCCGTCCCGCCACCACCCCCACCCCATCCACACCACCCCGTTCCATGTAAAGTTATGTTGGTGCCGCGCCATCCAGGCCGAAACAAACGAGATCGTGTAGGTGTCACGACAAAAAAACACACAGTCCACGCTGTGGTGTGGCCGTGTAGGCAACACGGTAAAAACCTCCCAGACCCACACTGTAAATGTGGTTGGTGTTAGGAAGGGCATCCAACTGTAGAAAACCTGCCAGACAGTCCTATGCGAGCAAGACAATCACTCTTGCCTCAAGTGGGACTACCCCCGTCCAAACCCATGCAAGCGTGGAACACGGACGTTAAACGTTGATGATGATGATGATGATGATATATATATATAATTATCATCATCATCATCATTGTTTAACGTCCATGTTCCACGCTTGCATGTGTGTACATATTTTCAACAGTAATACTGTACTACACTATATTTTCAGCAGTAATACTATACTATACTATATATTTTCAACAGTAATACTATACTATATATTTTCAACATTAATACTATACTATATATTTTCAACAGTAATACTGTACTATACTATATATTTTCAACATTAATACTATACTATATATTTTCAACATTAATACTATACTATATATTTTCAACATTAATACTATACTATATATTTTCAACAGTAATACTGTACTATACTATATATTTTCAACAGTAATACTATACTATCTATTTTCAACAGTAATACTATACTATATGTTTTCAACAGTAATATTATACTATATATTTTCAACAGTAATACTGTACTATATATTTTCAACAGTAATACTATACTATCTATTTTCAACAGTAATACTATACTATATATTTTCAACAGTAATACTGTACTATATATTTTCAACAGTAATACTGTACTATGTTTCCAACAGTAATACTGCACTATATGTTTCCAACAGTAATACTGTACTGTACTATATATTTTCAACAGTAATACTGTACTATGTTTCCAACAGTAATACTGCACTATATATTTTCAACAGTAATACTGTACTGTACTATATATTTTCAACAGTAATACTGTACTATATATTTTCAACAGTAATACTGTACTATATATTTTCAACAGTAATACTATACTATATGTTTCCAACAGTAATACTGTACTGTACTATATATTTTCAACAGTAATACTGTACTATATATTTTCAACAGTAATACTGTACTATATATTTTCAACAGTAATACTGTACTATATATTTTCAACAGTAATACTGTACTATATATTTTCAACAGTAATACTGTACTATATATTTTCAACAGTAATACTATACTATATGTTTCCAACAGTAATACTGTACTATATATTTTCAACAGTAATACTGTACTATGTTTCCAACAGTAATACTGTACTGTACTATATATTTTCAACAGTAATACTATACTATATATTTCTAATAGTAAAACTATACTACACAGACGGCTTATCATCTGTTTATCCAAGCGAAGCTAGGTACGTCAGCTATATATATATATCTGGATGCCGTAGAACATGCCAATGGTAGCCGGATGGGCCAGCTAGTTTAATATATTCTCAGGATGACCCAAACCATGTCAAGGAAACTGGTTAGTTTTGAAGCTCCTCAGATATACTGTACCAATAATTCAAAGATCCAGCCTTGTCACCCACTGTCTCATACTGAATCTCCCCAAGAGATTCAGAAACATATGTCTATGAAATGCTTAGTCACTTGTATGTTAATTTCATGAGCAGGTTATACTGTTGATTGAACAACTGGAACATTTATCATTGAAACAGATGGAGGTCTACACCATTCGACTAGGTGAGATAGTTATATACTGCTCTTTTTTCTTACAACAAAAATGATTACCTCTCCATTGTACTAATTTTAAAGCCATGATATAAACTGTTGAACTGACATACTGATACCTTCTCACCTCATCCAGTTGAAAAACACATTTTCTTCACATTGAAATACATATAGTGCAAACTTGACCAGCTATGATTAATTAGTAGTAGCACTAACATGGTGTGGTTCATAATAGGAGTGTACATGAAGGCATATATGAAATGTTCATGTATGATAAACATACAAGTCTTACTATATATGTATTAAGTTGTGATCATCTTTCTAGGTAACCATGTGAGAACATCAGACATGTTTCTGGATTTTCATCTGTCATAAGTGGCATTTAATCACTCAATTCTGAGACAAGAATAAGCTATAGTTTATATATATATATATATATATATATATTTTTTTTTTTTGCATATGAAACATTAGCTGGCGATGCTCATTTACATATTGAGCAAACTTGACCAGCTAAAATTAATTAGTATTAGCACTAATATAGTGTGGTTCATAATATATATATATATATATATATAGCAAGCAGGCTAACAAAAAATCTAGAATTTGTAAGTGGCAGATGTACAGAGATAGTTGGTAGTAAGAACATCAGCTAAATAAACTTTTTCTAATCCAAGGAAAGCTCCATAGAAGTGGTTAATAGCTTCTGCTACATAGATGATCAAATTAGTTGGGGATAATGTTGAACCAAAAGCATAGTAGTTAGAGTAATAACAGGATGGAAAAAATTGAGGGAACTACTATCTACTGTTGACAAAAGGTTTATCTCTATGAAAAAAAGCCAGCTATTATGATGCCTGTATGCAATGTGTGATGTTGCATGGTAGTGAAACATGGACAGTGAATGCAGAGAATATGCAAAAGCTAGAGAGAAATGGAGGGATCATGTACCAATGGATGTGCAATGTTGATATGCAGGAATGGTGAAGCACTGATGAGCTGAGAGAAAAACTGTGTATAAGATGAATTAGATATAGACAAGAGAGAAGTTTTCACTGGTATGGACATGTGATGTGTTTAAATGATGATTGTTGGGTAAAGATGTGCCAAGAAATCGCAATGAAAGGCAATGGCAATAGAGGAACACCAAAGAAGACCTGGGCAGAGGTGGTGAGAGCTGATCTCAAACTGCTGAGGCTTACAGTGATGACAAAGTACTCAATGAATGAAGGGATGCTATGCTTGAGACCTGTCCAACTCATGCAAGCATGAAAAGGTGGATGTAACATGGTGACGATGATTATGATGACATATATAACAAAGAAAGTGTGGTAAGGGACCAGGTGGACCATAACGCACCAGAGTACTCGATACTTAGGGTAGTAGAGTGGGTAATAGGAAAAGAGTCAGGGCCCCAACGACTGAGCTCTGGCCGTTTCGACAGCTAGATCCGAATTAAACCAGTAGTATTAGGATGACAGGGACCTAGCTGAACTTATCAAGGGGTACAGTCCATATATGGGTATGCAATCAAAACAAAGTAGAAGTATCAGACAATCCTAAAAATTGTTGTCTTTCTTGTTTGTCACGGGGAGTGGTCAATGATTTTGGGATGTCATGTACATGGTTAAATTCCTTCATAGCAGCAGCGGTGGGGGGGCTGAACTACCCTGTATAACAAAGGAGAGGGAGTAAGATGACATTCTAACCTGTAGATGCCTGGCCGGTCATGCGTTAAAAGAGAATTCTTTACAGCTATCTCTAATGGGGGTAAAATCAGCATATGAGAAACAAGGAATGATGTAGAGTGAAAGTGAGTATGACAGGTCTAACAGTTGGCTAAAGAGCAAACCATATAGAAGTTAATACTAATTAAATTCCTAATTAATAAAATTTAGTTATTAGTTACTCTAATGCACTGGAACAGCACCTCAATGTAGTAATTTATCATTACATAATGATACCCCACCCCTAAAAAAAAAAAAAAAAAACCAAGGCTGTGTGTTCGGCCAGTACTATGTATATTTAACAGGAGTGAAAATATTCAGGCTAACCTAAGGAAGAATGGAAACTGAATATAATAGTGTAGATATGCAAAGAACCACCTAAGTGTAATTAGAGTGTGTAACTAATGAAGAAAAAAGAAAAATGTTTCTACTTCTACCTAAGTATGCTTGGGGTTTCCTCTATCTTAGTTTGTAAATAGGAAAGAGATACAGTCAAGGTGTACCCACCCATGGCGTGAGGGGGTTTGAAGGTAAGGTATGTCCTAGGCATTCTGTGTTTATATGAGGTAACAAGTTCATCCTTTTTGTTTAAGAGTTGGTACTTTGCAAACAGCATCTGGATCATTTCCTCTGAGCATAAATTGCACGGATGGCGTCCTCCCAAGTAAGATTTTGCCTTGGAAAGTATGCTCCAACTTAGATAGTAGGTAATATTGTTGCCTTGGAGGTCCCGAATATAGCCAGAAAGTGCTGTCGCATGTCGTCGGGCCAGGTTTCTAAATGTATGTTGGTTTGGTAATACTGTGTCTTAAAATCGCAGGCGGTTAATCTGATGTAGGCCTTGTTGGAGTTTTCCGTCCTCATATTGCACTGGTAGACCATGTTTCGTTCTTGGCATCTGTTGTTGAGAGGGCACAATGATCTATCCGAACAGTTACACCTCCTAGCTTGCTAGTCACTAATATCATTGTTGTTTCTTCTGTTAGAGAGGAGATTTTGTTAGATGAAGCGATGTTTTGTGCAAAGTTGGGTGTAGTGTTGTAGGAAAGTTTGATGATATTGTGGTAGTGGTGTTGGGGTGAGAAGTGTTTATCGAGAAGTCTGAAGATCTTCCCAATTGGTGTTGCAGCCTCAGCATTGTGGGGAGGGTTGAACCACGTTGTGTGGCGTGAGCGGCGGCGTCGCCTGCTGGATCCGCTAGAAGGGCCTGGATAATATGAAATGTCCTCCCAGAAGCCGTTTCTTTTGAGGGCCTGGTTGTAATATGGCGCGTGTTCGTTGAATATCTGCTCATTTGCGGACAAGCGAGATATGTGGAGGGAGATATTTTTTACTAAGTTGTTGGTAATGTTCTTAGGATGGTTAGAACTGCGGTGGATATAGTGTAGGTTCTCATTAGATTTCCTGTATGGGTAGTACAAATTATTCTCCAGGCTGGAAGTGACATCCAGAAAATTGACGCGAGTAAGGGACGTCTGTAGGGTGATTTTAAAACCTAAATCCTGGAAGAACTTAATGAGGTGTTTATGGACCCGGTCCGTACTACTGGGGTTATACCCTGTGAAGGTAAGAAGCCCGTCATCTCGGTACAGACCACTGCTGAACGCAGGAAACTTTTCGATGAGTTTATAGAGTATGTATAGTCCTATAAAGTCGGTCACCTCAGCCGAGTCAGTTGAGCTCATACTGACGTCGAAAGAAGAGTCAGCTCCTCTTTTTATCCAAGTGGAGTTTTCAAAGAGCAAGATGGTCTTCCTAGCGTGGAATATGATTTCAATTTCCTGGTCTGTAATGGGTGTAATAGTTTTGGCGTAATCCAAAGCAGCCGTAAGGAGTGGTTGGGTAATAGAAGCGTAGTAGTTCTCTATGTCGAACTGGATGAAAGTGGTATTCCGTTTATCCTTGATATTCTTAAACCAGGAAATGACTTCCTGGGTGCTACTCCAAAGGCTGAGCCTCGCGTTTTGCTTGACTTTGGGTATAACGTGATCCAGAATCTTTTTACTGATCTTCCCTATATCCGACTTCATCGGGTTTATAAGCCTGATAGATGGTTTGCGGTCAAAATCGGATTTATGGTCCTTCAGGGTGAAATAAGGAGTCTGGGGGTCGATAGGTTCCGTACGATCAGATACACCGAGGCTGGAGGTAATATTTTGTCCATCCATGTTTATGTCGTGGATCATGGAAGGGTTAGACTTTTTATAAGTAGAGGTCAAACTACTCCTAGTTAGTGAATGGTAACTGTGTATCATTATGGAAGATAATTGTTTCTACTTTTGGGACAAGGCCAGCAATTACCCAGTGCATTACTGGTACTTTATTTTATCGACCCCGTAAGGATGAAAGGCAAAGTTAACCTCAGAGTGGCAAGGGCCGTAACTCTGTGCGTCAAAGCATGGCGTCCGACCCTCTACCGATACTGCCAATCCACCATTGGTAAATTACCACTCCCCGTGATAGACAAGAAAAACAACAATTTTTAGGATTGTTTGATACTTCTACTTTGTTTTGATTGCATGCCCATTTATGGACTGTACCCCTTGATAAGTTCAGCTAGGTCCCTGCCGTCCTAATACTACTGGTTTAGTTCGGATCTAGCTGTCGAAATGGCCGGAGCTCAGCTGTTTGGGTCCTGACTATTTTCATATATATATATATATAAGTTTGTTTTGAAACAGTGAGTGAGTTTGAAAATAGAAATAGAAGCTTTCGGTGTACTTTTGACTAACAAAATTTTAGCCTGATAGTGGGGTTTAGTACACTCTAAGAAATGGAAAAAGATGAGTATTGATGTACCCCACTATCAGGCTAAAATTTCTTTAGTCAAAAATATGGCGAAAGCTTCCATTTCTATATATATATACACACACATTCAAAATAAAGAGGAGACACAAAAGAGCAAGAAGAATCATTGAGGTCACATTCTGTGTGATGAAAGAGATTTGACAATTGAATATGACAATTAAATAACCATCTTGTTACTAAACTAACCATAAAACGAAAGTCAAACTCAACTGGTACTTGTGTTTTTATTGGCAACATGATCCTCCCGAGTATATATATATATATAAATATATATATATATATATATAATATATATACATATATACACACACATATATTTCACATGATGTTTGTGCACTTTATGTACAAACTAGTCTCCAACTTTTAGGACACATCAGATTATGTAGCCCTGTATACTCGTATAAAGGTGGGTTAGTCATCAAATGAATGCCTTTCGTCAAAGGTTTACTCAACATGTTTGTTTGCAACCACTTCATTATTTTGACAATGGGAAGTGCATGGAAATCTAATTAAAATAAAATTTATGAATGTTAATGAATTGTTTTTTTTGTAAAATAAAAATTATAAGAAATATTCTTTTTTAATGAAGTATTACTTTTTCCCTGTGCCAAACCCTGAAAATCCCATTACTGCTGCCATGTCAGGATCCCCAGGTTCATAGTCCTCATCAGCTCTCTTTTTGCCAGCTCTCTTACGTTCTCGTCGGTATGCTTTTTGCTTTTCTTCCTAAACAAATAGTTAAATTGAAATATATATTATACCTTTCATTATCATGTTTCTAATGACATACTGTATTTCAATTAATTAATAAAGCGTTATTTCATCTTCAGTAAAATGTGAAAAGCTTCCTCAGAAAGATTCTTACTTCTTCTCTTAATTCTTTCATTCTCTCTTCGAAATCATATTCTTTTCTCTTGTCTTCTTGCTTTCTTTTATTCATTTCAAATCTCTTTTTCACCTGATCCAGTGATGACCGTTCAACTCTCATTGACATTCCTAAATTCCTTTGATCTATTATATAAAACAAATAGAAATACTTAATTGGTTGATATATATGTATAGATAAGTTGTGAAGGAAACTGAACCCCAAGAAGATGAGAAAGGAATGAGGTGACTGGTGACAATACAAAATACTTGTCTAACAGTGCAAGCACAGTGACTGAGAGTAACAAGGTTAGAGCAGCTGCTCTAGTTTTGTTAATTAGAAACAATATAGTGTTTGGAGGACTCTTCAGTCTGGACAAACATGCAACAAGTTTTCTAGTGCTGGTGCCTCAATAAAGCACACCCAGTACACTCTGTAATGTGGTAGTGCTGCTGTCATGAAAAAAGGCACTCATAGCATCACACCCCCACCCTATACATTCCACAGATATTTGCATTGGGATGTACACATTTCAAATATAAATATATAGATAGGGATTTGATTATGTGAGTTTTCCTTCTCACTGACATGGGTCAGTTGCTTGGGAGGCCTGGTATTCTTGGTCAACATGAAATGGGGTCAATGAACTCAAATGGACAATGTCCCCCCCCCCCCCCCCTGCAGATACTTTGACCATGCAATCACCAACACTTTCTACCAACAGACAAAGAACCACAAAATACCTTGGATGCACCCGAGATCAAAGGATTGGCATATGATTGATTACATAATCACTGAGCAGTGTGATGAGGGACTTTAACATAACCTGTTCCTTCCACAACACTTGTTATCTTTCAGACCATGTTCTTTTGTGTAGTAAAGCTTTCTTCCACATTGCTCAAAAGTGTATAATCATCATCATTGTTTAATGTCCATTTTCCATGCTAGCATGGGTAGGACAGGCTGTCCCTTTGTGAGAGATCAGGTTGGAGGACTGGTTTCGCTCACACAGAACTGATTTTGGCTTGGTTTCTACAGCTGGATGCCCTTCCTAACGCCAACCACATTTACAGTGTGTGCTGGGTGTTTTTGTTGTGACACCTACACAACTCTTACAGTGTTAGCTAGGCACTTTTTGTCATGACTCCTACACAACCACCTTACAGTATGGACTGGGAGCTTTTTATTATGACACCTACACGACCACTTTACAGTGTAGACTGGGCGCTTTTGTCAAGACACCTACATGGACACTTTATAGAGTGTCCATGTAGGGCACTTTTGTTGTGGATCCAAGGGAAATTACTTTATGGAGTGGGTTGGGAACTTGAATGGAGGGGGAAGATGCTTGGGGAAATTAGGGATGTAGGTATAGGGGTTGGATGATTACAGCAAGGGAGGTGTATGGGATGGGAGATGGTAGGGAAAGGTGTTGCCGACTAGAGCCTCAGCTCGAGCATATGGGAGGGCGGGTCTGTAATATTGCATAGCGCCAGAGATCACGGTCCTGTGTCATCGCCTTCCTCCGTTCTGAATATGGATAAAGGAGTCTATCCCATCATCATCATCATCATCGTTTAACGTCTATCTTCCATGCTAGCATGGGTTTAGACGCTCCACCATACAATAAAGAGGTTAGCTATGTCACCCGCAATGCTGACGCCAGTGGCTGTCCCTGTCAATCCCAAACTGCATCAATGTTTTGCCATTGAAATCTAACCATACTAAGAAAGAGTTATGTGATCAACTTGAAACCTCTCTTGATTCATCATCATCATCATCATCAGGTTTAGCGTCCGTGTTCCACGCTTGCATGGGTTTGGACGGGGGTTTTCCCACTTGAGGCAAGAGTGGTTGTCTTGCTCGCATAGGACTGTCTGGCGGGTTTTCTACAGTTGGATGCCCTTCCTAACACCAACCACATTTACAGTGTGGGGCTGGGAGGTTTTTACCGTGTTGCCTACACGGCCACATTACAGCGTGGACTGTCTGGCGGGTTTTCTACAGCTGGATGCCCTTCCTAACACCAACCACATTTACAGTGTGGGGCTGGGAGGTTTTTACCGTGTTGCCTACACGGCCACATTACAGCGTGGACTGTGTGTTTTTTGTCGTGACACCTACACGATCTCATTTGTTTCGGCCTGGATGTTGTGGGACCAACATAACTGTACATTGAAAGGGGCGGTGTGGATGGGGTGGAGGTGGTGGGACGGGGGGGTGTTTTGATAGAGATGCCTACTGACTGTAGTAGGTTTTTACTTTGTATTTAGGTAAGGCGGGTCTTCTCTATTACTGAGTACCGCCAAAGGTCTCGGTCCAGTGACATTGTCTTGGAGAGGTGTAAGCGTGTGAGGTCAGAATTTATCAGCTCGTCCCATGTTTTTCTGGGTCTGCCTACTCCGTGGCTACCGTCTATCTTTATTGCCCTGCACTTTGTTATACAGCTGTCGTCTTTCATGCGCATCACGTGACCGTACCAACGTAGCCTTCTCTCGAGTAAACAACATCTGATCCCTCTTATTTCTAATTTTTTCCTTAGTTCGTTTATGCTTTGCCGTTCACGTATATTACTATTGCACATCCAGCGGAGCATGCAAGCTTCGTTCCTCTCTAGTCTGCGTATATCCTCTGCACACAATGCCCAGGTCTCACTGCCATGCAGCATTGCTGTTCGTATGCAGATTCATTGCAGATAACTGATGATATCAAATCATCTTAGAAATCCCTCAGAAACACCACCTATAATACTTCCTTTGAAATATTGGGTTTCTCTATGCAGAATCATCAGGATTGGTTTGATGGTAACAATGGAGCTTATCAAAAAGATGCAATATTCACGCAAGAGCTGTATCATTGATAAAAATTCCAGCATGAAAAGGCAAGCATACAAAGAATGCAAGAAACAGGTGCAACTTTTCCTCAGGAGAATGGAGTCTTGGTGGTCATCTAATGCTTCTGAATTCAAAGAAGCAGCAAACAAGAAAAACTCAAAAGCTTTCTATGAAGGTCTCACGAAAGTGTTTGTTCCCCTGGAAAATGGTTCATCTCCTGTTCTGTCTTCTGATGGTCAGACTCTTCTGACTGATAAGAGTTGTATTCTTTCCTGATGGAACATTTTGAGGCTGTTCTTAACTCTCTCGTCGGTAATTATATAATTGATTCCATTCCTCAAAGGCCAGAAATCCTGTAGTTGCATCTTTTAAAGGAAGTTCAAGAGGCAATAAAGCAAATGAGATCAAATGAAGCCCCTGGTCGGGATGACATGACCAGACATTTTCATATATGGTAGTAAAAAACTGGTGCAAAAGTTTTTTGAAGTCATCTGGAGAGTTGGGCATGTACCACAGAATTACAAGGCTGCATCCATCAAGCACCTCTTTAAAAACAAGGGAAGAAAAGTTGTATATAATAACTGATGTGGTTCCACTCTCCTGTATTTTGCAGGTAAAATCTTGGCAAGAGTAATTCAAGGCTATTCAAGCATTTTATTAGTGACACCTATCCAGAGTCACAATGTAGCTTTTAGATCAGGCTGTAGTACCATTGGCATGATTATCTCAGTTTGTCAGGTCGCTGAGAAAGTTTGTGAGAAAAATCACATACTGTATATGTTTTTTAGAGATTTATCTAAAGCTTTTGACACAGTTCTCAAAAGAATTTGGATACCTGATAAAATTGCTAAAAGTTATAATCTCCCTTCATGCAGGAATGAAAACATCTGTTTTACCAACTGGTCAACTTCCAGGCTCTCTTGATATTCCCAACAATACAAAGCATGGCAGTGTCATAGTCCTAGTCCTCTCGTGCTTTTCTTTTCAAAATATTTTTATTTGTTCTAAAATGTGAACTATTACTCAACATAGTCACTTGACATGCTAGAAAAAGCAACCAAATTTCTCCCAAACCACACTGTACCATGTTAAAATACAAAGGACACACAAGATAATGTAGTCCTAGATATATTATATTTGAAAATACAATGGGATGGTCACATTCAGCCTGCCTTTCAATATAGGTGTGTGTTGAAGTCTGACTTGGAGCTAAGCAACAACAGACCAGACAACAGAAAAAATGTAATATGCCCAGGTAGCCACATTGTAATCTAGATAATGTACAACACTATCAGTGTGCATTGTTGTCTTCAGTAAACCTGGGTCAGTTGAAAAGACATACTCAGTTGATCAACTATCTACATGCTAAGTCTTCTCAATCGAGGTTGAAAAGACTGCTCATAAGTTGCATTTATTCAGCATATTATTTATACATTTGATCCACATGCATACACGTGCCCTCACACATACATGTTTTATGGCCATTTTCCCTGCTCCACCAGGTTTAGTGTTGCATGTCACATATCAAACTTCATACTGATCATGTGGTCCTTTTTGATGCAATGTTTTACAGCACAATGTCCTTTCTGGTGCCAATGCTTTTAGTCGTATCTTATGACATGCAGGGATACACTGTACCTATTCTAAACATAGATACACATAGCTAATGCTCTTGACCCACAAAAGGATGAAAATGAAAGTATTTGGACACAGAAACCAAGAGAAATAAAACGAAATATTATAATGCATTCAGTCACTATAATGCTTATGGTTTAATGATAATTAACATAATACTAATTCTAATATAAATGAATATATCATTCTGTTACTGTGTGATATTAAGTCTAAAGGAAACAATTATGACTATTGATTTATACAAATCAATAAAAGAGATATAAAAACAGATGTGTGGAAAATGCTCGGGGAGTTGTTACCTCTGTCAGTAACAAAAGGTTTCTCTCAGAGTGAAGAGTAGATTGTATGATGCTCGTATACAAAATGCAATGCTGCATAGTAGTGATTTGTAGACTTTAAATGCTGAATTTGCAAAGGTTGAAAATAAATGAAGCCATAATGCTCCACTTAATCTGTTATGTTAGTGTGCACAAATGATGAAGGATAAATGAGCTGGAAGAAAAACTGGATATAAGAGGAATCAGATGTAGTGTGACAAAGAAGAGACTATGTTGGTATAGTTCTGTGATGTCTATGGTATATGTAGAATGCCAATTGTATAAAGAAATGCCAAGTACCCAAACTGGATGGTAACTGTGGAAGATTAAGACCTAGGAAGATATGGGATGAAGTGATGAAGACTGATCTCAAAACGCTGAACCTTATGAATGAGATGACAAAGGATAACAACTTGTACTGAAGCATTATGCTGGAGAAGACCTGTCCAACCCATTAAAGCATGGAAAAACAAGCTGCTGCTTTTTTCTCTTTTTATCTCACTCTGTCAATCTCTCACCTATCTATTTAACTATCTAATCTACCTATTTTATAATACTTTCTTTCTGTTTCTTCCACTTCTTTCAGTACTGTCACTGCCTTCTTCCAGCTATATAGAGAGAAGGAAACCAACAAATAAAAATGGACACATGACAATGTTTTATATATTAAGATGATACTCACGTTTTTTTCCATTAATATGATCGAGGAAATTAATAGAATCTTTTACAACACAATCACAGACATTGCAATAATATCTAGAATGAATGAAAAACAATAGCTTATAGCAAGAAAAACAATGCAAAGTCTGATACCAAGGTCTTAGCTAAAACAATAAAAACCGCATGTATAACATGGCTGCTGGTATGACCGTATAGGTAAAACATTCATTTCACAGTTACATGGTTTTTGTTTCAATTTCTCTGTGCAAGTGACTGCTACCATAGTCTTAGGTTTACCAAAACTTGGGAGTAGAAATTTTATAGCTGGAAACTGTGTAGAAGCCTATTGGATGGACCACAACTGTTTTGGAGTAGCAGACTTAATCTATCCTCCTGTTTATCACCATCAGCTGGCTCGTGGATGTCATTATCATAATCCACTCTGTTACAAGCATTCAAGTCAGGTCTCCCATATGAGGATAACTTCTCTTCATTCCACCAGTCATGAAGATACCGAAAAGGGTCATACACTCTGACCAAATGTGCATGTAATTAGTACAATATTTGAGTGGATAGTATTCTGAATTTTTATTATATTGACCTCAGTACTTGACTCATATTTATTTTACTGGACCTGGTAGGATGAAAGGTAAGGTTGGCCTTGGTAGTATTTAAAATCAGAATGTAAATGGTCACAACAAAATACTGCAAGGAATTTTGTTTGACTCTCAGATATTCAGTACCATATACTTTGTTCTACTCCTGTCTTTTGGATTATAGTTTATCCGTATTGTCAAGTAAAAGAATAACAAATGGTGGGAAAAAATGCCTGTAAGCTGACAGTGAGTAAAAGTGTGTGTATGTCTGAGACCAAGGAAGAAAATATGGTGAAATCTGATCTAAAAATACAGGGTTCACAGGACTGAGAAAAATAGCAATACATCCTGTCCAACTTGCATCTATATTAACATATATAACTAGGGTATGGAGAGAGAGATAAAAAGAAAGAGAGATGTTTTATTTAATATTTTCATTTTAAGTACATAAATATGCTACAAAAAAAGTGACTACAAACCCTCCTTGCTGAGATGCTGGTGTTGTCTTGGTTATAACCATTGATTTACCTAATTTTGATTCAAGATCAACCTATGTAGAAGAGAGAAGCACCGCATTGAAATAAAATTGTAAAGTAAGGAAGGAAATGACAATAAAAGAAAATTCTTAAAATAAAACCACAAAGTTATATGGAAGCCTTCATTTTCAATTTAACAACATGGCAAATTAAATTTTGGTGTCATACCAAATCAACAGGTAAGAAAAGGTTAAATACCTCAAGTCATTTAAACCAGCGCTTCTCATACTTTTTAATTGAAAGACCTTTAGTAACAAAATGTTATTTCTATTCACCCCTCCCTACAACAAATTGACTATAAAATTACAAATTACAACAAATTGACTATAAAATTACAATTTACCAATGTTTAATACAACTTACATGAGAAAACAACCAGTAAACTATAAATGTAAACATCCCTTTAATGCGTGAATTATTGTTAGAAGATCATAAATAATAGGTGATAGGTTTGTGAGATTGAGACACAAATCACCACATTCTCTGTTCAAAATGCATCTCTGTTTGTTTAGAAAATAATTGTTTCTACTTTTGGTACAAGGCCAGCAATTATCCCAGTGCATTATGGGTACTTTATTTTATCAACCTCTGTGGGCTTTGTACTCAGACTGTAAAGAGGCATAACTCTATGCTGCAAGGCATAGCGTCCGATCCTCTACCTATACTGCCAATCCACCGCCCTAGTTTAGTAAATAATGCACATTGTTAAACCTAGATTCCAGTATATATGACATATCACTAGTGGCCATCACACTACATCAGGCATTCTGCTGGGTGTATGCGATATCAGACAGCTAGTCTACATTATCCAACAATTGTTCTCCCATTATAAAGGGAATAATAAATGCAAACTAGTAAACTCACTCCTTGTAAACCACAGCTTTTATTCACCTCTAGGAGTTTATATAGACCACTTTGAGAAGCTCTGATTTAGATAGACACTTTACTCTACAATAAATATTGATATAACAACAACTACAGCTGTATTAATCCATACCCTGTAATCACGGGGTTGCAGCAAAGCTCGTTTTACTGGTGGCTCCTTTAGGTTTTTGTCTAGTTGGCATAACTGTTCAGCTTTGAGCCTTTCACTGGCAAGTCTCTCATATTCTTCGCGGTCCCATTTTCTGCGATGGTCTGGAGCAGGTTTCTAGCAAAAAAAAGAAGAGAAAAAAAAAATGAAATAATATCATCCAATCTTTAATATATAGTACTCAATATGTATTGGTTTGTTGGTCACATTTGACAACATACGATGGTTAGCTGAAAAGTTCATAGTCTGACCATGAAGGAGTGATGCTAAAGTTGTGAAATCTTGCATACATTAATTTCAACTCCACTTATTAATAACTGCATTTTTTTTTTGAGGTAAACTGATATCTAACTGTTCAAAGAAGACTTCAAAAGTAACTAGTAGTGACTTCTCTTGAAAATGGACAAAATTTGGCATCATGGTGTCAAGTGCTTGCAAAAAAAGAGTTTACCCCCAAAGACATTCATGCTGACATGGTTGCTACATTAGGGAATGATGATCCACCTTTATCAACTGTGCAAAAGTGGGCAGCTGAATTAATGGGGGAAAGGAGAGACTTGAAGATGACTCAAGATCTGGACGCCCTACAACTGCCACCACCAAGGAAAATATTGATTGTGATGGATGACAGGTGATTGATTATAAGTCATATAGCCAATGCTATTAGCATATTCCATGAGAGAGTTGAGAATATTCTGCGCAATGAACTTGGCATGACGAAGGTTTTTGCATGGTGGGTACCACGTCTTCTGACACCTGATCAAAATGTATCACATCACAGGAAAATCTGACATTGTTTCATTGGTTTCCTAAACCAGTGTTGAGTTCATCACTTTGATCCAAAGACAAAGAGACAATCTATGCAGTGGAAACACCCCCTCCTTTCCTGCATAAAAAAAAACTATGGTGGTTATCAGTGTTTTTGGATGCAAAAGTCATTGTGTTTATTGACTACCTTCAAAAGGGCCACACCATCAATGGAGAGTACTATGATAACTCGCTGTAGCAGTTATGAAAGGCTATCAAAACCAAACACCCAGGAAAACTGAAGAAAGGGCTCTTGCTTCATCAGGACAGTGCTCTAGGACACAAGTCCTTGCTTTCAATGACTGCTGTGCATGGTTGTGTGATTGTGGCTTTGAACAGGTTGATGACCCTCACTATTCTCCTGATTTGGCCCCATCTGACTACCATCTGTTCCCCAACATGAAAAAACACTTGGATGGGAACCAGTGTCGCAGTGATGATGACATCATATCTGCTGTTGTTGACTTTTTTGACCAACAGGATTAAAGCTATGGGTTGGGGGGTGTATACATACTAACCAGGGTGGCAAAGAGTGAAAGAGATAAAGAGTCAAAGGAACCCCACACTAGCGCATGCACACACCCACACATACACAAATAATCTGCTGAAACATCTCTTTTATAACTAGCACAGTACCCATAAACAATTACAGGGTTTAAGGTTAAAAAAAATTAATTTAATGCCTTAATTACAAATATAAAATTGTAATTAAAGAACTTTTTTAAATTTCCAAAAGTCCTGAAAATTATATGCAGCAATAAAAGTGCAGAAAAACTTGTGATTTTATAAGTATACATATATATATATGTGCAAAATTCACATATGTATTCAACTATGTTGGCAGGAAAACTTTAATTCTATTTTCATGCTGAGTCAGCCAGACAGCTCTATATACAAATGAGGCTAATCAGCCCATGTACATAGGTGAGAAAACTATATATTTTCGCCTGTATCAAATTCCAGCAGAGAGCAGGGTGGGGGAAGCACTGTCCTGATGACAGTCATAAACCAGAAACTCCTGGAATCCACTAGCCATTAGCTTTCAAAATGTTTATTTGTAAACAGACCGTATATCATTAGATATACAAAATATATATGTATATAAGTACCTCCCTCGCCGTAATCACCACACTCCTATATCTACCGTCCCAATCCACACCATAAAATGGTCATACATACATATCAGTGCTGCCTGTGGAGCATAGGTAGATGTAATTGTCACCATTCTATTTCCTCAAGATATTCTAAGTTTGATAATTCTGTCATCATCATCATCATCATCACCGTTTTACGTCCGTTCTTCCACGCTAGCATGGGTTAGACGGGTTGTCCTGTTGTGGGCAGTGTCTGGTCGGCTGACCATGCCTTGCTCATACAGGAACTGATCTGGCTTGATTTCTACAGCTGGATGCCCTTCCTAACACCAACCTCATTTACAGTGAGTGCTGGGTGCTTTTTCGTGGCGCCTACACGTCCACTTTACAGTGTGGGCTGGGTGCTTTTTTGCCGTGGCACCTCCACGACCACCTTGCGGTGGGGTGGGGTGGGGGGGGGGGGGGGGCATATTGTTTATATGCTTCAGCATGTACCCATGGGAGGTCGGGTACCCTGTATTACTGCGTGACGCCAGAAGTCACGGTCGTGTGTCATTGTCTTTGAGAGGTGTAGTTGGGTAAGGTCGGCTTTTATCACCTCATCCCAAGTCATCTTGGGTCTCCCCACTCCGCGGTTTCCATCAACTTCTAGTGCTCTGCACCTTTTTATGCAGCTGTCATCCTTCATACGCATCACATGTCCATACCAGCGTAACCGCCTCTCCTGCACGCAGCATTTGATTCCTCTTATGCTCAGTCTCTCTCTCAATTCATTTATGCTTTGTCGTTCACGTATATTACTGTTACACATCCATCGGAGCATGCAGGCTTCGTTTCTCTCTAATCTACGTAAGTCTTCCACCTTCAGCGCCCAGGTCTCACTACCATGCAACATCGCTGTTCGGATACACGCATCATACAGTCTGCCTTTCATTCTGAGGGAGAAGCCTTTTGCAGCTAGCAGTGGTAGTAGTTCCCTAAACTTCTTCCATCCCGTTCTTACCCTAGTTATTGTACTTTCTGAGCACCCACCTCCGTTGCTAATTCGGTCACCTAGGTAGCAGAAGCTGTCTACTGTTTCTACAGGGCCCTCCCAGAGATTGGTGGTACTTGTTTCCTGTGGCTGTTTGCTTGCTGTTTCAGCACAGCTGCTGCATGTGAATCCTACATTCTTAATTAAGCTTCCTGAGATCCCGCTACATCTCTTGTGTACCCATTGTTTGCATTTGGGGCAAAGAATGGAGTTCCTACCTACACCTTTCCTACATACTGAGCAAGGCCATTTCCCTGAGGGGATCTGGGTTCTGTTTTCTCGTCTACTTATAAGGACCTTAGTCTTTGTCATGTTGACTTTGAGGCCCTTTCTCTCTAGTCCCTGCTTCCAGGTTTGGAATTTATTCTCTAGTTCTACCATAGATTCAGCTATGAGTGCGAGGTCATCAGCATACAGGAGTTCCCATGGGCATCCGGTCTTAAACTCCTCCGTTATTGCCTGCAGGACTATGATGAACAGGAGAGGGCTAAGAACAGAGCCCTGGTGGACCCCAACCTGTACGCTAAATTCCTCGCTATACTCATTGCCAATCCTAACTTTGCTGACTGCTCCCCTATACATGGCTTGTACCGCTTTCACAAGCCATTCATCTACTCCTAGTTTTCTAAGAGCCCACCAGATTACTGCACGTGGAACTCTGTCAAAGGCTTTCTCAAGGTCGACAAATGCCAAGTAGAGTGGCTTACTTTTAGCTAGGTACTTTTCCTGTAATTGCCTCACAAGGAAGAGCGCATCAGTGGTGCCTTTCCCTGGTACAAACCCAAATTGCATCTCGTCTATATTCACCCGGTCCCTAATCAGCTGTGCTATAACTCTTTCTGTTACTTTCATGACCTGGTCCATCAACTTTATACCTCTATAGTTTCCTCTATCTAGTGCATCGCCTTTACCTTTGTAGCAGTTGACAATGATGCTACTGCACCAATCTTTTGGTATGGCCCCCTCTAGTATTACCTGGTTAACGATACGTGTGGTTATAGTGTGACCTACAGACCCAGATGCCTTCAGCATCTCGGCAGCTATACCCGATGGACCCGATATTGTTTATATGCTTCAGCATGTACCCATGGGAGGTCGGGTACCCTGTATTACTGCGTGACGCCAGAAGTCACGGTCGTGTGTCATTGTCTTTGAGAGGTGTAGTTGGGTAAGGTCGGCTTTTATCACCTCATCCCAAGTCATCTTGGGTCTCCCCACTCCGCGGTTTCCATCAACTTCTAGTGCTCTGCACCTTTTTATGCAGCTGTCATCCTTCATACGCATCACATGTCCATACCAGCGTAACCGCCTCTCCTGCACGCAGCATTTGATTCCTCTTATGCTCAGTCTCTCTCTCAATTCATTTATGCTTTGTCGTTCACGTATATTACTGTTACACATCCATCGGAGCATGCAGGCTTCGTTTCTCTCTAATCTACGTAAGTCTTCCACCTTCAGCGCCCAGGTCTCACTACCATGCAACATCGCTGTTCGGATACACGCATCATACAGTCTGCCTTTCATTCTGAGGGAGAAGCCTTTTGCAGCTAGCAGTGGTAGTAGTTCCCTAAACTTCTTCCATCCCGTTCTTACCCTAGTTATTGTACTTTCTGAGCACCCACCTCCGTTGCTAATTCGGTCACCTAGGTAGCAGAAGCTGTCTACTGTTTCTACAGGGCCCTCCCAGAGATTGGTGGTACTTGTTTCCTGTGGCTGTTTGCTTGCTGTTTCAGCACAGCTGCTGCATGTGAATCCTACATTCTTAATTAAGCTTCCTGAGATCCCGCTACATCTCTTGTGTACCCATTGTTTGCATTTGGGGCAAAGAATGGAGTTCCTACCTACACCTTTCCTACATACTGAGCAAGGCCATTTCCCTGAGGGGATCTGGGTTCTGTTTTCTCGTCTACTTATAAGGACCTTAGTCTTTGTCATGTTGACTTTGAGGCCCTTTCTCTCTAGTCCCTGCTTCCAGGTTTGGAATTTATTCTCTAGTTCTACCATAGATTCAGCTATGAGTGCGAGGTCATCAGCATACAGGAGTTCCCATGGGCATCCGGTCTTAAACTCCTCCGTTATTGCCTGCAGGACTATGATGAACAGGAGAGGGCTAAGAACAGAGCCCTGGTGGACCCCAACCTGTACGCTAAATTCCTCGCTATACTCATTGCCAATCCTAACTTTGCTGACTGCTCCCCTATACATGGCTTGTACCGCTTTCACAAGCCATTCATCTACTCCTAGTTTTCTAAGAGCCCACCAGATTACTGCACGTGGAACTCTGTCAAAGGCTTTCTCAAGGTCGACAAATGCCAAGTAGAGTGGCTTACTTTTAGCTAGGTACTTTTCCTGTAATTGCCTCACAAGGAAGAGCGCATCAGTGGTGCCTTTCCCTGGTACAAACCCAAATTGCATCTCGTCTATATTCACCCGGTCCCTAATCAGCTGTGCTATAACTCTTTCTGTTACTTTCATGACCTGGTCCATCAACTTTATACCTCTATAGTTTCCTCTATCTAGTGCATCGCCTTTACCTTTGTAGCAGTTGACAATGATGCTACTGCACCAATCTTTTGGTATGGCCCCCTCTAGTATTACCTGGTTAACGATACGTGTGGTTATAGTGTGACCTACAGACCCAGATGCCTTCAGCATCTCGGCAGCTATACCCGATGGACCGGTTGCCTTCCCTATCTTCATATCTCTGATTGCCTTACTTACTACGCTGCCGCTGACTTGTACTGCTGGTCCCTCTATAGGGTCTACGTGGGGTAGGGTCTCTTCTTCCCATGCATTCTCCTCATTTAGTAATCTATCATAATGACTCTTCCATGCATCTTTCTTCTCAGCACTTGTGAGGGCAAGCTCACCTTTATCATTCCGGATACACTTCTCTCCAATGACATCACAACTATCTCTGACACACTGCCTCGCAATCTTGAATACCTCCTGTTTCTGGTCCTCACGTTGTAAAACATGCTTGAATTTTCTATCCTCTGCTTCCCTCCTAGCTAAGTATACTTGTCGCCTAGCTTCCCTCTTGGTCTCTATGTAATGTACCCTGCTCCCCCCGTTCTTCCATTCTTTCCATGCCTGTCTCTTGGCCTTGACTGCTTCATCTACCTTATTGTTCCACCACCAAGTCACTCTCCTCCTGCTTGAGGTCTTACTCCAGCCACAAACCTCATCCGTCGCCTCTAGTAAGTTATTTTTTAGGAACTCCCAGTTCTCTTCTACGTTAAATGTCTCTATCTGTTCTTCTTTACTGTCGTAGGCGTTGAGTAAAATATCTTTAAATCTGTTACTGGTTGAGGGGACTTTCAGCTTCCAGATCTTTCTTCTCCAGGTTGGCCTCTGTTTCAGGGCTCGTCTAGTTCTGACCGTGAGGTCGCTGACAACTAAGCTATGTTGGGATGTACATTCCTCACTAGGGAAGGCTTTTGTGTTTACGACCGTCCATCTGTCACGTCCTCTGATGAGGATAAAATCTAACTGACTAGAGTGCTCCCCTGATCTATAGGTGATCAGGTGGTTGTCGGGTTTTTTAAAGTTTGTGTTACATATCGACATGTCATTGGCGTCGCAGAATTCTAGAAGTCTGAATCCTTCCTCATTCCTTGTGCCAACTCCATGGCCTCCATGTACTCTATTGAAGCCGTCGCAGTGTTTACCTACGTGTCCGTTAAAATCTCCTGCAATGATTAGGAAGTCCTTGTCGTCTGTTAGAGCAGTAGTGTGTATTAGGGACTCGTAAAACCTATCCTTAAGTTCGTCTGGCAGCCCCGATTGGGGTGCGTAAGCTGATATTATTGTGGTAATTGTCTTATTCAGGACTAGTCTGAGTTTAATGATTCTTGCATTTACCCTGTACACTGAGATTACTTTATCTACCCACTTGTCAGCTAATAGTATACCTACACCACCCATCCCATCGTCATTTCCCACCCAGAAAAATTTGTAGCACTGGCTTTTTCCTACAAGGACTCTAGCAGACCCTCCTCTCCATCTAGTCTCTTGCACACAGCATACATCAACTTCCTTTCGCTCTAGCATTTCTACGATTTCTCCTGCTCTTCCTTTCATTGAGCCTACATTGATGGTACCAACTCGGAGTTTTGGGCATTTGTCGACACTCGTAGGGGAGGGTCTCTGGGTTGGCGCTTCACGTGGGTGCTTGGTAGCTCGCAGATTCATATTTCATCTATTGATTCAGAGTTGCTCGTGTATTCCCAGCTCATCCATCCATAACGGTGGGAAAATTGAGGGCTAGAAGGACAGTGGTGGTGGGGTAATGGCAGGGTGTGTTGGGATGCGCCAGAGGAGGAGAGAGTTAGTTAGGCAGGTAGTAGCAGCAGCAGCAGCAGTGGAAATGGCATGCTAGGTTTGATTGGTCGAATAGACTATGGTGGTGTGTGGGGGTGGGGGGGAGGGAAATTATGAGGTAGGAACTGAGGGTCGCATGGTAAATATCCAAGTTAATACTACATCAGTAAAATTAACAATAATAACGTCATGAAAAAAGCTACTAAGAGAAACCCTCGAAAATTTATCGCTAATACAGCAGGGAAAATTTAACGCTAATACAGCAGGGAACATCATAATATTAACGACAATATGTAGGCTAAAATACCTTCGTAGATTAGATGGATGGCTGGCTGGGAAAATTGGAATCAGCTCTAGTGGTACATTTTAGCAGAGAAGAATGGGAAAGTGTCTTATCTCTTCAATATTTTCAGATTGAATGAATTAGGTTAAAGACAGGGTAGTAAGCCTTAAAGAAGTGCATAGAGAGGGGGGGGGGGGTAGGAACTGAGGGTCGCATGGTAAATAACTGAGAGAGATACAATAGGATTAGAATACCGCCTTACTCTAACCATATCTATCACCTTATCTATCCATTTCTCAACCTGTACGATGTCTACACCACCGACCCCATCATTATTTCCTGCCCAGTAAAGTTTGTATCTATGTTGTTTGCCTGTGAGTAGTCTCACTGAGGCAGCCCTCCATCTTACCGTTTGTACACAGCATACATCCACATCTCTCTTCTCTAACAGCTCCACAATTTCACCTGATTCACTTTTCCGGGTGCTAGTATTAAGGGTGGCACTCCTGAGATTTGTATCTTGATAGATGTTAGTTCCTTAAGTAGAAGTTCTATATACCTGGGAGGGAAAAAGGCTGTGCAAATGCTTGATGACAGTTGAGAGGTTCTTGCACATGGCTAAGTAAGCCACCCCAATACCATGTGCAGCGCTAACATGACTAATGTTAGTCCTGTATATGCAATTAGTGTGAATCTTGTTTGTTGTACTTTCCATAATTTTGGCAAGGTTTGTTCTGGTTGAATGCCCTTCGTATCACCAACCACTTTTGAGCATTGACTGGGTACATTGTTCATGCGACAGGCACTAGAGAAGTTGTCTTACTGGACTCAAGAATCTTCTCCACTCTGTATCAGTTCTTATTTGGAGTGTCTTCTCTCCTAGACAGGTTGCCTTCACTATGGCTTACAGAGTCCATGTCTGCCCCATGTGATCATTTTTAATTAGAGTCACTATCCTAGATGAGCTGCTTTCATTACAGCTACGGGGTCCACGTCTGCCCGGAGAGTCATTTATAATTGAAGATTCTCTCATCGTAGATGATCTGCCTTCTCAATCTTAATCTTACTTTACTCAGAGCGACTGCTCTCCTAGACATTTATCTACACGGGTAGCAACAATCTGCAAAGTAGCGAATTGACATTGATGAAAAGCAAAGGGCAGGAAGGTGATGGAAAAAGGGGTGCAAGGTCATGTCTGCCAAACAACAAATCAGAAGGTGATGGAGAGGGAGGAGAGGTATGTAGTGATGTTAGAGCATGGAGTTTGCTAAAGCGGATGTTGGTAAGACAAAACATTAAAATTGAGAAAAGAAAAACATCTACCTATGCTCCACAGGTTCTATGAAGAACTTTTACAGACAAGTTCAGATATTGATGAAAGAGACCTCATCATCCTGGCAGGCAACTTCAATAGACATGTTGGACAGTACCAAGACGGATTCAATGGAGTCCATGGCGGTTATGGCTATGGCTCAAGAAATGAAGGAAAGCGGTTAGCCATGTGATCTCATACCAATCAGGTAAACGCACAAGCTAAATTGGTTTCTTACTTGTAAGACAAGATAAACAGACTGTAATAAATACTAAGGCCTTCCCTGGGGAAGAATATCGGCCCAATACAAGTTAGTTATTAGTGACATTAGAAGAAGCACAAGACAGAATAAGGTATGCAGGAAAATATGGAGACAAAGGGTGTGGAAGCTAAAGGACAATTTAGTTAAATATAGGTGTGGAAAGGCCCTACAGGGTGCGTTTGATGAGAAGGGTGATGAGGTAGATACTATATGAAGGGGACAATTGGAAATTCTTGTATAACAACCTTTTGCGAACTACTGATGAAACTTGAGGATGGAGTAAAGCACTAGCCAGATAGAGGGTGACTTAATGGTGGAAAAGCACAGTAGATGAGCCATTTAAGTCAAGAAACAAGTGTGGAAGGATAGGAAAAATGGGGGTAGCAGAAACTGGCACCAGGTAGCTAAGAGAGAAGCTAGATGACAGGTGTACATATCTCAGAGAAAGGCTGAAAAAAAAGAAAGTTTGCCAATGTCTTGAGACCTGAGAATCAGAGACATGAAGTGGCATTGTAAGGCAGTATGTCGGTGTGAATCGGGATGTTGTTGGGGATGTGTTGGAAGTGACACTGGTGCAATTAGCTCCACTGGTGTTCAGAAGAAAGAGGCCCAGAAATGTTACTGTGAGAAGCTGATGAATGTAGAGAATGAATGGGAGGAGAAGAGACTACACCCAACTTAGTTAACAGAAGGACAAGTTATTAAATTTGACAATTATGCCAAGATGTTAAAAGCATCGAGAGATGTAAGAGTCAAACTACTAACCCACATAGTCAATCAGGTAATACAGAATTGAGTCATACCCAATGATGTGCAGCAGTACAATCATAAATTGCTACAAGGGTAAAGGTGATGTTCTAGAAAGAAACAACTGTAGAGGAATAAAATTAAAGTTATGAAAGTGACAGAAAGAGTTATAGCACAGCTAATTAGGGAAAAGGTCGAATTAAACGAGATACCTAGGAAAAGTACTAGAGATGCCCTCTTTTTAGTGAGACAACTACAAGGGAGGTTCTTAGAGAAGAATAAGCAACTATATTTAGCTTTTGTTGATCTGGAAAAGGCCTTTGACAGAGTTCCTCGATCTATTATTTGGTACTCCTTAAGGAAATTAGGTGTAGAAGAATGGCTTGTATGTAAGAGTAATGCAAGCCATGTACAGAGGAGCTGTCAGTAAAGTTGAGTGAGGAATTCAAAGTACAGGTAGGAGTTCATCAAGGTTCGGTTCTTAGCCTACTGCTGTGTATCATAGTTCTCTAGGCCATAACAAAGGAGTTTAAGACCGGCTGTCAATGGGAACTTCTCTATGCAGATAATCTGATCCTTATAACTGAATCCATAAAAGAACTAGAGAATAAGTTCCAACTATAGAAACAGAATTTGGAATCAAATGGTCTGAGAGTAAACTTAGCCAAGGCTAAAGTGCTAGTAAGTAGAAAAGAAGATAGGACCTCGATTCTCTCATGGAAGTGGCCCTGCTCAATATGTAGAAAAGGAGTAGGCATAAATTCTATATGATGTACACAATCTTGTATTCACAAGATATGTAGTGGGAAATCAGGTAGACTAACAGGAAGTTTGTAGAAAATGCGCAGGGGTATTCAAGGGGAAGAATGTCAGTGATACAAACCTTTTCCAATCCCATGAAGAATCCATAGAAGTGGTTGATAGCTTCTGCTATCGAAGTGACTTAATTAACAGCGGAGGAGAGTGCTCTGAGAGCATAATAGCTAGAATAAGGACAGAATGGAAGAAGTTTAGAGCTACTCCCACTGTTGACAACCAAAGATTTCTCCCTACATACAAAAGGACAATTGTACGATGCCTGTGTCCATGGTAGAAAAACATGGGTAGTAACTGCAGAGGATAAGTGTAGCCTGGAGAGAAATGAAGCAACCATGCTTTGTTGGATCTGCAATGTAAATGTGAGGGAAAGGCGGAGCTTGGATGAATAGAGGGAGAAACTGGGTTTAAGAGGAATCCGATGTGGTGTGCAAGAGAGAAGACTGTGTTGGTATGGACATGGGAAGCGCATGGATGGTGATTGCTGAGTGAAAAAGTGCCAGGAAATCCCAGTGGAAGGAAGTTGCAGTAAAAGTCAACTAAGAAGTTCTCCTCAACTGGAAGACCAGGTGAGGAGAACTGATCTCAAATTATTGAAACTCACAGAGGAAATGATGAAGGAACGCAGCAAGTGGAAAGAAGGCATGTTGAAAAGGACTGTCCATGCACATGTGGAAAAACGGACATAAAAGTGATGATAATGATGCCCCACCTAAACACTCACATAGTTTGTAAAAAAATATTTATAGACTTTAATAACTAAAAGAAAACAGAATAAATTAAAACTATACTCATAATTGATAGTAGAAGTGTCAGTGATTGGCACATTTTTCAAATGCAGGTAGGATCTATAGAGGTGGTTGATACCTTCTGATATCTAGGTAATCAGATAAGCAAGGGAGGAATAAGGACAGAATGGAAAAAGTTTAGGGAGCTGCTTCCTCTGTTGACAACGAAGGGTTTCTCCCTGCTTATGAAAGGCCGGTTATATGATGCTTATGTGAGATGCGCGATGCTGCATGGCAGTGAGACATGGGCAGCAACTGCGGAGGATATGAGAAGGCTGGAGAGAAATGAAGCAAACATGCTCCGATGGATGTGCAATGTCAATGTGTGTGAACGACCAAGCATGGACGAGTTGAGAGAGAAACTGTGTATAAGAGGGATAAACAGTAGTGTGCAGGAGAGAAGACTGTGTTGGTATGGCCATGTGATGCGCATGGAAGATGACCACTGGGTGAAGAAGAAATCTCGGTGGAAGGAAGATGCATTAGAGGAAGACCACGAAAAACATGGGCGGAGGTAGTGAGAGCTGACCTCAGATCACTCACAGGGGAGATGATGAGGGACCATGACGAATGGAGAGCTGCTGTACTGAAGAGGGCCCGTCCCACCCTTGCAAGCAGGAAAAAGCAGACGTAAAAGGATGATGATGATGGTATGTGTATATAGTTTTAATCTATTCTAATGTTTTCTTTTAGCTATTAAAGTCTATAAATAGATTTTATACATCAGATATATTATGTATATAGTTTTAATTTATTCTGTTTTCTGTTAGCTATCAAAGTCTATAAATATATTTTTTAAAACTATGTGTGCCGGGGAGTTGTATGATAGGGTGGCAATTTTGTCTTAGAGGACTTTGTCTGCTGGGGATTTTGTCCATGTCCGATTCTCGAGAGTAAATTTCAAAAAGAGTGTGCATATTTAAAGATCAGTGTTGAGTGTAGTAAATCATTTTTATACATTACAAACTAGTTGACGTACCCAGCTTCGCCCAGGTGAATAGATGATAAGAGAAGATAGGTAGAAAAGAAAACGACTATATTGGATGCGTTGTCTGGTTTACAGTATGAAACGTAACCATGGTGTGTGAAAAAAAAAGCTTCAAATCTTCCAGATACACCAGATTCTTCGTTTTACCGTTTGTGCATAGTATATAAAGATTTCTAGGAGTCCCCACTCGTGAACAACCTACATTTAACTGTCCATGGGTAAAAACCGATTCTCTCATATTCAATCCAATAACTCTGAGACTCTGACCCTGATCTTTTTGTATGGTCATAGCAAAACTGGCTCAAACAGTCTTAAACTGAAGTCTTGAGAATTTGAATGGCAGCTCAGTAGGGGAAGGGATGAGAGGAATCTTGGGAATAAATGCATTTTGTTCTTGATGATTGCTTCCAAGAATAATGACCTCCAGGAGAGGGTTCATCATCCACCTGACTGTTAAGTGTGCCATTGCATAGATGTGGCGGGTCCAGGTTTCTCAAAAGGATGATGGGAATCCCAATCTTTTATATATGTGTGAGTGCAAACCAGCATTCAAATCCATGGAGACACTGGCCACAAAACACGGGCATCACTGACAGCAGAGAGAATCCCTTAAGGTTGTCTCCCAACTTGTTTAGAAATAGAAGTTGGGTTGGTTTTCATACCTGAGATGTTTTTCTTCTTTGATTTTATAAAACGAGTATCAATAAATCTTCCTGGGTATACCCTTCTTCAGTTTTTGTTTTTGTGTGATGCACGAAGACACCAACCAACCAACAAACATCTCTCTTTTATATTATACTAGCTGAGTAGCCCATCATTCCTGGGCAATAATCATAATAGTATGCCTTTATTTCAAATTTTTTTTAATTCCATGCCAGACGATGTCTTCCTCAAAGGATAGTCCCCTTGATGAGAATGGACTTTTTTTTATTAATTGGGTCAATTTATAATATTTGCATAAACAATTTTTGTTGTTTTTCTGGTACATAGATGTAAAGATTTGTTTGACTTCCTACTTTTCCAATTGAGTGCCGTTGCATAGGCTTGGGGGTTCCAAATTCCTCAATAACATGATGGGTGCTCCTTCTTTAAGGCGAAGAACATGTGGAAGCATTCCTGGTAGTTCTAAAGAGTTGAGAAACTCTGTCGAGTAATTGACAGTTTCCAACTGTTCCACCAGTGTTGACAGAGCGATAGAGCTTTGAAACTTTTGGAATTCTTTTTAACAGCTTTTGATTTACCAATTTAACAGTCCTATTTTTCGGGGCAAATATAGCCATTTCACTGAACCACTCATGACTTGCGAACTGATATTCAAGATTAGGGAACACTTTTTCTATGGGATGGAATAATGATTCCACCATTGTGCCTATGGAACTTATATCAATAGCTCCCTTTCTATCTCAAGGAAGCCTGTGCAGTGCATGCTACATGTGAATGGAGTTCCACTGAAGCAGGTTGAGAAGATCAAGTATCTCGGGTCTGTGTTCACGAGTGATGGCAGGCAAGCGGCTGAATTAAATGCAAGAATTGCAAAAGCTGGTGCAGTAATGTGCCAGCTTCATCATTCAGTAATCAGAGGGGAGGTAGACGTAAAAGCCAAACTCACTATCTTCAATTTGATATTTGTGTTAACCCTTAACTATCTTGGGTAACGACCGAAAGATTATGATCGTGAAAAAAGTGGCCGAACCAGGATTCCTCCGAAGGCTCTTTGGAGTAACGTTACTCGATAAAGTGCATAGCTCAGAGATCAGAAAGTCACTCTGAATTGGGAGATCACAGCTCCGGTTCTATCAGCATGTTGTTAAAATGTATCAGGAAGGAATCACTGGACAAATTTTATTGGCAAAACCAACCAGCAAGAGACCCAAGAGTAGACCCCGAGCAAGATGGTTAGATAACATCCATGAGCTTGGATGGTCACGTTTGGGGATCCAGCCAGATCAGTTGGAGGCGGTTGCTTCTGACAGGATCCGCTGGAGGGAGGTGTTTAGAGACTCTGCTCCCACGATCCTCCCAGGAGTGGGGGGGCGGGGGCGAAGAAGGTTCCTCGCATAAAAACATAGATGAATCCCCACGTTCGTTGTACAAAACTCTTCCTTTTATTAAATAATATATATACACAAACAGCTCACAATTCTTTCATAATAACATTACAAATATAATGTCGTTGATAAAAACAAATATAAACGCATCTAACAAATACAATTAACCATTGCAAGGAACCTCACAAAAATAAAACGTACCAAAATATATGACCAGAGAAAGAAGAAAAAATAGGGAAGCAAAAACAAAAACGACCATCAATTCACCACCAAATGCGACAATCGGTCGCACATCGTAAGGGTCAACGGAACATTTTGAGGCAAGCAAATACACTCGCAGCATTAACACGGGCGATGGCGAAGTTAAGGCGCTGAAACAACTAGGCACATTCACGGGCTTCGTCGAAAAAGAATCTTATGAACAAAATTAATGCAACATGGAAAAAAAATCGTAAAACCTGCAACATTACTTCTCTTCTTTCTGTTGTTTAAATAATAATGCGATTATCTATGTACACTAAATATAATCAATCAAACAAAAAATGAAGACTAAAAAAGGAAACCAAGTTTTAAATTAGTTCTGCTGTTATCACAACTGAAGCCCGTTTCCCAATTAAATGACAGTATTTAAGCCAATGAAATGTGCTGACTTCAATATTCAATGAAATATTTACATTAGTTTAGTATAATTCTGTTTGAAAATGTATAAATTATATAGTTTTAAAATATTTTATGTATTAAAATAGAATAAATTATAAAGTTGTTTCTACAAAATACCTCGTAGGAAGCCATTTTCAATTCAGGCTTGGTTATACTCAACGCGAGTATATCCTGCCGAAACAAGTGTAACACGTTCTGTTGTTCTGTACCATTTTATAATTATCATCCTTTTTTATAGAATGGTTGTATAACCAATTTAATATATTTAATCATATTACTGGTACTTATTCTAACAGCGCCAGTGAATTTTGCCTTAGAATTTCTGCCACTATATCGTTTTTGTCATCTCACTAGCACATATATACACACAGTAGAATCTCATGTAATCTAGGGTTTTGAAAATGTTTAATCCAAGCAATTAGGGACAAAATCTCCCTCTGAAGATGTTTCTCACACATTATAGAGATAGTTACTGAGATGCTAAAAGCATCGTGAGATGTAAGAGTCAAACTACTAACCCACATAGTCAATCAGGTAATATAGAACGGAGTCAAACCCAATGATGTGCAGCAGTACAATCATAAATTGCTACAAGGTCATAGGTGATGCGCTAGAAAGGAGCAACTATAGAGGAATAAAACTAATGAACCAAGTTATGAAAGTGATAGAAAGAGTTATAGTGCAACTAATTAGGAAAAAAGTCAAATTAGATGAGATGCAGTTAGGTTACATGCCTGGGAAAAGTACTACAGATGCCCTCTTTTTCGTGAGGCAACTGTTATGAAATTTGGTTTAATCAATTAATCAGCTGCCACCACATTAGTTGGTGCAGACTGGGGATAGTGTGGTGGTGTGGAGGAGGTGACCGGAAGCTGGGGACGATCGACCGGAAGAGGAAGTGATGTGAGATGCGTACCCAGGAGCATCTGGGGGCCCTCATTCGGCTGTGACCCGCGGCGAACGGACGTGTGAATGCAAGCTGCAACTGACGAATGGATGTACCCATGTGGATGAGGCTAGCTCGCTGAGTGAGCTAGCAGAATTGCAGTAAGTGCAGTAGCTTTCTCATTACAAGCTATTTCGGCATCTGAAGACTTACAATTGAAAATTGGACGACCTCAGCCAGAGGAACGTGCAAAAAATTGAGCGGCGTATGATGGAAGCGTTCGTGGAAGGACCGCTTACCGCGTTTGCTAAGCTGGCAAGGATTAGGTGGAATGGTGAGCGTGTGGATATTTCTGCAGCGGAGCTAAGGCAATTGGCCATGCTGGCTGGGTTTCAGGTGGAATGCGAACATGCGGTGCACTTGGCGTTCATAAACGGATTTACGGATGACATCGCGGTGAAACTGCAGCAAATACCTGGCTACAAGGAAATGGAGATGCGTGCATTGGTAGAGCAAGCCCGCATCATAGCAGAGGATGCGAAGAAGAGTGTTGCGGCAATAGCAATGATGGAGGCCCGGAGCAGCCGACAGCGAAATGGCGAAAGGGAGACAAACACGGCGCGCAGTCGCCTGCGAACGTTTAGAGGTCATTGTTTTAGGTGCCAGGGCACACACATGGCGAAAGACTGTAGAGAGTCAAGGCCAGACATAATTTGCTACTGGTGTAAACGGCCAGGCCACATCGCTACCAGTTGCGACCAGGGAAATGGTCCAAGGGGGGCTACTGCACCGGTAGCTACCCCTCGCGAGTAGAAAAGCAGCTGCCCGTGGTGAAAGTCTTTGTGAGTGGAAAGCCATTACGAGCCCTCGTGGACACGGGCTGTACGACGACACTAGTGACCAGGGGGGGGGCAGAAGTGGAGCGGGAAGAGTAGCGTAAAGGCAGTCGACGGTAGGAATGGAATAGTGGATGGAATCGGCGTAGTAATGGGCATGGACGTGATTGGCCATTTAGGAGGCATCACAGTGAACGATGGCGGCACTGCACCAGTATGCGACAGGAGAACGAGAAGGCCCACGAGGAAAAATATGCCGCTTACACTGTACAGGATAAGGACATCAAGGCCGTGTTCGACGGGCAACGATGGGTTGTTGAGTGGTACTGGAAGGGAGAACCACCAACACTGAAGAACAAAGTGGGCTGCTATCAGCACACATTGAAAGGAGACACTAGGAGCGAGAGGTAGAGAGATGGATCGAGGAAGGCATACTGCTTCCCTGGAAAGAGGTGTAGTGTGGGGTACTGCTATTAATGGTGGTGGCGCAACCCACGAGGAACAAGGGGAGACCGGTATTGGAGTTTTGGGAGCTGAATGAGCATGAGTCGTGCCACACGGGTGGTGAGGTCACGGATGTCTGTGGGAAAACCTTGTGTGAGTGGAGACGTATGACGGGCGGGGGGGGGGGGGGGCTTCCACAACCGTCGATTTAAAGTCGGCATATCTACAGCTACACGTGAAGAAGCTGTGGCAGTATCAGCTGGTCAGGTATAAGGGTTGGACATATTGCCTGACCAGGCTCGGTTTCTGGCTGAACTATGCACCTGAGATCATTCTGGGAAAGGCCGACAAGATGAAGAGGGCTGCCAATTCCTACATCGATGACATCCTAGTGGATGAGACTGTAGTGTCGGTGGCGGAGGTCACGAGCCATTTACAAGGGTTCGGATTGACTGCGAAGCCGTCGGAGGTGTTGGAGGGAGAAGCCATGCTGGGACTTAGGCTATGAAGAGATAAGACAGGCACGTTAGTATTTCGGACGGGAAATGAAGTCCCGGAACTGGGCCCAAATATGAATAGACGGGAACTCTTCTCAGCGTGTAAAACTGATAAAACGCCGCCTGGGAACTCTAGGAGAGCTGGCCGCCGAGTTCAACCTGAGGTTGAGTGTGGTCTTCGTGCCCTCAGAGAAAAATAGAGCAGACGTTCTAACCAGGGTGAAGAAAGCCTGGATGGAAGCACCGGAGGATGTAGAAGAGGGGATAGCTGCTGTGTGTCAGCTGAGCGAGTCGGAGCTTAAATGGTTGCATGACATGCACCACATGGGAGTAGTAGGACCCTGTTCCTAGCCAGGAGAATCGACTCCGACATTAGCAGACACAGTGTCCAGAGAGTGGTCAGAGGCTGCGTCCGATGTCAGTCTATTGATCCCGACCCGGGTGTGCACGAGACGAGAAGTCTCCTGGTGGATCGCGACTGGAAGTGATTGGCGGTGGACGTAACACACTACCAACAGGAAACATACCTCTCGATGGTTGACTGTGGACCAGGACGGATGGCGGATTGGAGCGAAATGAAGACGGGAACTGCGGAGGAAATCACACGGACGTTGAGAGAGATATTCTTGGAGCGGAGCCCTGTGGATGAACTGCTGATGGACAACAGCGCAGCGTTCCGCTCGGAGGCGCTGAGGGAGATGCTTGATGGGTGGAAGGCGGACCGCTTCTTCAGAGCAGCATATAAGCCGAGCGGAAATGGAATCGTGGAGCGACACCACCGCACAATCAAAGCAATGGTAGAGCGGGGGCACATCTCACCAATGGAGGCAGTGTTTTGGTATATGTCCCCTCGGGTGGGACAGGCTGAGGAATCGGTGCCACACAGAGCAATATACAGATACGAGTGGCAGCACCCGTGCACTGTACCACAACGGCCAGCGGAGAGAGAGAACGCATTTGTACAGGTGGGCGAAGGAGTCTGGGTTAAGCCCCCAGACGCACGTTGCACATCTCAATGGGGAAAGGGAACGATAACGGCCGTAAATTCCCAGAACAATGTGTCCGTGGACGGAGTACCACGTCATATCCTGGATGTCCGTAGAGTTGTTGTGTCGACGGACTCCGAGGAAGAGGAAATCCAAAGCGCCGCCCCAACATTACGGAGATCACAGCAAGATCGCCGACCGCCTGGCTGGACAGCAGATTATCACATGCAGCAATGTGAGGGGGAGATTGATTCTTGAGATCAGGGGTGTGTGTGGGGATAGTGTGGTGGTGTGGAGGAGGTGACCGGAAGCTGGGGACAATCAACCGGAGGCGGAAGAGGAAGTGATGTGAGATGCGTACCCAGGAGCATCTGGGGGCCCTCTTTCGGATGTGACCCACGACGAACGGACGTGTGAATGCGAGCTGCAACTGATGAACGGATATACCCATGTTGATGAGGCTAGCTCGCTGAGTGAGCTAGCAGAATTGTGGTAAGTGCAGTAGCTTTCTCATTACACAGACAACATAAGTTATGTGTGAGCTGGCAACATAACTGTAAGTGGCCATAATTTTGTAATGTCAATGAAGATTGGAATAAAGCCTTATAACCTCCTACTATTGTGAATTAGTTATGCTCAGCAACCACAAGAGAAGTTCCTAGCCAATAATAAGCCATTATATATATCTTTTGTTGATCTAGAAAAGGCCTTTATCAGAGTTCTTTGATCTATTATCTGGTGGCCCTTAAGAAAATTAAGTGTAGAAAAATGGCTTATGAGAGTAGTGCAAATTATGTATAGAGGCGCTGTCAGTAAAGTTGAGTGAGGAACTCAAAGTACAGGTAGCAATTCATCAAGGTTCGGTTCTCTTCCTACAGCTGTTCATCATATTTCTTCAGGCCATAACAAAGGAGTATAAAAGGAGTATAATGCAGATGATTAGGTCCTTATAGCTGAATCTATAAAAGAACAAGAGAATAAGTTCTAACTATGGGAACAGAATTTGGAATCAAATGGTCTGAGAGTAAACTTAGACAAGGCTAAAGTGTTACTTGAGCAGGAAAAAAGATAAAACCATTTGTATGTAGATGCACAGGTGTAATCAAAAGGAAGAGCGGCTGTGATATAAACCTCTTCAAATCACAGGAAGGGTCCATAGAGGGTTGATAGCCTCTGCTATCTAGGTGACTTAATTAGCAGTAGAAGAGGGTGCTCTGAGAGCATAATAGCTAGAATAAGGATAGGATGGAAGAAGTTTAGAGAGCCACCCCCACTGTTGACAACCAAAGTGTTCTCCCTACATACAAAAGGACGACTCTATAACATCTGTGTACGAAGTATAAGCTTGGATAAAAAGAGGCTGGGAGACGTTTAGAGATCTATTGCCGCTGCTAACAACAAAATGCTTTTCTGTCTGAAGGATAGACTGTATGATGCCTGTGTGCAGACTGCAATGTTACATGGCAGCGAAACATAGGCCTTGACTGCAAAAGATCTGTGGATGCTAGAAAGATATAAGTTAAGTATGCTCCAATGGATGTTAGTAAGCAAGAGTGACATAGAATAAGCCAACTGAAAGAAAAACTTAGCATAAGAGGAATTGGATGTAGCATGCAAGAGAGAAGACTACGTTGGTATGGACATGTGATATGCATGGAAGATAACAGCTGCATAAAGAAATGTAGAGAAACCCCAGTGGCTGAGACCTGTGGAAGAGGTAGACCCAAGAAGACATGGGATGCGGTTGTGAAGACTAGCCTTAAGAAACTAAACTTCAGAATAGAAATTACTAAAGATCATGAGGGCTGGTGCTGTGTGGTGCTAAAGAAGATCCAACCTGTGACATACAATTTGGCCTGACCCTCCCCCCTTTCCACTACAGCTCACTAACTGATATCCTTGACACCACTACAACCTTCACCGCACGCACCCTATGCTCTCGCTGCTTTCACACATGCTCCTAGCTACTGTCCCCTTGTGAAGTGGTTGGTGATGGGTAGGGCATCCAGCAGTGGAGAGTCTACCAAACAAATGTTGTAAAGTGGTTGGTGATAGTAAGGGCATCCAGCCATAGAAAATTGCCAAAAAAAGGGTTGAAAGGATCCTACAGTCATGACAAGGCACCAGTCTCCCTAGTGTTTGGTGATCTTCAGGATAAACGCACCCAGTACACGCTGTAGAGTGGTTGGTGATAGGAAGGGCATCCAGCCATAGCAAGCTTGCCAAACAAAGGGTTGGGAGGACCCTCAGTTGTGTCAAAGACATGACAAGCTCCCTTGTGCACTAGAAAGAATGTGAGACCATACATAACCGAGACAACAAGGGCACAAGACATTGGGGATAGGGACAAAAACAACAGAGTGGGGTTTACATCAAGTGAAGGAAAGGGGACATCACCGAAGAAAAGCAATTGGAATAGCAATAATAGAAATTAGGTGCCCCCTCCCCACTGGCTCCTCATCCCCCTCCAACATCTCTACCTTATTACCTCTAACCATTGCAATAAACTATAAGCATATCTCCCTTCTTTCAACTTAAAAAAAGGGTTTCCTCTACTTTTCCCCCTCCTTCTACATATATATTGTAACTGACAGACAGACAGAGAAACAGCTTCTCTTTTATGATATAATGTAGATTGTAATAAATATATATGATAGCAATTCAAAACAATAACAAATGTCAACAAGAATCAATTGCCCAATAGTAGAGAGAACTGCACTTTAGGGTTATTCAAAGGAGAACTCCCCACAAAACGCTGAATTACTCTGTGGCCTCACAGGCATTGAAAGTGCATTCTTCAGATTTACTTCATTCTGCTTAGAAATGTATAATCAGAGTAGACCCATTCAGCCTCGTTAATCTTGCTGCTCTCACCCATATTTCATAAAACACTAAATGGCAGCGCTTCTCTTTCTACCTTCACCTTCCTCAAGTAAAATTTGAAGAAGTTGATAAGACTGGTGAGGAATATTCCTGCCTTTCATCCATTTAGGCGAATCCACTATATAGCTTCCTTCACTATAGCTATTAAGTAGAAGAAGATTTACCATGCTTCTTTTCAAGAAAAAAGTGGCAGTTCAATTTTCACTACAGACAAGGCTGATAACTGGATCTGTCTTACACGTGATAGCAGTTGTTTGACACAAACCCACAAGTCTACAATGCATGTGCACTGGGCGATAACATATAGAACGGTTTGGTCACGCTGCATGCATCTCAGACAGGTCTGGCTACTGTTACTTCCGTAATAGTAGAGCTTATCTTGAACTGGTAGTGCACCTCTGTAGCACTGCCATACCAAGGAATTTGGGAAATAATTCATAATCCCCAGCCTGAAAGTCCCCCAGTAAAAACTTGTTCAGACTGTCCTAATCAATGCCCAAAACTGCTCAAAGGTCATCGTCACTCTTACTTTCCACTAACCCTCTATAGAAAGCAAGCCCCCACCCCCATCAGTTAACTAAAAAAAAAACGAATAATTTTCGACTGTTTTGAAAGCCATATTCGTCCTTTTGTACATAAAAATCATAGGAAAAACAAATTTCACCTCCAAACCCGAAAACCCCGAGAGTGCTCCCCCCCCCCGCCTTCCTCCACTTAATTAAAACGAATATTTTCTGAATATTTTGAATGTTAGATTTGTTTAAAACACATTAAAAATAAATAATAGAGAAACATAAATTTTACTTCCAACACGAGATGGGTGTAATTGTAAAAAATATATAAGAAGAAAGGTTAGATTTTGAAGTCAAACTGTGTAATAGTGGTCTACATTAAATTTCCATCAACTTAACATAACGCATGCGTGCAAGTGGCAATTTCAGAGTTTGACGACGACGTGTCTTCTGCGGGAATTATCACCCATTTAGCATCAATTATTACATGTGTATCTGCTGCATTAACGGCGAATCATTTGGTTGAAAGATTATCGATAGTGGACTTGGTAAGAAGTATTTACGATAGTTTTACAACTACACAATAAATGTTTAGTCCCCCCAGCTATCTTCAATTGTCACCAGATGTTATTGCTCGGAGAAAAACTTAAAACATTACTGCTCCCAAAACAAAAATTACTAACATTAGCAACGGCTGGTTAATTTATATATAATATATACTGCGTCATTCATTGAATTTATTTTCTGTTTTCTGTTAATTCAACCTGACTTTCTTTTTACTTATTTCTTTATTAATTATTTGGTTACTTTTTATTTATTACCATATCGTTAGTGATATGTGCGTAGGTGTTTTTTATTGGTACACAAATAAAAATAAAGGCATAACAAACCCTATATTTGTATAACAGAAGGGGAAAAGGTTATCTACACGTATATAAAAAAAATGAAATAAAGAGAAATAATTTGTGTTGGAAAAAAGTTATTAAAATAGCAAAGATACACAATAAGTAACAAGTGTTTTAATGTGTCGTATAAGAATTTTTAGAACCTGATCCGTGGGAAATCTATATAAACCTGTTGTGTAATGTCACATTGTTATTATTTAGCTCCAGTTCAACCCTAATTCTTGATCGAGGCATGCATTTTAGTTTTAAAATGGTTTATTTCTAATTTTTGTTCTTTTCTTATTAATCATCCATATGTGATGCGGTTCTATTGCGACCTGATGGATGTGATACTATATTTCATTCTTTCATTGGTTCTCTATGGACATAAGCTAGATCTATCCTGGGGAGTGATTCATTTCATAATCAATTGTGTACAGTTAGATAGAACGTGACAGACATCACGATACATAAGCCAACGAGCCTCTATGTGGTCGCTCAATCTATTAGGCATAGCAGCCAAATCCCTCTCAACTCATTGCTGCCTTTAAATGAAGTTAGTCTTAAATACCATTTAAAAAAGACCTGTGACACACGCTGGAATTTAATGACGTAGACGTAAATATGACCCGAATGGTTCCAAGAGAAGAATTTCTTGGGGCATTGATGATAGTGAACACAAACACACACTAACACGACGACAAATGAACAATTAAACACACACACACGGAACGTACAGGATTGTATTATTCATAAGGAGCCTAGAGGCTCTGTGGGGAATAATGGTCTGCCAATTATGTAATTAAAATTTTTTGTTGTTCTGTAGTAGGGCGAAAAGTTAAAGTGCCAAAGGGGCCTGGAATACTTGAAAGACATGTCAGGAGTTAATACGACGCAGGAAACGTGTAAGGAGGTTGGGGGGGGGGGGGTATGATAGCTGTCCAATATATCTCGAGTTTCAATCTCCACTTGATACCACTTCTCATCTGCCTCTTTTCCCCATTACTCATCTCTCTCGTTCTCTATCGCTCATATATTTGCAGAACCATGTCTGATTCTGAGGATGATGGAGCCTTTGCTAGTGCCGGTGAGGGTGAAGATGTACCTGTGCCACCTACCAGCAAGAAGGGTCAACTTGCTCCTCAAACCAGCAGTGGCAAAAATGACAATAAAAATTCAAACAAAAGCAAAAATAAGAAGAATCAGCAAAAAAAGAAAGGCAAAATTGCTAAGACGAGCGATGAAGAAATTGTTGATAAACCTATGGATTCTTTTGAGAGCTCTGATAGCACAATTTCCACTGAAGTGACCACATCCCAGATTGATAACATACAGTTAGCTAAAAATAATATGGAAGATGTTCGAATCACAGACGAAAGTGATGACAGTCATATGAAGAACAATTTTTCTGAAGAAGATGATCAGAGTGATGTTTTACAGTGTAATCTGAAGAGATTGTCTTTATCTTTAGATAACAAAGATGAAGGGAACAGCAAAGAAACACTTCCAGAGAAGAGTACAACCATGAAAGAAAACCAAGAAAAGTCTGGAAAGGTAACAAGAGACACCATTATATTTCAATTAAATGTGTAAACATCTGCAATGAATTATTTTTAATGTGATAATATTTTTAATTATTGAGAAATTCCTAAAAGTGTTAAGAGATCTCAGTGGAAGAAAGTTGTAGTAGAGGAATACCTTGGCAGAAATGATTAGAAATGGCCTCATAAACACTGAATTTTACAGAGATGATGAAGAACATAACAAGTGGAGGGGTGCTGTGCCATCCAAGTGAATGTAGAATGATGAGGGTAGTAATGCTAGTTGATATGAGCATTATTACGTTTACTTTAGAAATAAAGATTCTTAATGAATGTAAGTGTTACTACCCTTCATCATCATCAATTTTATAGCATGGGTTGGATAGGTTCTTATGGTTTGAGTCAGTTTTTATTTGAAGTTACTGCCATTCTAGATGTATTTGAGGATCATGTCTCATATGTTCTTATTGGCATTGTTTCTATGGTTGGATGCCTTTCATAACATAAACCAGTTAATAAAGTGTACTGTGTACATTTTATTGTGACACCAGCACTGGCGAGGTTGTCACATTCTGCTTTAACCGTTTTACATATAATGAATAATATGGAAACTCAGGCATGCTGATGATCTAGTCCTTATAGCTGAATCAATGGAAGAGTTTGAGGCAAAATTCCAGCATCTTGTCAGTGGGGTGCAGCACTTCTGCCCTAGGCCCAAAGCCCAATCACTCTCCCCCTTCAACCCTCTCTTCTGCGACACCAAAGCTCTTGCCATCCCTTTCCTTTTCTTTTTCTTCTCTCCTCTTTTTTTTCTATATTTCCCTATTCTTTCTTTCCTTTTGTTTCCCACCTTTTTTTTTATTGTTTCTTACAAATTGTAGATTGTTTCTGTTTTATAGCAAGGTAAATGTAGAAATGTGGATTATCTAATCAAACCTAAAATCAAAAGGCCTAAATGTAAACTTAGTGAAGACTAAAGTAGGAAAGAAAACAGGAACTTGATACCATCATGGAAATCATCTTGTTTGATATGTCGAAATCTGTGGATACACAAGCATTATGGTGGCATTACAGGTAGGTTAACAGAGAAGATAGATTTTGTACACACAGAAGTAGGTATTAAAAGCACACATGGAATATATTGTCTCAACTGCCTTGGAGACATCCTAGATGTTGTTGACAGTTTTTGTTACCTCGGTGACCTAATCTGCAGTGGGGGGGGGGGGTCTGATAGTGTAGTAGCTAGAGTAAGAATGGGCTGGAAGAAGTTTATAGGGCTTGTCTCTCTGCTGACAACAAAGGGTTTCTCTCTCAAAGTAAAGGGTAGACTGTATGATGCCTGCATGTGAACTGGCATGTTACATGGCAGTGAGACATGGGCCCTGAGTGCAAGGAGACCTGTGAAGACTAGAAACAAATGTTATGATGGATATATAGTGTTAGTCTGTATGAACAGTGTAGTATAAGCAAACTGAGAGAAAAAAATCTGTATAAGAAGGTTCCAATGCAGTGTGCAAGAGAGGTTGCAGTAATATAGATATAGGATACATATGAAAGATGACAGCTGCATAAAGAAACGCAGAGAAATCTCAGTGGATGGGACTTGGGAAAGAGGCAGACAGGAAAACATGGGATGAAGTAGTGAAAACCAACTTTAAGAAGCTAATTTTCACAAGAGAGATGACATAGAATCATGAGGATTGGAGACCTGCAGTACTAGAGAAAACTTACCTAGCAATGAAAGAATGTGGCCTGACCCACCACCACCACCACCATCAATCTTAACTGTTTTCACCATAACTATATCCCACTCTACCAAAGATTACCTTAACTCCCTCTCATCACTCTATCAAACCCCACCACACCATACATGTAGGACATACTTTTTCACCCTCTTCTTTCTCTACTTCACCCAAAACATCTTATTATTCCCTCTTCCCCACCTATTGCCACTGACCATAATATACTTATCTCCTTTACCCCACCTCCCATCTAATAGGAAGGGTATCTAGCTGCAGACACCATTCCCCCCCAAAAAAGGTTGAGAGGACACTTCAGATGTGTCACGGGCAAAACAACCACTCTAACATTAGTGAGACAATCAATGCACGCAATACACTCTGTAAAGTGGTTGGTGATAAGAATGGCAACTTAGTGCACAGGAGAGATGTCATGTCTTTGACACAACTGAAGGGTCCTTCCAACCCTTTCTTTGGCAAGCTTTCTACAACTGGATGCTCTTCCCATCACCAACAGTAGGGAGGCGGTCATGTCCTTGGTTGACTGAAGAGTCTTTCCAACCCAAGCTTTCTACGTGTGTGTGTATAGTGTATATAATATATACACAATACACACATATGTATATAATGTGTGTATGTGTAATATATACAGAACGAAAGTTCTGTCCATTTCTTTTTTAAAGTAAATTCCAAAATTAGGTGTCCAACTTCTCAAATATACTTAAAATATGCTGAAATCACTAATATGTTTCATTTTCTTTCAGATTTTGTCAAATTTATTTTTATTGAAGCTGTTGTATTGGTGCCATATTCACTTCAAGCCATGTTATTCTTTATGAATTTCAAAAACGTAATAGTGCAGCAGCAAAATCACTCCAAAACACTTATGGATATGGTGGAGTGACTGAAAGAACATGCAGGAGATAGTTTTCGTGATTCAGAAATGAGAACTACAGCCTGCAGGATGAATCAAGGGATGGGCATCCAAGAGAGCCATATCACCATTCATTGTAAATTGGAAAAGCTTGATAAAGTGTCAAAGGTTGGAAAATGGGTTCCACATGATCTCCCTGCAGACAATCACAAACAACATGTTGACTGCTAGGCATCATTGCATTCTCAAGAGCTGCAAACACCTTTTTTGAATAGAGTCATTACTAGAAATGAGAAATGGATACGTTACCCTAATGTTAAGCGAAGAAGTCAGTTGCTCAGTTGTGATGAAGATCCAGCTCAGCATCCTAGAAGTGGCTTGCATCCAAAGAAGATTCTTCTGAGTGTGTGGTAGGAAATGCGGAGAATAATTCATCATGAGCTGCTAGGTGATAATCAAATAATAACAGCCAAAGTCGATTGTTAAGACGTCATTCTTTATCACGATAACACTGGATTCCACACAAAAGACTAAAGATCTAGAAAAATATGCCTTAGAAGTTTTCATATGTGATTGGATTAAGACTTACTTCAAGAGAAGTAAAAATTGACATAGTTTCTTTTTTTAGTTCAAAGCTTAAAGAATTTTATGAATGTGCTATTAAAAAGCTTATTGACAGATGGAGAGAGGTCATAGAGAAGAATGATGACTACATTAATGATTAAATAAATCTGATATTGTGTTTTTATTGTTTTATCTAGCCTTAAAAAATGGACAGAACTTTCATTACAACCTTCTCTTCCTCCTCCTTCTTCACTTCCTTGTGGAGATAGAGTCCTCAAACACTCCTTCCAGCAGATCCTGTCAGAAGCAACAGTTTCCAAGAGTGACCAACCAAGCTCATGGATGTTATCCAACCATCTTGCTCGAGGTCTATCCTTCGGTCTCCTGTTGGTTGTCTTCTCTTCATTTCGATTTTGTTCTAGTTACTCCAACTTGCAAAACAAACACTAAAACGAAATATATATATATATATATATATATATATTTTTTTTTTTTTGTCGATCGACGTTCATCAAATCGGACCAACAAACCAATGTTTCCGTTGGTCTTTCCAATTGCTAATACTATCTATCGGTCGCAACTCCAGGTAGAAGGAGCAACGTGAAATAAAGTGTCTTGCTCAAGGACATAACGCATTGCCCAGTCCAGGATTCGAACTGACAACCTCACGATTGCGAATCCAGTTCTCTAACCAATCAACCATGCGCCTTCACATATATATATGTATGTATGTACGTATGTACGTACGTTCGTTCTGAATATTAAAGTGGCATTGAATATTGCTTCATCTAGCTATAAGGTTACTTGCATTCCTTGCAGCCCGATGAAGTAATAACTAAAACTTTAAAGTCACTGCCACTTTTCTCTTCAGAAAATAAATTTTACATTCTACCTATACATATTGAGTACTTATTTAGTATTAATGTTTTAAATACACTGGTATTTAAAACATCTACTTCAGTATGTATATATATAGTTTTTATTTTTTATTTTTAGACATCAAGCTGGGGATGGGGAAGCTGGGGATCATCTTTCATTGGGGCAGCTGCTTCATCTGTTTCCACATTTACATCTCAGATAGGTAAGTGTTCAAACTAATACGTACATCCTGTTTTTATCTCTCTGTCTCTTTCTTTTCCTTATATCTTGTTTATTTTATGCTTTTCTGCCTCTCTTTACTCTTCTCACACAAACATACATTCTCTCTCACACTTTACTTTTCTAGCCAAGTATTATTTAACATTCACTCTGTCTAATGTATTGCGAATATATATATATGTGATTTCATTTTTAGGTGATGGTGTCAATACCATCATTGATACTGTGGAAATTGGATTATCCAGTGTACCTTCACCTGAAGAAATGGCCAAAGAAGCAAAAGAAGTGGAAAGTCTGTCTGAAACAAAAGAAAAGGAAGGTAAGGAAGAAATGGTAGGAGAGAGAGAGAAACATTAGCATTAATTACTTCTGATCCACTTATGTGTCACATTGGGTGTATGAGTAGACACTACTAATACATCTGCATTGTATTTTTTTGTTTGTCTTTCACTGTCTGTTTCTGTCTTATTTGTTCACCTCTTTATGTCTGTTTCTCTATATATAAAGTTGAACAATCGTTTTCTAGTGCAACATGAATCAGGATATTATCGATATATTAACTAATCATTATGCTGCTCTCTAGTATTAGCCTCGATAAAATACAGCCATTCTGCTGTTCATTCTCAGAAACAAATATATATATATATATTGAGAAAACTTTTGACAGAGTCCTCCGTGCCATTATCTGGTGGGTTCATAGAAAACTAGGAGTAGAAGAGTGACTTGTGAAGGCTGTACAAGCCATGTATAGGGGAGCAGTCAACAAAGTTATGATTAACGACGACTATAGCAAGGAATTTAACATGCACGTTAGCATCCACCAGGGCTCTGTTCTTAGCCCTCTCCTGTTATTGTTCTGCAAGCTATAACAGAGGAGTTTAAGATTGGCTGCCCATGGGAATTCCTGTATGTGGATGATCTTACACTAACAGTTGAATCAATGGCAGAACTACAAAAAAATTCAAAGCCTGGAAGCATGACTGAGAAACAAAGGGTCTTAAAGTCAACCTAACAAAGACTAAGGTTGTAGACTAGTATGTAGGAAAAGTGTATGTAGAAATTCTATCCACTGTCCCAAATGCAAACTATGGGTACACAAGCGATATAGTAGGATCTCGGGTAGTTTAATTAAGAAGGTAGGTTTTATGTAGTTGCTGCACCAGAACAGTAAGTAGCAAACAACAGGAAACAAGCACTATCAAATTCTGGGAAGGTTCAGTAGAAGCGGTAGACAACTTCTGTCACCTAGGTCACCAAATTAGCAGCGGAGGTGGGTGTTCTGAAAGTGCAGTAACCAGAGTGAAGATGGGATGGAAGAAATTCAGGGAGCTACTACCACTGCTAGCTACAAAAGGCTTTCCCCTCAAAATGAAAGGCAGATTGTATGATGCATGTATACGGGCAACAATGTACAGAGGACTTATGAGATTTGAAAAGAAATGAAGTTTGCATGATTTGATGGATGTGTAATAGTAATATATGTGAACAACAAAGCATTGAGGTGCAGAGTGCTTAAAGTTGAAAGCTATGGAGTAAGAAGACTTGGGATGAAGTGATAAAAGATGACCTTGCATAATTGCACCTCTTGAAGGTGATGACACAGGACCTGAATCTCTGGCGTTATGCACTAATACAGAAGACATGCCTTGAGCATTGGCTGAAGCATACATATAGTATTCACCTCCTCCCTCCTCCCATATTCACCTCCACCCTCCTCCCATACACCTCCCATGAGCACAGGTTGATATGCACCACCTTCACCTCCCCTTCATACACCTTCCCCGTCCTAACACTTCGCCCCTCACACATGCCCATATATCCACCTCCCCATCCTCTCACACCCTTCCCACCAAAGCACCCAGTCCAAACTGTAAGGTAGTCATGTAGGTGCCACAACAAAAAGCATCCAGCCCACATTGCAAAGTGGTTGTGTAGGTGTCATAACAAAAAAGCACCAAGCACACACTATAAGGTGGTCATGTAGATGTCACAACAAAAAGCACCCAGAGGGGGAAGTTAGTGCATACAAGATGTATGCTTCAACCCATACTCATGGTATGGCAGGTCTTCTGTATTACTGCATAATGCCAGAGGTTTCAGTCCTGTGTCATCACCTTTGTAAGGTGCAATTATACAAAGTCAGCTTTTATCACCTCATCCTAGCTCTTCCTACACCATAGCTTTCATCAACTTTGAATGCTCTGCACCTTTTTATATAGCTGTCATCTTTCATACGCATCACATATCCATATCTCCTCTCCAGCACACTGCATCTGATATCTTTTATGCTCAGTTTCTCTCCCAGTTAATTTATGCTTTGCTGATCATGTATATTACTATAACAAATCTATCAAAGCATGGAAGCTTCATTTCTTTCCAATCTTCATAGGTCTTCTGCACACAGTGTCCAGGTCATACTGCCATGCAACATTGCTGTTCGTATACACGCATCATATAATCTGCCCTTCATTCTGAGGGAAAAACTTTTTGCGGTTAGCAACAGTAGAAGCTCCTTGAACTTTCTCCATCCCGTTCTTACTCTAGCTATAGTACTTTTGGAATATCCACATCCACTGCTAATTTGTTTGCCAAGGTAACAGAAACTATCAACTACTTCTACCACATCCTCTGGGCATTTAAAGGAGTTAGTATCCTGTAGGTTGTTGCTACTTACTGCATCTGTGCAACAACCACATATAAAACCCATGTTTTTGCTAGCCTATCCGAAATCCCACTAAATTCTTGTGTACCCATAGTTTGCATTTGGGACATAGGATGGAGTTTTTACCTATACCTTTCCTGCACACTAAGCAAGGCCATTTCCCTGGGGAATTTGGGTCGTTATCCTTTCTACATACTAGGACTTTGGTCTTTGTCAGGTTGACTTCAAGACCATTAAATTCTAGGTCTTGCTTCCAGGTTTGGAATTTCTTCTCTAGATCTACCATAGATTCAGCTATGAGGGTTAGATCATCGGCATACTGAAGCTCCCATGGCAGCCTGTTTTAAACTCTTCTGTAATAGCCTGCAGGATGATAATAAACAGGAGAGGGCTGAGAATGGAGCCTTGATGTACTCCTACCTGCAAGCTAAATTCTTCTCTATAGTCATTGTTAATTCTAACCTTGCTGACTGTTCCTCTATATACATGGCATGTACAGCCTTCACAAGCCACTCATCTACTCCTAGTTTTCTAACAGCCCACCAGATAACGAAACAGGAGGACTTTGTCAAAAGCTTTCTCCAGGTTCACGAATGCCAAGTGTAGGGGTTTACTTAGGTACTTGCCTAACAAGGAAGAGAGCATCCGTGGTACTTCTACTTGGCACAAATCTGAACTGCATCTCATCTAGCTTAACTCAGTCTCTGATTAGCTGTGCTATAACTCTTTCTGTAACCTTCATGACTTCGTCAATCCATTTGATGCCTTTATAGTTTTCTGTCTAGGGCATCTTCTTTGCCTTTGTAATAGTTGACTATGCTGTTGCTACACCAATCATTGGGTATGACACCATTTTGTATTACTTGGTTTAAAATATGAATGGTTAGGGTGTGACCCACCATCCCTGATGCTTTCAGCATCTTGGCAACTATCCCAGAAAGTCCAGCTGCTTTGACTGTCTTCATATCCTTGATTGCTTTACTTACTATACTACTACTCACTTGTACCACCGGTCCCTCTGTTGGGTTCACTTGGGGCAAACTATCTTCCCGTCCATTCTCCTCATTCAGTAGTCTTTCATAGGGGCACTTCTATGCTACCTTCTTTTCAGTGTCAGAGAGTGCAAGAACACCATTATCTTCTCAGACACACTTCTCTCCATCAACATCGCAATTTTCCCTGATACACTACCTTGCAATCCTGAACACCTTACGCCTTTGGCCTTCGCATTGTAGAACATGTTTAAATTTCTAATTTTCTGCTTCCCTTCTTGCAAAGTATACCTGTCACCTAGCTTATCTCCTAGCATCCTGGCAGTGCTCTCTAGTTACCTCGTTCTGCCATTCTTTCCATGCCTGTCTTTTGGCTTTAATTGTCACCTCCACTTTACTGTTCCACCAAGTCACTCTACTTCTCCCTAGAGACCTACTCCAACCACAGATTTCATTTGTCATCTTCTGTAGGTTATCTTTCAGGAATTCCCACTGCTCCTTTGTATTGTATTTCTCTATTTGTTCTTCCTTACTGTCAAAAGCATCAAGCAACATACCTCAAAATTTGCCACTTGCTGTGGGGTCCTTTAACTTCCATATTCTTCTCTTCAAGGTTGTCCTCTGTCATTGAGTTTGTCTAGCCCTAACTATAAGGTCACTAACTATTAGGTTATGTTGGGAGGGACATTCTTCACCAGGGAGGGATTTTGTGTTTACAACTGTCACTCTGTCGTTTTCTGGAAACGATAAAATCTATCTGGCTGGCATGCTCACCTTATCTATAGATGATGAAGGGATTGTTCGGTTTTTTTTAAAGTTTGTGTTATAGATAGATCATTGGCATCACAGAATTCCAGAAGCCTTGAACCTTCCTCATTTTTAGCACCAAATTCTTGACCTCTGTGGATCCTTTTGAAGCCGTCACAGAATTGCCCAACATGCCCATTGAAGTCACTAGCGATGATTATGAAGTCCCCGTTGTTTATTTATGAGGTTATGTGCATTAGTGATTCATAGAACCTTTCTTTTTGTCCATCTGACACTCCTGATTGAAGTGCATATGCAGATATAATCGTTACAGTTGTTTTATTTTGTACTAGTCTAAGTTTGATGATTCTAACCTTCACTCTATTTACAACAAATACCTTTTCTACCCACTTTTCTGCTACTATAACCCGTTTTTTTGTCCACAAGGAATTTAGCTGAAATACCCCCTCCATCTGGTCTCTTGTAGACAGCATAATTGATTTTCTTTCGTTCAAGCATCTCTACAATTTCTCCTGATCTCCCTTTCATTGTGCCTACATTGATGGTACAGTTATGAAGTTCACTGGAAAAGTGAGAGGAAGAAGATTGAAACTTGTGAGGGGTAGTGGAAGATGGATTTGTGATGGTTTTCTGTATCTCAAATAGAGAAGAGCATTCGCCTGGTCGTCCAGAGACAGATGGTGTGTTTATATTCATCCTTAGCTTTGTACTCCAGTTCCCATACAGAACAATACTCAGGTCCATAGATGACGGTAGTAGAATTAGTAGTAGTAGTAGTAATGGCGATAGATATTCAGTAAACAATTACAAAATGTTTGCACTGCTTTGTTTTGATTGGTCTAGGTGAGTATGGTGGTGTGTGAGGATGGGAGGGCAGGAAAATGGAGAATGACACCGATAAGAGAAGAGAATACAAGGGTAGCATGTTATGAAGCCTGAAGTGAAGGAAATGAGAGTATACAATGCAATAGGAGGGTTTCACTTGTTTTTTCTTGAAGATTCTAATTCAGTATGAAAGAAGAACGAAGTGAGAGAGCGATGAAAAAAGTTCTGGCCGACAGGAGAGGAAAATAGAGAGGAAGCATGTTATGAAGTCTGAAGTTGTAGTGTGGAGGAGAAATAGAGATTTTAGCTGGAAGAACAAAAGGCTAATGTAACAACCCGTCTAGAAGATCAACTACTCCAAATAAATTTGTGTGGGGTGGAGAATGCCCCTAAGTCCAGTAAGACAACTTCCCTAGTGCTGGTGATAGGATGGGCATCCAACCAATATATTATTAATACCAAATTATGAAGACAAAATACAAATATTATAACAATAACTAAGTAAACAGTAATAACACTAACCATGTTATGGCTGTGCATAACGTGGATGTGTGCTGGGTGCAAGAGGTGAGATGGAGAAGTGGCTCAGCAAGGCTAATCATAGGCCAACAGCTGAGCTATAACTTTTTCTGGGTAGGAAACGATGATGGGATAGGTAGGGTAGGCATTTTACTGGCCAAGAAGTGGATTAACAAGACAATAGATGTAGTTAGAGAAAGTAATAGAATCATCAAGATTAGATTAGCTGTAGGCAATAGACTGCTGACGATTATCTCTACCTATGCTCCCCAAGTGGGCCTAGGTGAAGAACCGCTTTTACAAGCAACTTCTACAGACAACTATAGTGACAGAGGACAGACCTAGTCATACTAGCAGGTGACTTCAATGGTCATGTTGGGCAGCTACAGGATGGATACACTGGGGTACATGCTGGTTATGGTTATGGAAACGAAGGAGGAGTGAGGCTTCTTGAATTTTGTGATGCAAGTGAACTAACCCTTTGCAACACTAACTTCAGGAAACCTGCCAATCACCTAATCACCTACCAATCAGGCAAGCACATAAGCCAGATTGACTTCTTGCTAGTTAGGGAATGAGACAGACAGATGGTTACAAATACTAAGGCATACCCTGGGAAGAATGCCCCCCCCCCCCACACACACACACACATAGGTTAGTCATTAGTGACATTTCAATCAGAATGAGACATGCAGGAAGGTATGGAAAAGGAAGCACCTTTCACTTATATATAGGTTTAGGAAAGCCCTATAGGATGTGTATGAGGAGAGAGAAGACGAATTATAATTATATGATATAGAAGACGAATTAGAATTATATGATATAGAAGACAATTGGAAGTTCTTATGCAACAACCTACTGCATGCAACTGAAGAGACAGATGGGGACTTGGTGGTGGAACAGCATGGTAGATGGAGTCATTAAAGACAAGACAAGCATGGAAGGATTGGAAAACTGGCGGGAGTAGAGACCGGTACTCAGCTGCTAAAAGAGAGGCTAGGCATCAAGTGTACATAGCATGAAGGGAAGCTGAGAGTAGGAGGTTTGCTAATGTTTTGCGATGTGAGATGTTTCATATTGTAGGGCAGTGTGTCAGTGTAAATCAGGATGTTGTTGGAGATAAGTGTGCCCGAAATGATGCTGGTGCACTTAGCGTTGCTGATGCTCATAAAAAGGAGACTTGGAAATGTCACTATGAGAGACTGATGAATGGAAGAGAGAGAAACTATCTCCAGCAGACCCAACAGAGGGACCTGATATTGAGGTTGACGACTATAGAGTCAAAGAAGCAATTAAAGACATGAAAAGTGGTAAGGCCACTGGTCTGTCAGGCATAGTCGCTGAGATATTAAAGGCATCAGGAAAAGTAGGAACTAAACTAGTTACACGCATAGTCAAGTTATATATGGCGGAGTCATACCCAAAGACTGGTGCAGCAGTATACTTGTTAATTGCTACAAAGGTAAAGGGGTATAAAACTGATGGATCAGGTTATGAAAATGACAGAAAGAGTGCTAACACAACTAATTAGAGAAAGAGTCAAATTAGGTGAGGTGCAGTTTGGTTTTGTGCCCAGGAAAAGTACAACAAATGCCTTCTTTTTAGGGAGGTTCTTAGAGAAGAATAAGCCACTATATTTAGCTTTTGTTGACCTAGAGAAGGCCTCTGATAGAGTACCCCAATCTGTCACCTGGTGGTCCCTAAGGAAATTAGGTGTAGAGGAATGGCTTGTGAGGACAGTGCAAGCTATGTACAGGGGAGCTGTTAGTAAAGTGAGAGTAGGAATGGAGTTTAGTGAGGAATTCCAGATACAAGTAGGAGTTCATTAGGATTTGGTCCTCAGGCCACTTTTATTCATTATAGTTCTCCAAGTCATAAGAGAGGAGTTTACGACTGGCTGCTCATGGGAATTTCTCTATGCTGACGATCTGGTACTTATAGTAGAATCAGTAGAGGAGCTAGAGAATAAATTCTGACAGTGGAAATAGTAGTTGGAATAAAAGCGACTAAGAGTTAACCTAGCAAGACTAAAGTAGTGATAAGTAGGAAAGAGGACAAGACTCTGATTCCATTAGGGAAATGGCCATGCTCGATATGTAGAAAAAGAGTTGGTATGAACTCTATAGAATGTACACAATGCAGATCTTGGATACACAAGAGTTGTAGTGGGATAGCAGGCAAACTAACAGGAATGGAAAACTTTGTATGTAGTAGATGTTCAGGGAAAATTGATAGTAGAAGTGTCAGTGATAAGCACATTTTTCAAGTGCAAGTAGGATCTATAGAGGTGGTTGATAGCTTCTGTTATCTAGGTGATCAAATTACCAAGGGAGGGGGATGCTCCGAGACCATAGTATCTAGAATAAGGACAGGATAGAAGAAGTTTAGGGAGCTGCTTCCTCTGTTGACAATGCCTGTGTGAGATGCATCATGCTGCATGATAGTGAGACATGGGCAGCCACTGCAGAGGATATGCGAAGGCGGGAGAGAAATGAAGCAAGCATGCTCTGATAGATGTGCAATGTCAATGTGCTTAAACAACCAAGCATGGACAAATTGAGAGAGAAACTGTGTATAAGAGGAATAAACTGTAGTGTGCAGGAGAGAAGACTACGTTCGTATGACCATGTGATGCGCATGGATGATGACTGCTGGGTGAAGAAGTGCCATGTAATCCCAGTGGAAGGAAGACCATGGAAAACTTGGGCGGATGTGGTGAGAGCTGACCTCAGATCACTGAAACTCACAGAGGAGATGATGAAGGGCTGTGACAAATGGAGAGATGCTGTGCTGAAGAGGACCCATTCCTCCCTTGCAAGCAAGGAAAAGTGGACATAAAATAATGATGATGATGATATGTGTATATATACATATGTATGTATGTATGTATATATATATATATATAGTTATGTAATAAACAACATAAGGTAATTATTTCATTTACCAGTGGTTTCTTGAAAGCAAACAAAATTTGCTTTCAATCATCAGAATGAAAAAATCCTGGTGTATTTATTGACATTGGATTTTAAAAACAAAAATATAATCTATATGAAAGTGAGGCTAGAAAAGGAAGAAGGAAAGGAAAAATAAACACACACGCACACATATACATACACACACATATATACATATACATACACGTACACATACATATACATACATACACACATATATATCCACATATCCATACATACACATACACACAAATACACAAACACACACATATATATATATACACATAATTATACATATATACACACATACACGCATACATACGTACACACAAATATAGATATATGTACACACACCTACATACGCGCACATACAATTAATTATAATAAAAATAAAAAACAATAGACAACCATATAGGCTGTCACATAAGAATAAAAATAAATGTAAAAATTATTATAAAGTTGACAGCGATACAAGAAACAAATAAATGAACAAACACACGTGGTAAGCAATACGCATACATACATATAAATAAATACATACACACACATACACATACATACACATACACATATATATACACATACATACACACACATATATATATAAATATATATATACATATACACACACACATATAAATACATACACACACATGTATGTGTGTAAAACTCATTCTTAGATGTATTCATTGACCCCCTTTTAACTCTTAAATATATATATATATATATATATATATAAAAATAAAAAGGTGAAAGGGGTAAACAAATAGTAGGGAATACGACAAATAATAAATAAATAGATAAGGGTATACATGTTTATAGCTGATTTAGAGCAGTCAACAAGTTCCTGGAGCAAATGATCAATGAAAATAAGCATTAAATCACTCTCATCATCATCATCATCATCGTTTAACGTCCATCTTCCACGCTTGCATGGGTTTGGACGGGAGTTTTCCCATTTGAGGCAAGATTGGTTGTCTTGCTCGTATAGGACTTCTATAGGTTTTCTACGGCTGGATACCCTTCCTAACACCAACCGGAGGTTTTTACCGTGTTACCTACACAGCCACATTACAGCGTGGACTGTGTGTTTTTTTTGTCGTGACACCTACACGGCCTCATTTGTTTCGGACTGGATGTTGTTGTACCAACATAACTTTACATTGAAAGGTGTGGTGTGGATGGGGTGTGGGTAGTGGGACAGGGGTGTATTTTTGTTAGAGGTGCCTACTGACTGTAGGTTTCGCTTTGTACTTAGGCAAGGCGGGTCTTCTGTATTACTGTGTAATGCCAAAGATCTCGGTCCAGTGACATTGTCTTGGAGAGGTGTAAGTGTGTGAGGTCGGAATTTATCAAGTCGTCCCAGGTTTTTCTGGGTCTGCCTACTCCGTGGCTACCATCTATTTTTATCGCCCTGCACTTTTTTATACAGCTGTCGTCTTTCATGCGCATCACGTGACCATACCAACGTAGTCTTCTCTCGCGTAAACAGCATCTGATCCCTCTTATTCCTAATTTCTCCCTTAGTTCGTTTATGCTTTGCCGTTCATGTATATTACTATTACACATCTAGCGGAGCATGCAAGCTTCGTTCCTCTCCAGTCTGCGTATATCCTCTGCACACAATGCCCAGGTCTCACTGCCATGCAACATTGCTGTTCGTATGCAGGCATCATACAACCTGCCTTTCATTTTTAGGGAGAACCCTTTAGCGGCTAATAGTGGTATAAGCTCTCTGAACTTTTTCCATCCCGTTCTGACTCTAGCTACTGTACTTTCAGAGCACCCTCCCCCACTGCTGATTTTGTCACCCAGGCAACGGAAGGTGTCCACTATTTCTATAGAACCATCTGTGCAGTGGAATGAGCTAGTATTTTGTGGGCACTTGCTGCTACTTATTGCACCAGAGCACCGGCTACATGTAAAATCTATATTCTTAGTTAGCTTACCTGTGATCCCACTACATCTTTTATGCACCCATACTTCGCATTTGGGACATAAAATGGAGTTTCTGCCTACTCCTTTCCTGCACACTGAGCATGGCCATTTCCCAGATTGGACCGGTGCCCTATTTTCCTTCCTACAAACTAGAACTTTAGTCTGAGATAAATTAACTTTAAGGCCTTTTGATTCTAGGCCATGCTTCCATGTTTGGAATTTCTTCTCTAGTTCAGCCATTGATTCAGCTATGAGCGTTAGATCATCTGCTTATAGGAGTTCCCATGGGCAGCCGGTCTTGAACTCCTCTGTTATAGCCTGAAGGGCAATAATAAATAGTAGGGGGCTAAGAACGGAGCCCTGATGAACACCAACTTTTTCGCTAAACTCTTCACTATATTCGTTGTTAATTCTAACCTTGCTGACTGTTTCTTTATACATGGCTTGTATAGCTCTCACAAGCCATTCATCAACACCTAATTTTCTAAGAGCCCACCAGATAATGGAACGGGGGACTCTGTCAAAGGCTTTCTCCAAGTCAACAAAAGCTAAGTATAGGGGTTTACTTTTAGCTAGGTACTTCTCCTGTAGTTGTTGTACAATGAAAAGAGCGTCTGCAGTACTTTTACCTGACACAAACCCGAACTGCATTTCATCTAGATCAATTCGCTCTCTGATTAGTTGCACTATTACTTTTTCTGTGACCTTAATGACCTGGTTGATTAATTTAATGCCTCTATAGTTACCCCTATCTAGGGCATCTCCTTTACCCTTGTAACAGTTAACAATGATGCTACGCCAGTCCTTTGGAACAACCCCATTCTGTATGACTTGGTTTACTATCCGGGTGACCATAGTGTGTCCCACCATTCCAGATGCTTTCAGCATTTCAGCAACTATTTCCGAAGGCCCAGCCGCCTTGCCCGTCTTCATATCTTTGATTGCCTTACTTATTATACTACCTTCAACTAGCACTGCTGGTCCCTCTATTGGATCGATGTGGAGGAGGCTGTCTTTCTCCCAATTATTCTCCTCATTTAGTAGCCTTTCGTAGTGACACTTCCAAGCTACCTTCTTATCAGCGTCAGTGATGGCAAGTACACCATCATCATTAAGGACACACTTCTCCCCGACAATATCACGGTTTTCCTTGACACATTGCCTAGTAATCCTGAACACCTCACATTTTGGGTCCTCACGTTGTCGAACATGCTTAAACTTTCTTTCCTCTGCTTCCCTTCTTGTGAAGTAGACTTGTCTCCTAGCTTCCCTCCTGGCCACTTGATAGTCTTCTCTACTTCTCCCATCCCGCCATACTTTCCAAGCCTGCTTTTTGGCCTTAATTGACTCCTCCACCTTACTGTTCCACCACCACGTTACTCTCCTCCTGCCTATAGGCCTGCTCCAGCCACAGACTTCATCTGCCGCCTTAAGCAGGTTAGATTTCAGGAATTTCCACTGTTCCTCTATATTGTACGACTCTAATTGCTCTTCCTTACTGTCGAAAGCATCATGTAATATGCTTTTAAATTTATTACTGGCTGTGGGGTCCTTTAGCTTCCATATTTTTCTCCTGAGGATAGCCCCCCTCTGTTGTCGAGTACGTCTTGTCCTGACTATGAGGTCGCTAACTATGAGTCTATGTTGGGAGGTGCATTCTTCATGGGGGAGGGATTTAGTGTTTACAACAGACACTCTATCACGTCTTCTGGTACGGATATAATCTATCTGACTGGCGTGTTCCCCTGATCTATAGGTGATCAAGTGATTGTCTCGTTATATACACACATAAACATATATATTTTTATTTATTTTTATTTTTATTATTATATTTTTTCTTATAATTAATTGTGTGTGCGCGTATGTAGGTGTGTGTACATATATCTATATTTGTGTGTGCGTATGTATGCGTGTATATATGTGTGTATGTACGTGTGTATATATGTATGATTGTGTGTGTATATATATATATATATATATATATAGGTTAACACAAATCAATATATTTGATAAACACAAATATCCTCATATTTATGTTTGTATTGTAAATGACCAAGTTAGCTAGATAGAAATATACTAATAATAATATTACAGTTTGCCTATCATGACTTAAGATAATACATCATAAATCAACAAAAACAAATTGTATTAAGTATGTATACGTACATACATATATGTATACAAACGTACAGTAGTATGTATATATATATATATACATACATGCACACATATATATGTACGTATGGATTTACGGAACATTTATTATAATGCTCGGTGTGTTTCTAAACAAATATCCCGAATTAAGCCATACAGTGTTTAGCAACCATCGTTGCCCTTTCGTTCAACACTGACAAAGGAACGATGTACTAGTTTCAAGCTTATTAGCTATCATCAGCACCGTATACCTTCCTGTCAGATGGTTGAACGTCTGAAAGTATATACTTTCCTTATGCATATTAACGGCTGAGCAGCCTAATTTGCATATCGAGTGAATTAATCGGCCGGGCGCACCGAAAACGATAAACGGAAAAAATGAAACTAAATTTCATTTCTCACTCTTAGTACGGCTGTTACTTAAATATAAGTATGTATACGTACATACATATATGTATACAGACGTACAGTAGTACGTATATATATATATACATACATGCACACATATATATGTACGTATGGATTTACCGAACATTTATTATAATGCTCGGTGTGTTTGTAAACAAACATCCCGAATTAAGCCGTACAGTGTTTAGCAACCATCGTTGCATACTACTGTACGTCTGTATACATATATGTATGTACGTATACATACTTTTATTTAAGTAACAGCCGTACTAAGAGTGAGAAATGAAATTTAGTTTCATTTTTTCCGTTTATCGTTCTCGGTACGCCTGGCCGATTAACTCACTCGATATGCAAATTAGGCTGCTCAGCCGTTAATGTGCATAAGGAAAGTATATACTTTCAGACGTTCAATCATCTGGCAGGAAGGTATACGTTGCTGACGATAGCTAATAAGCTTGAAACTAGTACATCGTCCTTTGTCAGTGTTGAACAAAAGGGCAATGATGGTTGCTAAACACTGTACGGCTTAATTCGGGATGTTTGCTTAAAACACACCGACCATTATAATAAATTTTTGTTTCATTTTTTCCGTTTATATATATATATATATATATATACATGTGTGTGTTTGTGTATTTGTGTATATGTGTATGTATGGATATGTGGATATATATGTGTGTATGTATGTATTTGTACGTGTATGTATATGTGTATGTATGTACATATATATATATGTGGCCGGTGCTCTGGTGCAATAAGTAGTAGCAAGTGCCCACAAAATACTAGCTCCTTCAACTGCGCAGAGGGTTCTATAGAAATAGTGGACAGCTTCCGTTACCTGGGTGACAAAATCAGCAGTGGGGGAGGGTGCTCTGAAAGTACAGTAGCTAGAGTCAGAACTGGATGGAAAAAGTTCAGAGAGCTTATACCACTATTAGCCGCTAGAGGGTTCTCCCTAAAAATGAAAGGCAGGTTATACGATGCCTGCATACGAACAGCAATGCTGCATGGCAGTGAGACCTGGGCATTGTGTGCAGAGGATATACGCAGACTAGAGAGGAACGAAGCTTGCATGCTCCGCTGGATGTGCAATAGTAATATACGTGAACGGCAAAGCATAAACGAACTAAGGAAAAAATTAGAAATAAGAGGGATCAGATGTTGTTTACTCGAGAGAAGGCTACGTTGGTATGGTCACGTGATGCGCATGAAAGACGACAGCTGTATAACAAAGTGCAGGGCAATAAAGATAGACGGTAGCCACGGAGTAGGCAGACCCAGAAAAACCTGGGACGAGCTGATAAATTCCGACCTCACACGCTTACACCTCTCCAAAACAATGTCACTGGACCGAGACCTTTGGCGGTACTCAGTAATAGAGAAGACCCGCCTTACCTAAATACAAAGTAAAAACCTACTACAGTCAGTAGGCATCTCTATCAAAACACCCCCCCGTCCCACCACCACCACCCCATCCACATCGCCCCTTTCAATGTACAGTTATGTTGGTCCCACAACATCCAGGCCGAAACAAATGAGATCGTGTAGGTGTCACGACAAAAAAACACACAGTCCACGCTGTAAATGTGGCCGTGTAGGCAACACGGTAAAAACCTCCCAGCCCCACACTGTAAATGTGGTTGGTGTTAGGAAGGGCATCCAGCTGTAGAAAACCCGCCAGACAGTCCACGCTGTAATGTGGCCGTGTAGGCAACACGGTAAAAACCTCCCAGCCCCACACTGTAAATGTGGTTGGTCTTAGGAAGGGCATCCAACTGTAGAAAACCCGCCAGACAGTCCTATGCGAGCAAGACAACCACTCTTGCCTCAAGTGGGAAAACCCCTGTCCAAACCCATGCAAGCGTGGAACACGGACGCTAAACCTGATGATGATGATGATGATGATGTATATATATGTGTATGTATATATGTGTGTGTATGTATATATGTGTGTGTGTGTGTGTGTGCATGTGTGTTTATTTTTCCTTTCCTTCTTCCTTTTCCAGCCTCACTTTCATATAGATTATATTTTTGTTTTTAAAATCCAATGTCAATAAATACACCAGGATTTTTTCATTCTGATGATTGAAAACAAATTTTGTTTGCTTTCAAGAAACCACTGGTAAATGAATTAATTACCTTATGTTGTTTATTACATAACTATTAAGCTCTGTAACCTACATAGAGCACTCTTTTTTCCTGGACCTTTCCGACGGAATTACTTCATTTATATATATATATATATATATATATATATATATATCATCATCATCAACGTTTAACGTCCGTGTTCCACGCTTGCATGGGTTTGGACGGGGGTTTTCCCACTTGAGGCAAGAGTGATTGTCTTGCTCGCATAGGACTGTCTGGCGGGTTTTCTACAGCTGGATGCCCTTCCTAACACCAACCACATTTACAGTGTGGGTCTGGGAGGTTTTTACCGTGTTGCCTACACGGCCACATTACAGCATGGACTGTGGTTTTTTTTTTTGTCGTGACACCTACACGATCTCATTTGTTTTGGCCTGGATGGTGTGGCACCAACATAACTTTACATAGAAGGGGCAGTGTGGATGGGGTGGGGGGTGGGAGGGGGGTGTATTTTGTTAGAGATCCCGACTGACTGTAGTAGGTTTTACTATGTATTTAGGTAAGGCGGGTCTTCTCTATTACTGAGTACCGCCAAAGGTCTCGGTCCAGTGACATTGTCTTGGAGAGGTGTAAGTGTGTGAGGTCGGAATTTATCAGTTCGTCCCAGGTTTTTCTGCGTCTGCCTATTCCGTGGCTACCGTCTATCTTTATTGCCCTGCACTTTGTTATACAGCTATCGTCTTTCATGCGCATCACGTGACCATACCAACGTAGCCTTCTCTCGAGTAAACAACATCTGATCCCTCTTATTTCTAATTTTTTCCTTAGTTCGTTTATGCTTTGCCGTTCACGTATATTACTATTACACATCCAGCGGAGCATGCAAGCTTCGTTCCTCTCTAGTCTGCGTATATCCTCTGCACACAATGCCCAGGTCTCACTGCCATGCAACATTGCTGTTCGTATGCAGGCATCATACAACCTGCCCTTCATTTTTAGGGAGAACCCTTTAGTGGCTAATAGTGGTATAAGCTCTCTGAACTTTTTCCATCCAGTTCTGACTCTAGCTACTGTACTTTCAGAGCACCCTCCCCCACTGCTGATTTTGTCACCCAGGTAACGGAAGCTGTCCACTATTTCTATAGAGCCCTCTGCGCAGTTGAAAGAGCTAGTATTTTGTGGGCACTTGCTGCTACTTATTGCACCAGAGCACCGGCCACATGTGAAATCTATGTTCTTAGTTAGCTTACCTGTGATCCCACTACATCTTTTATGCACCCATACTTTGCATTTCGGACACAAAATGGAGTTTCTACCTACACCTTTCCTACACACTGAGCATGGCCACTTCCCGGAAGGGACCGCCGCCTTATTTTCTTTCCTGCAAACTAGAACTTTGGTCTTAGCCAGGTTAATTTTAAGGCCTTTTGATTCTAGGCCGTGCTTCCATGTTTGGAATTTCTTCTCTAGCTCGGCCATTGATTCAGCTATGAGCGTTAGGTCATCTGCGTATAGGAGTTCCCATGGGCAGCCGGTCTTGAACTCCTCTGTTATAGCCTGAAGAGCAATAATAAATAGTAGGGGGCTGAGAACAGAGCCCTGATGGATGCCAACTTTTATGCTAAACTCTTCACTATATTCGTTGTTAATTCTAACCTTGCTGACTGTTTCTTTATACATGGCTTGTATAGCTCTCACAAGCCATTCGTCAACACCTAGTTTTCTAAGAGCCCACCAGATAATGGAACGGGGGACTCTGTCGAAGGCTTTCTCCAAGTCGACGAAAGCAAAGTATAGGGGGTTTACTTTTAGCTAGGTACTGCTCCTGTAGTTGTCGTACAATGAAAAGAGCGTCTGTGGTACTTTTGCCTGACACAAACCCGAACTGCATTTCATCGAGGTCAATTCTCTCTCTGATTAGTTGCGCTATTACTTTTTTATATATATATATATATGTGTGTGTGTGTGTGTCAGGGAAAGAAGATGTTTGATGATGATATATGTGTGTGATTGTATGTATTTTTGTATGTTTGGGCCTGTCTTTCTATCTTTCTTTGTTTCTCACTGTCTGTATGTCTGATTTTTTTTCTTTTTCTCTCTCCCCTCTTATTCTTCCTTTTATTCAGCTAGAAAATCTATCTGTTATATAGACTAAAGATTAAAGTGATTCCATTGATCTGACTCTAGCAACAGGAGTCAGCAACTAACAGCTCTACACAATTTCTTAGACTTCCAGAAAATAAGTTATATGTTCAGCATGTTTGTTCAATCTATCTTATAACTTGCTTTATTGACATCATCATCATCATCATCATCGTTTAACGTCCATCTTCCACGCTTGCATGGGTTTGGACGGGAGTTTTCCCACTTGAGGCAAGATTGGTTGTCTTGCTCGTATAGGACTGTCTGGTGGGTTTTCTATGGCTGGATGCCCTTCTTAACACCAACCACGTTTACAGTGTGGACTGGGAGGTTTTTACCGTGTTACCTACACGGCCACATTACAGCGTGGACTCATCATCATCACCGTTTTACGTCCGTTCTTCCACGCTAGCATGGGTTAGACGGGTTGTCCTGTTGTGGGCAGTGTCTGGTCGGCTGACCATGCCTTGCTCATACAGGAACTGATCTGGCTTGATTTCTACAGCTGGATGCCCTTCCTAACACCAACCTCATTTACAGTGAGTGCTGGGTGCTTTTTCGTGGCGCCTACACGTCCACTTTACAGTGTGGGCTGGGTGCTTTTTTGCCGTGGCACCTCCACGACCACCTTGCGGTGGGGGGGGGGGGGGCATATTGTTTATATGCTTCAGCATGTACCCATGGGAGGTCGGGTACCCTGTATTACTGCGTGACGCCAGAAGTCACGGTCGTGTGTCATTGACTTTGAGAGGTGTAGTTGGGTAAGGTCGGCTTTTATCACCTCATCCCAAGTCATCTTGGGTCTCCCCACTCCGCGGTTTCCATCAACTTCTAGTGCTCTGCACCTTTTTATGCAGCTGTCATCCTTCATACGCATCACATGTCCATACCAGCGTAACCGCCTCTCCTGCACGCAGCATTTGATTCCTCTTATGCTCAGTCTCTCTCTCAATTCCTTTATGCTTTGTCGTTCACGTATATTACTGTTACACATCCATCGGAGCATGCAGGCTTCGTTTCTCTCTAATCTACGTAAGTCTTCCACCTTCAGCACCCAGGTCTCACTACCATGCAACATCGCTGTTCGGATACACGCATCATACAGTCTGCCTTTCATTCTGAGGGAGAAGCCTTTTGCAGCTAGCAGTGGTAGTAGTTCCCTAAACTTTTTCCATCCCGTTCTTACCCTAGTTATTGTACTTTCTGAGCACCCACCTCCGTTGCTAATTCGGTCACCTAGGTAGCAGAAGCTGTCTACTGTTTCTACAGGGCCCTCCCAGAGATTGGTGGTACTTGTTTCCTGTGGCTGTTTGCTTGCTGTTTCAGCACAGCTGCTGCATGTGAATCCTACATTCTTAATTAAGGACTGTGTGTTTTTTTTTCGTGACACCTACACGACCTCATTTATTTCGAACTGGATGTTGTGGTACCAACATAACTTTACATCGAAAGGGGTGGTGTGGATGGGGTGGGGGTGGTGGGTCGGGGGTGTATTTTTGTTAGAGGTGCCTACTGACTGTAGGTTTCGCTATTTTTCATAATAGTTAAAATCCTAACTAATTCAAATAGGGTGTGGCAGAACCATTAGAGTATCAGGCAACATCCCCTAGATGATATAGATACAGTCTTTTAATACCCGAGTTCAATTCTTGCTGAGGTCAAATTTGCTTTTCATCCTTTTGTGGTCGATATATAAAGTGTTGAGGTTGTTTGATCAATTATAGTGTCTCCCAGGGATTTTTCAAGCAAGAAAAGTGGAATATATTCTCACAACTAGCTTCAGATAAACACTGCTTAAATACACGCCTTGACTGCTTTCCACACGAAACAAAATTCATTCTGAGTAAATGGTATAGACCTGACTAACTAATTTGAATATCAAGGAATATATTTCCTTGAATTACTAACTAATTTGTGCTGCAAGGAATTTGATTTCTTTGAATCAATAACTTAACATAAATTTCCCTACATTTGATATTACTTTTAGGAGAGACCTAGATAATAATTTTGGTTATTTATAGCTATTTTTGAAAATATCTGCCTTTGAAGAGCTCTTATATATTCTTGCCAAAAGAGATTATATTCAATCTTTAGTGGCCATATTTGTTTTTATAACAGGCTGAATGAGTTGGGGTGTATAACCCAACAAAACTTAAGTACCTGTATATGTCACTATTGTAACTAATTATACTTAACTTGTCATATCGACTAAGTGCTCTTACCCTTGGATATTTCTACCAAACTATTACTATAGTATATATGTATATATATGAAGGATGAAAGGTGCAGAGCACTCAAATTTGATGGGAGCCTTGGAATGGGGAGACCCAGAAAGATGTGGGATGAGGTGGTAAAAGCTGACCTTGCTCGGTTGCATCTCTCAAAGGCGATGACACAAGACCGTGATCTCGTGTTATGCAGGCACAGGCTGAAGCATATGTTACATTACTACCACAAAACATCCAGCCCACTCTGTAAGTGGTCGTGTAGGTGTCACGACAAAAAGCACCCAGCTCACACTATAAAGTGGTTGTGTAGGAGACACAACAAAAAGACCCCAGCACACACTGTAAATGCGGTTGGCGTTCGGAAGGGCATCCAACCATAGAAATCTAGCCAGAGATGGTCCTATATGAGCAAGACACAGTCACCTGATCCAATTTGCCTCTAATGGGACAAACCTGTCTAACCCATGCTAGCGTGGAAAATAGATGTTAAACCAGTGATTCTCAACGTGGTCCAGGTGGACCACCGGTGGTCCACAGAGAATTCGTAGCCATAAAAAAATTGTAGCCATTTCACAAAAATGTAACTAATATAATATTTTGTTTAATTACACACATGTCCATTATATTTGAAAATTTCGAAATTACATAGGTATTATGCAGTGCTATATTTATTTTATTTTTTTATTCATATAAAAAATGGTACTTGTAACGAATGTACGTACCATGAAATCTTCTTCGTTGATAACTAAAACGGACAGACAGACAGACGGACATTCGGCAAATTATAGTAAGATATTCAAGAGAATAGCAAAGACTCGGAACATATATCCGCCACAAGGACCAAAAAAATTATTCCTCTGCTAATAGGTCACTACACAATATTGTTTGATAATAAATTGGATATTTCTAATTTATAGAAATAAAGTATATATTATTTTTTTTTTTTTTTTCATATCAGTTGTAAGAATGTCTGAACCAACTGCTAAAAAGGCAAAACTGAGGAATTACACAGAAGATTTTATCATGTTTGGCTTTGTATCTGTAGACTCAAAACCTATATGTCTTGAATGTGGTGCCATCTTGACAAATCATTCCATGAAGAAAGTTAAGCTGGAGCAGCACCAGAAATCAAAGCAACCATCATCTGTTGATAAAGATAGGGAATATTTTGAGAATAAAAATAAAAGACAACCAGTCAAACTATCCGACTTTGTAAAGAAGATGAATACTGCAAAAGCAAAAGACACTCAAACCAAGTTATTTGGTCTCTGAAATTAGTGCCAAGGTTGCAGCACCTCATGTTTATGGTGAGAAGCTTGTCAAGCCTGCTATGATAGCTTGTGCAAATGAGGTTCTGGGAAAAGATTCTGCATCTACCCTGAGTACAATTCCGCTTTCAAATGACACTATTACAAGACGACAGGATGAAATGTCTAATTTTGTTGAGGAGAAGATGGTGGAAATTCTGCAAAAGACAAACTTTTCTATCCAGGTTGATGAGAGCACAATTGATAACCAAGCTATCCTTCTGGTCTATGTCAGATTCATCCATGAAGATGATATAAGGGAAGAAATGTTATTCATTAAAAGTTTGCCTGAAACTACTAATGGAGAAGATGTATTCAATGAAGTTAATGCAGTATTTTAATGATAAAAATATTCCATTGACTAATTTGATCAACATTGCATCAGATGGAACTGCAGCTATGACTGGAAAAGTGAAAGGCTTTGTTTCTAGAATGAAATCAGTTGTTCCTCACATCTTTTATATACATTGCATTATCCACAGACAGCATTTGGTTGCTAAGAATATTGGAGGAGACATGCAAGAAGCATTCAACACTGCAATTAACTTTGTCAAATCAAACTCTGAATAATAGATTTTTTTGTGCAATTCTGTGAAGATGAAAATTTTAAAACCCTATTGCTTCACACAGAAGCAAGATGGTTGTCAAAAGGCCTGAGCCTTGAAAGACTAGTGAATTTGTGGGAACCATTAATCAACTTTCTCTTGTTCAAGTCCCAAATGACTCGTTACAACTCCAAGAAGCAAGCTGATACAGCTAAGGAAATTTTGGAAAGACTTCCTGAGTTTAAATCAAAAATATTCTACCTGAGTGATATTTTTAAAACAGTGAATCTGTTTAACTTGGAGCTGCAAGGTAGAAGATCAGATTTAGTCACCTGTGCTCAGACGATAAAAGGCTATATGGGGAATTGAAATTTTGGAAAAAACAGTTTGGGAAAAAAAAATTTGCATCATTTCAAAATTTCAACACCACTGCTCCTACATCAGAATACATTGCTGCATGCATTGCCCATCTTGAAGGTCTTCATGTAGACTTTGAGAGAAGATACAATGATCTATTAAAGATGGATTATCCACTCTGGTTTGTAGACCTAGAAAATTATGAGCCAGGAGATGAAAATGTTGAGTTGGCTGAAATGTTGTTGGACTTGAAAGAGAATGTAAAACTGAGAAGAGGAGTTGACAAAGAAGGTGTCTTTGCCTACATATCGATAAAGGACTCGCACCCAAATATTTTTCAACATGTAGAAGCAAGCATCATTTCTTTCCCTACCACATGGATGGTGGAATCTGGATTTTCAGCTGTTGTGGATGTTTTCAGTAGAAAAAGAAATAAATTAGATCTCAACAGCAGAGGAACTATCAGACTAAGACTGAATGACTTCATCAAAATTGATTATGATATCTTGTGTCAGAAACACCAAGATCAAGGTAGTCACTAGCTGAATGGACTAAAACTGAATGACTTCATCAAAATTGATTTTGATATCCTGTGTTTATCCTTGTTTACTAAAATAAATTTTAAAGTGTAAATAGACTATTTTGTCTTTTCATTAAGTATTTTAGTGTGAAAATGGAACAGCTTAAAAGTAAAAGTAGGAGTGGTCCATTGGAGTTTTTTGAAGAAAAAATGGTCCATGGGCTGAAAAAGGTTGAGAAGCACGATGATGATGATGATATTCATTATGAACACTTTATATAGTTTATATAAATATATATATTCATATATTTTTGTAAATATTCGTATTTTGTTTCATGTTGTGAACAGAGAAGAAACCAGAAGACAAAACAACTGAAAGCTTCTCTCCTGCTGAAAATTCTGATATTGGAGGAGAAGGACTGGAAAAAGAAGGATCGAAACCTGAGGGGCAAGGCATCAGTAGTTGGTTGTCTGGTTGGGGAGTGTCCAAAATTACTGGGGCAGTTCAAGAAAAGGTTGGTGAAAAATATGTTTTATATATGTATTATTTTAGTAACTTAATTTTGCCAGCTGTTAATCTACCTCTGTGGTCATGTTTCAAAAACCAGATGAATAATGTGAAACTTAGTTATATTTTTAAGTCTTTCCAAATTCTTGATTATTTGAAAATCATGTGTTTTTAGAAATGTTGTAATGAAAGGGTTAAATAGGAACCCTGGAAAATAGGTGGTCTTGTTTCTTAGAACTAGAGGTGGTTTTGGGTAGGTTGGTACCAAAAGGTTTGAGGTACAATAGGTATGACAAGAAGAGCATAGACAGATGTGTTTGGTGGGCCTGAATATAACTAGTTAGTTCACAGGCTTGTAGAAACTATAGAAGAGGAAGGGAGAAGAAACAGCATAATTTTGAAACAGTGGTTTATAGTGTGTTAAAGAGTGAGTGAGTTTTTGTCAATCAATCGGATAACCTTCTATTAGATGCAGTCTAGACTGTTTGTATTTGTAACAGCAGCAGCACTGTCACACTATGTAATTAGTACTCTAAAATGCATCTTACTTGAATTTTGTAGATGGTCAACAACTGATCGGGGCTTTGGGATATTGTTTTCGTAATATTATATATATGGGATTGTCATTTTAAGCAACTTTGACTTAATTACATGTTGCATTATTGCATGATGCAGGGCAGTGTATTGGCAGAATCATTAGAGCATCAGATAAACTGCTTTGTGGTATATATTCTCGCTCTTTGAAATCCAAAAAGGTCAAATTTGAATTTCATCCTTCCAAGGTCGATAAAATAAAGTACCAATCAAGTATTGGAACCAATTTAATTGACTTTCTCCTTCCCCAAATTGCTGGCCTTGTGCCTAAATTAGAAAATTATTGCATGATGGAGTAATTGCATGTGTAGATTGTTTAGAATACAACTTAGGAAGAAGAGAAGTTCTTATATAAATTTATTATGGGAATTTTACCTAGAAAAATTTATCAATATCATTTATGTAATTTGGATTGTAAACTCCCCCCCCCCCACACACACACTTACAAATATTGTATCTATATTTATATATATATATTGTAATTCAGGATTTTATTCTTTTCTTGATTTATTTACTATCTTTATTATTTTTATTTATTTTTGCTTATTATTATTCTTGATTTACTATTTTTGCTTACTATTTCAGTTATTTGTATATTATATTGTGATTCTGAATTTCTCTATGTGCCAATGTTTTGTACTTGAGTATTGTTAGCAGTAAGTAATGTTTATTGCAGAAATACGGCACCTTCGCCTATGTGTGGTTGCATTTGAAATATGAATATTTTAATATTAGTATATTAATAACATAGAACTTGTAGGTATCTCAGGTGGCTTTGTATGAAAAGCGTTGGGGCATAAATATGTCTATTCACTCTTAACATCCTATAATGATTTAGCAGAAAATATCTAAAGACAGGTTTGTTAATGCAAGTGCTTTTAGTATCATTACTAGTGAACAAATTGTTATGGAAATTTGTAATAATGAAATAAAGACTTCAGTTTTTAATGTAGTCAGAGTGCTGTTTTGTACTTTGCAAAAATATCTTGCTAATGTAGTTTCATGACACACAGAACATTAAGAGTCAAAGTTAATTGTTCATTCTGTGTATTTGTTATAAAAACTTTCAAGCTGTTTGTTTTATTTTTCTAGAGTAAAACCCTTGTTACAGGAAGCCTTGATGTGTTAGAATCTCTAGGAAGGAAAACATTTGATGCAATCAATGATCATGACCCAGTTGGAATCAGAGATAAAACCAAAATGTTATTTGAGAGAGGGGATTCACCACAGCTTGCTGATCTGTTGAAAGAAGCTAAAGAGAAGACAGAAATGGAGGAAAAAATTGCTCAAGAAACTACTGAAGCATTGAAGTTTGATTTTGGGGCTTTGTTTGAAGATTATCAAGGTTTCTAAATATTCTTTATCTATATGATTAATCTTATGCTGTATGTGTTTGGTATAGAAAAAGTACACCATATACTTGCATGCCACCAGGGGCAACTACAAAGGTTGGCATATAGAAGAGCATCTGGTTGTAAAACTTTGCCTAAAAAATGTCAGCTGATGAATTGTAATAGAATATATTATCAGATGTTTACAAATAAATAAACTTACATGTATTGAGTGCTCTTTCTCTTGTTTGTAATCCCCAAATGTGTGTGTATATATATATAGAGAGAGAGAGATTATGAAAGTCACTGAATTTATTTTAGTCAGCCCCCAACCATAGCTCACATGCTCAATAAGATAACAAGTGTGCAGTTGATTGGCAAATGTTATGCAATCCAGGCTAATTACAACTCATCAGCAGGGTGCCGTACAATAACATCAATCTACAGATGTAGACAATTAGCGAGTCTGCTAGCAATACACTATCATGCTATATATATATATAATTCCAGATACAAGTAGTTGATAGCTTCAGATTAGCATGGGAAGGGGGTGTTCCGAGGCCATAGTATCTAGAATAAGGACGGGTTGGAAGAAGTTTAGGGAGCTGCTTCCTCTGCTGACAAAGAAGGGTTTCTCCTTGCGTACGAAAGGCCGGTTATATGATGCCTGTGTGAGATGCGCAATGCTGCATGGTAGTGAGACATGGGCAGCAACTGCAGAAGATATGCGATGGCTGGAGAGAAATGAAGCAAGCATGGATGACTTGAGAGAGAAACTGTGTATAAGAGGGATAAGTTGTAGTGTGCGGGAGAGAAGACTGCGGTGGTATGGACATGTGATGTGCATGGAGGATGACCGCTGGGTAAAGAAGTGCCAAGAAATGCCAGTAGAGGAAGACCATGTAAAACATGCTGAAGCTCACGGAGGAGATGACGAAGGACCGTGACAAGTGGAGAGATGCTGTGCTGAATAGGACCCATCCCACCCTTGCAAGCAGGGAAAAGCAGACGTAAAATGATGATGAAGATGATATAGCCCTGTTGTAGAAATAGTACAAGTAGTTGTTTAGGGTTACAGATGAATAGTATGCAAGTGATTATAGCTAGATAAAAACTTGTCCTTCGGTCACACACTTTTTTTTTTTTGGTTGAATTTTTGAATGCAATATGTGTGTAGTGGCAGTATTAAATTGAAGCTCTCATAAAATAAAATGTGTTTGTATTGTGTTTGTCTTACTCAAATGTATTATTTAACATTGACAGTTAAATTTGTTTTTAGAGTTTCTGCATGTTATACATTGTGTATTTCAGGACAAGCTCATATGGATGCTTTACGATTACTCTCTCAACAAAGTGAAGCTAAGTTAAGTGTATTGTTGGAATACTTGAGCTCAAATGTTGAGGAGGAAGAAGTGAAGAACGAACTGTTAAAAGTGAGGGATGCCTTTGAGGTGGCTATAGAAGATGAAGGTATTTAAATTTGTACAATTTCAATTTTATCTTTTTCAGTTTATTGTTATTTTATTTGAATACAATGAAGTTTATTGCAATTCTGACACGGAATGTATTTTATTTCATTATTTTTGTAGAAGACTTTGATAAAGACCACTTGTTTGTTGGTCTTGTTACTGAACATTTGTCAGATGTCCACCTGGGAGCTCAGCCAGACAAACTTAACAAAGTAAGTTGGATCACATTTTATTAATTATTAAATTGTTATTGTTGATCCTGAGTCCAATACAACTATGTAGACCTTGGACATGCATTTTCTACCATAACTTTGGGTCAACCAAAGGCTTGTGAGTGAAATTTTATATACAAAAACTGGAAGCCTGTCAAAAGAATGATTCTTGTTCTGGATGTAGCAGACTTAATCCATAACCTAGTTCAACACCATCATCTAATCCATGGGTGCCTTTAGTGGAGTCCACTCTGTTGCCAACAATATATTGTGTTGCTTTTTACTACAGCAACTTACGTGTTTTTTTTCCCAACTAGTCTCTGAAACCCTGTAAAGATCCTGGGCACTACCCTTCCTCTTCTAACTAAATGAAAAAAAACAAAACATACATTCTACTGATCTCATATTTCTACTTTCTTAGAATGTTTTTTTTTTCAGTGTCAAGCAAATGCAAGGCTATGGATCACAGAGTTCTTTGAAACATACTCAGCAGTTGAAGAGAAAAAAGAAGTTGATCCTAAGGTGAAATATATTCATTGTTTCAGAAATTTATTTTAAGTAAATCTGAAATTGGAAAGCTATATAACTGTATAAGTAAAACAAAATTCAAGTTATTTTTATCATTTAAGCTCTCTCTCTTTTACTTTTATTTTTTCTCCTTATCTCAATCATTCTCAAACATACATCCACTAAATTATGATGATTTTGTTTACTTATGTATGTATCAGCCTACTATTGGAATACATTTCTTAATGTTATTGTTGTTTTTGTCTGAATATAGATGCATTAGTAAATAAACATAAGTAGATAACTATAGGTAGACAGTCTGATAGCCAGATAGACATGTAGGTAGGTATATAGACACTTTACCCTTGGTCACCCATCCCCTCACTCAAGATAACACCCTATACCCTGACACAGTTGTATGTTATGTGGAGAGGCCAGTTTATGTTGACTGTGACAAAAGAAAATCGTTTTGTCTGTGCAAAGCGCTTACTAAATAAAACATCAAGAAGCTGGAATGCTTTGGTTTTCTTATGAGAAAAACTTTGATGAGGACTAAAAGAATGATAGATGACTACGCAGAGACCCAAATGAGGTTTCAATGGTCATGCACGCCATATTTCCAGCGTCTGTGATGGTTCTGGGTGTTGTCAGCAACAAGGGAGATATCATGCCTCCTCATTTTTTTTCTGTGCTTAAGACTCAACACTACTGTCTACAAAGAGGTGTTGGGGACAGTTGTGAAGTCCTGCATAGACAGGGTAAGCAACGGAAGACTGTTTGTTTTCCAACAAGACTTTGCGCTCTCTCATAAGGTCAGAATGTTACAAACATTGACAATCTTCTTGATCATGTTCTTCCAGAAATGGCGTCCTAGCTATCCAGATCTCAATCCCCTGGCATAGTTGAAAGAGAAGCCAATCATCACCCTCACAACACTATAGAACCTTTCAAGTCCGCCATTACCAGCACAATATCCAGTATTGATAGAGTTCATCTTATTCGGGCATGCCAATGCTTCTAACCCTGTATTGAAGCAGTCATTGAAGCTAACGGAGGATTCATTGAATAAATATCATAAATGTATTGTTAATAATATTTGTACCAATTTGTATCTAAATACAGCATTTCTTTGATGTGTTATGCATCTTTTTTTCTAAATCTATACGAATGTCCTAAAAAAACTGACGCACCCTGTATATATCTGTAGGAAATTTACACAGTTGCAATCCAGTCAATGGCTGAACTGACAGCCAAAATAATTGAACAGTTCCATAAAGCAGGTGAATTGATTCTTTTGCAAAGTGACGTTGAACGAAGTGTAGAAGATCGTGCCAAAAACCTTGCCAGGTACATTGCTTTTTTTCTGTTTCTTTTCTTTTACTGGTTTTAATCATTAAACTGCATTCTTTCACTAGTTTTAATCATTAAACTGCAATCATGTTGGAGTACTGTCTTAACCCTTTAGAATTTACATTATTCTACATTTACTATTGTATTTTCATGGTAAAGGCTTTTCCTCACATAGTTATATCACATAATATCGAAGCTATGAGATTTTGATGTTATTTATTTTGAGAACAATACTTTAACATCAGTATGAGTGGCCGATTACAGCTGGTTTGAACAGAAAGTGGTGAGAGAATTCTGGCTGGATATGGCCGGTTTAAATGCTAAAGGGTTAAAGGGATTTAGTAAACTGTATGTGCATGTGTGCAATACATAATCATTTTGTTCTAAATATGCAAGCTTTTCAACCAGCACCAATAATTCTGTTATTTTCTCTTCAAAACAAAGGGGAATTGTTATAAAACAATGCAAAAATTAGCTTTCTTATATATTGCATTTATTGAAATATACAAAGTGGAAAGGAGAGTTTACTAAAAACTCTTAATGCAAGTTATATATCTCTGCTGTAAACAACTTGAAAATGACATTTATTACCTCTTTTAACTTAATACATACATATTTTCTCTCATTTCTTCAGTTTGACTAAAATATTCTGGACTGAAATTAACATTTTATCAACGAAGTTTGCCAAATGTCTCAATACTGTGATTGCTGTAAGTACTGATAGTAAACAGATTCTTTTTCATACATTTGTGTCAATCTGAAACTCATGAAGTTTCTTATTATTTTTTTAATTGTATGGTTAGGAAAGGAAGAGAGTGCCCTTAACCCACTTCAGGTCTTTCATGTCTGTTGAGATGAAGGGAGGAAGGTATTTTCAACCTAGAGATCTCTCTTGAATGCTAACTTAATAACATCATCTAGTGAAATCTTTCAAATCATGTTTAAGTTAAATTTTGAATCCCATGTCCTACACACATGTAAGTTCTTATTAGTCTAAACATATTTGCTTCTAGGTAGTTTATCTAGAATTTTCTGGAAGAATTTGTCCAGGAACCATTTGAATGTTATGGGATCTTTTTTTCCTTGATATATATACATCTATAATCAAAGTTGCTCTTGTAAGATTATAGAGAACTGCCCTCTTGAACATAAATGTAATATCAAATCCATTGTATATGAGGCAGAGATTGCAAACAACACCAGAAAATTCTAAAGTTAGGGAAAGATATGCGAGTATGGTGCAAGATCGTTTTAAACAATGTTTTTACTTATCAGGAAGCCTGATAAGAGAACCAGCATTGGCAATTAAAGGAGTCCCACATAAGATTACTTATACTAATGGTACCAAGAGATGCTGTCTCTGCCTCAATAAAAATTTTAGGATATTACAAGGTTTGTCGTCTTCAATTATTTGAACTCAAAGAATGAGATTTTTAGAGGATGTCTACATCTCAAAGGCCAACTTCTTGCTAAATGGAAACACTCAATGAATATTGATTTCTATACTTTCTTAATAACTTTTCTTTTCCCACACTTAATATGGTAAACCTTTTGTACGACTTTACTCCATAGCTTAATAAATATAAACATCTCTATTTTACATACCACCACATAATATCATACACCTGCTATATTGTGCACACTAACACGCATACACCGACATTGCCATTTCAAATTTACATCTTTGAGTTATTTCCCTTTGTTATGCTTTGTTTTCATAAAGAAATTATTAACATGCTATATTTTTAAGAATATCATCAAACTCGTCGAAGTGTTTGACAACTAGGTCTCAAATTTGATCCCTCTTACAATCTGGAGATATGGTCAATATTGGACCTTGAAACCTTAGGTAGCGTTTTTCTTACATATATAATTATAAATAAATAATTGTTTCTACTTTTGGCACAAGGCCAGCAATTATCCCAGTGTATTACTGGTACTTTATTTTATCGACCCCGTAAGGATGAAAGGCAAAGTTAACCTTGGCGGGATTTGAACTCAGAATGGCAAAGGCCGTAACTCTATGCGTCAAAGCATGGCGTCCGACCCTCTACCGATAGAAACAATTATATATATATATATATATATATATGTATGTATGTAAGTAAGTAGAAACAATTATATATATATATATATGTATGTAAATATATATATCAGCATCATCATCATTTTACGTCCGCTTTTCTCTGCTTGCAAGGGTAGGACGGATCCTATTTAGCACAGTGTCTCTCCACTTGTCACAGTCCTTCGTCATCTCCTCCGTGAGTTTCAGCGATCTGAGGTCTGCTCTCACCACCTCTGCCCATGTTTTTCATAGTCTTCCTTCTGGGATTTCTTGGCACTTCTTTACCCAGCAGTCATCCTCCATGCGCATCACATGTCCATACCATCTCAGTCATCTCTCCTGCACACCACAACTTATACCCAGTTTCTCTCTCAACACATCCATGCTGGGTTGTTCACACACATTGACATTGCACTTCCAATGGAGCATGCTTGCTTCATTTCTCTCAAGCCGTCGCATATCTTCTGCAGTTACTGCCCATGTCTCACTACCATGCAGCATCGCGCATCTCACACAGGCATCATATAACCGTCCTTTCGTACGCAGGGAGAAACCCTTCTTTGTCAACAGAGGAAGCAGCTCCCTAAACTTCTTCCAACCTGTCCTTGTTCTAGGTACTATGGCCTCGGAACATCCCCTTCCCATGCTAATCTGATCACCTAGGTACCGGAAGCCATCAACCACTTCTATAGAACCTACCTGCATTGGAAAAATTGGACTATCACTGCGATTACTACTGCCAACTTTCCCTGTACATCTACTGCATACATAGTTTTCCCTACCTGTTAGTTTGCCTGCTATCCCACTACATCTCTTGTGTACCCAAGATCTGCATTGCGTACATTTTATAGAATTTATGCCAGTTCCTTTGCTACATATCGAACATGGCCATTTCCCTGATGGAATCAGAGTTTTGTCCACTTTTCTACTCATCAACACTTTTGTTTTAGCTAGGTTCACTCTCAGTCCTCTTGATTCCAACTGCTGTTTCCATAGCCAGAATTTATTCTCTAGCTCCTCTACTGATTCTGCTATAAGAACCAGATCGCCAGCATAGAGAAGTTCCCATGGACAGCCAGTCTTAAACTCCTCCTTTATAGCTTGGAGGACTATAATGAACAAGAGTGGGCTGAGGACCGAACCCTGATGTACACCTATTTGTGTGTATATATATATATATATGTATATATATATATATATTGTGTGTGTGTATATATGTGTGTGTATGTGTATATGTGTGTATGTATATGTATGTGTGTGCGTGTATGTATATATATATATATATATGTGTGTATATATATATATATTATGAGAATTTAAATCGATTTAACTACCTATGGAACTTCTATACAACAGTTAAAATCATGTGCGGTAATTAGTTTCCGAGCATATCATATCGATTGATTCATAGGATAACAGTACCGATGTGGAAACGATCAGGTAGATAATGATCAAAGAAAGCATAAGAATTCCAACAGTTTAACTAAGAGAGAGTCAAGATACTTACAGATTCTTCTTCACCTGAACTATTTTGATTTCAACCCCCGAAAAAATTTCTCTCCAGCCATCGCATATCCTCTGCAGTTGCTGCCCATGTCTCACTACCATGCAGCATCGTGCATCTCACACAGGCATCATATGTAAACATAGATCAATTCTTCATGCTAATCTTTTAAATGACTGTTACTTAAATGTTGTTTATTGGAATAGATTTGTTTGTCTATTGCAGGAAGAAGAGAATGAAAGGAAGTCTATCAACCAATACATAACTAATGTTTATCTTGAAGTAAGTAATTAATGCTTTTATTATATTCTGATATGTCGGTTGTTTTGTTTTAATAAATTTATTTTATATATGATGCCATGATAAAATGCACCCAGTACACCATGTAAAGTGATTGGCATTAGGAAAGGCATCCAGTTGTAGAAATCATGTCAAAATGGAAAAATGGAATGTATGAGCTGGATGGGGTCATCCAACTTGTCTAGTCTCAGAACATAGTAACTTGTCTCACCCATGCCATTTTGGAAACATGTAAAACAGTGATGATGATGTGTATATATATATATATATATATATATATATATATATATATATATATATATATATATATATATATAATACATATATATATATACATACATACATACACATATATGTTTGTGTATGTATAGATGTTTTCATTTTATTTTTAAAATTTCTCACCAATAGAGAAAGAATCAGCCCCCAACACAGAAATAAGGCTCTTTCATTGGAACTTAAACATGTATGTGTGTTCTGGCATGCATGTCAAATCTTGTGTGAATCTGGATGTTCCTGTGGCTCAGCAGTTAAATGTGCAAAAAGAAGGGTTGGTGTTGGGAAAGGCATCTGGCCATAGAATTCTGCCTATAAAAAAACCTATCCAACTCATGCTAGCATGGCAAAGCAGATATAAAAAATGATCATGAACAATGAAGTTAAGGTCTGAGGAGAAATGTCCATAATATTTGCTGATCAAACTCTGTCATACTGCTTTTCCTAATGCCCAACACTTTTTCGTGGCACCAGTACTACCACTTTACAGAGTGTAATGGGTGTATTGTATCATGGGATTAGAACTACTACTCCACAGAGTGTATTGGATGCATTTTATTGTGGCACCTACACTACCCTTTTACAGAGTACTGAGTGCATTTTATCTTTGCACCAGCTCTAGAGAGGTTGTCATGTACTCAGCAAGACTGAATAGTCTTCTTTACTATATATATTGTCTGTCTATCTGTATATACAAAATATTCCCTAGATTCAGTATTATACATGAAGGCACATGGACTAGTGGTCAGGGTGTTGGATTCATGATCATAAAGTCATTAGTTCAACTTCCTGAGTGGGCAGTGTTCTTGAGCAAAATAATTTATTTTATTTTGCTCCTTCTGCCAGGAGTTGCAATCAACAGATTGTATCAGCAACAGAAAAGGCTATGGAAATTTGTTTTCCTTGGTTCAATCTGATGGTTAGATACTTTACTTTTATTTTGTTCCCCAATATTATACACACTATGCTCATTTTTACACTTTTTGTTTATTTATTTAGGCCTCAAATAGCAGTTCATATATTGATGAAGGCTTCCGATCTCTTTTACCCATAATGCAGTTGGCTCTGCTTGAGAAGAAAACCACGACATCATAAAGTTCATGCAACTAACAAGAGCAAATAAACTGATCATCAACCATTGATTAGGTGTGTAGCCAACAATTACATTCAGTTGATAGCAGTTATGGCTACCTTTTACTAGCTGCTGGATATAACTTTAATGTTAGTACTACTTCTACTATTACTATACTTTTCCATGCAGTGTTGTTGTTTGCACACAGCCATCATACAATCTGCCTTTCGCCATGAGGGAGAAACCTTTTGTAGAAAGCAGGGACATTAGCTCCCTGAACTTTTGAAGTTGAGAACCATTTAAAGTTGCTAGTTACTATGTTATATTGGGAGAGGTTTTCCTTATGTTTGCAATCATCAGCTATTTCGTCTTCTGGTGAGGATAAAATCTATATGGCTTGTAGGTGATCAAGTAATTTTCTGAAGTTTGTCTTGCAATGTAAAATTCCTGTGTTGCCCAACGTGTCCATTAAAATTGCCAGCTATGATTATGAAGTCACAATCACTCATTAGAGAAGTAGTCTGCATTAGGGACTCATAAAAATAGTTTTTCAGTTTATCTACCAGTTCAGATTGTGGTACATATGCATCTATTCTATGACTAAACTAAGCTTAATGATTCACTCTAACCACTTCAGTTACCTTATCTATCCATTTTTCTGCTACCCACCAAGAAAAATTTGTAGCATTGTTCTTTCTCACAAGGAGTCTAGATCTCTGAATCAAGTCTCTTGTACACAACACACATCCACTTCCTTTCAATCTCCCCTGACCCCTCTTTCATCATTTGGTGCTGGTGGTGGGTTGGAGGTGATCTCACTGAGTGTAAAATGTAAGAGAAAGACGAGGGATTCTTAATTTTCTATAGTTCTTCATACACACACACACACACACACACACACACACACACACTCACATATATATATATATCATACTATGATGTTTGGAGAAAAAAAAGTTCAAATTATAATATTCTGGATATGTAATATATTGAATATATGTTTATATAGATATGTGGCTTGATCTTATTTTTAAATGTCCCTATATATTATTGATCTAAATCCAATTCTTTTCCCTTTTATTGATCACTATTCCAAATTGCTTTGCATGAAAAAAGTATTTTTGATATAACTGTGACACATTTAGAATGGTCCATTGGACATAGGAAAGGAGAAAGAGCAATGACACTGATTATCATCATCATCATCGTTTTAATGTGCGCTTTTCCATGCTTGAATGGGTTGGATCGGTCGTTCTCAACACAGCATCTCACCACATGTCAATATCGTTTGTCATCGCTTTGTGAGTCTCAGTAATTTGATGTCAGCTCTCACAACCTCTGCCCAGGTCTTTCTTGGTCGTCCTCTACTGGGATTTCTTGACATTTCTTCGTCCATGCGCATCACATGTCCATACCAATGCAGTCTTCTCTCCTGCACACCACCTCGGATTCCACTTAAATCCAGCTTCTCCTTCAGCTCATCCAAGTTTTGCCTTTCACTTACATTACACATCCAACAAAGCATGGTTGTTTCATTTTTCTATAGTCACACATGTTCTCTGCAGTCACAGCCCATGTTTTACTACCAAGCAGCATCACACTTCGCACACAGGCATCATACATTCGCCTAGCATTTTTCTAGTTTTTCCAAGCCTGTCTCTTGGCTTTAATGGCTCATTCCATTGAGCTGTTCCACCACCAGGTCATCCTCTGACTGGCTGGTATTCTACTCCAGCCACAAGTCTCGTCAGTGGTTTGCAAAAGGTTGTCATGTAAGAATTTCCAGTTGTTCTCTACATCATAGGTATCTTACTCATCACTTCTCTCATCAAATGCATCCTGTAGGGCCTTTCTAAACTCATATTTAATCATGAGATCCTTTAGCTTCCAGACCGTCCATCTCCATATTTTCCTGCACGTCTTGTTCTGTCTCATGTTTATTTTGATGTCACTAATAACTAACTTGTGCTGAGCAGTGTATTCCTCCCCAGAGAAGGCCTTAGTATTTATTACAGTCCATTTCTCTTCTTGTCTAACAAGTAAATAGTCGATTTGGGTTTTATGTTCGCCTGATTAATATGAGATTAGGTGGCTGGCTGGCTGGTTTCCTGATATTTGTGTTGCAAATGTTCATTTGTGTTACAGAATTCCAGGAGTCTCAGTCCCTCTTATTTCCTTGAGCTATAACCATAGCCACTGTGAACTCCACTGAATCTGTCCTGGTACTGCTCCATATATCCATTGAAGTTGCCTGCTAGGATGATGAGGTCACTTTTATAGGTACTTGAAGTTGTCTGTAAAAGTTCTTCATAGAACCTGTCTTTTTGTTCTTTACTCAGTTCTGGCTGTGGAGCATAGGCAGATGTAATTGTTCAATTTATTTCCTACTGGTAACCTAAGCTTGATAATTCTGTCACTTACTCTAGCTACTTCTATCATTATCTATCCATTTCTCAGAAAGATGCCCACACCTCCTACTCATCATCATTTCCTCTCCAGTAAATCTTGTATCTATGCTGTTTGCCTGTCAGCAGTCTTGCTGAGGCACTCCTCCATCTCACCTCTTGTACACAGCAAATGTCTACTTCTCTCCTCTCTAGTAGTTCCACAATTTTGCCCAATTTACCTTTCAGAGTGCCAACATTGAGAATGGCAGTGCTGAGTTTTGTACTTTACCAGTTGCTATTTCCTTGGGTAGAAGTTTTATGTATCTGAAAGGGAAAAGGGTTATGTGATTGCTTGATGATGGCCAAGGAGTTCTCGCACATGGCTACTCTAGCCACTCCACTGCTGTGCGCTGCACTAACATGACTAGTGTTAACCCTGTATACGCAATTTGTGAGAGTTATATTTGTTGTACTGTTCATATTTTTTGGCAGAGTTCTTTCTGGCTGGATACCCTTGCTAATACTAACCACCTAACAGTGTAGATCGGGTGTATTATTTGTGCCACCAGCACTAGAAAGGTTGTCTTCATCATCAACCGGTGGCCTCTGCTGAAATCAACTCAACAATTGATCTCCACATGGGTTTGTAGTTCATTGTCGCTGCCACGTCCTGAATATCAATACCAGAATCTCTGGAGATGGCATCGGCATAGGAGAGCTTGCACCCCCTGTTATTAGTGACTGCTTGTGGTTTCCAAAGCACTAGTGGGGACACAGCCACAGAGGTCGTACGATGGCAGTGGCCAGCAAATCTTACTCTCCTTTTACGTACAACAGATATGCACGGGAGGCCAGCATATATTTTTTTCAAAGTCAGATGTCGCCAGCTTATGTTGCGAATGTGCCAAAGTAGGCGAGTGTAAGTACCATCAAGGCGTTTTTGTTGTTTGGATGAAAGCGTCCATGTTTCAGTCATTTTAATTTTTTTTTTTCGGGGGCAGATTGGCATTGTTGATGTAGGAGGTGGTAGCAATATATGGGAAGATGGGAGGGGGGGGGGTATGTAATGTAGGGCGAGGGAAGGTGGTAGGACGGGGAGGGGGATGTCAGCCAAAAAGCATGCCATCAGGCGGTGGATAGGGAGTATGCAGAGATGCTATCACAGGAAGTTAGAGAGAGCTAATTCAGCCATTAAACATAATATGTAATCTATATAATACTAAAAGTCTGTGATTGCTTGCTTGCTTGTCTGTAATGTAATACAGCCAAAAGGGCGCATAATAGGAAAATACTTTGAAAGGAAGTTGACCCAGAAATGGGAATACAAATGGAATAAAACAAGTTATGCGTAAATCGGACCAAGGATTCCCATGATATGGGGTTTTCTGGGTACCTTCATAAACAAAGAGAGAGGAAGAGATAGTGGTTGTGACAGAGTAGATTGAAAGAGAGACATAGAGAGAGGGAGAGAAGACAGAGAAGGAATATGGAAGAGTGGTGGTGTTGTGTATCATCATCATCATCATTTTACGTTCACTTTTCCCTGCTTACAAGGGTGGGACGGGAACTGATTCTGGCTTGATTTCTACAGCTGGATGCCCTTCCTAACATCAACCTCATTTACAGTGAGTGCTGGGGGCTTTTTTGCTGTGGCACCTCCACAACCACTTTGGAATGATAGGGACCCCAGTCCCTATCATCTCATTTCTACAGCTGAGTAAACTGGAGCAATGTGAAATAAAGTGTCTTGCTCAAGGAAACAACACATCACCCGGTTTGAGAATTGAACTCACAACCTTTCAATTGCAAGGCCAATGCTCTAACCACTAAGCCATGTATATATATATATATATATGTGAGTGTGTGGATATATATATATGTGTGTGTGTGTCTATGATCAGTGTATATAGATCACAAACATCCACACATATATATGTATAGAAACACACATATATATACATACATACACACGTATATTTATGGGCCTTCCAGTTTCATTTCACATTATATACATGTCTGTGTTTATTTTAATTATTTAAAAATTATTTTTAAGTGAACATGATTTTTTTTAAATATTTTGAAGTGAACGTGACCCAACGTGTCTAGTAGGAAATAAATATGAAATTTAACATCGAAATGGTAATAAAATGAAAATATCTAAATAGTAAAAGAAGATCAACCTATCTGAATTATGCTTATCAATAATGGATGGAGGAAAAATACCTTAGGTGAATATGCATCACTGAATAAATCTGAAACCATTTGGCTATCAATCAAGATCTATTCTTTACTGCATTTTTCTTGTTTTATCCAAACTTGGATTAATTGCTATTGCTGGAGTTATCTCCCTCGCTTGCTTTTTTAAGAGAAAAGTATTATATATATGTGTATGTATGTGGGTGTATATATATATATATATGTGTGTGTATGTGTATCTATTTCTCTCTCTCTATATATATGTGTCTCTTCTATACTGTATGAGTTTCTATTCAGTTGCTGGTGTATGTATATATTTATATGTGTGTGTGTAGGGAAACAGGCATATCTATACAATTGGGTTATAACTTTTTTAATTTTATCAAATTCTATCTTATAAATAAATTGCTCTCTCTCTTTTTCCCTTAAAATTTAAAAATATATTTGATTAATCATTATTTTTTGCCATTACTGCTTAATTTTCTGCTAATTGTATCTTTAAATGAAAAAAAATATATCGGTGCCCCAGCATGGCCTCAGCCGGATGGCTGAAACAGGTAAAAGAGTATATATATAAAAAAAAGAAAGCAAAACAAAAAAAATCTTCAATCAATATTGAAAAAAAATGGAAAGAATCTCTTTGATATTGATTGACCATAGATTATGTACCCATGAGTGACTGACCGACCATGGGTTTTCCTCTCTGAGGCACAAGCCTGGCCAGAGTGTTTTGTGGAAGACCAGCAGTCACTCATGCATACAAGTCTCCCTTCACACCATCAATATTGTCCACGCAAAAGGCATCAGTGTTGTCATAACTCATTTCCTTCCAGTTGAGTAGACTGAAGCAAGGCAAAATAAAGTGTCTTGCTCAAAGACACAATACACTGAGTGATCCTGGAACCAAACTCATGCCCTTTACCACAAAGCCCCACACCTTCACAATCAGTATGGAACACAGTTAATGAACCTAAATAAGTTTGTGCAGAATTTTATCAAATAGTAAAAGAATAACCACCCACTGTTTCATATTCTATACACCTATCGTATAGCTTACTTTATTATTGCTATATTGCTGCTTGTATTCTAGTAGACATGTAAATATATCATGTTACGGGGTCGATAAAATAAAGTACCAGTAATGCACTGGGTAATTGCTGGCCTTGTGCCTAAAGTAGAAACAGTTATGGTATATGGCAGTGATTCCCAACATTTTCACTACAAAAGATTCCTTTTATTTAAAATAATTTTTTCCATGGACAAGTTGCTGCAATCACCCCTTTCGCAGATTGCTCTCGTCAGAATAACGATCCAAAGAAAGAAATGATCATACATAGAGTAGGTTGGATATCCAATAGCCTGTGTATATTATGTTTTTAACAAAGGACAATTTTCATTTTGGTTCATGAACTCCAGTACTGCATTTACGGACCCCTGGTTGAGAACTACTGGTATAAGATATTATATATCATGTGTTTATAACTGGATTTCAAATATATTTAGATCCATTAATTTACTGCTCTCGTAAAGTTCTCGTTCTTGCCTTTATAAGCTGAAGTTTTCATTCTTTGATAAACCTTGCATCAAAATAGCTTCTAACTCTTTAATAATAGCTAATTAAATTGATTTCAGTGTAGTATATGCATATTTGGAAATTTACTTTATATATATATAAATTAACACGAAGCCAAATTTTCGGCTTTTGAAGTGCTGAGAATATATGATATATATATATATATATATATATATATATAAGTATAAAGAAATTGCTCAAACGCAGAAATGCTATAAAGATAGCTTATAAAATAGGGTGAGGACCCCTTAAAAGACGGAAAAAGAATTTGCCAACAACCGCTATGAGGAATTGAACCCCTTATCTTCCAGATACCTACTAGATGCTTTAATCTTTAAGTTAAGGAGCCAATGACAAACTTCTTCCCGTCATTTTAACTATATATAACTGGACAACAGCTATAAGATGTCAGCAGGCAGAGAGACTAACAGACAGACATCCATGTGTAAACAAACAATGTACAAAGCCGAATTTTCAGCTTTTGAATATATGTATATATACAAGTATATACTCTTAAAAGGATGGGAAAAAAATTTGCCAACGACCGCTCATTGGCAAATTCTTTTTCCGTCTAGTTTATAATGTATATAGCATTTCTGCTCTTGAGCAATTTCATTAAACTTGTAAACGTGAGTGCGCGCGCGCACACACACGCACACACACGCACACACACGCACACGCACACACACACACACACACACACACACACACACACTGTGTTGTAAAAGTAGACTCCTGGTAATAAGAATCTGGCAGTTTGCTTTTGATTCCTACTTATAGCTTGTTTACATCTATTGTGTTGGTTACTAATGCTCAAAATGAACATCACAGAATTTCAATATTCTACCCCTTGATACCTGTTAAAAATGAATATTTAAAAATTGTTGAAATGTTGGAAATTTTTATTTTAGATCAACCATATCAATTAATTGTTATTCTTGTTATTTTTTTTTAACAAATAAGATTTATTTCTAGATTTATACCAAAAAAATTGTGCATCTCAAATTACATGTAATTGTTCACTTTCGAGAATCCTGGAGTATTTTTTTTTTTTTTAACAATACTTCTGTCGCCATAATATCAGTTTTTTGGAAACATGGTACTTTACTGCTGTGATCTTTTACATATGAAAGTGGACTTTAATTAATAAATAATCCTTATTCAATACAAATCAGATGTATTTATTGGCCCATGAACTTTAATCCTTTCATTACATCATATCTCTAATGAAATACACTGCATTTGAATTGATTAATGAAAAATTGGAGGGGATTTACTAAAATTAATTATTTCATTATTAACATGGTATTTGTAATGTAACTTAATAAAAAGGTTCTTATATCCAATCAGATTGCAAGATATTAATTTGAATAGGAATCCTTTAAAATAGGTTGTTTTGTGTAGGATGTTATTAAAAGGGTTAACAATTTGTTCAGTTGTACAATATAGAAGCTATATTAGTATTATTTTATTTTTCACATTAGTATTTTGTTACCATATTTCTAATGAAAAACATTGTCTAATTTTCAGATCATTTAGAAAAAAGTTTAAAGGAATTTGGTAAAAATAACTAATCTTGTGTTTGAAGTATAACATAACAAAGTTTCTTAGATAAAACTAGCAGAAAAACCACCCTTCGAGTGGTTTTCTGCTTGTAGTGTGTATATTGATATACGCAAATATATATGCATGTAGATATGATACATCAAATAAAATGGTAATTAATGATATCCACAGATATTGAAGAGAGACTGTGTTACACTCTCTTCTGTAAACAGTAAAGTAATCCATGATACATTTAAAAAAGACAATATTATATATAAACTGCATTACGGTGAAATGTAATGAAAACGAAAAAGGAGAAAATTAGCAACGGAAATATAAACATTATGATACACTATATGAACGTCTATATAAGCGATATGACATAGCGTCCATTATATCATAACCGGAAGTGTTGACATTTGAAAATTTTAAAAGAAGTGAATCAAAATAAGCAATCATTATATATAAGAATATTTATGTTTAATCAACAGTTACGAAATTTAGTACATAAATTATGTAATATTCATTATTTATTCAAAGTAATCCAACTTATTTTACTAACGGGATAAAAAAATATATTCAGGACACAGATCTGCACTCCTCTCTTTATTATATTATGATGGGAGATTTTTAGATAAATATAAATACTTTAAAATATATTGTAGAACCAAGGGTGGTTTGGTATCAAAAGGACTGTATTCTAGTACAGATAGAACCCCAGTGGTTTAAACTAGTGCTTTATTATTAGGAAGGCATCATTGCTCAACTTTAAGGTGGAGATGGAAAGTTCAATCCTACTTTACATGTGAAATTTCAATATTTATTATTAGAAAAATAGAAGGGCAATGAATTGACTGAATCATTAAACTATTGGACATTTAGTTATGGTTCTTTATGTTCTGAGTTCAAATCCTTCTGAGTCAATTTAGCCTTTCATCTTTCCTTCCAGGGTCAATGAAATAAAGTACCAGATAAGCATTGGGGGTCAATTAGAAACCATTATTAAAAAATTAGAGAAGATAGAATGTTTTAAAATGTCTTATCACTTATGACTTGAGGCTTTGTAGCTTTTGTATTCATATCTAGAAAAAGTCTTAAGAAATAAAATAAAAAACAAACATAATGATTAACTTGATCCCAAAAGTTAAGTGTTAAAAAAAAATGATACAACTTTATATCACCGTCTTAGTAATATAAGTTTGTATTACTTGCTTAACTCTTACTATCCTGTAATGATTTAGCAGAATATATATAAAAACGAGTTTGTTAATTCAAATGTTTATAGCATCTTTAATATTTTGCAGTAAACTTAAGCAAAAATTTAAATTTTAATAGTTACATGCAGTACAGGATGGAGAGAGTTAACTCTTAACACCCTGTACCTAGTCTTGAAATGTCTTTGAAAACCTGATCTGGTCATACTAATTTGTATATAGAATTGTACGATCCTTCCAGGATGCTTTTTTTTCCTAATCTCTACAAGATTTGATATATGCATTTCTATATTTTCTCTTTGTACAATTTCATTGTTTTAGCAAATATTTCCAGTTTTGTTTTTCAAAAAATCTATTTTTAAATGTTTAATGCCTAATGTTGAAGATTTAAACAGTTGCAGTAACTTTACAAATTTTTTTTTAATTTAACAAAATTAATTATTTTTTTCATTAGATTACAAAAGCAGTTTAAAAAAAGAATAAATCTACATTAAAATTTGAAATTCTAAACAAAAGATCTGATTAAAAATGGAATTTTGAAGTGATATGCTCTCATCACTTAAATGAATTATTCTCAACAATGTAATGTCAATTTGAGAAATAAATATATATAACAATATATGCAATATATATATAAATCATCATCATCTTTTTAAGGATGTTCTTGGTGCTAATTAGTTACTGACCTTGCTTATGGAACTGCAAGGCAATTGATTAAGCATGTTAGACGCATAAATACACATGCGACATATATATAACAGGGCAAACAGACGTTAAATGATATTGATTATATGATGATATATATATATAAATAGCTGTCGAAACGGCTTGAGTTCTACCGTCGGGGTTAAACATTTTCCTATCATCATCATCATCATCATCATCATCATCATCGTTTAACGTCCATCTTCCACGCTAGCATGGGTCTGGACGGGAATTGTCCCACTTGAGGCAAGATTGGTTGTCTTGCTCAGGACTGTCTGGCGGGTTTTCTACGACTGGATGCCCTTCCTAACACCAACCACGTTTACAGTGTGGACTGGGAGGTTTTTACTGTGTTACCTACACGGCCACATTACAGCGTGGACTGTGTGTTTTTTTGTCGTGACACCTAGACGACCTCATTTATTTAGGACTGGATGTTGTGGTACCAACATAGCTTTACATCAAAAGGGGTGGTGTAGATGGCGGTGGGGGTAGGGTTAGTGGATCGGGGGTGTATTTTGGTTAAGAGGTGCCTACTGACTGTAGGTTTCGCTTTGTACTTAGGCAAGGCCAAAGATCTCGGTCCAGTGACATTGTCTTGGAGAGGTGTAAGTGTGTGAGGTCAGATTTTATCAAGTCGTCCCAGGTTTTTCTGGGTCTGCCTACTCCGTAGCTACCGTCTATTTTGATCGCCCTGCACTTTTTTATACAACTGTCATCTTTCATGCGCATCACGTGACCATACCAACGTAGTCTTCTCTCGAGTAAACAGCATCTGATCCCTCTTATTCCTAATTTCTCACTTAGTTCATTTATGCTTTGCCGTTCGCGTATCCAACGGAGCATGCAAGCTTCGTTCCTCTCCATTTTGCGTATATCTTCTGCACACAATGCCCATGTCTCACTGCCATGTAACATCGCTGTTCGTATGCAGGCATCATACAGCCTGCCTTTTATTTTTAGAGAGAAACCTTTAGTGGCCAATAGTGGTATAAGCTCTGTTTAACATCTATCTTCCACGCTAGCATGGGTTTAGACAGAAATTGTCCTACTTGAAGCAAGATTGGTTGGGTGACCATGTCTCACCCGTATAAAACTGTCTGGCAGGTTTTCTACGGCTGGATGCCCTTCCTAACACTATATATATATATATATATATATATAAGAATAACATTAAGAAAAATGCTGATGTTACATAAATCATTTATTCATAATAATTATTTCAACGTTTCTCCTATGCAATCCAAGTTGTAATTCATGCATTTGTTATGAGAACGGTATCTTCAGATGAAATTCGATTTTGTGATAGGCCGAAAACACGACGGCTGGGAAAGACCCTTTGAGGAACTTATATCTCTGCCGGGCACATGAACAGAAGGTCGTGTTTTTTTCTGCCTGCGGCATATCACAAAATTGAATTTCATCTGAAGATACTGTTTTCATAACAACAATAAATGCATGAATTACATCTTGGATTGCATGGGAGAACCGTTGAAATAATTATTATGAAGAAATAATTTATGTAACATCAGCATCTTTCTAGATGTTATTCTTATACTGAATCTCCATTGAAACTTCAAACTACGAATGTAGAGATATTTCTCCTGCTTGCTCCTGCTTTTACCAAAACAATCTCTACTGAACATATATATATATATATATATATATATATATATATATATATCCGACCTCACACACTTACACCTCACCAAGACAATGTCACTGGATCGAGACCTTTGGCGGTACTCAGTAATAGAGAAGACCCGCCTTACCTAAATACAAAGTAAAACCTACTACACCCCCGTCCCACCACCCCCACCCCATCCACACCGCCCCCTTCTATGTAAAGTTATGTTGGTGCCACACCATCCAGGCCGAAACAAATGAGATCGTGTAGGTGTCACGACAAAAAAACACACAGTCCACGCTGTAATGTGGCCGTGTAGGCAACACGGTAAAAACCTCCCAGACCCACACTGTAAATGTGGTTGGTGTTAGGAAGGGCATCCAGCTGTAGAAAACCTGTCAGACAGTCCTATGCGAGCAAGACAATCACTCTTGCCTCAAGTGGGAAAACCCCCGTCCAAACCCATGCAAGCGTGGAACACGGACGTTAAACGTTGATGATGATATACATACATACACACACACACACATATATATATATAAAAATATTAGAGTATATATATAGCGAGCTCATAGATCGGACAACACACTGTTTTTCATAGGGGTAAGTTTTTATTAATTTTCGTATTCTGAAAGATCAAAATACGACAAAATGTTTGCTCGTTGGACTCGGGGGGGGGGGGGGGAAATATTCTGACAAAAGCTGTGGAAGCTACAGAAATATTCCATATATTTTTCCAGAGCAATCTCTATTTAAATTTTACATTTTCTTGTCCCCCATTGCAAAATGGCCATAAATTCAAATTTTGAATGAGAGGAAAAGGGACAAGTGAACTATGAACTTGATACATCTCACTGCCCCCCCGCCACCACAATAACGTCTACACTCGCTCCCCCCACCACCACATACGTCATTACTCTATCTACACTAAGGTGTCTGACCTGTTGACAAATCCTAACTCCTTTCTCTGTGTTGAATGTGTGTGTATATATATATATATATATGTAAGTGTGTGTATATATGTATGTATATATGTAAGTGTGTGTATATGTATGTATATATATCTCAGTCGATGCGACCAGATTTCAACAAAGCAACATCAACTACAACAGCATATATATATATATATCACTGACCTGTTGCTAAACTCCTTTCTCTGTGTTGAATGTGTACATATACATATATGTGTGTGTGTGTGTGTATATATATATATATATATATATCTCAGTCGAAGCAACCAGATTTCAACACAATTACAACAACAATATCAACAACACCATTGTCTGTGTTGAATGTATGTGTATGTATGTATGTAAGACATCCTCTCTAGTGCTGGTGGCATGAATAAAAGCACCCAGTCCATGCTGTAAAGTGGCACTGGTGTTAGGAAGGGCATCCAACCAGTATATCAATGCCAAAACAATTATGAGCCCAGCAACAAATATATAGGAACAACAAAAATATGAAGACGTCACATCAGAGTTGCAACACTTAATGTTGGCACTCTCACAGGTAGATCTGGTGAAATAGCGGAGATGCTGGAGAGAAGGCATGTGGATGTGTGCTGCGTGCAAGAGGTGAGATGGAAAGGTGCCTCTGCGAGACTAGTCGCAGGCAAAACATCTTAGCTATAAGCTTTTCTGGGTAGGTAAGGATGATGGGTTAGGGGGAGTAGGCATTTTCCTGGCTGAGAAATGGATCAATAAGACAATAGAGGTAGTTCGAGTTAGTAATCAAATAATTAAGCTTAGATTAGTTGTAGGCAGGAGTCTACTGACAATCATCTCTGCCTATGCTCCCCCAAGCAGACCTAGCCAAAGAAGAGAAAGACTGTTTTTACAAACAGCTGCAATGACAGAGGACGGAGACATCGTTATGCTAGCATGGGACTTCAATGGTCATGTTGGACAGCTCCAGGATGGTTAACTGGAGTACATGATGGGCACGGTTATGGCTCAAGAAATGAAGGAGTGAGACTTCTTGAATTTTGTGATGCAAGTACACTGACTATTTGCGACACTAACTTCCAGAAACCTGCCAACCACCTAATAACCTACAAATCAGGCAAGCACATAAGCCAGATTGACTTTTTACTAGTTAGGCAGATGATGTCAAATACCAAGGCATACCCTGTGGAAGAATGTACCCCACAGCATAGGTTAGTCGTTAGTGATATCTCAGTAAGCAAGAGTTGGAATGAGACATACAGGAAGGTGTGGAGAAGAAAGGTTTGGAAGCTAAAAGACTTTTCACTAAGATACAAATTTAGGAAAGCCCTTCAAGATGTGTATGACGAAAAAGAAGACGATTTAGAGACGTATGACATAGATAATAACTGGAATTTCTTATGTGACAACTTACTGCAGGCTACTGATGAAACAACTTGTGGCTGGAGCAGAGCTCCAACCAGACAGAGTGACCTGGTGGTGGAACAGCACAGTAGATAAGGCCATTAGTGACAAAAGACTAGCATGGAAGGCTTGGAAAAAGGGTGGGAGTAGAGAAGGATCTACAGCCGCTAAGAGAGAAGCTAGACGTCGGGTGTACTTAGCACGCAGGGAGGCTGAGAGTAGGAGGTTTGCCAATGTTCTGCAACGGGAAGATCAGAGGCGTGCGGTGTTCCACATTGCAAGGCAGTGTGTCAATGCAAATCAGGATGTTGGAGATAAATGTGTCCAGAATGATCAGAAAAAGGAGGCCTGGAAATGTCATTATGACAGACTGATGAATGTGGAGAACGAATGGGAGAGAGAGAAATTACCCTCAGTAGATCCGACAGAGGGACCAGCTATTGAGATTGACGAATATAGGGTCCAAGAAGCAATTAAGGAAATGAAAAATGGTAAGGCTGCTGGACCGTCGGGGATAGTTGCTGAGATGCTGAGGCATCAGGGGACGTAAGCACTAAACTGATTGCGCGCATCATCAATCAGACTATATATGGTGGTGTCATACCCAAACACTGGTGCAGCAGTATTCTCATAAATTGCTAAAAAGGTAAAGGGGATGCTCTGGAGAGGAGCAATTATAGGGGTATAAAACTGATGGATCAGGTTATGAAAGTGGCAGAAAGAATATTAGCACAACTAATTAGAGAAAGGGTCAAACTAGATGAGATGCAGTTTGGTTTTGTGCCTGGGAAAAGTACAACAAATGCCCTCTTCTTGGTGAGACAATTGCAAGAGAGGTTCTTAGAGAAGAATAAGCCACTATACTTAGCCTTTGTTGACCTAGAGAAGGCCTTTGATAGGGTTCCCCGATCTGTCATCTGGTGGTCCCTAAGGAAACTATGTGTTGAGGAATGGCTTGTGAGGACTGCAAACTTTGTACAGAGGTGCTGCCAGTAAAGTGAGGATAGGAATGCAGTTTAATGAGGAATTCCAGATACAAGTAGGAGTACATCAATGTTCGGTCCTCAGCCTGCTCTTGTTCATTATAGTCCTCCAAGTCATAACAGAGGAATTTACGACTGGTTGTCCATGGGAACTTCTCTATGCTGATGATCTGGTTCTTATAGCAGAATCAGTAGAGGAGCTAGAGAATAAATTCTGGCTATGGAAACAGCAGTTGGAAGCAAGAGGACTGAGAGTGAACCTAGCTAAGTCAAAAGTGTTGATGAGTAGACAAGAGGACAAAACTCTGATTCTGTCAGGGAAATGGCCATGCTCAATATGCAGAAAAGGAACTGGCATAAATTCTATAAAATGCTCACAATGCAGATCCTGGGTACGCAAGAGATGTAGCGGGATAGCAGGCAAACTAACAGGTAGGGAGAAATATGTATGCAGTAGATGTACAGGGAAATTAGACAGTAGAAGTCGCATTGATAGACACATTTTTCAAATGCAGGCAGCTGCTACAGAAGTGGTGGATAGCTTCCGGTACCTAGATCAGATTAGCATGGGAAGGGGGTGTTCCGAGGCCATAGTATCTAGAATAAGGACGGGCTGGAAGAAGTTTAGGGAGCTGCTGACGAAGAAAGGTTTCTCCCTGCGTATGAAAGGCCGGTTATATGATGCCTGTGTGAGGAGCGCGATGCTGCATGGTAGTGAGACATGGGCAGCGACGGCTGGAGAGAAATGAGGCAAGCATGCTCCATTGGATGTGCAATGTTAATGTGCGTGAACGACCCAGCATGGATGTGTTGAGAGAGAAACTGTCTGAGAGGGATAGAATGTAGTGTACGGGAGAGGAGACTGAGGTGGTATGGACGTGGTGCGCATGGAGGATGACCGATGGGTGAAGAAGTGCCAGGAAATGCCAGTTGAAGGAAGACGTGGTAGAGGTAGACCACGAAAATCATGGGCGGAGGTGGTGAGAACAGACCTCAGATCACTGAAGCTCACAGTGGAGATGATGAAAGACCATGACAAGTGGAGAGATGCTGTGCTGAATAGACCCGTCCCACCCTTGCAAGCAGGGAAAAGTGGACGTAAAATGATGATGATATGGGGTTAACCGAACACAGATGTATGGTTATAAAATTCACAGTTGCTGCAGACCTGTGGACTTTCAATGTTTTCAAGTTTTTATAGGTTTTGCCGTCTTAAGAGTTCAAGCTATCATAACTGATAGTCCTCAATGAAATATGTATAACAGAGTTTTAAATAATAATGAATGAAAATATTGTGTACAGTGCTCAGGTGCACTACAACTCATCAAAAAGTGTATGTATAGTACATAGGGTAATGTTCAAGCGTCAGGAAAATGAACGGTGCATGACATAATAAACCTGAATCAACTGATTATGGCCGCCAATCTTTCAATAATATATATATATATATATATATCATCATCATCATCATCGTTTTTCAATAATATATATATATATATATATATATATCATCATCATCATCGTTTTTCATCTGCTTTTCTATGCTTGCATGGGTTGGACGGGTCCTTCTCAGCATGGCATCTCTCCACTCGTCGCGTTCCTTCATCATCATCTCTGCTAGTCTTAGCAATTTGAGGTCAGGTCTTTCTTGGTAATCCTCTGCTGGGATTTCCTGGCATTTCTTCACCCAACGATCATTGTCCATGCATATCACATGTCCATACCAACGCAGTCTTCTCTCTTGTTTCTCCCTCAGCTCATCCAAGTTTTGCCTTTCTCTCCCACTTACATTGCATTTTCAAAAAGCATGGTGGCTTCATTTCTCTCCAGTCTACACATGTTCTCTGCAGTCACAGCCCATGTTTCACTGCCATGCAGGATCAGGCACTGCACACTGGCATCATACAGTCTTCCTTTTGTACTTAGGGAGAAATCTTCTATTGTCAACATTGGGGGTAGTTCTTGGAACTTCTTCCATCCTATCCTTATTCAAGTTATGATACTCTCGGCACACACTCCTCCGCTGCTAATTATTCACCTAGATAGCAGAAGCTATCAACCATGTCTATGGATCCTTCCTGTGACTGGAAAAAGTTTATATCATTCGCACCCATTCTCTCGATTACTCCTGTGCATCTTCTACATTCAAAGTTTTCCCTTCCTGTTATCCCATTACATCTTTTGTTTACCCAAAGTTTACATTGTGTACATTATATGGAGTTTATGCTTACTCCTTTCCTACATATTGAGCAGAGCCACTTCCCCGAGGGAATCTGGGTCCTATCTTCTTTCCTACTCACTAGCACTTTAGTTTTGGTTAAGTTTACTCTCAGACCTTTTGATTCCAAATTTAGTTTTCATAATCAGAATATATTTTCTAGTCCTTTTTTGGTTTCAGCTATAAGGACCAAATCATCTGCATAGAGAAGTTCCCATGGGCGGCCCATTTTAAACTCTTCTGTTATGGCCTGAAGAACTATGATGAACAACACTAGGCTAAGAACTGAACCTTGATAAATTCCTACCTGTACCTTGAATTCCTCACTAAACTCAGTTCCTACACTCACTTTACTGACAGCTCCTCTATAAGTAAAGTGCTCTCACATGCCATTCTTCTACACCTAATTTCCTTAAGGAGCAGCAGATAACAGATCCACAAACTCTGTCAAAGTCCTTTTCTAGATCAACAAAAGCTAAATATAGCAGCTTATTCTTGGCTAGGAACTTCTCTTGTTGTTGCCTCATGAAGAAGAGAGCATCTGTAGTACTTTTCCCACGAAACCAAACTGCATCTGATCTATTTTGACTTTTTCCCTAATTAGCTGCGCTATAACTCGTTCTATCACTTTCATAACTTGGTCCATTAGTTTTATTCCTCTACAGTTGCTCCTTTCTAGGGAATCACCTTTGCCTTTATAGCAATTTACAATCGTACTGCTGTACCAGTCATTGGGTATGACTCCATCATGTATTACTTGATTTACTATATGAGTTACTAGTTTGACTCCTACCTCACCCTATGCTTTTAACATCTAAGCATCTGTTTCTGATGGTCTCGCAGCTTTACCATTCTTCACATCTTTGATTGCTTCTTTGACTCTAAAACTGTCAACTTCAATAGCTGGTACTTCGGTTGGGTAAGTTTGGGGGTAGTCTCTCTTCCTCCCATTCATTCTCTACATTCATCAATCTCGCATAGTAACAATTCCAGACTCTTTCTTTTGAGCATCAGTGGTGTTAAGTGCACCAGCATCATTTCGAGCACATTTTCCCCCAATATCATCTTGATTTACAGTAATACACTGCCTTGTAATACGTCTCTGATCCTCAAGACTCAAGACATTGGTAAATTTACTTTCTTCAGCCACTTTCCAAACTGTGTACACCCGTCACCTAGCTTCTTTCTTAGCTACTTGGTACCAGTCTCTGCTACCCCCATTTTCCCAGTCTTTCCAAGCCTCTCTCTTGGCTTTAATGGCTGCATCTAGTGTGCTGTTCCACCACCAGGTCATCCTCTGTCTGGCTGGCACACTACTTCAGCTGCAAGTCTCGTTAGTAGTTCGCAAAGGATTGTCGTGTAAGAATTTCCAGTTGCCCTCTACGTCATAGGTATCTAGCTCGTTATTCCTCTCATCAAGTGCATCCCGTAGGGCCTTTCTAAACCTATACTTAACCAAGTGGTCCTTTAGTTTCCACACCCTCTGTCTCCATAATTTCATGCGTGTCTTGGTCTGTCTTTTGTTTATTTTGATGTCACTAATAACTAACTTGTGCTGGGCAATGCATTCTTCCCCAGGGAAGGCCTTAGATTACAGTCTGTCTGTCTTGTCTTACAAGTAAGGAATCAATTTGGCTTGTGTGTTCACCTGATTGATCTGAAATCAGTTAATTGGCTGATTTCCTGAAATTTGTGTTGCAAATGGTTAGTTCATTTGCATCACAGAATTCCAGGAGTCTCAGTCCTTCACTCCTTGAGCCATAACCATAGCCGCCATGAACTCCGCTGAATCTATCCTGGTACTGTCCCACATGTCCATTGAAGTCGCCTGCCAAGATGATGGGGTCCCTTTCATCAGTACCTGAAGTTGTCAGTAAAAGTTCCTCATAGAACCTGTCCTTTTGTTCTTTACCCAGTCCTGTGATTGTCACCAGTCTATTTCCAACAGTTAATCTAAGCTTGATGATTCAGTCACTTACTCTAACTACCTCTATCACCTTATCTATCCATTTCTCAGCTAGTAAGATGCCTGCACCTCTAACCCCATTGTCATTTTCTGTCCAGTAGAGTTTATATCTAAGTAGCTAGACCATGATTAGACTTGATCTACTCCTCTTCTCTCTAACAGTTCCACAATTTCACCTGATTTGCCTTTCAGGGTACCAAAATTGAGGCTGGCAGTCCTGAGATTTGTACCTTGATAGTTGATGTTACTTCCTTGGTTAGAGGTTCTATGTACCTGAAAGGGAAAGTGGTTGTGCAATTGCTTGATGACGGTCGAGGGGTTCTTGCATGGCTACTCTAGCCACCTCACTACCGTGTGCAGCACTAACATGATTAGTGTTAGCCCTGTGTTTACAATTAGTGGAAATCACGTTGCTTATGCTTTTCATAAGTTTGGCTGTTTTTTTTTCTAGCAGGATGCCCTTCCTATCACCAACCACTTTACAGAGAGGACTGGCTGCATTGCTCATGTCACTAGCACTAGAGAGGTTGTCTTAATGGACTTAAGAGTCTTCTCCACTCTATATCAATTCTTATTTGGAGTGTCTAATCTCCTAGACAGGTAGCCTTCACTACGGCTTACGGAGCCCATGTCTGCCCTGTGCAGTCGTTTTTAAGTATTACCTTCCTAGATGGGTTGCCGTCACTACATCTTACGGAGCCCATGTCTGCCCCATATTATTAAAACACCTGTATTGGATTGGCAGTATTGGTAGGGCGTCAGGCACCATGCTTTGCAGCACAGAGTTATGGCCCTTTACGTTCTGAGTTCAAATCCTGCCGAAGTTAACTTTGCCATTCATCTTTATGGATCGATAAAATAAAGCACCAGTAATGCACTGGGGTAATTGCTGGCCCTGTGCCAAAAGTAGAAACAATTATTAAAACACCTGAGAAACCTCCTATGTGATATAACCTTGTAGGAAGCCGGCTAAACCTACATTGGTGTGAGCTGTAGCAACAACAACATGATATGACTGGAGTCCCTATCATTAAAACACCCAAGAAACCTCCTATGTTATTACAGCCTTGTGGGAGGCCAACTAAACCTACGTAGGTGTGAACTATACATTTCATTTCACTTCACTGACCCATCTAAGTGAACAGTAATTCAAATTTAGCCCTGACTTGATCTTTAACATTCCATCTCTGATGTTAAAGGACTAAGAATACAACACTTCTACTTTTCCATCTCCCACACCCACCCCACTTGGACAGGATACCTGTCCATTGTAGGGTTAAAGTCAGCTGGGGCTTATCTCAGTTTTATTGTTGTTTAGTGATCCCACCCCACCACATGATACACTTCACTACACCAATTCCCTCCCCCCACATCTCACAGCCCCCCCCCCCATGCCACCCACACCATATCACCCTATCCTACACCTCCCCAATATATATATATATACTGTAAAACAAGGATGTAATTCGAGAACTCAACGTGCATTTACCACATGGGAGTGACGGAGTATTTTTAGAATAAGGAAATACAAAGTTTAGATGATAAAGTCATTTATTGATAAGGCTGTGATAGATATTTCGATGATGATAGTGGCCACGTGATTTGGCGTAGTACCCACTGTCATGATCTCATCAGACAGCTTCTTATATAATAAGGTTACAATCAAGAAGCTAACCCAAAATTGAAGTGACAAGGGGAACGGGCTCATGAACATCGCTGTTTGTCCTTTCCGTTGTCACTTCAATTTTGGATTAGCTCCTTGATTGTAACCTTATTATATAAGAAGCTGTCTGATGAGATCATTACAGTGGGTACTACGCCAAATCCCACCATAACCTCAATGGCAAAAAAAACTCCCATGGGAAGGTGGATTGGGTGGATCAAAGCTATACGGACACCCCAAAACAATGATCAGGTAAGAAAAATGGTCGTGCTAGTATTAAAACTACCCTAAAGGACCATATATTCAAATTCAATGAAAATATCTACACCCAAAATGAGGGAGCAGCCATTGGCGTCAGCATAGCTGGTGATGTTGCCAACCTTTTTATGGTATGGTGGGAAAGGAGACTCAAAGATCTCCTTGATGAGAGCTCCATAGACCTCATCATGTACTCTCGTTATGTAGACGATATTAATATAGTAATAAGGACACCCCCACAAGAGAATACTAATAAATATGATTTAGAATATAGCACAATGGAAAGCATCCAGCAGAGTATAACTAACTATTGACTACCCTTCCAAACACCCTAACAATAGACTACCTGTATTAGACACGGAACTCTGGATTAACATTATAGACGAGAGGGCCCAAATTCTCCACTCACACTATGCTAAACCCATGGCCTCCAAATACCTGATACTAAAAAACTCAGCAATGTCCAGTAGTGCTAAGTTTAATATTCTGATCGCAGACTTGGTAAGAGTGATGAAGAACATGTCCTGCATGTGTGACCCAACAGAAATGGAAAGACACCCAACACTTCATCAACCACATGCAGTTCTCTGGCTACAATCAAAGAGACAGAATCAGAGTATACAAAGGAGCCATGGAGAAGTATAAGACCCTCATAAAACTGGACATGAAAGGAATGTGCCCATTATACAGGAGCAAATCATGGAATAGCTTAGATAGGACTAAACATAAGATAGGGAAAGCCACCTCATGGTACGACAACCAGAGATACCAGAGTGTCATGTTCGTGGATGCTACCCCTGGAGGGAAATTAGCTAACCAATGTAGAAAGGCCCTAAGAAAGACCCACTTAAAGATTAAAGTGGTAGGAAAGCCAGGAACTACCATAAAATCCCTGATCAGCAAAACATACCCTTTTAAGAAAACCCACTGTACTAATAAGAAATGTGTTATATGTAAAGTTAACCCCCAGATAAACTGTAAAACTAGAAATGTAGTCTATAGCATAAGATATACAGAGGGTACTTGCAGAAACATGACAACAACATACATAGGCGAGACAGCTCGAAGCATAGGAGAAAGAATAGACCAAACAGTTCAGTACTATCCGAACACGCCAGACAACAACATGACGGTAACATAGACAACATAGAAATTAAAATAATAACTAAACATAGAAATGACGCAGCAGGTAGGCAAATCAGAGAGGCAAGTGAAATAGAGCTTAGAAAGCCAAAGCTAAACAGAAAAAATGAATGGAATAACAACAACACCCAAACAAACAATACTGACTTAAGAGAAATATAAATAAATAAATATATACACAAGCACAATAACAACAAACACATAAACACGCACTAATAAACTAAGATAGAATACAATAACCAAAACACAGCCACCCAAACGCGAACACACACACCAAACACTACACACACACGCAAACGCATGCGCAGATAAGAAGACAAAAATAAATAAAAAGATAAAATAAAAATGGCGTAGACATTACAATACAACAGGAGGAAACATAATAGTACCACTGATGATGTTGCAGATGTGCAACGAAAGAACTTTGTTAGACTATATATATGGCTTAGTGGTTAGAGCATTGGGCTTGCAATCGAAAGGTTGTGAGTTCAATTCTCGGACCGGGTGATCTGTTGTTTCCTTGAGCAAGACATTTTATTTCACGTTGCTCCAGTTTACTCAGCTGTAGAAATGAGTACCGGCCTGCCCGCCCAGCCAGTGGGATGGCGTTATCTTATGGCTAAAACAGCAAAACGTGCTGTGACCTGCGGCGCCGGTTGGCGCCCGACAGACTGGTCGGTCAAGGTGATCAAGGTGATATATATGTATTTATATCTGTATATTTATAAACATTGATTGCCGGATGAATTAACTATGTAGATATAAAAGATACAGAAGCAAAAACCAACCAAACAGTGAGTGTGTTCTGTTATTATTTCTGGCAATATTATTACAACAATATAACCCTCCCCAAGTATAACAATATATGTGTATATATATATATATTTATATATATGTTTATATATATATATGTGTGTGTGTGTATATATATATATATATATATATATATATATATATATATATATATATATATATATATATATACAGGGTGCGGACGATATTTGTTCGCAATTTTCAACTGCTAATTTTATGCAAATTTTTTTTACTTCCGTTGTCACTCTTGTCTTCATAAAAACAGTGACTATATTTCCATTATTTATTTTCAGAATAATTGATTATGAATAATTTTGAACCTCCAAATTTGTGGAAGAGACACAGAGTTCTTCTTGGAATCCGCGCCGGGTGGACAAATAAGACCAGAAGATCAACTCCCAGAACAACAGGTGGCTCGCTGTCTCATCCAAAGACGTGCCCAGAGTCATGCAGACAAAGTTTCCAGCGACAACATTGGTCTTAGGTGTCGTCAGCAGTCAAGGTGGCGTCATGCCACCTCACTTCTTCCCCGTGGGCCTCAAGCTGAACACCGATGGCTACATCCGCATTCTGAGCGAGGTAGTAAAGCCCTGGATCGACCAGGTAGCTGCAGGTAGGCCGTACGTGTGGCAGCAAGACTCAGCGCCCTGCCATACCAGCCTAAAGACCCAAGCCTGGCTGTCAGAGAACTTCGTCGACCACACTTCACCTGACATCAGGCCTTCCAGCTCGCCTGACTGCAACCCCCTCGACTTCTTTGTGTGGGGCGCAGTGGGATGAGACACCAACAGATCTAGCTGCAATACGAAAGACGGTCTGAAGGCTAGGATCACAAGTGCCTTTAGGGGCCTAAGTCGGGGGACAGTGACAAAGACCTGTAGCTGGTTCCGAGGCCGCCTTGAGGCCGTCATCAAAGCCGATGGCGGGTTTATTGAGTGAGATCGAAAGAACAAGTCATGAAGACAAACTGACCCAAGTTTGATAAATATATCTTAAAAAATAAAACTACTGTGTTATTTTTTCTTAGACAGTAATCTTGCGAACAAATATCGTCCGCACCCTGTATATATATAAAGATGCATGGCTTAGTGGTTAGAGCATTGGGTTTGCAATCGTAAGGTTGTGAGTTCAATTCTCGGACTGGGTGATGTGTTGTTTCCTTGAGCAAGACACTTTATTTCACATTGCTCCAGTTTACTCAACTTTAGAAATGAAATGATAGGACTGGGGTTCCTATCATTCCATTGCAAAGTGGTCGTGGAGGTGCCACGGAAAAAAAGCACCCAGCACTCACTGTAAATGAGGTTGGTGTTAGGAAGGGTATCCAGCTGTAGAAATTAAGCCAGAATCAGTTCCTGTATGAACAAGACAAGGTCAGCCGACCGGACACTGCCTACAACAGGACAATCCGTCTAACCCATGCTAGCATCATGGAAGAACGGACGTAAAACAGTGATGATGATGATGATGATATATACTAGCCAAATTACCCGTGCCTTGTTGCATTTCACACATTTTTTTTGTAAGAAAATGATGATTGATTTTAAATCAGTGATATAATTTATGGAGAAAAACTCTGCATTTCAATATTACTCAATGTAAAATGTAATGCATGAAAAATTGAAAAACATTATTTTTTGTAATATATCAAATCAAAATTACATTATTAAATCTTATTCTTATTTTGTTTCTTGTAAATAATTTTTTTCAAAATATCAATTCAAAATTTTTGTGAATAGGCATCATATCTTGTCATTGACCTATGGTTTAAATTTCATATAAATCGAATGGAGACGATTTTCAGCAGGGGTTTGTGCCACCGGGGAACCCTTTGATTAAAATGAAATATACTTATCCAAGTACCCTGGGCAATGTAGTTTCAGAATATATATGGCTATGGGGGTCTATCTCCAAAACCATAGGAGGAGTTCATGAACAAATAAACAAACAGACAGGAATACAACTTTATATATATATATATATATGTTAACAATGAGTTGTATGCTTTGTTGATGAGTATTCAACAGAGTTATGTTCATAACAGATATGAAGCTCTCTACAGAAAAATTTTATCTGGAGTATTATAATATTAACAATATTAATAAATGGAAAATATCACTATAACATCATATTTAATTTATTATACATATTTCAAGGATACTAAATTGTAGTATGCTTTTATCAGATAAAATACAATATTTGATGTATAAGATAGTGATATACCCAAAGTATAAATTTCCGATGTCAGCTTACAGGTATGTGAAAAAGAATCTCAAAATTTTGTAGGATATAATTTAAAAGGGATATATTAAACAGATAAAATGACTGTTATTATAGACGCTTGAACATTTTGAAAATTAGTGTAATTATGTTGGTCGTAAAGCGGCCGTTTTTGAATGATGTATTAATTAGTGGATATATATATGCATAAATATATATAACCGTAGAAATATTCACGCATATACGGATATATTCGCTTATGTAGATTAATATATATATACAGATGCAAGTCTTATATTTTAAAGTGATGCTAAGACACCCTCGGCTCTCTTGACAATTTTAGAGACGTACTTCATCCAATGCAAATCGCTGCTGACCGTAATGCCCAGGTCACGTTCACAAGAAGACTTCTTGATATTAGTGTTGTGGAGGGAGTATGTGGACGCTGGGTTTTTACTCTCAAAATGCATGGTGGTACACTTGTTCACAGCTAGCCTGAGTTGCCAGTCTGTGATCCATTATTGCATTGTGTCCAGGTCAGATTGCAGGCAAGATCTACAGTGTTCAGGATCTGTCCTTTTTATCTCAAGGTACAGCTTGATGTCATCTGCGTACTTTAGTGCTGTGGCATTCTTTAAGTTGGCATCTATGTCATTAATATATGCCACAAACAAAAGGGGGCCAAGAACAGATCCCTGTGGTACACCAGATGACATCTCATATGGTGAGGAATGCTGTCCTAGAACCGTGACTACCTCTCTTTGACTGAGAATGAAGGACTTCAACCAGTTAAAAAGATCATCCTTCAAACCCATTGCAGAGAGTTTTGCCATAAGTCTTTTGTGTGGCAGAGAATTGAAAGCGTTAGCAAAGTCAAGGTAAACAACATCCACCCATGAGCCGCCATCAGTGATCCGGGTGATGTCTTCAAGAAACTCGATAAGTTGATCACAGCAGCTGGAGTTAGGGATAAATCCAAATTGCGAGGGCCGGATAAGACTGTGAGAGTTCCAGAAGTTCCAAAGTGTTTCTCTGACACAGGATTCCATCAGTTTGGCAATGCAGCTAGTGACTGGATGATAGTTCACAGGTGATGTGCGGTCACCCTTTTTGAACTGAGGAATGACACTGGCAGTTTTCCACTGTTCTGGAGTAGCACCGTTGTTCAGACAGAATTGGAAGAAGCGTGATAGATGGTGCAGAAGGAAGTACCCACCACATTTCAGAAGCAGGTACGTAACACCATCAAGACCAGGAGATGCATGGTTGCGTTTATTTTTAAGGTGACATCGCAGCATTGCAGGTGTAAATTCCATAGTTGTAATAGAATCTGATGTCATAGGTGGTGGAGATGGTACACTCTGGTCTTCAATAGTGGAAATGCCTGCATAGCATTCAGCAATGAGCTCTGCGGATTCCTTGGGATCGTCAGTAACCTGGCTTGTGTAGGGATTGCGAAGAGGACCAACTGGAGAGTGAGGCTTCTGCTTTGAGTGAACATACTTCCAGAACACCTTACTGTCAGGGCTGGTTGCTATGCGCTGCTCAAATTGAAGCACTGCCTTTTTTGTCACCTGTTTGAGATGGTTGGATGATATATTTCACTTCCTATTGATATCTGATTTATGCAGTTTGTACTCACGTTCAGCATTACAACGTTCTTTTCTGGCAAGACGGACTGCTGCAGTCTCCTAAATTATACTTTTGGGATGTTTTTTCTGCTTACGTGGCACCGATGCTGCACATGGTGTCCATATTGAGCTCAAGATGTTCTGGAGTACAGTGTTGAGATCTCCAGAGTTGTAGAGCTCTTTTTTTATCTAATTCCTGCATCACAATGGAAAAACAATATTTGGGTACCTCGTTGAAGAATATTCCAATTCCACCTAAAGATGAATATCTACTTTTGTTCATACAAAAAACTAACCAATTTATTGGGAGAATGTTATGGAGGGCCTACCATTTTGACAACAAAACCAATACAAATGAAATGAAGTACCACTATGGATTCAAAACATACAAAAATCCTCCTCATAATATTCAGCTTGAAAATTTTGAGAGCACCCTACTGAACATGATTAAAAACATAAAGTTCAGAAAACACAAATCAGAATTCCAAAAGGGATTGGACCCTTCTACAACTGAAAAATTCAAACAAGGTCCATGTCCATTCTGACAAAACTGGTAATTTGTACCATATGGATATCGGTAAATATAACCAGTTCATATATAAAGAACTTAGAAAAAACTATAAGAAAGCAAATACTACCGCACTAACATCCTTGAACAACATATCATGTGATATAGTAAAAAAGCTCCAGATTGAAGATAGGACTGAGCCTTTCATGCCTAAAAGCCCGCACTTCAACCTGAAAGACCATAAATCTGACTTTAACTCGAACCCATCTATTAGACTGATATGCCCATCAAAATCTGATATCGGTAATATCAGCAAAAAGATTATTGATCGTATCATTCCGCAAATTAAAAAATTTGTAACACTTCCCAAGTTATTGAATGGTTCACTAGCATTGGGAATAAAAACTCAGCTTCATTTATTCAATTCGACATCGATTCTTACTATTCTTCGATTTCTCCAATTCTTTTAAACAAAGCACTGATCTTCGCCAGAAATAGATTGGATTTATCTACTGAGGAAATCAATATCATAACTCACGCTAGAAAAACCTTACTAAACTTCCAAGAAGAATACAGGACAAGAAACACATATAACAACTTATTCGATATTACGATGGGATCCATGGACTCTGCTCAAGTTACAGACCTCGTTGGACTATTTCTCCTCTATAATATTCATGACTCTTTTCCCCACCTCAAAGGTGGTCTTTATTGGGATGATTGTCTATTGTTATCTAACAATCTTAGCAATTCCAATATAGAGAAAAACAAAAAACAAATTAAAAAATTCCTCAAGGACTATTACAAGAAAATTCCTCAAGGACTATTACAGCCTTAGCATCACTTTTGAAAAAACTTTAAAAGTAGCTAATTTCCTTGACGTTACCTTAGACCTCTCTACGAATACTTATCAACCTTACCACAAACCCAACCAGAATCTACATTATGTACATTCACGATCTAACCACCCTGGCTCTATACTCAAGAACTTAGTATATAACATATCTCTTAGACTTTCTAAATTATCTTCCAATGAAGATATATTTTATAATAATGCACCCTTCTACAACGAGGCCTTAACTAGAAGTGGATATAAAGAAAAAATCTCATATATCCCCAACACTACTATGGACCATACTACAAAACCTAGCAAAAACTACAAACACCAAAAAATACCATTGAAACAAATACCTAAAGTGGTTATTCCTATTACACCAAACAACCGAAAAACCACAACTATTACTACACGATCTATGACCAATGTTATCAACCCACATATGAATATCAAGGACTCAAAATCTCATAATCTACCCAGTAATAACACCAAATACAACCACGGTAATTTACCAAATTCCACAAATAAGGATACTATCTATAGGAATTCTTCTAGAACACAACACAATAATATAAGTGGTAATAAGAACTTAACTAAAAACCGCAAAAGAAACATAACATGGTACAACGCACCCTTCAATCTGCAAACTATTGGACAAATCCTTTGAAATTCTACATAAACATTTTCCACCAAACCACAGATACCATTAAATATTCAACAAATATAATGTTAAATTCTCATACTCTACATCAAATAATCTCCAGCAAAAAATAAGCAACTACAACATTTATAAACTTAAAAATAATATGACTACACCACCACAACATAATTTAAATAGGACTGCACCTTTTAAAAAGGCAAATAATACAATCCTTCAACCTAGAAAACACAACCACCCAAATCACCAATACAAAAACAACAGAACACAAAATCACAATACAACCCTAGCACCAAACCACCCACAAAGCAACCTTCATTCTCCTGCTATCATTAATTACAATAAGAATAGCTCAAGGATTAATGAAAATAGTATAGGCACCCCCAACAACCATCTTACGTATGGCTGTAATTGCAGAAATAGAAGCATTTGCCCTTAAATGGCAATTGTTTGATTAATAATGTAATATATAAATGCACTGTATCTACTACAGACTCCAACAAAACATATATAGGATCGACATCAAACACATTTAAGAAAAGATTTTACGCACACTCTAGTAGTTTCAACAATACTAAACTAGCAAACACCACATCTTTAGCTGAAGCAGTAAATAATTATAAAAAGAAAAAAATAGATTTCAAGTTATCGAGGAACACCATTCTACAAAGAACTCCATATCTTGGGAACAGGAGGGAATGCAGATTATGTTCAGGGAAGATCTTGGAAATTACTAAATCTAAGGACGATTTATTAAATAAAAGGCAAGAACTGATCATAGTTTGTAATCACCGTATACGAAGAACATTTAAATACTATAAACCTAATTAAATATTCTAAATAGCAACTCACTATAATTCTATATAGAGTAACATTTATAAGTACCCCTTTCCCCTAAGTATATGCATTCATGCTTATTTTTTACCTTTTAATGTTTTAGCTTCCTTAGGTTAATGCGTTAATGACTAAAGGCAACAAGGTACACAACCACCCATAATTGCATGTATAAATATATATATCTATGTATGATATGGAAATATATTTATGTGTGTGTATATATATATTTATGTATGTGTATATATGTATGTGTGTGTGTGTGTATATATATATGTGTGTTTCTGTGTGAGTATATGTGTATGAGTGTTTATATATGAGTGTGTGTACATGTATGAGATGTGTACATACACATATATATGTGTATGTATATATATATATATATATATATATATATATATGTGTGTGTGTATATGTATAGGTGTGTATGTGTAGATATAGATATGTATGGATATGTGTGTATATAATTATGTGCACATGTGTAAATGTGTGTTTAGATTTGCATCTATTTGTGCGTATATATATTTTTGGTTGGATATCAATATAACTGTACCTCTATATAGTGTGGATATATGCACTTTGTAATCTATGAAATGTATGTGTTTTAACTATGCCAACATGTATTTATCTGATTTTGATTATTTATACATAAACATACTTGATAGTATTTTAGAGCGTATCATATGCTGTATTATACTAAGTGCAATTTACCACACCGTACTATATTGTGTTGGTTATGTTGTATATTATCGCATTACTGTATTTCATTATCTTATTATAATTTTCATCTTTTAATATACTATCTTTCCTAGCCATAACCTTAATTTATATTCACCTAAAAACTCAATACAACACTAATCACCATTTATTTTTACATTCCTTCTAAACTTGACTATACCAGATACATTCAACTATCAGTTTGACAATCCCTTTCCTCCTAATAGATTTTTATGCCAATTCTACTATTAACACCATTCAACCATTCCTTTCAAGGGGTCATGACCTCAACTAAAGTGTATTACTTTTCATCTTAACACCATATGAAAAAAACAATTTGGTTGGTTAGTTCTTCAACTACCTCCAAATAAGGACATGATACTAACATACTACTAATTCTGAATAAAATTATTATTGTTTTCGAAAACAGCTGGTGATATGCATGTAAGTAAATATTCTCTTTATCTGAGATTTTGTAACTAACCTTACATAGATCAATAACGGAATATAGCTACAATGTATTATCATCATCTAGAAACGATCATAAAGCAGTGAAGTATATCTCTAATGACTTGATTTTTTATTTCATTGTTTTAACTTATATATATATATATGTAGGAGGTGAGTTTTATTGTAGTACAATAAAGCAATGCAGATATCGGATAAGAAGCACTCTACAGTTTGTAGGACTGGAGTATACATAATATATAAGATCAAAAGATGGTTAAATGAGTTCCATGTATTTTATTATGCGCATTTCAAAAACAAATATCATCATGCAATAACATTTGTGTTTTCATCAGATAAAATAGGAGGACATGATATGAAGGTTAAAAACACTTGTGGATAGTGCAGTTTTAAATCAACATATATTGATTTAAATCAATATATGTTGATTTAAAACTGCACTATCCACAAGTGTTTTTAACCTTCATATCATGTCCTCCTATTTTATCTGATGAAAACACAAATGTTATTGCATGATGATATTTGTTTTTGAAATGCGCATAATAAAATACATGGAACTCATTTAACCATCTTTTGATCTTATATATTATATATATATATATATATATATGTGTGTGTGTGTGTGTATAAGCAAAATGATTAATGAAAGAGTTACAAGCCATTAAAACATATCTTTATGAAGCTCTTACATATGTTTCGCCCAATGGGGCTCATGTGAGGCAGATGCAAAGGCAAAGTTTTTAATTAAATACCCTATACGGGTAGAATAATACTTTGACATTGGAATGCATTGTTCAGTATAGAAAAATGGAGGAAAGGTGTTTGTAAGCTAAGGGTGGTAAATACCGGTGCTAGTGTAAAGTTACTTGTCAAACTAATGACTGCTACCGGCAATAGTAGGAAAAAGAAGAACAAACCTATATTGAAGAGCAGAAAATTGGTAATTTCCTTCGCTAAATAAATTGCGAAACAGCTACCAGAGCTGTCTGGGTGTTTCAGGCAGTTGTCCTATATAGGGTTGTTCTTCTTTTTCTTGATTTATTACGTTAAATTGAGTCTGGCAAATCATATTGTTATAGTTAGTATTTTTTTCACCCTAGTGAACTTGGTCACTTACAATTCAAACACACGTATGTTTATATTTGTGTTTATCTCTCTTGTATATTCAATTATATTACACGGCTCAGAAAATCTTTCTTTGAGCTATTTAATTTTAAGAGACTATTTTTAGTTTCTAACTCAATATATGATATGTGTATGTGTGTGTGTATATATATATATATATATATATATATATATATATATATATATATATATATATATATATGTATATATATATATATATATCATCATCATCATCATCAACGTTTAACGTCCGTGTTCCACGCTTGCATGGGTTTGGACGGGGGTTTTCCCACTTGAGGCAAGAGTGATTGACTTGCTCGCATAGGACTGTCTGGCGGGTTTTCTACAGCTGGATGCCCTTCCTAACACCAACCGCATTTACAGTGTGGAGCTGGGAGGTTTTTACCGTGTTGCCTACACGGCCACATTACAGCGTGGACTGTGTTTTTTTGTCGTGACACCTATATGATCTCATTTGTTTCGGCCTGGATGGTGTGGCACCAACATAACTTTACATAGAAGGGGGCGGTGTGGATGGGGTGGGGGTGTTTGGACGGGGGTGTATTTTGTTAGAGATGCCTACTGACTGTAGTAGGTTTTACTATGTATTTAGATAAGGCGGGTCTTCTCTATTACTGAGTACCGCCAAAGGTCTCGGTCCAGTGACATTGTCTTGGAGAGGTGTAAGTGTGTGAGGTCGGAATTTATCAGCTCGTCCCAGGTTTTTCTGGGTCTGCCTATTCCGTGGCTACCGTCTATCTTTATTGCCCTGCACTTTGTTATACAGCTATCGTCTTTCATGCGCATCACGTGTCCATACCAACGTAGCCTTCTCTCGAGTAAACAACATCTGGTCCCTCTTATTTCTAATTTTTTCCTTAGTTCGTTTATGCTTTGCTGTTCACGTATATTACTATTACACATCCAGCGGAGCATGCAAGCTTCGTTCCTCTCTAGTCTGCGTATATCCTCTGCACACAATGCCCAGGTCTCACTGCCATGCAACATTGCTGTTCGTATGCAGGCATCATACAACCTGCCTTTCATTTTTAGGGAGAACCCTTTAGCGGCTAATAGTGGTATAAGCTCTCTGAACTTTTTCCATCCAGTTCTGACTCTAGCTACTGTACTTTCAGAGCACCCTCCCCCACTGCTGATTTTGTCACCCAGGTAACGGAAGCTGTCCACTATTTCTATAGAGCCCTCTGCGCAGTTGAAAGAGCTAATATTTCGTGGGCACTTGCTGCTACTTATTGCACCAGAGCACCGGCCACATGTGAAATCTATGTTCTTAGTTAGCTTACCTGTGATCCCACTACATCTTTTATGTACCCATACTTTGCATTTCGGACACAAAATGGAGTTTCTACCTACGCCTTTCCTACACACTGAGCATGGCCACTTCCCGGAAGGGACCGCCGCCTTATTTTCTTTCCTACAAACTAGAACTTTGGTCTTAGCCAGGTTAATTTTAAGGCCTTTTGATTCTAGGCCGTGCTTCCATGTTTGGATTTTCTTCTCTCTCTATATATATATATATAGTATAAAGAAAACGAAAAATCAGTGATGCATCTGGACTTAATTTATTGCGTGTTACAATTGTTTCGCCGGCAGGTAGCTCGAGACATGGTCCCTGTATGGATCTGGCTGATTGTACGGCTGCAGGTTCTTTCAGGCACGGGTAGTTCGTTCGGAGAAAATTTTATCACTGGGGTGTTATCATCAAAAAACACCCTAAAAAAACCCTCTTCCACTGTTGTCATGCCATTGGCTATTTTTAATCCACGTCATCATAAGTTCTGGTCAGTATTTACTGCTACACAGGTCATCAGCCATTTTCCATCCAACACACTTCAATGGAGTCATGCTGTGTTCAGTATCTCACACATCTGTTCACACTCCAGAGTAGGCACCCACACATACGAATATACACACACATTCAGACACATTCGTGCATACACACACGTACGCATCTCTCCCTCACTTCCACGGACCCATCAGACTGAAAGATAACGCCATCAACCTGAAGTCTGAAATTATCATGACCTGCAGATACCAGAGAAGATGCACATTTGCAGCATGGAATCTTCCAGGTGACACAGGCTGGGGGCATGGGGACGGGTACGCACAGACCCGATTTGCCCAACAGAAGTAGGGGACCTGACGCCGTGCCCTGATGACAGTGTGTGACCCGTGAGGCAAACATATGTAAACCAGGGGCGCACCTAACCAAGCACACAACATTGGAAGATACATTGCATGGGCCGGGACTGGCTAACATGGGGCCCACTGCCGCCTGGTCCGATACCCCAAACATATAGAACAGCACACCCCAGCCACAGTGCCATGCCCCATGGCGACCGGGCCGGGCGTCCCCTTGAATGTGTACCCCGTCAATCGTGACTATATACTCTCCACCTGTTCCACTTTGGAACAATGATTACTACTGTCATTATTGTTCTATTATTGTTCTGTTACTGTTACTTGTTCTATATACGGACACAGAGTTGCCTGATAAAGGGACCCTGAAGTTCATCCAGTTTGACATAGATAGTTACTACGCCTCTATCTCCCCCATACTCTTAAATAAGGCACTCCTAATAGCTAAATCTAACAATAGCCTCACTAAAAAAGAAATAGACATAATTCTAGCGGCGCGTAGAACCATTATCCAGTTCGAAGGCTCCCACTGGACCAGAACCAACCGTCCTGATAACTTCGATATCACGCTGGGGTCCAGCGACTTAGCGCAAGCAACTGACCTGGTCGGAATATACCTCCTCCATAAGCTTAGGGACGAGGTACCGGCCCTACAAGGAGGTGTATATAGGGACGACGCCCTGTTTACCGTTAGGAACCATAGCCCCCATAGGATAGAGAACCTTAACAAACATATACACAGGTTCTTCAAGTCATACGGCCTATCCGTAATTATAGACCTCAACCACCAGGTTGTCAACTTCCTGGACGTGACCCTGGAGTTGAGTACGGGCCTATACAAGCCATACCATTAGCTTGGAGAGAGTTTTTCTTATATTAATTATGCCTCCAACCACCCTAAGCTGACTCTCAACTCCATCATAGTCTATAGCATCTCACATAGGATCTCGAGGCTCTCCGCCAATGACGATATATTCAACCAAGCGGCCGATTACTACAATAGGGCCTTGATAAGCACTGGCTTTAACCAAGGAATTTCCTACATCTCTAACGCTAGCTCCAGAAACCACCCCCTCATAAGACGAACGTTATAGTAAGCCATACCTATAACCGATCACGCGGCGACTTCGTAGGAGTCGAATATAATAGTATAGATAATCGCACTAAGGAACACAGCCGCAACGTTAATTAGACTGGCGACAGTATAGGTAACTTACCACACAATAAAGATCACGACCCCGGTGACAGTGACCACTGTAGCCTACTCGAATTATTCCCCTACTATAAAATCAACAAAGGCAACGGCCTACTACCAACATCTTCCTGTAGATAAACATAGCAGAAGGAGGAAGAGTGCACCCGAGTATAAAGTGAAAGGTGCACATAATGGGCTACAGCGCATTAACATGCATAAGGACGGTTACCCTGATGGAACCACCCGTAGCAAACGTACAAGGACACCGTAACGTCCTATGGTTCCATCCCCCTTACTCTCGGAGTGTGGCCTCCGACATACCCCCGTCGGAGTATACATTTCTTGTCTATACAGGGAGGTCTTTGAAAAGACCTCCCTGTATAGACAAGAAATGTATAATCTGTAAATTAAGCCCCCATATTAACTGTAAAACTAGAAATGTAGTATATAGCATAAGATGTACTGAAGGACAATGTAGAGATAAGAATATAGTGTACATAGGTGAGACAGCTCGTAGTATAGGGGAACAGATAAATGAACACTGGCGAGACCTTCAAGATAGTAAAGAATCATCTGTACTCTACCAACATGGTAAAATAGAACATAAGGGTAAATTAGAGAACATAGAAATAAAAATAGAATCTACACACAGAAAAGACGCAATGTTTAGACACATCACAGAGGCAATAAACATAAATAAACTCCAACCAAAATTAAATAGAAAACATGAATGGAACAGCAACATCACAACTTACAATTAAGGACAAAATGAAAACACTTGCCTATGCTCCCCAAGCAAGCCTAGGCAAAGATGAGAAAGACTGCTTTTACGAGCAACTTTTACAAACAACCGCAATGACAGAGGACGAAGACATCGTTATGCTAGCAGGGAACTTCAATGGTCATGTTGAACAGCTCCAGGATGGTTACACTGGGGTACATGGTGGGCACGGTTACGGCTCAAGAAATGAAGAAGGAGTGAGACTTCTTGAATTTTGTGATGCAAGTACACTGTCTATTTGCAACACAAACTTCCAGAAACCTGCCAATCACCTAATAACCTACAAATCTGGCGAGCACATAAGCCAGATTGACTTCTTACTAGTTAGGCAGCGGGACAGACATATATTGTTTAATACCAAGGCATACCCTGGGGAAGAATGTACCCCACAGCATAGGTTCGTCGTTAGTGATATCTCAGTAAGCAAGAGATGGAATGAGACATACAGGAAGGTGTGGAGAAGAAAGGTCTGGAAGCTAAAAGACCTTTCACTAAAATACAAATTTAGGAAAGCCCTTCAAGATATGTATGACGAAAAACAAGACGATTTAGAGATGTATGACATAGATAATAACTGGAATTTCTTAGGTGACAACTTACTGCAGGCTACTGATGAAACTTGAGGCTGGAGCAGAGCTCCAACCAGTCAGAGAGTGACCTGGTGGTGGAACAGCACAGTAGATAAGGCCATTAGAGACAAAAGACTAGCATGGAAGGCTTGGAAAATGGGTGGGAGTAGGGAAGAATATACAGACGCTAAGAGAGAAGCTAGACGTCAGGTGTACTTAGCACGCAGGGAGGCTGAGAGTTGGAGGTTTGCCAATGTTCTGTGACGGGAAGATCAGAGGCGTGCAGTGTTCCACATTGCAAGGCAGTGTGTCAATGCAAATCAGGATGTTGTTGGAGATAAATGTGTCCGGAATGATACCGGTGTACTTAGTGTCACAAATGATCAGAAAAAGGAGGCCTGGAAATGTCATTATGAGAGACTGATGAATGTGGAGAACGAATGGGAGAGAGAGAAATTACCCTCAGTAGATCCGACAGAGGGACCAGCTATTGAGATTGACGAATATAGGGTCCAAGAGGCGATTAGGGAAAAGAAAAAGGGTAAGGCTGCTGGACCATCGGGAATAGTTGCTGAGATGCTGAAGGCATCAGGGACGTAGGTACTAAACTGGTTGCACGCATCATCAATCAGGCTATATATGGTGGTGTCATACCCAAACACTGGTGCAGCAGTATTCTCATAAATTGCTACAAAGGTAAAGGGGATGCTCTGGAGAGGAGCAATTATAGGGGTATAAAACTGTTAGATCAGGTTATGAAAGTGGCAGAAAGGATATTAGCACAACTAATTAGAGAAAGGGTCAAACTAGATGAGATGCAGTTTGGTTTTGTGCCTGGGAAGAGTACAACAGATGCCCTCTTCTTGGTGAGACAATTGCAAGAGAGGTTCTTAGAGAAAAATAAGCCACTATACTTAGCCTTTGTTGACCTAGAGAAGGCCTTTGATAGGGAACCCCGATCTGTCATCTGGTGGTCCCTAAGGAAGCTAGGTTTTGAGGAATGGCTTGTGAGGACAGTGCAAACTTTGTACAGAGGAACTGGGTAGGAATGGAGTTTAGTGAGGAATTCCAGATGTTGCCACATGTACTATTTACATTATTACCACTGTGGTTATTGTTGTTGTTCGTATTGTTACCGTTATTACTACTGTGGTCGCTGCTGCTGTGTCTGTGGTTAATGTTTCTATTATTATCATTATTATTATTGTGGTTGTTGTTGTTCTGTCTATCGTTAGTATTATTATCGGTGTATAACGGTAGTAGTAATATAAACAATAACTCTGAGTATAGAAATAACAGCCATGACAATAACAATAGCAGGAAAGTGAGAAATAGTAATAATGGTAATAATACTAACGATAGAAAGCTATCAACCACCAAGTATTGGAAGCTATCAACCACCTCTATAGATCCTACCTGTAATTGAAAAATGTGTCTATCACTGTGACTTCTACTGTCAAATTTCCCTGTACATCTACTGCATATGTAGTTTTCCCTACCTGTTAGTTTGCCTGCTATCCCGCTACATTTCTTGTGTACCCAAGATCTGCATTCTGTACATTATATAGAATTTATGCCAACTCCTTTCCTGCATATCGAACATGTCCATTTCCCTGATGGAATCAGAGTTTTGTCCTCTTTCCTACTTATCAACACTTTTGTCTTAGCCATGTTCACTCTCAGTCCTCTTGATTCCAACTGCTGGTTCCATAGCCAGAATTTATTCTCTAGCTCCTCTACTGATTCTGCTATAAGAACCAGATCGTCAGCATAAAGAAGTTCCCATGGACAGCCAGTCTTAAACTCCTCTGTTATAGCTTGGAGGACTATAATGAACAAGAGTGGACTGGTGACCGAACCCTGATGTACTCCTACTTGTATCTGGAATTCCTCACTAAACTCCATTCCTACTCTCACTTTACTGACAGCACCCCTGTATATAGCTTGCACTGTCCTCTCAAGCCATTCCTCAAAACCTAGTTCCCTTAGGGACCACCAGATAACAGACCGGGGTACCCTATCAAAGGCCTTCTCTAGGTCAACAAAAGCTAAGTATAGTGGCTTATTCTTCTCTAAGAACCTCTCTTGTAATTGTCTAACCAAGAAGAGGGCATCCGTTGTACTTTTCCCAGGCACAAAACCAAACTTCATCTCATCTAGTTTGACCCTTTCTCTAATTAGTTGCGCTAGTATTCTTTCTGCCACTTTCATAACCTGATCCATCTGTTTTATGCCCCTATAATTGCTCCTCTCCAGAGCATCCCCTTTTCCTTTGTAGCAATTTATAATGATACTGCTGCACCAGTCGTTAGGTATGACTCCGCCATATATAGCTTGGTTGACGATGCAACCAGTTTAGTGCCTACGTCCCCTGATGCCTTCAGCATCTCAGCAACTATCCCTGAAGGTCCAGCGAGTTTACCACTTTTCATTTCCTTAATTGTCTCTTGGGCCCTATATTCGTCAATCTCAATAGCTGGTCCCTTTGTTGGGTCTACTGGGGGTAGTTTCTGTCTCTCCCATTTGTTCTCAACATTCATCAGTCTCATGTAATGACATTTCCAGGTCTCCTTTTTCAGATCATTCGTGACACTAAGTACACCCGCATCATTTCAGACACACTTATCTCCAACAACATCCTGATTTACACTGACACACTTCCTTGCAATGCGGAACACCACACGTCTCTGATCTTCTCGTTGCAGAACAATGGAAAACCTCCTACTCTCAGCCTCCCTGCATGCTAAGTACACCTGAAGTCCAGCTTCTCTCTTTCAGCGGATGCATAAAGGTCTCTACCCCCATTTTTCCAAGCATTCCATGCTAGTCTTTTGTCTCTAATGGCCCTATCTACCATGCTGTTCCACCACCAGGTCACCCTCTGTCCGTTCGGAGCACTGATTCAGCCACAAGTTTCTTCAGTAGCCTGCAGTAAGTTGTCACGTAAGAAATTCTAGTTATTATCTATGTCATACATCTCTAAATCGTCTTCTTTTTCGTCATACACATCTTGAAGGGCTTTCCTAAATTTATATTTTAGTGAAAGGTCTTTTAGCTTCCAGACCTTCCTTTTCCACACCTTCCTGTATGTCTCATTTTGTCTCTTGCTTACTGAGATGTCACTAACGACTAACCTATGCTGGGGGGTACATTCTTCCCCTTGGGTATGCCTTAGTATTTGACACCATCTCTCTGTCTCGTTGCCTAACTAGCAAGAAGTCAATCTGGCTTGTGTGCTCATCTGATTGGTAGGTTTCTTGAAGTTAGTGTTGCAAATGGTTAGTTCACCTGCATCACAAAATTCAAGAAGCCTCACTCCTTCTTCGTTTCTTGAGCCATAACCATGATCCCCATGTACCCCAGTGTATCCATCCTGAAGCTGTCCAACATGACCATTGAAGTCCCCTGCTAGTTTAACTAGGTCTCTGTCCTCTGGCATTGTGGTTATTTCTAGAAGTTGCTCGTAAAAGTAGTCCTTCTCTTCTTTACCTAGGCCCGCCTGGGGAGCAGAGGTTGAGATAATTGTCAGCAGTCTCTTGCTTACAACTAATCTAATCTTAATTACTGACTCTAACTACCTCTATTGTCTTATTGATCCACCTCTCGGCCAGTAAAATGCCTACCCCACCTAACCCATCATCATTTCCTACCCAGGAAAGCTTATAGCTAAGATGTTTGCCTGCGATTATTCTTGCTGAGGCACCTCTCCATCTCACCTCTTGCACGCAGCACACATCCACATGTCTTCTCTCTAGCATCTCCGCTATCTCACCAGATCTACCTGTCAGGGTGCCAACATTAAGTGTGGCAACTCTGAGATGCAACGTTTTTCGTTGAAATTTCTTCCTTTTCTGCAACGATTGCTTGATGACGGTGGGGGTTCACACACATGGCCGCATTAGCCACCCCACTACCGTACACAGCCCTATCATGGTTAGTGTTATTGCTGTTCACACAGTTATTGAGATATATATTTGTTGTGCTCATAATTGTTTTGGCATTAATACACTGGTTGGATGCCCTTCCTAACACCAGCACCACTTTACAGCATGGACTGGGTGGTTTTATTCGTGCCACAAGCACTAGAGAGGTTGTCTTACAGACTCAGAGCCCCACTCCACCCCTCCATTTTACAGCATGGACTGGGTGCTTTTATTTGTGCCACTAGCACTAGAGAGGTTGTCTTACTGGACTTAGGGGACTTCTCTACCCCGCACGGTGTCATTGTAATGTTTGAATGTCTGCCTTTTTGTCAAAGCCAGTAGCATCGTTTACTAGTGTTGTTGTTGCTGCTGCTGTTGTTTTTGATTTTAGCTACGATTAGTTCGTAGCCATAGCAACGAGGAAGGTAGGGGTGTTGCGTTCAAAACATTTGTATTTTGCTTTTTTTTTGATGTTGCGTTTGTCTGTCTTCTGCTCTGTAGTTCTTTGCCTTGTTACTTATCTATATATATAAAACAGAGGATGGCTGTCTGTCTGTTTCCCTAAAACTCGAGAAGTATCCAACCGTTTTTTTTTCAAACTTTACACATGTTTGAGCAAAAAAAAATTTAAAATTATTCTGACCTAGTGATCGAATTAGTGAAGTGGCCAATTTCTGTACATTATGAGGGAGTAAGAGGGGAGAAAAATAAACGGAGAGGCGATGTGAAGGAGTGGCTCTCTACTCCTCCTCCCAATTCGTCACAGCGTTTTTAGATAGAGGGGAGAAATGTGAACGAGTTACAGAGAGAAAGAGTGAGAGTGAAAGAAACAGACAGACTAAAAGAGGGGGATAGCGAGAGAGAGAGAGAGAGAGAGAGAGAGAGAGAGAGAGAGAGAGTGACAGACGCCGTCTTTTGAGAGTTGTATGCGTCAAAGATACATGACAGTGGAATAACTATTGCGTGTGTGTGTACGTGCGCGCGCGTGTGTGTGAGCGTTTGCATCATGCGTGAGTGTGTATGTGTGCGTGAGTGTTTATAAACTCTCTCACATGGTCTGATGGAATTAACCCTTTAGCATTTACATTACTCTATATATACTATATTATTTTCATGGTAACGGCTTTATCTCACATAATATAAAAATCTCATAGATTTAATATTATTTATTTTGAGAACAATACCTTAACCCTTTAGTATTAATGTGAGTGAGTTATAAAGAGAAAGAGTGAGAGTGAAAGAAACAGAAAGACTAAAAGAGGGGGATAGCGGGAGAGAGAGAGAGACTCTGGAAGAGGGGAAGGAAAGCTATATGTCTTCCTGTCTGCATTACGATACATATATACACACACACACACTGATCGCGTCATAATGACGTAATGCAGACAGCCAGACAGATATTATAAGGGCGCAACGTTATATCTATGTATCTATCTAAAAAGAAAGACTAAGAATTATAGAGAGAGATCGCTAAATCGCCTAATGCGGTCCCTAGGGCATTGAAAATTTGAAATATTTTTTGCTCAAAACACTCACGGGACCATAAGTATTACATATGTAAAGTTTGAAAACAATCGGTTGGGTGGTTCTCAAGTTTTAGTGAGCTGACAGACAGAAAGACATTCTCTGTTTTAGATATATAGATATATATATAATTATATATTCGTGTACAGATATTTTTGCATGCACAATAACAAATATAAATAAACGTATTTATTTCACGAGGCCCCAATAAGGATAAATATATATCAAATATATAAGAACCCTAGAGCAAATCCCGAGTAAAACCGGGCCATTCTGCTAGTATTTAATATAGCAGTTGACATCCTTTGAACTAAACATTTTGAGAGAGCTTAGAGATACAACAATAACAATTACTATTATGATGGAATTGGTGGTGGTGGTGGGAGTGATATTGCTGCTATTTGCCTTCTGTCCCATTGACAATAAAAATTATTATATCGCACTAAGTCAGTCTACTTATATCTTTTCGAAGAGTCTTCCTTTCTAGTCTTGTTACTGCTACCTCCCCTCTCCCCATTCTCAGTAAATTTGATGACCAGAAGGTAGTGCAGGAATAGTGGTGGTAGCAATGATGGAGTGGTGATGAGACAGTGGTGCTGTAGTGATGGCGTTGTTGATGTTGTTGGTTTGTCTCTGGCTAAATTTTGTAGTCAATTACAATGTACTAGCAGAAAAACCACCCTTCGGGTGGTTTTCTGCTAGCATGTGTTGTGTGTATCATCATCATCATCATTGTTTAACGTCCGTGTTCCACGCTTGCATGGGTTTGGACGGGAGTTTTCCCACTTGAGGCAAGAGTGATTGTCTTGCTCGCATAGGACTATCTGGCGGGTTTTCTACAGCTGGATGCCCTTCCTAACACCAACCACATTTACAGTGTGGGACTGGGAGGTTTTTACCGCGTTGCCTACACGGCCACATTACAGCGTGACACCTACACGACCTCATTTGTTTCGGCCTGGATGTTGTGGCACCAACATAACTTTACATTGGAAGGGGCGGTGTGGATGGGGTGGGGGTGGTGGGACGGGGGTGTATTTTGTTAGAGATTCCTACTGACTGTAGTAGGTTTTACTTTGTATTTAGGTAAGGCGGGTTTTCTCTATTACTGAGTACCGCCAAAGGTCTCGGTCAAGTGACATTGTCTTGGAGAGGTGTAAGTGTGTGAGGTCGGAATTTATCAGCTCGTCCTAGGTTTTTCTGGGTCTGCCTACTCCGTAGCTACCGTCTATCTTTATTGCCCTGCACTTTGTTATACAGCTGTTGTCTTTCATGCGCATCACGTGACCATACCAACGTAGCCTTCTCTCGAGTAAACAACATCTGATCCCTCTTATTTCTAATTTTTTCCTTAGTTCGTTTATGCTTATTATACGCAGATATATATACATGTAGATATGATACATCAAATAAAATTGTAATTGACAATACATAGAAATTGAACGAAGACTACGTTACACTGTCTCATGTAATCAGCAACGTAATCCATGATACATTAAAAAAGACAATATTATATATAAACTGCATTAGGAGAAAATTAGTGACAGAAAATTAGTATGTTTATTTAAGCGATGGCCAACCGGAAGTGTTGACATTTCAGAAATTTTAAAGAAGTGAATCTTTAAATAAACAAAATATATTTAATCAACAGCCACGAAATGTAGTAGATAAATTATGTAATATTCATTCATCATTTATTCAAAGTAATCCAACTTATTTTACTAATGGGATAAAAAATTATAAACCGTACGCAGTCTTGCGCTCCTTACTTTATTATAGTTTAGATTGCTGTGTTTGTTTGACATTTTTGTGTTAGCAGTAACTATGTGGTTTGTTACTTGTATTTAATATACATGTTGACATGATTTCTTAATATTTGAACCAAACAGTTTGAGAGAAAACTTGAGCTACAATAATGATGATTATTATAGCCGAGGTTAACTTTGCCTTTCATCCTTACGGGGTCGATAAAATAAAGTACCAGTAATGCACTGGGTAATTGATGGCCTTGTTCCAAAAGTAGAAACAATTATTATATTTTAGTAGTGCTAGGTCCCAGAAGGCTGCGTGTTCGAATCACGTCGGAGTCACCACTTTTAGGGTTACTCACTCCAGTGAGTACTACCGGAATCCAACTACTAAATTTAATAAAGAAAAAAGGATAGGAGATCTTCCTACAAATTCGTGTTTCGTGTGAGTCATCTCTCACTACAAAAGGTAATGATTAAAGCATAACAATTTCTCAACCGAATATCAAAGGTAACTTGATTTATTTGTAGTCCATATTACAAAAGTGTAGTAAACAAATGTCTACGTAGCATTATGAGGTATAGTCCAGAACCATGAGGTGTGATTCGAAGAATGTTATCATGCTTGTGCTCGGTGTTGTCAGCTTGAGAAGAAACCGCCAGAAAGAGAGTATACCTTTGGCGTAACCATGCCTGGCCTTACTAGGCCAGGCGGCCAAGAGGTGAAAAGAGAGAAAGATAGCTTTGAGCTCCCTCTTTTATAGTTCCCTGGGCGGAAATTACAAGGAAGTTTCTGGAATTTCAACGGGAAGTAACTCCAGCTACTTCCCTCGTCTAGAGAGCGCTGCAATATTAATAGGTGGTAAAATTGCCGTTATTTGGCTGTTGTATTTAGTGTAGACAGAGGGGTTTTCTACCATTTGTAACCATTTTCTTTTTTTTTTAATATACAATTGTTAATACAAAATTAAGTATTTGAACCATATGCCAGGATATTATGGGATCTCACTTCCTGAGAGTAGAACTGGTGCGTTATATCCCATTTGCAATAGGAGTTATTTCAGAATGATCTATCCACCACCATATGTCTCCAGCCTATATATATATATATCCGACAAGGGAAAAGAATTCTGCGTCATCAGCAGAGAGGCCTACAACACCCTGGCCCTCCAACACCTTGACGATGACAACCTCTACTCCAAGGTCATGGGAATCACTCCCGCGCAGATAGAAGAGCACATCAACGCCGCCTGGACCAACATCTGCGACCAGCGGAAGCTCCCGAAGAAGCTGAGATACAACCTCCTCACGAGGAACAGCAGACTACCCGCCTTCTACCACCTCATGAAAACACATAAACAGGGACCCAACCTGAAGATCAGGCCCATTGTATCGAGCGTGGAGGGACCACTCTACAAAATTTCATGGCTCCTAGCCAGAATACTCAAACCCATCTTAGACACCTTGCCGGGACACGTTAACAGCTCCGAGGAGGTGTTGAAGCGCCTGCATCAAATGGATCCCGACACCAGAAAGGATAACAGATATGCCTTCAGCCTTGATGTAGTCGCTCTCTACACCTCGGTCCCGGCACTCCCGGCCGTCAATATACTGATGGAACGCGTCCAATCCACCGACCTACACTGCTTCGGGCTCACCACCACTGACATCCACCAACTCCTATCCATCGTCGTCGACAACACCTACTTCGGATTCCTTGACCAAACATACCAACAAACCTCGGGATTGCCCATGGGATCAAGCCTGTCGGGTGTGCTAGCGATCTCTTACATGGACAACCTCGAGCGCAAGGCACTCAACGCTTGCCACCCCAACGCCGTCGCCTTTTTCTCAAGGTACGTGGACGATATTCCCATCCTCACATCTTCCCAAGACACAGCGAACAGAATCTATGAGACGTTCAACAACACGGACGAGAACATTGACTTCAGTGTTGAACACCCCAACGAAGACGGGTCACTTGCTCTCCTCGACTTCCGAATCAACATCACGGAACAGGGAAGGATCCACTGCAACTTCTACTGAAAGGCCAAAAGAGGATACATCACGAACGAGATCGCGCGAATCAAAAACAGATGCAGCGATCCCGCGAGTGGTGTCACACATACCAAGCGATTCCTCGAGGTGCTGGAGACGAATGGGTACCCTACCTCGCTCACAGACAGAGTGGGAGACGCCAGACGCAAGAGACAGAGAGGCACCCAAGGCAAGTGCTTCCTTAAAATGCCACACCTGGGCGAGAATACCACCAACGCTATCCGCAAGGCTATACGGAGGGAGGGCCTCGACATCCACCTGGCCCACTCGGGCCCCTCCCTGCGAAGATGCCTCTCCAGGAAACCCGGGAAATCTACTGACGCATGCTCCCTCAGAGACTGCCCGATACGCAATGCGAACTGTTGCCTACGCACATACGTCGTGTATAAGATAGAATGTGACAGGTGCAACCAATACTACATAGGTAGCACAATCCGACCTTTGCACATCCGGATCAAGGAACACACTAAAACCAGGGCCTCGTCTTTCCGGAAACACATAGACAAATGCGGAAACAAAGACGGAAGGCCCATTGTCACAATTCTAGCGACTGAAAGAAACGTTGGCACGTTACGTATCAAGGAAGCGCTTTTTATCAAACGCCTTGCACCGCAAATAAACAATCGATCCGAGAGAAGCGAAATGAAGTGGCTGGTTTAAGTTAACAAACGATGCAGCAACACACGCACACACACACACAAACGAGACAACTACACACGCACACGCACACAGTAGCATTCCACCATACGAACATACTACACTGCCAATACAGAGGAACAAGGCAACAACACACACACACACACTCAAGCGAGACAACAACACACGCACACACACACACAGTAACATTTAACAAACAGGCAGAGAATGGACTGACAGCTAGCACCACCCCACTCCCACATTCGGCCGCTGACCTCTGCCCGACCGACCCCATTTCACGCGCACGCGCGCTCTGCTGAATACCTCAGATATTCAAAACAACGAACAGCGGAGGACGCGTTTCGCACCTTTCCGACAGACAACCTTTCCCCCACCCCGGAAAAAACCCCCAGTTGATGGATGTGAATCCGAAATATATAGGGACAATTAAATCATTCCCAAGGTAACTCTCTCTCGTGTTCTTATTTTTATTTTATCCTTTATACTCTTTCCTTCATTCTTCTACACGTCTTATACACACCATGCATCTCAACGTACACCCACTTACATCTCTCTCTCCACCACCAGATCTTGTTACCCGGAGATTTACCCATTTGCATTGTCGAGGCTTCCAAACGACTTAAAGATATTTACCATATATATATATATAATGAGTTGACGGACCCAGCATATTTATCAATGCCAGGACCGGTTGTATCTCAGCGTACTCAATATATATATATATGGAGGCACATGGCTTAGTGGTTAGAGCATTGGCCTTGCAATCGAAAGATTGTGAGTTCAATTCTCAGACCGGGTGATGTGTTGTTTCTTTGAGCAAGACACTTTATTTCACATTGCTCCAGTTTACTCAGCTGTAGAAATGAGATGATAGGGATTGGGTCCCTATCATTCCACTGCAAAGTGGTCGTGGAGGTGCCACGGCAAAAAAGCACCCAGCACTCACTGTAAATGAGGTTGGTGTTAGGAAGGGCATACAGCTGTAGAAATCAAGCCAGAATCAGTTCCCGCCCCACCCTTGCAAGCAGGGAAAAGTGGACGTAAAATGATGATCAAAATGATGATATATTCCTGTCTGTTTGTTTGTTCACAAACTACTCCTATGGTTTTGGGGATAGACCCCCATAACCATATATATTCTGAAACTACATTGCCCAGGGTACTTGGATAATCAAAGGGTTCCCTGGGGGCACAACCCCAGGCTGAAATTTTTTCCCTTCGATTTATATGAAATTTAAACTATAGGTAAATATGCCTATTCACAAAATTTCAGCAAATTTCAATAATATTACGACACCCTAATGGAGGTTAAACTCCCTATTAGGGTTCTCCAGAGGCACAAACCCTAGCTGAAAATGTTTTCCCTTCGATTTATATGAAATTTAAACCATAGGTAAATGACAAGATATGATGCCTATTCACAAAAGTTTTGAATTATTTACAAGAAACAAAATAAGAATAAGATTTAATAATTGTTTCTACTTTTGGCACAAAATTGGCACATTTATCCAGTACATTACTGGTACTTTATTTTATCGACCCCGTAAGGATGAAAGGCAAAGTTAACCTCGACGGGATTTGAACTCAGACCGTAAAGAGACGTAACTATGCTAGAAAGCATGGCGTCCAACCCTCTATCAAAGATTTAATAATGTAATTTTGATTTGATATATTACAAAAAATAATGTTTTCCAATTTTTCATGCATTACATTTTACATTGAGTAATATTGAAACGCAGAGTTTTCTCCATAAATTATATCACTGATTTAAAATCAATCATCATTTTCTTACAAAAAAAATGTGTACAACGCAACAAGGCACAGGTAATTCGGCTAGTATATATATATATATATATATGAATGAATGTATAGTATATTTAGCAATATACTGTATGTTTAATTAAAAACATTTAGAAGACCATTCGCTATGAGTTTTAAAGTAGTGACTATGTCACTTACTTATTCTCGGCAAAAACAACATATTTATATATATTATATATATATATATCATCATCATTGTTTAACATTCATTTTCCATGCTAGCATGGGTTACATGGGTTGTCTTATTTGAGGCAAGTTGAGGTCAGATGACCATGTCTTGCTCATACAGAACTGATTTTAGCTTGGTTTCTATGGCTGGATGCCCTTCTTAATGCCAACTACATTTACTGTGAGTACTGGGTGCTTTTTGTCATGACACCTACACGACCAATTTACATTGTGGGCTGGGTGCTTCCCGTTGTGACACCTACACGACCACGTTAGTGTGGGCTGGATGCTTTTTATCATGAAACCTACACGACCACCTTTCAGTGTGTGTCGGGGGAGTGTTAGGATGTGGATATATGAGCATGTGTGAGAAGCGGAGTGTTAGGACGTGGGAGGTGTATGGAAGGGGGATGAAAGTGAAGATGGTGTATACCAGATGTATGAGCTCATGGGAGAGGGGTGGAGCTGAATACTATATGTATGTTTCAGCCTGTGCTCATGGGAAGGTGGGTCTTATATATATATATAGTGAAAGAGTGAAGAATAACATGGTCAACAGTACAAAAAGGGTTTTATTTACAGTATTAACAATTGTTTCATTGATTAGTTGTCTAAAAATTGCTAATCACTTGAAGTTGTGTCACTCAATTTTAAATACAATGCATGCTTAACCAAATCATCAGAAAAACTGATTAAAATTATACACAGCGTTTGTAATATACTAGGGAAATTCAAATTACAACATCATTAATAAAGAAAAAAGAAAAAGATAGAGAAAAAGAAAGAAGAAAAAGAAAGTAAAAGAAAAAGAAAAAATAATAAATAAATAATAATAAATAAGTTATAATGAAGATGATAAAAAAATGTATATGTGTGCGAAGAAAAGTGAACATAATATGATTGTTGAAAATAGTTGTGGTGTTGGTGGTTAAAATATAAAGATGTGATGGTATAAACATGAAAATATTAAATATATACATATATGTATTGGTTAAATTAATAAATTAATAAATTGGAAGTTATGTTAGAAGTGAAGAGAATACAATAGGATATAATGTAAGAGGTGAAATATATTTAAGGAAAGAGAATGAAATTTGAATAATATTAGCTGCTAGAAGAACTATCATTAGGTTCAATAATAGTTACTGGAAAAGAAAAAAACAGACAGAATAACTTTGATATCACTATGGGATATCAAGTAACAGACATAGTTGGAATATATATAGCACATATCTTACATAAGGAATTTGATAACCTCCAGGGAGGAATTTATAGAGACAATACACTACTTTTAGCTAAAAACTTAAATAATCAAAACCTGGAAACACGTAAAAAGATAAGAACCTTCTTCAATAAACTAGAGCTAAGCATCACTTTCGAACTCAACTCTAAAAAAGCTAACTTCTTGGATGTATCATTCAACCTAAACACAGGACTAATAGAGCCCTTCCATAAAAATAACGAAAATCTAGCCTACATTAGTTATAACTCAAACCACCCTCGCTCCACAATTAACTCCATAGCACATAATATATCCCTTAGAATTTCACACTTATCTTCTAACCTAGAGATTTTTAATGACCACGCGAACTACTACAACATAGCTTTACTTAAGGCAGGCCACAAAGAGAGGCTCAAATACATACCAGATACAAACAACAACACACTTAACAGCAATAACACCACCCACACCTCTAGAAATAACAAATATAGGACTAAACATAGAAATAGACGAGCACCAGAAATAAATGAACTGAATACTAATATAAGGACCCTAGGGACTATAGAAGATCCAGAGATAGGAAATACTTATGGTTCAATCCAATATTTAACTCCTCTATAAAAACCAAACTACCTTCTACATTCTTTAAATTAATTGATAAGCACTTCCCTAAACTTCACAAATACCATAAAATCTTTAATAGAAATACTATCAAACTATCTTATTCTACTGCAACCAACATAGAATCACACATACATAAAATTAACTATAAAAGAATCTATAATGCAAATAACCTACAAATAAACACCATAACACCAAATAGAAAACACAAACACATAACAACCACACAACCACACACGTCAAAATGCATCACAACAAAACATCAACAAACCCAAATCTCAGCCCATACATAACAACATACAAAACTGCATCGTTGAACCGGCACACAGTAAAGCCTCAAAATGTAACTGTCACTTACCGGATAAGTGCCCACTACAAAATAGATGCCTGGAGTCAAATGTAGTGTACCTGTGTACTATAAATTCAGGCAACTTAGCATGGCACTACATAGGTTCTACGGCGGGGGAGTTAAAAAAAAGATGGTACATCCACAGACACTCTATAAAGAACCGTAGACTAATAAACACAAAACGCTCGCCAATAAAATCTGACAGCTTAAAGATACAAACCAAGAATACTGGATTAGCTGGTCGAAATTGTCAGGGGCAAAGGCCTACAGAAATGGAATGTCCCACTGCGGACTTTGCAATATGGAGTTGCTCCATATTTTAAAATATGACAAAATGCTGCTTAACAGCAAAATTGAACGGTTAATTTTCTGTAGGCATAAAGCATCTACTAAATTCGCTAATTTCAAACCAACTTGATTCGAGCCAACAATTCCATAATTCAAATTGTACCACCTGAGTCTATTATAATAACCCATTGTTGTTATTATTAACTGTCAATAAATCAACATCATAACCTCCTAACTCTTCTCTCTTTCATTCTCTTTCCCTAAATCTATTTCACCTCTTACATTATATCCTATTGTATTCTCTTCACTTCTAACATAACTTCCAATTTATTAATTTATTAATTTAACCAATACATATATGTATATATTTAATATTTTCATGTTTATACCATCACATCTTTATATTTTAACCACCAACACCACAACTATTTTCAACAATCATATTATGTTCACTTTTCTTCGCATACATATACAATTTTTTAATTTATTTTTTATCATCTTCATTATAATTTATTATAATTTATTTATTATTTTCTCTTTTTCTTTATTGCTGATGTTGTAATTTGAATTTTCCTAGTATATTACAAACGCTGTGTATAATTTTAATCAGTTTTTCTGATGATTTGGTTAAGCATACATTGTATTTAAAATTGAGTGACACAACTTCAAGTGATTAGCAATTTTTAGACAACTTAATCAATGAAACAATTGTTAATACTGTAAATAAAACCCTTTTTGTACTGTTGACCATGTTATTCTTCACTCTTTCATTATTATTACTCCAAGATTAACTTGCATAGGAATTCCTGAGAACTCACAAACTCGCTACCTAAGAAAACTTCTTGTTGAGTCAAACAAAGCTGTACGCTAAAACTATCCACAATACGGAGTATTCACAACTTCTAACTGGATTACCTATAACGATAATTTGTTATCCCATATATATATATATACACTTATGCTCTTTTCCTGGTCAGACAACTGCAAGAGAAATTTCTAACAAAGAAAGAATCACCATATCTAGCATTCGTTGATCTAGGAAAAGCTTTTGACAGAATACAACACACCTTAGTAAGGCTGGCCTTAAGTAATTTAGGCATAGACAAATAGTTTCTAAGAGCTGTGCAAGCCATCTGCAGAGTTTCGGCTAGGAAAGTGAGAGCTATCAATGATTTCAGTGAAGGGGTTAGGGTGCAAATAGATGTGGTTCATGACTCAGTTCATAACACCTATTGTTTAAAATGTATATATTTTGGGATAAAATCCCTTTATCAAATGAATAATTGAGGAAACTAATTTGGAGCAGGAATATCTTGTTGCTCATATGCTGCCATTTTTTAATTTGAAAGTGATGTTTTTTTTCCAATGCTGGAAGTAGTGACCGGATCACATGCTATGTGTTTTAAACTATGGTTGTATCTGCTTTTGAAGTAGAATGAAGTGTGGTATTGAGTCTGTTGACGTTAGCCACTGGATATTGAATTCAAGCCTGTTGTTTGTATGGTGTTTGAGTTTAGCTATTAGAATAGATTCTTTCATTCTGAGATAACAGTATTCCTATCCCCGGCTTCAATATTGTTAAATTTTCATTTATGTTCTTTGACAAGGATATGTAGTAGTTTGATTGTGTCACTGATGTAGAATTTGGTGCATTGTATATATAGTGTACTAGTTATGTTCATGCCTTTTTTTTATAATCATTTCCACATTGAGAGGCCACAGTTAGCTAACTGTATATACAATCCCATTCTGTAGATAACCATGGCTATCTTGTCATTGAAGTGTGGCAACTTCAGCAAATAGGTGTTGGAAGATGTCTTATGTTTAGGGCCCTGAAGATGACTGGTGGTGAATGCTTTAAGAAATGTATAATATGGATGGCCCAGTCCTCTGCCTTGTTGCATTTATTCCAGATGTGTGTGATTTCATTCAGTCTTAGTACTGAAAGGAAAGGCTGATTTGTAGTGTACAAAAAGGCGACAGGGATCCAGTGTCATCAGGATGGTTTATGCTGAACTGTATGTTATCCATGTTAGAGAACATTCTGAATGTTTTGTTGGCTTGTTCACAGGAAGATGTGAGAATGAGTATATCAAATACATATCTGGTGAAGCAGGCACAGGAATGGCAGGTGTTGAGTGCTCAATGTTTCTGGCCTGAAAAGCTGGATCCTATGGGTGGACCTGTTGATTCGTAGGTGTGATTGTGGGAAGTAACGTAGGTATTTTTGATGATGATAGATAGAAGTTGATGGATATCAAGGTCAGTGAGACTGAAGCAGTAAAAATCAGAAGAGATGATGCAGTTGGTCACTGGGGAAGTGTAAACAGAGATGACGTTGGGGTTAAAGGTAAATCTGTTATATTCAAGTTGGGCTGGTTCAAGGAAATGGAGTCTTTGAATGACATCATTGGAGTTGCTGACATGTCTAGGAAAGGTTTGAAGATTTTGGAGAGGAGCCAAGAGATATATATCTTCCTGCAAAAATCATTTTAAAAATTAAATTGATAAGCTAATTTTTTAGGTAATTAACTTTAATTTTGGAGATGAAACATTTTCTTGTAAGCAGGCCTTATAATAGCTCTCAGCCACTTCTCATACAAGAAAAATCTCTCAGCCTTCTGAAATTTCAATAGAAGCTCTCTACACCTGCCAGAGACCAAAAGCAGTCTTGTTCTACCTTGCAAAAATTCTCTGGTTGTCAGATGAAGGAATGTACTGAAATAGTAAACAAAGTTTAAGAAACAAAAATAGAGTAATGCACATAAAGTTGTTTTATTTTAGATGTTTAATGAGAATGGAAAAATTACAATAGATGAAGTCAAATGGATTCTGTAAGAGGGAAAAAATACAATGTCTTTTTTTTATTATAAAAATAGCACAGAAAAGTATCTAATTTTTTCTTTTGCATATAATTATTTTTAAAAGTCATAATTCAGTGTATTATTACAGGTTCTGTGGATGACAGTGAGAGATAGTGAAGCATTCAAATCTCTTTTCATTTTAGATATTTTTTATTTATTTACAAAATGTGTTGTTGGTCAGTTTTACATAGCAAACATTACCGTTTGCCTCGTTTGCTGGCTGGTGGTGGTGGTTTTTGTAGTTGAAAAGATCTGTTTTGTCCTCCAAACTGGTTTGATTGCTGTAGATCTCCACTTCCATAGTTGGGATGCATCATTGTCTGATTATTAAACAGGAAATTTGTTCCAGCTATGACATTGGCTTGTGTACCTAGCAGCCCAGATTCTGATGTTGTGTTTCCTGATGTACCAAACATATTTCCGCCAGGTGTGTTGAGTATCGTTCCTAACAAAACAGGTGACAATATAATTCAAGAACTGTGTCAACAAAATTCTTTCTAATCAAAACCATTCATAAGCAGAAAGATTAATTCACACAACACACACACCAGATTCCAAATACTCCAATGCTATGGGTGTGTAATTCTTGGAGTTGTAGGGGGGGGGGGGGGGGATAATGATACATGGCATGTCTTGGGCAGTTAAATGTGGTGGAGCCCATCCCTCTAGGCGTGAACAGCCTATTTCTTCCAGAAAGAGAGAGAAAGTGAGAAAGAACTGATCCCAGTAGTGGTACTTTATCATTGAAAATATGAAAGACATAGCTGACCTCAGCTAGATTTTGTACTCTGTGCACTGAGACCCAGAATGAATACTGCAAAGCATTCTATCTAATGTCTTATAGAACTGCAATACCATATAAAAATTATTTAATATTACTCTTAAATAAGAACAAAATAGCTAACACTTATTTAGGAACAGGACTGATTTTTATCTATACAGCCTGAAAAAAAAAAATCATGTCAATAAGGAAACAGACTCTTAAGGAATGATAAAAAATATTTAAACATTAACTTAAAGGAATTGTTTTTCTTTTCAAAAATTATAAAATTTGTTTTTAACTATTTCAATTTAAAAAAAAATCTAAATTATTTCTAAAATTATACATGGAATTTTCAGGGGAAATTACGTAAATATAAAATTTTTTGGTGTTTTTACAAATTGTTGATTAAATGTGACTATTGGAGGATAACAAAAAATGTTTTAAAGACTGAAATATGCCTCAAAACTATTTCTAGTCACCAATTCAGAATATAATCAAACTTAACCCTTTTATTACCATATTTCTAATGAAATATGCTACCTATGTTTATAGTATCTTTAATAGTGGGCAGATTGTTATGAAAATTTCTAAGTAGTTTCAGGTGATTTGGTATTAAAAGTGTAATTTTCCTGTTTGATTGTGAATGAACATTGACAGAGAAATTGAGTATTTCATTTGATAATTCACAAGTACTATCTTGTTTCTAGGTTTGAAAAATAGGAAAAAAACAAGCTCCCCTGAGCTGCAATTGACTAGTTGAAGCATGTGGAAAATGTAACAAAAAGAAGGGATGTGTAACTCAAGATAAATTTTGTTTAGATTAATACTCCATATTTAATTACAGGGAATCCTATACGGTCAGTCAACCTATTAGAAATAGCAGTCAAATTCTCTCAAAACACATTTGTATATGTCAGATTACATTATACTAAGATGTCATGGCCAAAACGACTTTGATTATGAATTTGTTCAACCAGAGTTGGACCTGAAACAAAAACAACAAAAGAAAAAACATTTCTTCATAGAACATGAGTCATTTTAGTTTTTGGGAAAGGAAAGGCGCCAATCGTCAGATTGGATGAATGAAACTGGTAGGTCCAGGGCAACCTACAGGATAAAATGGGAAGCACTGGTGGATAAGGCAGTTAGGACCAGATATGCAGATACTATTACATCAAAATTCAAAGAACTCCCTGAGCAAACTGAGGATGTTGAGACAGAGTGGAGATTGTTCAGCGCAGCAGTTTCAGCTGGAGCTGTCAAGTGCTGTAGGTGAAAGAAGCTTGGTGTGGTGCCAGATGGCAGGACAACTTCTTGGTTCAATCAAGAGATCGAAGATGGAGGTTTACAAAGCTTGGCTTGGAAATTAGTCCTCCTCCTTGCACTTGCGGTACAAGCAGGCACGAAGTATTGCAGCAGAGACAGTAAAGGCGTCCAAAGTTAAGACATGGGAGGACTTTGGAGTTAAGCTGGAATCCAACTTCAGATTAGCAAATAAAATGTTCTGACAGACAATCTGCCGACTTCGTAATAAGCCCTCCTCCACACCTGCTATCAGAAACATATTTGTGGTTCTCTCTTCAGAGACCTGCAGAGAATATTATGCTGGTCTCCTAAACTCGACCACAACAGCATCTTGATGTACACGAGGTGCATCTGGGAGCAGTGACACTCAGAGGCTGACGTCACAAAAGCAGTTAAAGAGCTCAAAAGTGGCAAGGCCGCTGGGGAAAATGAAATCCCACTTGGATCACTGGAAAGGCACCTAAGCAATGGCAATCGGGAGTGATAATCCCAATTTTCAAATAGGGAGACAAGAGAGATTGTTCTAATTACAGAGGGATTGCTTTGTTAAGCCTCGCTGGTAAAGTCTGTGCGAAGTGTCTGGCAAAGTGATGCAGAGAGATTGTTGAGTCCAAGCTAGCTGGACAGTGTGGTTTTCGTCCCGGACACAGCACAGTTGACCAAATATTCACACTGTGGATTGAGAAATCGTGGAAGTATTGCCAAGAGGTATATTCTTGTTTTATCGACCTTGAAAAGGCATATGACTGTATTCCTCAGGACCTGCTGTTGAAGGTTGCGCAGCAGTATGGGATGGATGGTCAACTCCTTGCTGTCCTGATATCTCTATACAAATGCCCAAGTATTTGTGTTCAGATAAATGGTGCTAAATCAAAACCATTCAACGTGGGAGTCAAGACTCTGCCAAGGGTGCGTACTGTCACCTCTCCTGTTCAGTGGATTGGCAGTATCGGTAGAGGGTCGGATGCCATGCTTTGATGCATAGAGTTACGGCCCTTGCCATTCTGAGTTCAAATCCCGCTGAGGTTAACTTTGCCTTTCATCCTTACGGGGTCGATAAAATAAAGTACCAGTAATGCACTGGAATAATTGCTGGCCTTGTGCCAAAAGTAGAAACAATTATTTAAATGAACAAATAAAAAAATAAAGAAAGCATTATTTAAATGAACAGGGGCAGTGGATTGGCAGTATCGGTAGAAGGCTGGAGACATGCTTTGCAGCATAGAGTTACGGCCCTTTATGATTTGTGCTCAAATCCCACCGAGGTTAACTTTACATTTTATCTTTATGGGGTCGATAAAATAAAGCTCCAGTAATGCACTGGATTAATTGCTGGCCTTGTGTAAAAAAGTAGAAAATTGTTTACATGGACAGGATTGACATGTGCAGCCAGGGTTGGAAGTGGCATCATGACTGGCAGATGCTAAATCAACCAGCTGGAATTTACAGACGATATGGTGTTACTTAATTCAACGGAAGGTGATGTCTAACTTGCACTGGACAGGTTTGATGCTGAGTGCTGCATGGCTGGAATGAAAATCAGTGCTGCGAAAACTGAAAGGCTTGTCCTCTCAAGGAAGCCTGTGCAGTGCACTCTACATGTAAATGGAGTTACACTGAAGCAGCTAGAGAAGTTCAAGTATCTCGAGGCTGTGTTCGCGAGTGATGGAAGGTAGGAGGCTGAATTAAGTGCAAGAATTGCAGGAGCTGCTGCAATAATGCACTAGCTTCAGCATTCAGTAACCAGAAGAAAGGAGGGAGGTGATGAACAGTGTGGTTTTCGCCCTGGACATGCTATCTTCAATTCGGTATTCATGCCAACCCTTACCTGACGAAAAGAATACGATCGTGAATACAAGTGACTGAAATGGGGTTCCTCCGAAGGGTCCTTGGAGTAACGTTATTCGATAGAGTGCGTAGCTCAGATTAGAGAGATTAGAGAGTCACTCCAGGTAGAACAACTACTTCTCCAAATTGAGAGATCACAGCTCCAGTATGTGGTTAGAATGTCTCAGGAAAGAAACACTGGACAGATTTTATGGGCAAAACCAAACGGCAGGAGACCCAGGGGCAGACCCCAAGCAAGATGGTTGGATAACATCCATGATCTTGGCTGGTCTCGCTTAGGGATCCAGCCAGATCAGTTGGAGATGGTTGCTTCTGACAGGACTTGCTGGAAGTAGTGTTTGAGGATTCTGCCACCACGACCCTCTCAGGAATAAGTGGCGAAAAAGATGATAACTTTATAGAAATTTGGGTACCAAGTAGCTGTTAAAAATAAAGATATGGATATCTGATAAAACTTGCGATATTCCTAAAAGTCAGCTGAGGCTGGCAACAGGTTAAGGATGAATATTTTACCAGCAATCTTATGTATATCAAGTGAAACACTATTTTGTTGATAAATTTTTCCACCAGAAATTTTTCTCTCCCTTTATTTTTAGAGCTAGCTGTTCTCTCATTATTAACCAATTAATCATAGACTGAAAACAAAAATATGTGCAGTGTTTGTAGTTCTGACAGCAAGGTTTTTAGTTCAACCAATACACAAACTTCACTAACACCAACATTTAATGCCTATCTTCCCTGCTATATGTATATATAATTGTAATGATAACATGCACCTTGCACACTCTATAAATTAGGAAGGGCATCTACCCATAAAAACCATATCAAAATATGGAACGTAAAAATGATATGGGGACACCCCCGTACCATAAAAACAATGAGAACCTAAATTATGTTAATTTTAAATCTAACCACCCCACTAATATTAAGAATGCTATAGTTAGTAATATTGGAAAAAGAATATCTAACCTATCTTCTAATAAAAACATCTTTGATGCTAACGCCAATTACTATAATAACGCACTTTCTAAAGCCGGTTATCCTGATAAAATCAAATATAGTAATGAAACAAATTCTAGAAGATCTTACAGTAGAATAATTAATCATGATCATTCCAATAACTTTAATAAAAGACCTAGAGACAAAAACATAATCTGGTATAATGCTCCTTTCTCCATCTCTATTAATAATAATATTCCTAAATCATTCTTTAGTGCCTTAAATAAATGCTTTCCTCCCTCACATATCTATAGTAAAATATTTAACAAACACGCTATAAAATTTTCCTATTCGACCTCCTCCAACATCTCCAACATTATCTATAAACACAATAATAAAATACTAAATACTAAATCTCTTCCTTCCAACACTGAATATCATAATAATAGTAATAGTACTCCCAACGTCATTGTTAACTCTAGGCTAATTTCTGAAAACCCAAATACAACGTCAAACGCAACTTCGCTAAATGTTCTTAATCACATTCTAAATCAAGAAACTATTATTCCTATCGTAAATAACTTCTCCAATCCAATCCCTTCTATAGATAACACTAGGTCACTTGTTAATAACTCTGTTAATTTCTCTAATAGCAATTGCAATTGCCCTGTTAAAAATAAATGTCCTCTCAACAACCATTGTCTTGAAAAAAAATTAATCTACGAATGTAAAGTTATAACTGACACCAATTCCTTTACCTATTTTGGCTCCACTTCCACCTCCTTTAAAGCTCGTCTTTATAATCATCATTCGTCTTTTAAATATCAACTTAAAAGCACCAACACGGCACTCTCAGAACTCATATGGTCCTTGAAAGACAAAAATATTAACTATAACATCTCTTGGAAGAAGGTTTGTTCTGCTTCTCCATACTTGAACAGTTCTCTATCCAAGACATGCAATCTCTGTTTATGTGAAAAATTTACCATTATATCTAATTTAGATTCTATAACAAATAGACGCACTGACTTGTTTTCTCTCTGCTTGCATAAATTCCACAGAACATTCCATAAAGTATACAGCTAATATCTAATACTTTATCAATTTAAAATCCTTTTCTCAAAGGAACATATATATATACATATATATTTCTTTAAAAATGTACCCATCTTTCTACCTTATTTCAATGTTATTTATTATACATTATATAATACTAGTAACTCATTCTATATCACTCCTATTTATCACTTCCCTTTCTTTCTTTTTCCTTTTTTCTTTTCTTTTTTTCTTTTTCTTTTAATTTCTAACCCCTAATCTGTACCTTTTCTTCCTAGATACTTCTGAATTATCATTGTGCCTAACGTAGAAACAATTATTACACAGCACAATATATTCTTCCCTTATATCACCTTGAAAAAAATCCTTCGTAAACATAAACATTTTTTTGAGTTTAGATTATTCATCCTCAATTCATTATTTTTTTTCTCCCTTTCATGCTCATCTAACTTATACATATTAGACTTATTCATCCAATCTTCTACTTCTTTCACAATATATCCTTACTTACATTACTATTGCTATATTTTTATATTTTTTTTAATAATACATATCAACAATTTCTTTCCATCGCACATATTATTAAACCCTTAAATATTATTCTTAATACATATTAACAATTTCTTTCCATCGCACATATTATTAAACCCTTAAATATTATTCTTAATACATATTAACAATTTCTTTTCATCGTACATATTATTAAACCCTTAAATATACACACCTTAACTTAACATTATTCTAAATTTTTCTCTTCATTAATTTTCAAATTCTTTTAATTTATATATTATCTTCCAACGGTTTTTCACCCTCTCTATGTAAAACAATATATTTTTCTCAGTTATAAAAGCTATCTCTCTCTCTCTATCACCCGTCTCTCCTCCTATCCCATCCTTCCTCATTATACTCCTCACCCTCCACTTTTTACTCTCATCTCCTCCTCTTTTTCATCCTTTCCACCCCCGCTCAACACCCCCCCCCCCCATATCACACATCAATCTAAAACTACTTTTCATATGTTGATTTAAAACTGCACTATTCACAAGTGTGTTTTAACCTTCATATCATGTCTCCCTATTTTATCTGACGAAAACGCAAATGTTATTGCATGATGATATTTGTTTTTGAAATGCGCATAATAAAATACATGGAACTCTTTTAACTATCTTTTGATCTTATATATATATATATATATATATATATATATATATATATATATATATATATATATATATATATATATATATAAGATCAAAAGATAGTTAAAAGAGTTCCATGTATTTTATTATGCGCATTTCAAAAACAAATATCATGCAATAACATTTGTGTTTTCATCAGATAAAATAGGAAGACATGATATGAAGGTTAAAAAACACTTGTGAATAGTGCAGTTTTAAATCAACATATGAAAAGTAGTTTTAGATTGCTGTGTGATATTGGGAAAAAAAATTTTGAGGGGGGGGTTGGGTTGGGTTGGAAAGGATGAAAAAGAGGAGATGAGAGTAAAAAGTGGAGGGGGAGGAGTATAATGAGGAAGGATGAGAGGAGAGATGGGTGATATAGAGAGAGAGATAGCTTTTATAACTGAGAAAAATATATTGTTTTACATAGAGAGGTTGAAAAACCGTTGGAAGATAATATATAAATTAAAAGAATTTGAAAATTAATGAAGAGAAAAATAATGTTAACTTAAGGTTTGTATATGTGCGATGAAAAGAAATTGTTAATATGTATTAAGAATAATATTTAAGGGTTTAATAATATGTGCGATGGAAAGAAAATGTTAATATGTATTAAGAATAATATTTAAGGGTTTAATAATATGTGCGATGGAAAGAAAATGTTAATATGTATTAAGAATAATATTTAAGAGTTTAATAATATGTGCGATGGAAATAAAATGTTGATATGTATTATTAAAAAAACAATAGTAATGTAAGTAAGGATATATTAGATGAGCATGAAAGGGAGAAAAAAATAATGAATTGAGGATGAATAATCTAACGTCAAAAAAATGTTTATGTTTACGAAGGATTTTTTCAAGGTGATATAAAGTATGAATATATTGTACTGTGTAATAATTGTTTCTATGTTAGGCACAATGAGAAAAGGTACAGATTAGGGGTTAGAAATTAAAAGAAAAAGGAAAGGAAAAGGAAGAAAGGGAAGTGATAAATAGGAGTGATATAGAATGAGTAACTAGTATTATATAATGTATAATAAATAACTTTGAAATAAGGTAGAAGGATGGGTATATTTTTAAAGAAGTATATATATATATATATGTGCCTTTGAGAAACGGATTTTAAATTGATAAAGTATTAGATATTAGCTGTATACTTTATGGAATGTTCTGTGGAATTTATGCAAGCAGAGAGAAAACAAGTCAGTGCGTCTATTTATTATAGAATCTAAATTAGATATAATGGTAAATTTTTCATTTAAACAGAGATTGCAAGTCTTGGATCGAGAACTGTTCAAGTATGGAGAAGCAGAAGAAACCTTTTTCCAAGAGATGTTATATTTAATATTTTTGTCTTTCAAGGACCATATGAGTTCTGAGAGTGCCGTGTTGGTTCTTTTAAGTTGGTATTTAAAAGACGAATGATGATTATAAAGACGAGCTTTAAAGGAGGTGGAAGTGGAGCCAAAATAGGTGAATTTGTTTTTGAAATGCGCATAATAAAATACATGGAACTCTTTTAACCATCTTTTGATCTTATATATTATGTATACTCCAGTCCTACAAACTGTAGAGTGCTTTATTGTACTACAATAAAACTCACCTCCTACATATATATATATATATATATATATATTCTATATATATATATATTATATATATATATATATTCTATATATATATATTCTATTATTCTATATATATATATAGAATGAAAAATGAAAATGAAAAAATATATATATTCTATATATATATATTCTCTCTCTCTATATATATATATAATATATATATTAAATGTGAGGTGTTCTGGATTGCTAGACAATGTGTCAAGGAAAACTGTGATATTGTCGGGGAGAAGTGTGTCCCTAATGATAATGGTGTACTTGCTCTCACTGATGCTGATAAGGAGGTAGCTTGGAAGTGTCACTACGATAGACTATTAAATGAGGAGAATAAATGGGAAAAAGATAGTCTGCCCCAAATTGATCCAATAGAAGGACCAGCGGTGCAAGTCAAAGGTAGTATAATAAGTAAGGCAATCAAAGATATGAAGACAGGCAAGGCAGCTGGGCCTTCGGAGATAGTTGCCGAGATGTTGAAGGCATCTGGTATGGTGGGACACACTATGGTCACCCGTATAGTTAACCAAGTAATACAGAATGGGGTCATACCGAAAGACTGGCGTAGCAGCATCATCATTAACTGCTACAAGGGTAAAGGGGATGCTCTAGATAGGGGAAACTATAGAGGTCACAGAAAGAGTTATCGCGCAACTAATCAGAGAGCGAATTGATCTAGATGAAATACAGTTTGGGTTTGTGTCAGGTAAAAGTACCACAGACGCTCTTTTCCTTGTACAACAACTACAAGAGAAGTACCTAGCTGAAAGTAAACCCCTCTACTTAGCTTTTGTCGACCTGGAGAAAGCTTTTGACAGAATCCCCCGCTACATTATCTGGGGGGCTCTTAGAAAACTAGCTGTAGATGAATGGCTTGTGAGAGCTATACAAGCTATGTATAATGAAACAGTCAGTAAGGTTAGAATTAACAATGAATATTGTGAAGAATTTAGTGTAAAAGTTGGCATTCATCAAGGCTCTGTCCTTAGCCCCCGCTTATTTATTATTGCCCTTCAGGCTATAACAGAGGAGTTCAAGACCGGCTGCCCATGGGAACTCCTATACGCAGATGATCTAATGCTCATAGCTGAATCAATGGCTGAATTAGAGAAGAAATTCGAAACATGGAAGAATGGCCTAGAATGAAAAGGCCTTAAAGTTAACTTGTCTAAGACTAAAGTTCTAGTTTGTAGAAAGGAAAATAGGGCACAGGTGCCCTCAGGGAAATGGCCATGCTCAGTGTGTAGGAAAGGAGTAGGCAGAAACTCCATTTTATGTTCCAAATGCAAAGTATGGGTACATAAAAGATGTAGTGGGATCACAGGTAAACTATCTAAGAACGTAGACTTTATATGTGGCCAATGCTCAGGTGCAATAAGTAGCAAATGTCCAAAGGATACTAGCTCCTTCTATTGCCCAGATGGTTCTATAGAAATAGTAGACACTTTCCGTTTCCTGGTTGACGAAATCAGTAGTGGTGGAGGGTGTTCTGAAAGTACAGTAGCCAGAGTCAGAATGGGATGGAAAACATTCAGAGAACTTATACCGCTGTTGGCCACAAAAGGTTTCTCTCTAAAAATGAAAGGCAGATTGTATGATGCCTGTATACGAACAGCAATGCTACATGGCAATGCAAACTATACAAACTATAAATTATTATAGACCTTATTATGAACTCTGAATTATCCATGCATTTATTATTGTTTTTCTTATATATATGTATTTAACTGTAACACGTTGAACTTTATTATATAAAATTATAACCGTTATCATTTACCTAAAGTATACTGTATCACTAATACCTAATATATATCCATATATACCTCCCTGTATCTTTCTATACATAATTTTTAGTTAACTTCTAAATTTCTTGATTATTATTTATTTTGAACTATGACTAATTAATGCATTTACACCCTGTTATATATAGGTATATATTTAACTTTAGCATGCCTCAATCTATTATTTTATTTTTATTTTCGTTATCATTTACCTAAAATATACTGGCTCATTAATATATATATATATATATACATAATTGTTATTTAAATATTTCTAACAATAAGTACTTCATAAGCTTTACATACCGAATATATTGACATTGATTATCTTTGTTAAAGTTTACATTTAGGAAAATATTCAACAGTGTAAACTTTCCTTTCCGCTGGCCAGCTAAATCCTTTAAATGTTATCCTGATAAAATTCAGAAGTTTAGAAATGTTAACACACTTATAGAATTTACAAAACTAATAAATATAAATAACCAGCAATTTAAAAAAAAACCTAAAATCTTGATTCTTCACCCTAAAATAGCATAAATTAAATATTTTCAAACTTAACCGTTTAACTTTTGGAAAAACTCCTTCTGCATATATTACCCCCCTTATCTTTCCCTCTCTATAAATCCTATTCCAGTGGCTCTCATTGACTGTTATAATTCATGAGATGTTTTCCTAGATAAACATAAATTGTAGTATCATACATTTTAAAATCTCTATAACTGTTACATTAAGCAACGTTTTTCTTACTCACACATTCTCTATTGAATTTATTTTCGCATTTTCTCATTATTAGGGTATAAATGTTAAATTTTCTCTTAGGTTAATCACTACCTTGATTAAATCTTAACCATTTAACATCTCAGGGTATGTCATGTATCATTATATTTTGTCTGATGAGGATGTACTGTTGTACATCCAAAATATGTATAATAAAATGTAATTGATCAAAAGAACATCTATTTTATATTTGTATTTTAATATTAATAACTCTACAAAATTATTTCCCGTAGAGTGCTTCCAATCTACTGTAAAACTCATTCTTTGATATACTCATTGAATCTTGTTTAACTCTTTCATATATATATATATATATATATTCTATATGTATATATCTATATATATGTATATATATCATCATCATCATTTTACGTCCGCTTTTCCCTGCTTGCAAGGGTGGGACGGGAACTGATTCTGGCTTGATTTCTACAGCTGGATGCCCTTCCTAACACCAACCTCATTTACAGTGAGTGCTGGGTGCTTTTTTGCCGTGGCACCTCCACGACCACTTTGCAGTGGAATGATAGAGACCCCAGTCCCTGTCATCTCATTTCTACAGCTGAGTAAACTGGAGCAATGTGAAATAAAGTGTCTTGCTCAAGGAAACAACACATCACCCGCCTAAGAATTGAACTCACAACCTTTGGATTGCAAAGCCAATGCTCTAACGACTAAGCCGTGTTGAAAAAATGAAATTTCTCACTCTTAGTACGGCTGTTACTTAAATATAAGTATGTATACATACATACATATATGTATACAGACGTACAGTAATATGTATATATATATACATACATGCACACATACATATATGTACGTATGGATTCACCGAACATTTATTATAATGCTTGGTGTGTTTGTAAACAAACATCCCGTATTAAGCCGTACAGTGTCTAGCAACCATCGTTGCTCATTTGTTCAACACTGACAAAGGAACGCTGTACTAGTTTCAAGCTTATTAGCTATCGTCAGCAACGTATACCTTCCTGCCAGATGATTGAACGTCTGAAAATATATACTTTCCTTATGCATATTAACGGCTGAGCAGCCTAATTTACATATCGAGTGAGTTAATCGGTCGAGCACACCGAAAACGATAAATGGAAAAAATGAAACAAATTTTCATTTCTCACTCTTAGTAGAAAGTATATACTTAGTACAAAAAAAAAAAAATATATATATATATATATCATCATCAAGGTTTAGCGTCCGTGTTCCACGCTTGCATAGGTTTGGACGGGGGTTTTCCCACTTGAGGCAAGAGTGGTTGTCTTGCTCGCATAGGACTGTCTGGCGGGTTTTCTACAGCTGGATGCCCTTCCTAACACCAACCACATTTACAGTGTGGGTCTGGGAGGTTTTTACCGTGTTGCCTACACGGCCACATTACAGCGTGGACTATCTGGCGGGTTTTCTACAGCTGGATGCCCTTCCTAACACCAACCAAATTTACAGTGTGGGGCTGGGAGGTTTTTACCGTGTTGCCTACACGGCCACATTTACAGCGTGGACTGTGTCTTTTTTGTCGTGACACCTACATGATCTCATTTGTTTTGGCCTGGATGTTGTGGCACCAACATAACTTTACATTGAAAGGGGCGGTGTGGATGGGGTGGGGGGACGGGGGGTGTTTTGATAGTGATGCCTACTGACTGTAGTAGGGTTTACTTTGTATTTAGGTAAGGCGGGTCTTCTCTATTACTGAGTACCGCCAAAGGTCTCGGTCCAGTGACATTGTCTTGGAGAGGTGTAAGCGTGTGAGGTCGGAATTTATCATGTCGTCCCAGGTTTTTCTGGGTCTGCCTACTCCGTGGCTACCGTCTATCTTTATTGCCCTGCACTTTGTTATACAGCTGTCGTCCTTCATGCGCATCACGTGACCGTGCCAACGTAGCCTTCTCTCGAGTAAACAACATCTGATCCCTCTTATTTCTAATTTTTTCCTTAGTTCGTTTATGCTTAGCCGTTCACGTATATTACTATTGCACATCCAGCGGAGCATGCAAGCTTCGTTCCTCTCTAGTCTGCGTATATCCTCTGCACACAATGCCCAGGTCTCACTGCCATGCAGCATTGCTGTTTGTATGCAGGCATCGTATAACCTGCCTTTCATTTTTAGGGAGAACCCTTTAGCGGCTAATAGTGGTATAAGCTCTCTGAACTTTTTCCATCCAGTTCTGACTCTAGCTACTGTACTTTCAGAGCACCCTCCCCCACTGCTGATTTTGTCACCCAGGTAATGGAAGCTGTCCACTATTTCTATAGAACCCTCTGCACAATTGAAAGAGCTAGTATTTTGTGGGCACTTGCTGCTACTTATTGCACCAGAGCACCGGCCACATGTAAAATCTATGTTCTTAGCTTACCTGTGATCCCACTACATCTTTTATGCACCCATACTTTGCATTTGGGACATAAAATGGAGTTTCTACCTATGCCTTTCCTACACAGTGAGCATGGCCATTTCCCGGAAGGGACCGCCGCCTTATTTTCTTTCCTACAAACTAGAACTTTAGTCTTAGCCAGGTTAATTTTAAGGCCTTTTGATTCTAGGCCGTGCTTCCATGTTTGGAATTTCTTCTCTAGTTCGGTCATTGATTCAGCTATGAGCGTTAGATCATCTGCGTATAGGAGTTCCCATGGGCAGCCGGTCTTGAACTCCTCTGTTATAGCCTGAAGGGCAATAATAAATAGTAGGGGGCTAAGAACAGAGCCCTGATGGACACCAACTTTTACGCTAAACTCTTCACTATATTCGTTGTTAATTCTAACCTTGCTGACTGTTTCTTTATACATGGCTTGTATAGCTCTCACAAGCCATTCGTCAACACCTAGTTTTCTAAGAGCCCACCAGATAATGGAATGGGGGACTCTGTCGAAGGCTTTCTCCAAGTCAACAAAAGCTAAGTATAGGGGTTTACTTTTAGCTAGGTACTTCTCCTGTAGTTGTCGTACAATGAAAAGAGCGTCTGTGGTACTTTTGCCTGACACAAACCCGAACTGCATTTCATCTAGATCAATTCTCTCTCTGATTAGTTGCGCTATTACTTTTTCCGTGACCTTCATGACCTGGTCGATTAATTTAATGCCTCTATAGTTACACCTATCTAGGGCATCTCCTTTACCCTTGTAACAGTTAATGATGATGCTGCTATGCCAGTCCTTCGGAACAACCCCATTCTGTATGACTTGGTTTACTATCCGGGTGACCATGGTGTGTCCCACCGTTCCAGAGGCTTTCAGCATCTCAGCAACTATTTCCGAAGGCCCAGCCGACTAACCCGTCTTCATATCTTTGATTGCCTTATTTATTATACTACCTTCGACTAACACTGCTGGTCCCTCTATTGGGTCGATGTGGGGGAGACTGTCTTTCTCCCATTTGTTCTCCTCATTTAGAAGCCTTTCGTAGTGACACTTCCAAGCTACCTTCTTATCAGCGTCAGTGATGGCAAGTATGCCATCATCATTAAGTACACACTTCTCCCCGACAATATCACGGTTTTCCTTGACACATTGCCTAGCAATCCTGAACACCACACGTTTTTGGTCCTCACGTTGTAGAACATGCTTGAACTTTCTTTCCTCTGCTTCCCTTCTTGCGAAGTACACTTGTCTCCTAGCTTCCCTCCTGGCCACTTGATAGTCTTCTCTACTTCCCCCATCCCGCCATACTTTCCAAGCCTGCTTTTTGGCCTTAATTGACTCCTCCACCTTACTGTTCCACCACCATGTTACTCTCCTCCTACCTACAGGCGTGCTCCAGCCACAGACTTCTTCTGCCGCCGTCAGCAGGTTTGCTTTCAGGAATTCCCACTGTTCCTCTATATTATACGACTCTAATTGCTCTTCCTTACTGTCGAAAGCATCAAGTAATATGCTTTGAAATTTATTTCTGGCTATGGGGTCCTTTAGCTTCCATATTTTTCTCCTGAGGATAGTCCTCTTCTGCTGTCTAGTACGTCTCGTCCTGACTATGAGGTCGCTAATTATCAGTCTATGTTGGGAGGTGCATTCTTCATGGGGGAGGGATTTAGTGTTAACAACAGACACTCTGTCACGTCTTCTGGTAAGGATATAATCTACCTGGCTTGTGTGTTCCCCCGATCTATAGGTGATCAAGTGATTGTCTCGTTTTTTGAAGTTAGTGTTACAGATAGTTAGGTTATTTGCGTCACAGAATTCCAGGATTCTGGAGCCTTCCTCATTTCTAGTACCGAACCCATAGCCTCCATGGATTTCGTCATAGCCGTCACAATGTTGTCCAACGTGACCATTTAGGTCGCCTGCAATAATTATATAGTCACTGTCGGTTATTTGGGAGGTAGCGAGCATCAGTGTCTCATAGAATCTGTCTTTTATAGCGCCGGGCAGTCCGGATTGGGGTGCGTACGCAGATATTACTGTCACCGTAGTTTTATTGAGGACAAGTCTTATTTTAATTATTCTGTCGTTCACTCTATTTACGTCTATTATCTTATCTGCCCACTTTTCTGCTACCATGATTCCTACCCCACCCAGCCCATTGTCATTTCCCACCCAGAAAAGCTTATAGCATCGTTCTTTACCCACGATGAATCTAGCAGACCCACCCCTCCACCTGGTCTCTTGAATACAACAAACATCGACCTCCTTACGTTCAAGCATCTCTACAACCTCGTTAGAGCGACCCTTTAAGGTGCCTACATTCATGGTACCAACTCTGAAGTTTTGGATTGCGTTTGGAGGGTGGGAGCGGTGGGGCGCGGGGGATGGGGTTATGTTAGCCATCCTCGGCCGAAACAAGGAGGAGTGCTTGCATTCTCGTCCACGAGGTGAATTTGTCTTTATCTTTGGCATTGTCGCTGGGCGTCCAGATTTTTCGCTCTTCAACTCTCCAGAATTCCGTAGTCCATCCATCATATCGAAAAGCAACCAGTTAAGCGATAGTATGGGCCTCTGACTTATGATTGGTCCACGTAATAATGGTGGTGCGTGGGGGCGGGAGGGAGGGATGTTGGGAGTTAGCGAGAATGTAAGGTTTAAGATAAGATCCCCGTATTTTGGGCATAATTTAACAATAAACGATAAAAATATTTGAACGGTACTTTATACCGAGGAAACAGCCATACCAGAATAGCGAGTTGGCGATTTTGATTAATTTTGGTAGGGTTTATCTTATATGTATAGAGAGGGAGGGGGGGGGGGCAGGAACCAGCATGATGTATGGGTAGAGGGTAGAAGATGGGATGGAGCAGAGAGGTTAAGAGTTTAAATAAGCACTCGAAGTTTTGCGTAAAACTTAGCAAGTTTAACAAAATATATTTAAAAGAATATATAAGAGTGATTTGTTTTGTTATGAGAATACGACAGAATTAAGAGAATGTAAGATTTAAGATAAGATCCCCGTATTTTGGGCATAATTTAACAATAAATGAAAATACAAGATTTGTTTTGTTTAAGAAAATACGATAGAGAAAAATGCGATGATAGAGAAAATATGATTTTAGAGAAAAAATATGATATAGAATGGTGAAAATATGATATAGAATGGTGATTGAATGAATGACTAATGGATTAGAATGGAGAGAAGAATCGAGAAATATATATATATATATATATATATATATATATTATATATATATTATATATATATATTATATCATCATCATCATCATCATTTTACGTCCGCTTTTCCCTGCTTGCAAGGGTGGGACGGGTCTTATTCAGCACAGCATCTCTCCACTCGTCACGGTCCCTCGTCATCTCCGCCGTGAGCTTCAATGATCTGAGGTCTGTTCTCACCACCTCCTCCCATGTTTTTCGTGGTCTACCACTACTAAGTCTTCCTTCAACTGGCATTTCCTGGCACTTCTTCACCCATCGGTCATCCTCCATGCGCATCACATGTCCATACCACCTCAGTCTCCTCTCCCATACACTACATTCTATCCCTCTCAGACACAGTTTCTCTCTCAACACATTTATGCTGGGTCGTTCACACACATTTACACTGCACATCCAACGGAGCATGCTTGCCTCATTTCTCTCCAGCCGTTGCATATCCTCTGCAGTTGCTGCCCATGTCTCACAACCATGCAGCATCGCGCTCCTCACACAGGCATCATACAACCGGCCTTTCGTACGCAGGGAGAAACCCTTCTTCTTCAACAGAGGAAGCAGCTCCCTAAACTTCTTCCAACCCGTCCTTATTCTAGATACTATGGCCTCGGAACACCCTCCCCCCATGCTAATCTGATCTCCTAGGTACCGGAAGCTATCCACCACTTCTATAGCGCCCTCCTGCATTTGAAAAATGTGTCTATCAATGCGACTTCTACTGTCTAATTTCCCTGTACATCGACTGCATACATATTTCTCCCTACCTGTTAGTTTGCCTGCTATCCCGCTACATCTCTTGTGTACCCAGGATCTGCATTGTGTGCATTTTATAGAATTTATGCCAGTTCCTTTTCTACATGGCCATTTCCCTGACGGAATCAGGGTTTTGTCCTCTTTTCTACTCATCAACACTTTTGTCTTAGCTAGGTTCACTCTCAGTCCTCTTGCTTCCAACTGCTGTTTCCATAGCCAGAATTTATTCTCTAGCTCCTCTACTGATTCTGCTATAAGAACCAGATTGTCAGCATAGAGAAGTTTCCATGGACAGCCAGTCTTAAACTCCTCTGTTATGGCTTGGAGGACTATAATGAACAAGAGCGGGCTGAGGACCGAACCTTGATGTACTCCTACTTGTATCTGGAATTCCTCACTAAACTCCATTCCTACCCTGACTTTACTGAGAGTACCTCTGTACAAAGTTTTCACTGTCCTCACAAGCCATTCCTCAACACCTAGCTTCCTTAGGGACCACCAGATGACAGATCGGGGTACCCTATCAAAGGCCTTCTCTAGGTCAACAAAGGCTAAGTATAGTGGCTTATTTTTCTCTAAGAACCTCTCTTGCAATTGTCTCACCAAGAAGAGGGCATCTGTTGTACTCTTCCCAGGCACAAAACCAAACTGCATCTCATCTAGTTTGACCCTTTCTCTAATTAGTTGTGCTAATATCCTTTCTGCCACTTTCATAACCTGATCTATCAGTTTCATACCCCTATAATTGCTCCTCTCCAGAGCATCCCCTTTATCTTTGTAGCAATTTATGAGAATACTGCTGCACCAGTGTTTGTGTATGACACCACCATATATAGCCTGATTGATGATGCGTGCAACCAGTTTAGTGCCTACGTCTCCTGATGCCTTCAGCATCTCAGCAACTATTCCCGATGGTCCAGCAGCCTTACCCTTTTTCTTTTCCCTAATCGCCTCTTGGACCCTATATTCGTCAATCTCAATAGCTGGTCCCTCTGTCGGATCTACTAAGGGTAATTTCTCTCTCTTCCATTCGTTCTCCACATTCATCAGTCTCTCATAATGACATTTCCAGGCCTCCTTTGTCTGAT
>OZ024743.1:371245670-371273170 GCA_964016885.1 Eledone cirrhosa | reverse complement strand
GGAAGTTGGAGTTGTTGCAGGGCATCCCCTTGGAACCGGGATTGCGGAAAGCGGTGTCGGCCTACGCCGATGACGTGACAGTAATGGTGTCGACGGCCTCCGAAATCGAGGCGGTCGGCACCTTACTGGAGGAGTACGAAAGGTTCACAGGGGCTAAGCTGAACCGGGACAAGTCGATCGGTTTGCAACTCGGCACGTGGAGGGGCAGACCGATGCCCTCCGATAGCGTCGTCGGACGCTGGACGGAGGGCCCGGTGAAGTTGCTCGGGGTCTGGTTCGGACCGGACCTCCAGGTGGAGAAAAACTGGGCGGAGGTTACGAACAGGGTGTTTGCACTGACCCAGAAGTGGGCCAGTTGCAAACTATCCCTGAAAGGTCGGGCGGAAGTGGCGAACACCTACATAGCGTCCGTCATCTACTACCGCCTGACCGTAGTGCCCTGCCCAAGGGAAACCCTCACCAAGATGGAGCGCGCGCTCTTCCAATTCCTTTGGAAGAGGCGGGCTCCTATGGTGAGGAGATCCATCTGCTGTCAACACCCTTCGAAAGGAGGGCTGAGGATGCCGTGGCTAATGATGCGTAAACACGCATTAAGGCTACGGCACCTCTACGTATTCCTCACCGGACAACCGGTGTGGGCCTCGTTTGTGAGACGAACCTTTCCCAGACTCGTCTCACTCACCGAGCTGCAATCCTGGGTCAAGCAAAGACCGAGAAAACTGGGCGCCTGGCACACTGAGTGTGCCCAGGCGCTCACCGCCCTCTGGCAGGCGGATCCGGTTATCAGTGGAGACTCCACCGCAACATTCTATAGAGGGCTGGTACGCAGCAGGTGCGACGACGCCCTCGGAGAAGCCCTAGACATGGAGGAGGACGAACTGGCCAGCCTGTTCGGTAGGACATTCAGCCCAGGACCTATGGACAACTTCCAGAAGTCCCTGGCCTGGCAGTGCTACCGAGGGGCTTTACCCGTTCGAGAAAGGCTCTACAGACACGGGCGCCCGGGTAGGGACCCCGCCAAAAAGATCTGTCCCAGATGCGTGTGCGACGAGGAAACCGTTGCACACGCATTGGTACACTGCTCGGGCGTAGCCGATCTGTGGGGCTATGTCGAACAACTGCTGTCAAGGGTGGGACCGATCCGGTTGACCACCGAGTCTATTGTAATGATCAAGCCGCCTCCCCCCTTCAAAGATGAAGCAGAGGCGGTGTTTCTGTGCGTAATAGCCATGGCGAAAGAGGTTGTATGGTGGACGCGTCTGAAAGGACTGAGGTCAGGCACCTTTCTCTCTGGCCAACAACTGGTCCGTTTCTTCCGATATCATTTCGGAAGAAGGATCAGGATGGAGAGAGAGGTGCTGCACCCCAGCCGTTTCTATGAAAGATGGGTGAAAGTGGCGAGAATGGCCCGTGTGAATGGGCCTTCACTCTACATCAGACTATAGGTGAGGAAGATGAAAGACCAAGGGAGCACCCCTTCTCTGTGCTCCTGAGGAGAAGGGTTGCACACTTTTTTCGGGGGTGTGTGCGACCCCCCAAGGCGCCTCCTCTCTATTGAGGATTTTGTTAAAAATTTTATTTTTTGTTATATCTTATTTTATTTTTATATTTTGTTATTGCCTCCTCCTTATTGAGGACGCCTTTTTGTGTAAACTCCCCCCTTTGTACTTGTCCCACTTTTGATGCCCTAGTGGCAAATAAAAGAAACATATCTATATATACACAAAAATATAAAAATAAACATACGTACATATCCACATACACATGCGTGCAAAAATACATATACACATACACATGTATATAAAACATGCATACAACCAAACATACTAACACACACATAAACCCTACAAAAAAGAGCATTGGTACAAAGCCTACGTAAAAACGTATACACATGCGTGCGCGCACTCGCACATCATGAGAAATCAACACACGCATACAAAACCATACGTAAGACTATACAGACAAAAACAAAAGCATATATACAACCGCATACACACAACTATATACGTACACACATACATAGAACCATATATAAGAATATAATCATAAATAAACTCACACACATAAATATATATACATACAAACACATGCACATATATATATACATATATATATATATATACATATATATACACACATACATACACACACATACATACGTACACATATATACATATACATATATATATATATAAATAAATAAATATATATATATAAATAAATAAATATATATATATATGATGATGATGATATACATATACATACACGCACACATACACACACGTACAAATAAGTAATCAAAATACTATAAATGTATGTATGCATGAGCCTGTCTGCAATTGCGCCCACACACAGCCCTATGTGGAAACATAAAAACCCAGTGGGTAAGTAAGGACAAAAGGGGAGTAAAATTGAAATAATAAACACAATTATTAAGAATAGGTAAGGGAAAAAAGTGTTGTAAAAGGTTTGCGATGAGATCTAGATAAAAGTATCTGGTTAAAGAGTGAACTGAGTAAAGGATAAAGGTGGTGGGTGTGCATGTGTAAAGGGTATGGTAGAAAGTAGGAGGGATTATAACTGAAAATTATTTTTTAAATAATAGGAAAAAAATAATAAATTAAAGAGATATAGGAGATGAGGGAGAAAAAGTATATATGGGTAAAAAGTATGAGTTCTTAGGGTAATAATATTTGTGGTGAGTGGAAGGCGTAATGAGTAAAGAAGAAGCTCAAGGTGGTTGAGTTATCATAGGAATGTCAATCCAGTTAAAAAGTAGATGCGATTTCAGATGTGGACAACATCTGAAGATCTCGCTCTTGGAGTTGAGGCAAGTGGAAGGGGCTTTCAAGTTTTGGAGAATTATAAATAAATAAATAAATAAATAAATAAATATATATATACACAGAGATATCCACGGTAAGTTGTGGGGTCTATTCTGCATGAAGAACTCAATGTAATCCATATGTTGAAAATGTTGTAGGTTAAAATAAATCCCAGAAAACAATAAAACATTAAAAGGAAAACAGAGTCATGATATAAGTTAAAACAATGAAATAAAAAATCAAGTCATTAAAGATATACTTCACTGCTTTACCATCGTTTCTAGGTGATGATAATACATTGTAGCTATACTTCGTTATTGATCTATGTAAGGTTAGTTACAAAATATCATATAAAGAGAATATTTACTTACATGCATATCACCAGCTGTTTTCAAAAGCATCAGATAAAATACAAAGTTTGCTTTTGAAAACAGCTGGTAATATGCATGTAAGTAAATATTCTCTTTATCTGAGATTTTGTAACTAACCGTACATAGATCAATAACGAAGTATAGCTACAATGTATTATCATCACCTAGAAACGATCGTAAAGCAGTGAAGTATATCTCTAATGATTTGTTTTTTTTATTTCATTGTTTTAACTTATATATATATATATCAAGGGAGTGTAACTTGGAGTTACTGTAGGTTCACCTGGGTGAGCACTCGGTGTTTAGGTTCACTTCAGTGTCGAGGTGTAGAGCTATACAGAGTGTATTATATCGAAAAGATAACAAGGACGATTGGTTACTCCTTCATTACATTTAATGGTAGGTGACGCGCGTTTCGCCACTGATCAGCTCAAGGTTCGATCTGTATGGGCAGCCGGTCTTGAACTCCTCTGTTATAGCCTGAAGGGCAATAATAAATAGTAGGGGGCTAAGAACAGAGCCCTGATGGACACCAACTTTTACGCTAAACTCTTCACTATATTCGTTGTTAATTCTAACCTTGCTGACTGTTTCTTTATACATGGCTTGTGTAGCTCTCACAAGCCATTCGTCAACACCTAGTTTTCTGAGAGCCCACCAGATAATGGGGCGTGGGACTCTGTCAAAGGCTTTACCCTTGTAGCAGTTAATGATGATGCTGCTATGCCAGTCCTTCAGTACGACCCCATTCTGTATGACTTGGTTTACTATCCGGGTGACCATAGTGTGTCCCACCGTTCCAGAGGCCTTCAGCATCTCAGCAACTATTTCCGAAGGCCCAGCCGCCTTACCCGTCTTCATATCTTTGATTGCCTTACTTATTATACTCCCCTCGACTAACACTGCTGGTCCCTCTATTGGGTCGATGTGGGGGAGACTGTCTTTCTCCCATTTATTCTCCTCATTTAGTAGCCTTTCATAGTGACACTTCCAAGCTACCTTCTTATCAGCGTCAGTGATGGCAAGTATGCCATCATCATTAAGTACACACTTCTCCCCGACAATATCACGGTTTTCCTTGACACATTGCCTAGCAATCCTGAACACCTCACGTTTTTGGTCCTCGCGTTGTAGAACATGCTTGAACTTTCTTTCCTCTGCTTCCCTTCTTGCGAAGTACACTTGTCTCCTAGCTTCCCTCCTGGCCACTTGATAGTCTTCTCTACTTCCCCCATCCCGCCATACTTTCAAGCATGCTTTTTGGCCTTGATTGACTCCTTGAATATATATACACATATATATATATAGAATATATATACACATATATATACACATATAGAATATATATACACATATAGAATATATATACACATATATATACACATATAGAATATATATACACATATAGAATATATATACACATATATATACACATATAGAATATATATACACATATGCTGAAGGCATCTGGGTCTGTAGGTCACACTATAACCACACGTATCGTTAACCAGGTAATACTAGAGGGGGCCATACCAAAAGATTGGTGCAGTAGCATCATTGTCAACTGCTACAAAGGTAAAGGCGATGCACTAGATAGAGGAAACTATAGAGGTATAAAGTTGATGGACCAGGTCATGAAAGTAACAGAAAGAGTTATAGCACAGCTGATTAGGGACCGGGTGAATATAGACGAGATGCAATTTGGGTTTGTTCCAGGGAAAGGCACCACTGATGCGCTCTTCCTTGTGAGGCAATTACAGGAAAAGTACCTAGCTAAAAGTAAGCCACTCTACTTGGCATTTGTCGACCTTGAGAAAGCCTTTGACAGAGTTCCACGTGCAGTAATCTGGTGGGCTCTTAGAAAACTAGGAGTAGATGAATGGCTTGTGAAAGCGGTACAAGCCATGTATAGGGGAGCAGTCAGCAAAGTTAGGATTGGCAATGAGTATAGCGAGGAATTTAGCGTACAGGTTGGGGTCCACCAGGGCTCTGTTCTTAGCCCTCTCCTGTTCATCATAGTCCTGCAGGCAATAACGGAGGAGTTTAAGACCGGATGCCCATGGGAACTCCTGTATGCTGATGACCTCGCACTCATAGCTGAATCTATAGTAGAACTAGAGAATAAATTCCAAACCTGGAAGCAGGGACTAGAGAGAAAGGGCCTCAAAGTCAACATGACAAAGACTAAGGTCCTTATAAGTAGACGAGAAAACAGAACCCAGATCCCCTCAGGGAAATGGCCTTGCTCAGTATGTAGGAAAGGTGTAGGTAGGAACTCCATTCTTTGCCCCAAATGCAAACAATGGGTACACAAGAGATGTAGCGGGATCTCAGGAAGCTTAATTAAGAATGTAGGATTCACATGCAGCAGCTGTGCTGAAACAGCAAGCAAACAGCCACAGGAAACAAGTACCACCAATCTCTGGGAGGGCCCTGTAGAAACAGTAGACAGCTTCTGCTACCTAGGTGACCGAATTAGCAACGGAGGTGGGTGCTCAGAAAGTACAATAACTAGGGTAAGAACGGGATGGAAGAAGTTTAGGGAACTACTACCACTGCTAGCTGCAAAAGGCTTCTCCCTCAGAATGAAAGGCAGACTGTATGATGCGTGTATCCGAACAGCGATGTTGCATGGTAGTGAGACCTGGGCGCTGAAGGTGGAAGACTTACGTAGATTAGAGAGAAACGAAGCCTGCATGCTCCGATGGATGTGTAACAGTAATATACGTGAACGACAAAGCATAAATGAATTGAGAGAGAGACTGAGCATAAGAGGAATCAAATGCTGCGTGCAGGAGAGGCGGTTACGCTGGTATGGACATGTGATGCGTATGAAGGATGACAGCTGCATAAAAAGGTGCAGAGCACTAGAAGTTGATGGAAACCGCGGAGTGGGGAGACCCAAGATGACTTGGGATGAGGTGATAAAAGCCGACCTTACCCAACTACACCTCTCAAAGTCAATGACACACGACCATGACTTCTGGCGTCACGCAGTAATACAGGGTACCCGACCTCCCATGGGTACATGCTGAAGCATATAAACAATATGCCCCCCCCCCCCCACCGCAAGGTGGTCGTGGAGGTGCCACGGCAAAAAAGCACCCAGCCCACACTGTAAAGTGGACGTGTAGGCGCCACGAAAAAGCACCCAGCACTCACTGTAAATGAGGTTGGTGTTAGGAAGGGCATCCAGCTGTAGAAATCAAGCCAGATCAGTTCCTGTATGAGCAAGGCATGGTCAGCCGACCAGACACTGCCCACAACAGGACAACCCGTCTAACCCATGCTAGCGTGGAAGAACGGACGTAAAACGGTGATGATGATGATGATGATGATATATATATATAGAATATATATACACATATATATATATAGAATATATATACACATATATATATAGTGAGAATATATATACACATATATATTCTATATATATATATAGAATATATATATATATATATTCTATATATATATAGAATATATATATATATATATATATATTCTATACATATATATACTATATATATATATATATATATTCTATATATATATATTCTATACATATATATACTATATATATATATATTCTCTATATATATATATTCTCTATATATATATATTCTCTATATATATATATTCTATATATATATATATTCTATATATATATATATTCTATATATATATATATACTATATATATATATATACACTATATATATATATATACTATATATATATATATACTATATATATATATATACTATATATATATATATACTATATATATATATATACTATATATATATATATACTATATATATATATATACTATATATATATATATACTATATATATATATATACTATATATATATATATTCTCTATATATATATATTCTCTATATATATATATTCTCTATATATATATATATTCTCTATATATATATATATTCTCTATATATATATATTCTATATATATATATATATATATAAGCAAAAGGGATATTCAGTTTGTTGGTAATTCAACAAATATAAATGTTTATAACTGATTCAGAGCACTCGACAAGTTTTCTGGAGTATAATATTCAATGATATTAAATAAATGGAAACTATTATAAAACCATATTTATTCTATTATATATATTTGAAGGGTACCAAAACTTTGGTACGCTTTCATCAGATAAAATACAAAGTTTGTTTTATAAATTTTGACATAACCAAGGAAAGATACCTTAACGGTTCAAGTTTTCCTTGGGGGATAGTGAAGGGATAAGAGAAGAAAAGTAAGATATTTCAAATTATTAAGATGAGTATGCAAATGAGGTTGAGGTATAGGGCTGAAAAAAACGTTATTTTAGACACTATGCAGAATTTAAATAATTAGGATATATGTATGTATGCATAGGAAGAAGAAAAAGGAAGAGCTTGTATTTACGTTAATTTAAAAGGAATTAACAATTTGGGGGAATGGTGGAAAATGATTCCAGAATTTAAATTTATTTAGCTATATTATGAGTTATAATATTGTATATATAATCAATTAGATTATATGAAGAATTATGGTTGTAAGTATTTTATCTTATTACATTACAATAGGTTATAAGTGTATAAATATCTCCCGAGATTAATAATTGTGCATGTATAAGTATTATAGAAATAGAAATAATTTACAATTATTAGTTGTTTATATTTCTATTATGAGTTACGAAGGATGTTGATTTTGTATTTTACATAAAAAAAATATGTGGTTCAAGTTGTAAGAGGAGAACAATTTGTAGATTCCAATATTTTGTTCCAACATTGAAAATGTTTTCAGAATATTGTTAATTTAGCAAAGTTATATAGTTTATCATACATAATATAATATGTTTATGTTTGGACAATTGAAAAGGGAAAGATAACTCCAATCTTGTTTGTTAACCGTTAAATTTGATGAATGATTTATTCAGAAAATATATAGAGAAAATTATATATTATTTTGTGTGAGATTAATTATTTTAGTCGAAAGATGTGTAAAAATTTGAAGATCAAAAGGAGATGAAAAACATAATGTGCATTTCGAAGAACTATCGTAAAGAGGATAAATTTTCAGAATATCAATTAAAGATTATCAAACTACATCTAAAAAAATAACGTCAGAAGTAAAAAATATAAAAAAATATAAAAAAAATATATATTAAAAAAAATTAATGTCAAAAGGTAAAAATAGTAGAAATATAAAAAAATTTAAGAAGGAAGATCATTTAAAAAAAATTTACATTTAAATTTTAAAGAAAATAGGATCATTTTGAAGGTGTATAAGAATACCATAAATTAAAAATACTTCTGAAAGTGGAATTTTGGCGATGTCTGCAAGAAAATAATTCTGTTTTAAGATTAATAGAGTTTTGACAATTAATTATATAAAAAATTTCCTCGATACACGAGTTACAGAATCTTGAGAAAGCCATATTTTGGTATGCAGGTGCTTTCAGAATCGTTCTCCAGGATATTGAATAGTCTATATTGTTGTCTTTTAAGTTCCAAATTAAATGTGAAAGTGAATTGGAAGATTTTTTTTTATCGGATTTCTTAAATGTGTGTTTATGGTTATACCAGCGTTTTTTAAATTTTGTAGAAGTGGCACTAATATAGTTAAATACTTTGTCTCTAGTTTAAACTGTGCATTTACAAATTACGTTTTTGTCTAAGCAATTATTTTGTAAAGGGCAGTTTGATTTAATTCTACAGTTACATTTTCTGGAGTTGTTGTTGTTCGGAACGGTACTATTATTCTGAATATTGTTGTTAGAAATATTATTATTGTTAGTTTGGTTAGGGTTTAAATTTAAGTTTCTATTATTAATTCTATTTATATTTTGTGCTATGTTCATAGTAGTAGAGTAGGATAGTTTTATAGTGTGTCTGTTAAAAATAGAATGGTATCTTGGTACACAAGAGATGTAGTGGGATAGCAGGCAAACTAACAGGTAGGGAGAAATACGTATGCAGTAGATGTACAGAGAAATTAGACAGTAGAAGTCGCATTGATAGACACATTTTTCAAATGCAGGCGGGTGCTATAGAAGTGGTTGATAGCTTCCGGTACCTCGGAGATCAGATTAGCATGGGAGGGGGGGGGGGGTTCCGAGGCCATAGTATCTAGAATAAGGACGGGTTGGAAGAAGTTTAGGGAGCTGCTTCCTTTGGTGATGAAGAAGGGTCTCTCCCTGCGTACGAAAGGCCAGTTAAATGATGCCTGTAGGACAAGCGCGATGCTGCATGGTAGTGAGACATGGGCAGCAACTGCAGAGGAAATGTGACGGCTGGAGAGAAATGAGGCAAGCATGCTCCGTTGGATATGTAATGTCAATATGCATGAATGACCCAGCATGGATGTATTGAGAAACTGTGTCTGAGAGGGATAGAATGTAGTGTGTGAGAGAGGAGACTGCGGTGGTATTGACATATGATAAGCTTGGAGGATGACCGATGGGTGAAGAAGTGCCAGGAAATGGCAGTTGAAGGAAGACGTGGTAGAGGTAGACCACGAAAAACATGGGCGGAGGTGGTGAGAACAGACCTCAGATCGCTGAAGCTCACGGTGGAGATGACGAAGGACCGTGACAAGTGGAGAGATGCTGTGCTGAATAAGACCCGTCCCACCCTTGCAAGCAGGGAAAAGTGGATGTAAAATGATGATAATGATGATGATAGTATATATATATATATATATATATATATATATATACATTATTGTATATATCTATCTATATCTATACATACATTATTGTATATATATATATATATATATAACGAAGGAAATATGGTAAGGAACCAGGTGGACCATAACGCACAAAAGTACTCAATACTTAGGGTAGTAGAGTGGGTAATAGGAACGAGTAGGACCCCGACGGCTGAGCTCAAGCCGTTTCGACGGCTAATTCTGGACTAAATAAAAATTTAGATTTTTTATATTTGAATAGCCGAGCTTCTCAGGGGGTAATTCCATATATGGTAAAAGTGATTGTCACAAGGATTAGTCAAAAGTTTGTTGTTGAGACATAATAATTCTATCATGGCAATTTGTGGAGGGAAGGGGTAGCTGAACCTGCAAGTAGAAGAAAGAGGGAGAGGGGGTGGAGGAAACCCAGTCGTGATGCGTTGATAGTGCCAACTACAGCTGGGCATGAGGTCAAAGAAGATACTAGGGGGGGGGGGGGAGGGGGAGGAAGTCGAAACAATAAGTAAAACAATATGGGGTAAATATATAGAGAAATACCGGGAGTGTTAAAAAACAATTAAATGTAAAAAAAAACAAAAAACAAAACAATTTCTGGTTACTATAACCTAAGGACAGCTATCAAGTCTCTCACTGGTACTGCGAGACTAAAGAAAGGTTTACTAGGTGGGACGGAATTATAATGAGACCCTTTTAAGAGGTATAAGTAAACAACCGAATATATCTTACGGTGACGGGTCAACAAGTGGGGGGCCAAGATACTAAAGAAACTACCACAAAATAATAATTCAGAGTCCCGAGACCAGTACTAAATAAAGGTTTCTACCCCAGGCACAAGGCCAGCAACCACCCAGTGCAAAAAAAAAAAAAACTAATACGAAATAATAATTCAGAATCCCGAAAAAGAAAACTAATACTATCTCTAAGGGTGCCGCCACGATACAAAAATTCTAGTGCAAACTACATAAATGCTCGTACGAAGTATATGTAAAATTTGATACGAAAAATTAATTCAGAATCCCCCCCCACACACACACAAAAAAAAAAATAAATACTGATATACGAGAAATTAAAGCCACTAAGAAATATAGAAATCACGGAAAAGGGGCAGCCATCGGATAAGAAGGCAAGTATCCGGGGTCTAACACATCTGCTATAAAAAGCGGCATCGGCCAAATCTATCATAGAATAGGGGAAGGGGGTGGGGGTACTGAGGCTACAAAGGACCGAGGGGCTGCCTCGGGTGGGCGAGAAAGTAAAAGGACGACGATAAAGAAAGAGGACTGGGGTGGAAGGACTAGGGAGGGATGGGGGAAGAAGGAAATATAGAGGTAGTGATAAAAAGATATAAAAGATCTTAGGTCTACCTTTGCAAGCAGGGGTTACCCATTACAAAATCGGTAAGAGGGGTGTTATAGCCCTAGTCTAACCCCCCCCCCCCCCACACACACCCTGGGTCATTATGGGGTGTGAGGACGAGCTAAGTCCTACGCAATCTGGGTTTACATGCAGTTACCAGTTCATCTTTCTTGTTTTTTAACACTCCCGGTATTTCTCTATATATTTACCCCATATTGTTTTACTTAGTGTTTCGACCCCCCCCCTAGTATCTTCTTTGACCTCATGCCCAGCTGTAGTTGGCACTATCAACGCACCACGACTGGGTTTCCTCCACCCCCTCTCCCTCTTTCTTCTACTTGCAGGTTCAGCTACCCCTTCCCTCCACAAATTGCCATGATAGAATTATTATGTCTCAACAACAAACTTTTGACCAATCCTTGTGACAATCACTTTTACCATATATGGAATTACCCCCTGAGAAGCTCGGCTATTCAAATATAAAAAATCTAAATTTTTATTTAGTCCAGAATTAGCCGTCGAAACGGCTTGAGCTCAGCCGTCGGGGTCCTACTCGTTCCTATATATATATATATATATATATATATATATATATACATTATTGTATATATATATATGTATCTATATATACATTATTGTATATATATATGTATCTATATATACATTATTGTATATATATATGTATCTATATATACATTATTGTATATATATATGTATCTATATATACATTATTGTATATATATATCTATATATCTATATATACATTATTGTATATATATATATATATATATATATATGTATCTATATATACATTATTGTATATATATATATATATGTATCTATATATACATTATTGTATATATATATATATGTATCTATATATACATTATTGTATGTATATATATATATGTATCTATATATACATTATTGTATGTATATATATGTATCTATATATACATTATTGTATGTATATATATATATGTATCTATATATACATTATTGTATATCATCATCATCACCGTTTTACGTCCGTTCTTCCACGCTAGCATGGGTTAGACGGGTTGTCCTGTTGTGGGCAGTGTCTGGTCGGCTGACCATGCCTTGCTCATACAGGAACTGATCTGGCTTATATATGTATCTATATATTCATTATTGTATCTATATATACATTATTGTATGTATATATATATGTATCTATATATACATTATTGTATATATATATATATATATATGTATCTATATGTACATTATTGTATATATATATATTATTGTATACTCTTTTACCTGTTTCAGCCATCCGGCTGAGGCCATGCTGGGGCACCGCCCTTGTTGCTACACATTTTATCTCCAGCCTGTATAGGTTGGCAACTGGTGTAAGAGGGAGTTTGTTGCTGCTGCCCTTAGGTTTCCCTCGTGTCTTGCTGTGGGCTCATCCGGGATCATGGATAACAAGGTGTCGAGATGTTTCTTGAAGACATCCACCTCCACGTCATGCAAATCTCTCAGATCCCTCGGCAGCCTGTTGAAGAGTTGAGGGCCCTTGAATCCCAGTCTATTGCAATACCTGCTCCTTATTCTAGATGTGGAAGACGGGACCTTTGGCACCACACAGTGACGTCCTGTTCGACGGTTGGTCCAGCTCCCAATGCCAAAGTTTGGTGCTAGTCCCTCCAGGATTTTCCACATGTAGATCACTGCGTATCTCTCCCGTCTTCGTTCCAAGGAGTAGAGGTTCAGTTCCTTTAGCCTCTCCCAGTAGCTTGTCTCCCTCATCTTGGTGTAGCTTCGCTGGATTGCCTCAAGCTCCGTGGTTAGTTTGACACTATGGGGTGACCACAACTGGGAGCAGTAGTCCAGGCGGCTTAGGACAAATGTCCTCCATAGTGTCAACATTGTGTCTCGATCTCTTGTCCGGAAAGTCCTCAAGATCCAGCTAGCGAGTCTTCTGCACATTGTCGCCACTTTCATGATGTGTGAAGAAAAAGAGGTATCATCGCTCATGTCTATGCCCAGGTCTCGTATCGATTTTGACACGGGGATATCGGTCCCTCCTGGTCCTGTGTAGTTGTGTTGTACTATATTTGTGTTTGCAGGTTTGTTTGGAGGTTTGTATTGTAAGGCTTGGAATTTGCCAGCATTAAACTGCATGTTGTTTTCTTCCGCCCATTTGTATATGGCATCCAGATCCTGCTGTAAAAGGGCAGCGTCAGCCGGGTTTTTGATTGCCTGTGCTACTTAGTGTCATCAGCATAGCTAGTGAGGGATGTTGTTGTATGTACTACAGAGGGCATGTCTGAGAGAGCCACCAAAAACAGTAGTGGTCCCAGGACTGTCCCCTGGGGCACCCCACTTGTTCTTGGTGTTTCCTTTGAGAGGGCCCCATTTGCTGCGACTGCCTGGCTTCTGTCCTTTAGGAAGTCATGCAGCCACTCACCTACTTTTCCAGTTATGCCGAGTCCGTGTAGTTTGTGACATATCATTCCGTGGTCGACCTTGTCAAAGGCCTTCGCAAAGTCAAGATATATCACGTCCACATGTGAGCTGTCTAGTAGTTGTTTCAGTACCCAGTCGTAGTGATGTAGTAGCTGTGTAAGTCAGCTTCTTCCTGGGCGGAAGCCATGTTGCATGCTAGTTAGGCGGTCATTTTCCTCGAGGAAAGTTATCAGTTTCTTTCTGACGACTCGCTCCTTGACCTTACAGATATGCGACGTCAGGGAGACTGGCCTATAGTTTTTGGCCTCCGCTCTGCTACCTCCTTTATAGATAGGGCATATTGTGCCTTCTTTCAGCTCCCTGGGTAGTACACCACTAGCCAAGGAGCTTCTGAAGAGCATCTTTAGTGCAGTTGCTAAGGCCCGCTTACATTTTTAAGAGAACTGCTGGGAATCCATCAGGTCCAGCAGCCGAGTCTGTTCTAATTTCATCAATGGCATACACCACATCCTCCTCCGTTATGTCTATGTGGTTGATGGTTGCCATTTCTTCATGTAGTGTTGTGGCATCAAAGAACTCCTCTGGCTTCGTTATTTGCATGTGCCTCAGTGGACATGTGAACACACTTTTGTACTGTTTGTTCAGTATTTCACATATCTCTTGGGGGTTTTCGGTTAATGAACCGTCTGTATGGAAGAGTGGCTCAATCTTGCAGTGTACCGAGGCAGTTTCTTTTGCAAATTTAAAGAAGGCCTTAGGGTTTGTTTTAATGTTTTCTATGGCCCAGTTCTCTTTCTTTGCCCTCTCATTCTCATGGGAAAGCTTGAGTGCAATCTCGGTGCCAAGTAATGCACATTTCAAATAGGATTCCTTCTTGTTTTTGTTTTGTTGACTATTCAACTGGTTTGAGAGCTTGGTTCTACGTCTCATAAGGATTTTCCTATCTCTGGGAATAAGATTTTTGTGTCTGTTTGCCTTTTTCTCCGGGACAAACTTTTTACATATAGTGTGTATCATGAAGTGTTGAAATTGTGTGTTAGTGTCTTGTGTGGCGGTGTTTTCACTCCATGTTTGCTTCCGGATTTCTCTCGTCATTCCAGGGAGGAGGTGGCCCTCAGGTCATTTGACCTTTGGTAGGTTGAAGTCTCCCAGCAGTAGAATGTTGAGGCCCTGGTCCAGTTTGTCAAGGACCTCTTCTATCCTACTTAGGCTATCCTCAAATTTACCCTCATGACTGGGGGCATTGGGCGGCCGATATGTGACACATATTACTGTCTGTAGTTGCTTCATATATACTATCAGTGTACGATCATATATGTACTATCATAATATGTATATATATATATATATATATATATATATATATATATATACATATACATATATATATATACACATATATATATATACACATATATATATATACACATATATATATATACACATATATATATACAGGGTGTGGACGATATTTGTTCGCAATTTTCAACTGCTAATTTTATGCAAAATTTTTTTACTTCCGTTGTCACTCTTGTCTTCATAAAAACAGTGACTATATTTCCATTATTTCTTTTCAGAATAATTGATTATGAATAATTTTGAACCTCCAAATTTGTGGAAGAGACACAGAGTTCTTCTTGGAATCCGCGCCGGGAGGACAAATAAGGAAATTTCAGACTTTCTCAGCGTCAGCAGGAGAATGGTGGAAAAGGTCAGAAAGGAACTGGAAGATTCAGCATTCGACTACGAAGCAACATCAGAGAGGAAAAGACATGATCGACGATCTGACGCCTTCAGAACGCTCGAGTTCGTTGCTGAAGTTCAGGATATCATCAACAATGAACCTAGCAAGTCGATGCGTGCCATTGCAAGGGAGAAAGGCGTGGATGAAAAGCTCATTAGGCTGGTGGTACATGAAGACATTCGCTACGTTTCATACGAGATGAGGAAAGGACAATTTCTGTCAAAGCCGATGCAAGAAAAGCGACTGAAGCATGCAAAGAAGCTGATCAACAAGTTGAAACACCCACTGGAGCCAGACATGCTGTGGTTTTTCTCCGACAAGAAAACCTCTGCCAAGACCACTTCTTCCCCGAGGACCACAAGCTGAACACCGATGGCTACATCCGCATCCTGAGCGAGGTAGTAAAGCCCTGGATTGACAAGGTAGCTGCAGGTAGGCCGTACGTGTGGCAGCAAGACTCAGCGCCCTGCCATACCAGCCGAAAGACCCAAGCCGCGCTGTCAGAGAACTTCATCGACCACACTTCACCTGACATATGGCCTCCCAGCTTGCCTGACTGCAACCCCCTCGACTTCTTTGTGTGGGGCGCAGTGGAACGAGACACCAACAGCTGCAATACCAAAGACGATCTGAAGGCCAGGATCATAAGTGCCTTTAGGGGCCTAAGTCGGGGGGCAGTGACGAAGGCCTGTAGTGGTTCCGAGGCCGCCATCAAAGCCAATGGCGGGATTATCGAGTGAGATCGAAAGATCAAGTCATGAAGACAAACTGACCCAAATTTGATAAATATATCTTACAAAATAAAACTACTGTGTTATTTTTTCCTAGACAGTAATCTTGCGAACAAATATCGTCCGCACCCTGTATATACATCATCATCATCATCATTTTACGTCCGCTCTTCCCTGCTCGCAAGGGTGGGACGGGTCTTATTCAGCATCTCTCCACTCGTCACGGTCCTTCGTCATCTCCACCGTGAGCTTCAATGATCTGAGGTCTGTTTTCACCACCTCCGCCCATGTTTTTCGTGGTCTACCTCTACCACGTCTTCCTTCAACTGGCATTTCCTGACACTTCTTCACCCATCGGTCATCCTCCAAGCGCATCACATGTCCATACCACCTCAGTCTCCTCTCCTGTACACTACATTCTATCCCTCTCAGACACAGTTTCTCTCTCAACACATTCTTGCTGGGTCGTTCATGCACATTTACACTGCACATCCAACGGAGCATGCTTGCCTCATTTCTCTCCAGCCTTCGCATATCCTCTGCAGTTGCTGCCCATGTCTCACTACCATGCAGCATCATGCTCCTCACAGGCATCATACAACCGGCCTTTCGTACGCAGGGAGAAACCCTTCTTCATCAGCACAGGAAGCAGCTCCCTAAACTTCTTCCAACCTGTCCTTATTCTAGGTACTATGGCCTCGGAACACCCTCCTCCCATGCTAATCTGATCTGCTAGGTGCCGGAAACTATCCACCACTTCTATAGCACCCTCCTGCATTTGAAAAATGTGTCTATCAATGCGACTTCTACTGTCTAATTTCCCTGTACATCTACTGCATACATATTTCTCTCTACCTGTTAGTTTGCCTGCTATCCCGCTACCTCTCTTGTGTACCCAGGATCTGCATTGTGTGCATTTTATAGAATTTATGCCAGTTCCTTTTCTGCATATCGAACATGGCCATTTCCCTGATGGAATCAGAGTTCTGTCCTCTTTTCTACTCATCAACACTTTTGCCTTAGCTACGTTCACTCTCAGTCCTCTTGCTTCCAACTGCTGTTTCCATAGCCAGAATTTATTCTCTAGCTCCTCTACTGATTCTGCTATAAGAACCAGATCGTCAGCATAGAGAAGTTCCCATGGACAGCCAGTCTTAAACTCCTCTGTTATGGCTTGGAGGACTATAATGAACAAGAGCGGGCTGACGACTGAACCTTGATGTAATCCTACTTGTACCTGGAATTCCTCACTAAACTCCATTCCTACCCTGACTTTACTGACAGTACCTCTGTACAAAGTTTGCACTGTCCTCACAAGCCATTCCTAAAAACGTAGTTTCCTTAGGGACCACCAGATGACAGATCGGGGTACCCTATCAAAGGCCTTCTCTAGGTCAACAAAGGCTAAGTATAGTGGCTTATTTTTCTCTAAGAACCTCTCTTGCAATTGTCTCACCAAGAAGAGGGCATCTGTTGTACTCTTCCCAGGCACAAAACCAAACTGCATCTCATCTAGTTTGACCCTTTCTCTAATTAGTTGTGCTAATATCCTTTCTGCCACTTTCATAACCTGATCCATCAGTTTTATACCCCTATAATTGCTCCTCTCCAGAGCATCCCCTTTACCTTTGTAGCAATTTATGAGAATACTGCTGCACCAGTCTTTGGGTATGACACCACCATATATAGCCTGATTGATGATGCATGCAACCAGTTTAGTGCCTACGTCCCATGATGCCTTCAGCATCTCAGCAACTATTCCCGATGGTCCAGCAGCCTTACCATTTTTCATTTCCTTAATCGCCTCTTGGACCCTATATTCGTCAATCTCAATAGCTGGTCCCTCTGTCGGATCTACTAAGGGTAATTTCTCTTTCTCTCTCCCATTCGTTCTCCACATTCATCAGTCTCTCATAATGACATTTCCAGGCTTCCTTTTTCTGATCATTCGTGACACTAAGTACACCGGCATCATTCCGGACACATTTATCTCCAACAACATCCTGATTTGCATTGACACACTGCCTTGCAATGTGGAACACCGCACACCTCTGATCTCCCCATCACAGAATATTGGCAAACCTCCTACTCTCAGCCCCCTGCGTGCTAAGTACACCTGACTTCTAGCTTCTCTCTTAGCGGCTGTATATTCTTCCCTACTCCCATCCTTTTTCCAAGCCTTCCATGCTAGTCTTTTGTCTCTAATGGCCTTATCTACTGTGCTGTTCCACCACCAGGTCACTCTCTGACTGGTTGGAGCTCTGCTCCAGCCACAAGTTTCATCAGTAGCCTGCAGTAAGTTGTCACGTAAGAAATTCCAGTTATTATCTATGTCATACATCTCTAAATCGTCTTCTTTTTCGTCATATACATCTTGAAGGGCTTTCCTAAATTTGTATTTTAGTGAAAGGTCTTTTAGCTTCCAGACCTTTCTTCTCCACACCTTCCTGTATGTCTCATTCCATCTCTTGCTTACTGAGATATCACTAACGACTAACCTATGCTATGGGGTACATTCTTCCCCATGGTATGCCTTGGTATTAGACACTATCTGCCTGTCCCGCTGCCTAACTAGTAAGAAGTCAATCTGGCTTATGTGATCGCCAGATTTGTAGATTATTAGGTGATTGGCAGGTTTCTGGAAGTTAGTGTTGCAAATGGTAAGTGTACTTGCATCACAAAATTTAAGAAGTCTCAGTCCTTCATTTCTTGAGCTGTAACTGTGCCCACCATAACCATCCTGGAGCTGTCAACATGACGATTGAAGTCCCCTGCTAGCATAACAATGTCTCCGTCCTCTGTCATTGCGGTTGTTTGTAAAAGTTGCTCGTAAAAGCAGTCTTCCTCATCTTTGCCTAGGCAGAGATGATTGTCAGTAGTCTCCTACCTACAACTAATCTAAGCTTAATTATTCGATTACTAACTCGAACTACCTCTATTGTCTTATTGATCCATCTCTCAGCCAGGAAAATACCTACTCCCCCTAACCCATCATCCTTATCTACCCAGAAAAGCTTATAGCTAAGATGTTTGCCTACGACTAGTCTCGCAGAGGAACCTCTCCATCTCACCTCTTGCACGCAGCACACATCCACATGCCTTCTCTCCAGCATCTCCGCTATCTCACCAGATCTACCTCTGAGAGTGCCAACATTAAGTGTTGCAACTCTGAGATGCAACGTCTTCATATTTTTGTTGTTCCTATATATTTGTTGCTGTGCTGATAAGCGTTTTGGCATTGGTACACTGGTTTGACGCCCTTCCTACCACCAGCGCCACTTTACAGCATGGACTGGGTGCTTTTATTTGTGCCACCAGCACTAGACAGGATGTCTTACTAGACTCAAGGACCCTCTTTAGCCCTCCATTTTACAGCATGGTCATAAAAAAAAAATACTTATTGACACGACACGCACACACACTCACACACCAACACTCATGCATACAAACTACAAACACACAAGCCACTCACACACCAACACTCATTCATGCATACAAACACACACAACACTCACATATATATATATATATATATATATTACTGGCAGTACTGATACAAAATCAAAATCATGTCAACTGTTGACTTTTCCCAGTCCAGTTCAGTTTTTATATAATAAAAATGATAACTGTTTGCTTTACGCTGGTAATGGTGGTGGTGGTGGATGGTGTTAGTCATGGTGTATATATATTTATATATATACACACACACACACACACACATATATATATCATCATTCATCATCATTTCATTTTACGTCCGCTTTTTCCCTGCTTGCAAGGGTGGGACGGGAACTGATTCTGGCTTGATTTCTACAGCTGGATGCCCTTCCTAACACCAACCTCATTTACAGTGAGTGCTGGGTGCTTTTTTGCCGTGGCACCTCCACGACCACTTTGCAGTGGAATGATAGGGACTCCAGTCCCTATCATCTCATTTCTACAGCTGAGTAAACTGGAGCAATGTGAAATAAAGTGTCTTGCTCAAGGAAACAACACATCACCCGGTCTGAGAATTGAACTCACAACCTTTCGATTGCAAGGCCAATGCTCTAACCACTAAGCCATGTGCCTCCATCTATATACATATATATATTTATTTAGGTTTGTTGGTCCACCACTGGATGTAATATTAAGGAGAGCACTCAACGTAATGCAACTCACCCGTTTTCTTTTGTGTAGTTGGTAGTGCGATTAATTATTATAAAATAACAGGAAGTTGGACTGGTGTAATTGCTTAAAAGGTTTATTATACTATGATCATTTCAATGACCGGGTTCATATAGATATATATATATATGTTTATATATTTATGTATATATCAACACATATATATGTATATATATATATATATATATATATATATATATGTTTATATATATATATATATATATGTTTATATATATATATATATATATGTTTATATATATATATATATATATATATAACTTTGATAGGTTTCGTCCAGTATTGGCCCAGGCCATGTCTAACTTAATAGCACCACCTGGCGAAGTCTTACAAATCAGTGTTTGGGCACCATGGCCCACTCGAGCAGAGACTTATTGTTTACGGAGGCATATCCGGGTGTAGGAGGCTTATCCGGGATTTCTTGAAGGAATTTATCCAAAGATTTTTTGAACTTGATGGGGTCTGTCTCTGCTTTGATGTGTTTTGGTGTAATGTTAAAGAGTGCAGGGCCAATTGAGGTGAAATAATTGTGCCGTATTGTTGTTATGTGATGCGAGTGGGATTTTTGTCCTGGGCGGGTAGCACGGGGCCCAATCCTTGGGTTTACACTAAAGATGATGCCAACATCATTTGGGCTAAGCTGATGGACTATTTCCCACATCATACAGATAATGTAGCGCTCACGGCGACTTTGAAGAGAATAAAGTTTGAGCTTTTCTAATCGACCCCAATAGTCAAGGCCTGTCATGCCAATTATCTTTTTTGTAATTGACCTTTGGGGTGCTTCAACTTTCATGATATTTTGTTTCGTGTGGGGTGACCACAATGGACAACAGTATTCAAGGTGGGGGTCGGGCAAAAGTGGAGAAGAGAAGGACAACAGTGTGGATATCTCTCAACTGGAAAGTTCTGAGAATTCAGGAACACATTCTGTGGGCCATATCAACTTTGCTGTTTATATGAGTGGCCCAACTTATATTGTTGTCCACAATTACTCCCAGGTCTCTGATGTTATTGGAAGCCACTAGAGTTTCACTCAAAGGAAGAGAGTATGGTAGTTTCAGGGCATCCTTTTTTCGAAAGTGGATTAGTTCAAATTTATCCTCATTCAACAGTATATTATTCATCTCTGCCCATTGGATAACAGCCAGTAGGTCTGACTGAAAGCAAGTCCGGTCACCCACATCATTGATGACCCTTTGGAGCTTGGAATCATCTGCGAAGATTCTGATGTTGCTGTGTTTGATGATGTCAGTAATGTCATAAATGTAGATGATAAAAAGAAGTGGGCCCAACACAGTGCCTTGTGGAACGCCACTGCTGACATTGGCAGGGCTTGATTTTACTCCTTCGACTACAACATGCTGGGTTCTGCCTGTCAGGAAACATTTGATCCACTGTAGTAACCTTCCAGAGACACCAACATTGAATAGTTATATTTAAGTAACAGCCGTACTAAGAGTGAGAAATGAAATTTAGTTTCATTTTTTCCGTTTATCGTTTTCGGTGCGCCCAGCCAATTAACTCACTCGATATGCAAATTAGGCTGCTCAGCCGTTAATATGCATAAGGAAAGTATATACTTTCCGACGTTCAATCATCTGGCAGGAAGGTATACATTGCTGACGATAGCTAATAAGCTTGAAACTAGTACAGCGTTCCTTTGTAAGTGTTGAACAAATGAGCAACGATGGTTGTTAGACACTGTACGGCTTAATTCGGGATGTTTGTTTACAAACACACCGAGCATTATAATAAATGTTTGGTGAATCCATACGTACATATATATATGTGTGCATGTATGTATATATATATACATACTACTGTACGTCTGTATTCATATATGTATGTACGTATACATACTTATATATATATATATAGTATATTTATTTTTATATACATACTATATATATATATATAGTATATATATATATATAGTATATATATATATAGTATATATATATATATATAGTATATAGTATATATATATAGTATATAGTATATATATATATAGTATATATATATATATATAGTATATATATATATATATATATATAGTATATAGTATATATATATATATATATATATATAATATATATATATATATAGCATTACAGCATGGACTGTGTTTTTTGTCGTGACACCTACACGACCTCATTTGTTTCGGACTGGATGTTGTGGTACCAACACAACTTTACATTGGAAGAGGTGGTATGGATGGGGTGGAGGTAGTGGGGCCATGGTGTATTTTTGTTGGAGGTGCCTACTGACTGTAGGTTTCGCTTTGTACTTAGGCAAGGCGGGTCTTCTGTATTACTGTGTAGCGCCAAAGATCTGGGTCCAGTGACATTGTCTTGGAGAGGTGTAAGTGTGGGAGGTCGGAATTTATCAAGTCGTCCAAGGTTTTTCTGGGTCTGCCTCCTCCGTAGCTACCGTCTATTTTTATCGCCCTGCACTTTTTTATACAGCTGTCGTCTTTCATGTGCATCACGTGGCCGTACCAACGTAGTCTTCTCTCGAGTAAACAGCATCTGATCCCTCTTATTCCTAATTTCTCCCTTAGTTCATTTATGCTTTGCCGTTCACGTATATTACTATTACACATCCAGCGGAGCATGCAGGCTTCGTTCCTCTCCAGTCTGCATATATCCTCTGCACACAATGCCCAGGTCCCACTGCCATGCAACATTGCTGTTCGTATGCAGGCATCATACAGCCTGCCTTTCATTTTTAGAGAGAACCCTTTAGCGGCCAATAGTGGTATAAGCTCTCTGAACTTTTTCCATCCCGTTCTGGCTCTAGCTACTGTACTTTCCGAGCACACTCCACCACTGCTGATTTTGTCACCCAGGTAACGGAAGGTGTCCACTATTTCTATAGAACCATCTGTACAATGGAATGAGCTAGTATTCTGTGGGCACTTGCTGCTATTTATTGCACCAGATCACCGGCCACATATAAAATCTATATTCTTAGTTAGCTTACCTGTGATTCCACTACATCTTTTATGCACCCATACTTTGCATTTGGGACATAAAATGGAGTTTCTACCTACTCCTTTCCTACACACAGAGCATGGCCATTTCCCAGATGGGACTGGTGCCCTATTTTCCTTCCTACAAACTAGAACTTCAGTCTTAGACAGGTTAAGGCCTTTTGATTCTAGGCCATGCTTCCATATTTGGAATTTCTTCTCTAGTTCGGCCATTGATTCAGCTATGAGTGTTAGATCATCTGCGTATAGGAGTTCCCATGGGCAGCCGGTCTTGAACTCTGTTATAGCCTGAAGGGCAATAATAAATAGGAAGGGGCTAAGGACGGAGTCCTGATGAACACTAACTTTTACACTAAACTCTTCACTATATTCATTGTTAATTCTAACCTTGCTGACTGTTTCTTTATACATGGCTTGTATAGCTCTCACAAGCCATTCATCAACACCTAGTTTTCTAAGAGACCACCAGATAATGGAGCGGGGGGACTCTGTCAAAGGCTTTCTCCAAGTCAACAAAAGCTAAGTATAGGGGTTTACTTTTAGCTAGGTTCTTGTAGTTGTCGTACAATGAAAAGAGCGTCTGTGGTACTTTTACCTGACACAAACCAGAACTGCATTTCATCTAGATCAATTCGCTCTTTGATTAGTTGCGCCATTACTTTTTCTGTGACCTTCACGACCTGGTCGATTAATTTAATGCCTCTATAGTTACCCCTATCTAGGGCATCTCGTTTACCCTTGTAGCAGTTAATGATGATGCTGCTACGCCAGTCCTTCAGAACGACCCCATTCTGTATGACTTGGTTTACTATCCGGGTGACCATAGTGTGTCCCACCATTCCAGATGCTTTCAGCATCTCAGCAACTATTTCCGAAGGCCCAGCCGCCTTACCCGTCTTCATATCTTTGATTGCCTTACTTATTATACTACCTTCAACTAGCACTGCTGGTCCCTCTATTGGATCTATGTGGGGGAGACTGTCTTTCTCCCAATTATTCTCCTCATTTAGTAGCCTTTCGTAGTGACACTTCCAAGCTACCTTCTTATCAGCGTCAGTGATGGCAAGTACACCATCATCATTAAGGACACACTTCTCCCCGACAATATCACTGTTTTCCTTGACACATTACCTAGCAATCCTGAACACCTCATGTTTTTGGTCCTCGCGTTGTAGAACATGCTTGAACTTTCTTTCCTCTGCTTCCCTTCTTGCGAAGTACACTTGTCTCCTAGCTTCCCTCCTAGCCACTTGATAGTCTTCTCTACTTCCCCCATCCCGCCATACTTTCCCAGCCTGCTTTTTGGCCTTAATTGACTCCTCCACCTTACTGTTCCACCACCACGTTACTCTCCTCCTGCCTATAGGCCTGCTCCAGCCACAAACATCATCTGACGCCTTCAGCAGGTTAGCTTTCAGGAATTTCCACTGTTCCTCTATATTGTACGACTCTAATTGCTCTTCCTTACTGTCAAAAGCATCAAGTAATATGCTTTTAAATTTATTACTGGCTGTGGGGTCCTTTAGCTTTCATATTTTTCTCCTGAGGATAGTCCTCCTCTGTTGTCGACTACGTCTTGTCCTGACTATGAGGTCGCTGACTATGAGTCTATGTTGGGAGGTGCATTCTTCATGGGGGATGGATTTAGTGTTTACAACAGACACTCTATCACATCTTCTAGTAAGGATATAATCTATCTGACTGGTGTGTTCCCCTGATCTATAGGTGATCAAGTGATTGTCCTGTTTTTTTAAGTTAGTGTTACAGACGGTTAGGTTATTTGCGTCACAGAATTCCAGGATTCTGGAGCCTTCCTCATTTCTAGCCTCCATGGATTCTGTCATAGCCATCACAATGTCGTCCAACGTGACCATTTAGGTCGCCAGCAATAATTATGTAGTCACTGTCGGTTATTTGGAAGGTAGTGAGCATCAATGTCTCATAGAATCTGTCTTTTATAACGCCAGGCAGTCTCTTTGATACAGCAAACATCAACCTCCTTACGTTCAAGTATTTCTACAACCTCGTTAGAGCGACCTTTTAAGGTGGCTACATTCATGGTACCAACTCTGAAGTTTTGGATTGCATTTGGTGGGTGGGAACGGTGGGACGCAGGGAGGGGTGAGGGGGCTGGGGTTGGGGTTATGTTGGCCATCCGCGGCCGAAATAATGAGGAGTCCTTGCCTTTTCGTCCGGCAGCATGAGGTGAATTTATCTTTATCTTTGGCATTGTCACTGAGTGTCCAGATTTTTCTGACTCTCTAGAATTCCCTAGTCCATCCATCATATCGAAAGGCAACCCGAAGAAGTGATAGCATAGGCCGCTGACTTATGATTGGTCGAAATAATAATGGGGGCGGGTGGGAGGGGTATGGGGTAGTTAGCGAGAAGGTTTAAATAAAATCCTCGAATTTTGGGCATAATTGGACAAGCATATAACAGTAATAAGCGAATAATATTTAGAACAACCTGACAGAATTATAGAATAGCAATGAGATGGACCGACAAGATGGAGAGACAAGAAAAGAAAATGGCACTTTACATTACATTTCACAGGAGTGCGAGCAGTGTGACCATTAATAAGATTTGACAAATTCTGAGATTCATACCTCGTAACAGGTTTATTTTATATTTGGTGAGAGAAGGGAGGGGCGGGGGGTAGTAAAGATTAGGAGGGGCAAGGAGGCCATTTTATAAATCCTAGGATTTTCGGCCAAAATTAAACGTGTGTATGTATATATATATATATGTGTGTGTATGTATATATATATATATATATATATATATATATATAAACTGTGTCTGAGAGGGATAGAATGTAGTGTACGGGAGAGGAGACTGAGGTGGTATGGACATGTGATGCGCATGGAGGATGACCGATGGGTGAAGAAGTGCCAGGAAATGCCAGTTGAAGGAAGACGTGGTAGAGGTAGACCACGAAAAACATGGGCGGAGGTAGTGAGAACAGACCTCAGATCATTGAAGCTCACGGTGGAGATGACGAGGGACCGTGACGAGTGGAGAGATGCTGTGCTGAATAAGACCCGTCCCACCCTTGCAAGCAGGGAAAAGCGGACGTAAAATGATGATGATGATGATGGTGATATATATGTGTGTGTGTATGTGTGTGTATGTATATATATATATATATATGTGTGTGTGTGTGTGTGTATATGTGTGTATGTGTATATATATATATATTTGTGTAAGAGTGTGTGTGTATATAATGTATGTGTGTATGTATGTGTATATATATATATATATATATATATGTGTGTGTGTATATATATATATATGTATATGTATATATGTGTGTATGTATATATATATGTGTATATATATGTATGTATGTGTATGTACATGTGTATATATATATATATATATGTATATGTATGTATATATATGTGTGTGTGTGTCTATGTGTGTGTATATATATGTGTGTATATATATATTTGTGTAAGAGTGTGTGTATATATATATACATGTGTGTCTGTATATATATATATGTATGTGTATATATGTATTTATGTGCATGTGTGTGTGCGTATGCGCGTGTGCTTGTGACCTTGTACTAACCTACCATTTCCACAGATGTTCAATCAACTACTTATATACCTTTTGTACTATAGAATAAGGTAGTGTTTATTTCAATTGCAACTTGACACTAAACTTCTTTCTCTAAATAAATTTTGTTTTTTCTAAGAATCCCCATCTTTTAATGCCACCATGACCTCTACCCCCCCCCCCCTTCCCTTACCATGACAAAATGTATAGATACCAGAAATTTAAATTGACATTCGGCTTTCTGATGATTTCCTCCGAATGAAACAGTTCTAGTCCCGTAGAAGCCATTTCTATATTAAATATATATATATATATATTGTTATACTTTGGGAGGGTCATGTTGCCAACAAATTCAGAAACGAAATATATATATATATATATATACAATATTAAACAAATGGAAACTATATTTATAAAACCATATTTATTTCATTATACATATTTCAGGGATACCATATTAGAAATATGGCATGACTTCTTCAGATAAAATACAATATATAAGCAGTTTTATAAATAAATTTGATGTACCATAAATATTGTTCAACTTCCATTTAAAAAAGTTGGTTTGGTA
>OZ024743.1:371233170-371235670 GCA_964016885.1 Eledone cirrhosa | reverse complement strand
TACCGGCCCTACAAGGAGGTGTATATAGGGATGACGCCCTGTTTACCGTTAGGAACCATAGCCCCCATAGGATAGAGAACCTTAACAAACATATACACAGGTTCTTCAAGTCATACGGCCTATCCATAACTATGGACCTCAACCACAAGGTTGTCAACTTCCTGGACGTGACCCTGGAGTTGAGTACGGGCTCATACAAGCCATACCATAAGCCTGGAGAGTGCCTCTCTTATATTAATTATGCCTCCAACCACCCTAAGCAGACTCTCAACTCCATAGTCTATAGTATCTCACATAGAATCTCGAGACTATCCGCCAATGAGGATATCTTCAACCAAGCGGCAGATTACTACAATAGGGCCTTGATAAGCGCCGGCTTTAACCGAGGAATTTCCTACATCCCTAACGCTAGCTCTAGAAACCACCCCCCTCATAAAACAAACGTTATAGTAAGCCATACCTATAACCGATCACGCGGCGACCTCGTTGAAGTCGGATATAATAGAATAGATAACCGCACTAAAGATCACGACCCGGGCGACGGTGAACACTGTAGATTACTCGAACTATTCCCCTATTACAAAACCAACAAAGGCGACGGCCTACTACCAACGCCTTCCAACCAACATCTTCCTGTACATAAACCGGGAAGAGGTAGGAAGAGTGCACCCGATCATAAAGTGAAAGGGGCACTGAACGGGCGACTGCGCATTAACACACATAAGAGCGGTCACCTAGATGGAACCACCCATAGCAAACGTACAAGGACATGTAATCGCCACCGTAACGTCCTATGGTTCCACCAACATGTGGCCTCCAACATACCCCGGATGTTCTTCGAAGCCTTAGAGAAGAACTTCCTGCCCAACCATAGGTATAGAAAAATTCTTAATAGGAACAATATAAAAATATCCTTCTCTACTGCTCCTAACCTAGCAGACATCATAGGAACAACGAACCACAGTAAGATCACCAAGACACAGCACCTCGACTCAGACGCACCTACACCTGACAATAACTATATCGGCCTTAACAACTCCCAGGCAGCATCCAATAGTGTTGGCAACGGCAGACGCAGACAACATAACCGCGAAATAACTGGGGAACATACAGGACATGACGTGTGGAATAACAATCGCACCACCCCGCGTGCTGTGGGTTGTAATGGTGCTAACGACAGCTGCGGTAGCATGGGTAACAACGTAGGCAGCAACAATGATAGCCTTACCGTAGGAATTAGACGGAACCGCGACAGAGGACGCTGCCCCCTTAGAGGATACTGCTTGACTGATAGGGTTATATATAGATGCACTATAACTAGCCACAATAGCGTTAAACATTATATAGGGGCTACCTCCGGCCTGTTCAAAATTAGGTTTCGAACACATCTCCACTCTTTCACAAATAAAAAACTAAGACACTCCACTTCGCTCGCGGACTACATCACATCACTAAAGGACTTAAACATCGGCTTCTCCACGCACTGGGATATTGTCGGAAGGGCTGCACCGTACAACTTCAAGAGGAAATGCGATCTTTGCCTCATGGAGCTCTACCACATCATAACTGCACCCCACGAGCTCAAAAACAGGAGAGCTGAAACAGCGATAAGTTGTACACATCGCTTAAAAATATCCTTCTTCAGATGGGTTAAGGATGAGGAGTGAAACCATGCACCGGATCTCCCTGCAACAAGTTTTAACACGCCGGCGGGCAGGCGCTGCAAAATAACACCCAAGAAACTATCCTTGCATACCAGACCCAGCCTCAAACAACTCAGACAAACAGATGCAGCTAAAAAAAAAAAAAACTCTCAAAATAATCTTTGATTACATGCGTATCGACAATGGTAAGGTTGTAACCTCATCTCGTAGCGGATAAAAAATTTGTCCGGGAAAGACTGCCCTAACACCGGCCAGAGTTACCTCCCTTGACCTGTTGCAAAATCAAAACAAGTTATTTTTGCGAGCAATGAACCTTGACGTAGATTTAACCCCCAAAACTCTTTCCGAGCAATGTAAGGAACACTTTATGCCCTTCAGAAGCCCAACCAGGCGAAACATACGGCGGTGCTGTTTTAAATAAATATATACGTGGGAAAGTAAGAAATCGGAGAATAGACCGTTAAAACATGTTTATTTAAAACAGCACCTACGTACGTTTCACCCGGTTGGGCTTCTCCTGGGCATAAAGTGTTCCTTACATTGCTCGGAAAGAGTTTTTGGGGTTAAATCTATGTCATATATATATACAATATATATATATATATATATATATATGAAAAAGAACACAAGAGCGTCTACAACATCAAAAGATTTTTATTGGCTTACAATGTTTCTCCTTACGTAACCGTAGGATTCGTCAGAGCTATAAAAGGTGTTTGATTGGTGTTATGGACTCTACCAGCCAAACATTCAAGAACAAAGAGTAAAGAGAGTAAAGAGCAAAAGTAGGGGACGATAAGTCTAATTTTGGTGCGGGAGGGTGGGGTGTGGGTCGT